>JAYEPQ010000015.1:2342581-3005081 GCA_036321105.1 Dracaena cambodiana
AAACTTTCGATAGAATAATAAAAGTTAAAATAGTTTATAATTAGCTACATATTCTTCATGTTAGTTACGATTATATTATGGATATATGAAAATCATTATAAACTATTTTAATTATTATTTAACATCTGGTGTGGAATTATTAAGCTACCGATATTACACACAGATTAGAGAGAGAGAAAGAGAGAGAGAGAGAGAGTAATGCTTCATCCAGCTCTTTTCCACTTAGGCATACTTTGAACTCACTAGCAAGTTGGAAAAGCATCATTTAACATACATGGAGAGATTCAATATATGAAAATAAAGTTGTCTCATGTTTGTGTTGGTGATGTCAACTCTTATCAACCTTTAGTTTATTGTGAGGTTTAATATTCTATTAGCTCTTAAGACCATTTGGATCATTCTCTTATTTCATAATTGATTGATGAGGTTTTAAAATAATTGATTTAGGATTTAGATCAGTAAAAGAAATCAATTTAAATTTTATTCAAGGAATTAGGAGGTCATATATCTATTAAGTCAACTAAATTATTCCTATATTATACTTTCTTCTTATTGGTATATTATTGAGGAATTAGCATAAGAGTAAGGGAGACAAGTGGAATAGTGCTAATATCTATTTTATACAATTATAAGGGGAATTCTATTCGCGCACCAATTTGCTCAAGACGCCCACATCTGAAATTTCCAAAAAACATACAATTCGCCGTTATTTTTTTTGACTAAGTTGCTCTTTCATAATCAACTAGTCGGATTTTTCTTTCCAGTAATTTTTAAAATCTTTTTTTGCTAAATACCTAACGCTTTTATTTTGAGCACAAAATAAAGTAAAATAACTAATCTGTCACCACCAGTTCGACAAGGGGAGCTTGTCAACATAGGAGAAGTTAAAAGAGTGAAAGGAAGACCAAAGAAAATATGAATGGAGGTGATACGAAAAGATATGAATTCTAGAGATTTAAATAAGGAGATATTACTTGATAAGAATGAATGGAGAAGGATTATCAACGTGATCGATCCGACATGATTCTCTTTTACTTCATGCAGCCTACCCCAATTACTTAAGATAAAAGGCTTAGTTGTCGTGGTCGTAGATTTAAATTTGGGCACTTATCTCTTAAACGGCGCGGAGTGCAAGAAGCTTTTCAGGGGCTGAAAACTAAACGGGCTGAATAATTGTTGTCCATGGATTACTAGCCCAGTTGAGGCCCACTACTAGTCCATATTTACAAATTGAACTTTGGATTAAAAGACTCCTCGCCTGACTGGACCTGTGGACTTGGCGGGCCGGGCACGGGTCCAATCGGTCTAATTTATTAAGAAATTAGTTTTTTTAATAGAAATTTTAGATTTAGGAAAATATTTAAAAAAATGTTAAAATCGATAAAAAAAAAAAGAGACAATATGTATGATTTTTTTTTATTTTGAAAATAAAGTTTTTTTTGGCTATTAAATTAACATTTTATTTCGAAAAAGATTAATAATTTATTATTCTTGTTAGAAATATATAGTATATTATTTTTATTTCGGGATCAAGGCATTTTTTTAATGAAAAGTCTATTTTGATTGATTATGATATTTATTATTATAAATTGTAATAAGAGGTTATTTTATTACAAATTGTTTTGGAAGGTCTATTTTTTTATTAATCAAATGTGCAATCTGCACTTAAATATCTTCCTTACAAGTGAAATAATTATTTTGATCAACGACCAATTTGACTTTCAAAATATGAAAAATAAAAAAATGTTTAATTTTGGAAACAAGAAATTATTTATATAGTATATATTTAAAAGTAAATAACAAAATTGATTTCACCGATAAAAATCTAAATAACATATAAAATAGATTTTTCTTAGATAAAAAACGCAATTAGGGGTGGCAAATGGATCGTGTCGGGCGCGGCCCGTGCCTGAAAGGCCTGTCCCAGGCACGGCATGGCATGGCCGCCCAGGGCTTGGCTCGGGATCTACTCGCCGGGCACGTGCCATGCTCGGGTCGTGCCAGCTAGTTTTTTAAATTTTTTTAATATTAAATTTATTATTAAGTAAGTTTAGGAGAATATTTAGTTTAATTTAATTAGTTTTAATAAGAAGAAACGAAAGTAAAAATAAAATTTTATTATATTAAATTTCATAATATTGATATAATTGCTTTATAAATATTTTTATAAATCATACAAAGCCCAAAGAGAGGGGAGAGAATCTGGGTCGTCACTCTCAACTTATTCTTAGTATTTTTTTCAAGAGATTTATTAGTTAAAAATTTCATAAAAAATTTAAAAAATACATGAAAATCCTAACAAATGTAGAAACTACAATTTGAAAAGAAAAATAAAAGTATATTTTTATTTATTTTTTGGTGAGCTCTCTACTTCTATTTCATGAGACGATCATTATTCTTTTTTTTTGCGTCTAACCAGTCCTTTAAGTAAACACGCATCTCCAATATGTTTGCTGCTATTGAGCTTCTCCACTCCGTGAGCACTGTACCACCTGCACTGAAAGCAGACACTGATGCTACAGTAGATATCGGAGGAGTTAGTAGATTACGGACCATGTTGAAAAGCACAGGATATACTTTTTCCCGTGATTTCTACCAGGCCAAAATATCAAAACTTTCATAATTTTTAGGGGACATGTCATCTTTATAGTTAGCTCTTTCTAAATAATAATGTAGTTTATTAAAATATGTACTAGATTGCCTAGCATTTTTTGGTGAAATACGGATGATATTATTGGATTTCGGGTTTCCCTAATAGTTGGGGGTTTTATGAAAAAATTTTACAAAAAACCCCATAACGGCTATAAACGGTTATATTTTAGAAAAAAAGGGGTCAAACCGTGCCCACGGCACGGGTGACCCCGGCTCGAGCCGTGCCGAGCATATGCTCGGCCCGGGCTGGGCGTGCCCAACGGGCCGCGCGGCCCATTTGCCAACCCTAGACACAATGGACTTATCATATTATCTCATAGTAAAATTTCATCCATCTTGGTTTTTGCAGTTACATCGAACTATATGAATAAGCTCCAATTGTTTTTCGGACTCTCATGTTTTACATATTTTCTATTTTCTGAATATTGATAAATATATTTGATGTAATATAACTTATGGTAAAAAAAAAAATTGAACTGATTTCAATAGGAAAGTCTACTTATGAGTAACTATTTTCGAGAACTGATGTAACTTGCTCAAAGAGATATGTTTGGATTAAGATGCAAGAGGATATCGTGAACATAAAATGATAATGTTAACAATAATAATAAATTATGATCTATCTCAAAATTAATCATAAGACATCACTCTGTTTCCTAATTTATGGGGATTATATTTTTTTTAAAATTTAAAATTATTAACTTTTTTAATTTTGACTCAGGGAACTGTATCCAAAAGTAGCCAAAAATCTTGGAGAAAGTCTAAATGCGCACCATATTTTTCTAGTAAGCACCATTTTCCCCTATGTTGTAAATCACTTTACCATATAGTATGTGGTGCTCACAACTAAAATGCCGTGCGCATTTAGAATTTCCCAAAATCTTGCCTTGTTCTATTTACCATTTACCCAGCGTGCACGCAATAGCAAAAAAAAATTTCTCCTCTTCTTCCTAAAAATTTCGTCGCGATCCGCTCGCTGCCTCCGCTAATAAATAGCTGGATCCTCCTCCATTTCTCCTCTGATCCTTAATAGATTCTCGGCCCTTTGACGCCAAGCTCCCCGTTGTCTCCTGGTCAACGGGACCCCCGTCCCTTTGAGCATTTCATCGAACAGGTTTGGGTTATTTCTCCTAATTTCTTTCGCTTAAGTTTACTGAATATTGGATTATATTGGAACGAGAGCCCTTTTTATCATATAAAGATTGAATTTTGAAGGGTTTTGATTCATGGGATCCTTGTAAATTGAATGAAAATTGCTAATTGTGTTGTTGAGGTGGATTATTATCAAAGTTCTGATCTTTGAACGTTCTGTATATGGTTGGTGCAACTTGAGGTTGAATAGGGCCAATTTTGCTAGTTTTGTTTGTAAAAATGTCCTTTTTATGCTTATATGAATAAATTGTTGTAGAATTTTTCGAAGAGGCCTATGCATATTTTGATTGAAGGCCATTGATTGAGGTTGTGGTGGCTCATAAGATCTCCTTTGATTTGAAAAAAAAAAAAAAAAAAAAATCTGATCTTTGGACATAATATCTGATCTTAGAACAGTTTTCGAAGCATTGTTTGTATATTAAGGTTCACGTCATGAGAATTTCACAAGACAGAGATTGAGCTGATTGTAGCCTTTTAGACATATGCAATCAACAGACAGCTCAAGATTTCTTAAAACAGAGATTGCTAATTTACAATCAACTTAGGTGGCCTGTAACCGTAAAGATTGGATATTGCCGCTTTCTTTGCCCAGATTGATCAGTAGTCATGAAAATAATTTGTTCCTTACTCCAATTACCATCGAATAAAAATCCTTGGAAAGAAGCCAGATACCTCTTCGTAAGAGAACTACATGGAAGATCTATCCTTTTGAAGGTCCCTACAAATTCAAGATGAAATTATCATTCTCCTTAATCCAAGATTAAAGAGTTTTATATTGTCTAGGAATTTGGTTAAGTTTATGGTTGGATGGTTGACTTAGTACTTTTATTTAATTTGATTAGCTAACCTTGCTAAGATCTCTAACATTATTGAGAGGATATTAGTTTGCTTAATTATATGTTGTTCTTTCTATAAGTTGTTATTGCAAAAAAGAAAAGATGCAAAAGTAACTGTGTTAACATAGGAAACCTATAGCTGCAGAATTTTAGTATTTTAAATAAAATGAACAGGAAGATTAGGAGTTCAAATGGATATATTCCTGGATACGAATGATATGACTGGATTTGCGAATTTATGAAAATACTGGTATTAATATCCTTAACCTGGTTAGTTATGGATATCGTTCTATTTTAGATTGGATACAGATATAAATGACCGAGACGGTTAAGAATGTCCAGATATTTGCGTAGATTGGAGAACAAAAATTGTTTTGGCCTTAGAATGGTGGATCAAGAGGCCAATTTTGGTGATTGAGGGGTGTAAACCAAGGTTTTTAGATGTGCCAGACATATTGATCGCTTGTTATTTGGGAGATTATTTTATCTTTACACAATTCTTGTGCCACATGGCTTCTTGAGTTTGCTTGTTTTCTTGTTTCTTCAACATTTGATCTAGATTCATATCCATTTCTTCACATCGTATCCTTACCCGTACTTGAATTTGGCGGATAGGGATGAGTTTTGATTACCAAACCATATTATTACCTATATCTGTAATTGGAAAACAAACACGAATGTGATATATGAGATATACTAATGTACCATGCTGACATGTTACTAGGTTTTGACCAATTTTATAAACCCCTGACCTTAGGCAACTCCAAGTCCTTAACCATCATAGGAAATATATGACTTCAGGTGTTAATTATTAGTTTAGCAAAGTCATAATACTAATATATGGGGGTTCAATCTATTAGCTTGGCATCCGCCTTATGTCCAAAGAAATTTTTTAATGTTTTTTTTCATGCAATGCATGGTTCTATGGTGTGCTGACACACGATTTTTGGGACTTTTTGGAAGTGGGCACACTCAGAAACATGTTTTCAAAATCTAACATGGCTTCAAATCGCCTTGCATGTTTCGGGCAAATTTTCGTGCAAGTATTGGTACCCGATACGTGTCTGTGTTTCATAGCATGAGATCTTGCAAGATAAAAAATAGAGGATAAAAAATGGGAGTGATAAAATCTGTGAGATTTTGCTGTTCCCGTGGAGAGAAGCTTCAAATTCTAGCATCTCCAAGCTGCAGCGTTTTGCCTTCTGATTCTCTTTTAAGTATTCTAATAAATCAATTTCTAAGCATCTAGTTTTCCCATAAAAAAATGTATTTGCTTTAGATGAGGTGAAAACACTTTTCGTTAGCAATACCAAATATACCATAAAAATCAGTACTGCTTGGAACTGCTAGGAAATGGATTCTTATTGCTCGTCTAGAACGTTCCCTTAGACTTAGTTATCTTCTGATGCTTCGTGCATTTCCTACAGCTGTTTTGTATGCAGTCAGGTGTAATTATTAGTTTAGCAAAGTTATCTTATAATGCTTCTTGCATTTCAGGTGTTAATTATTAGTTTGGCTAATTAGAGCAAACTCTAAGCAACGTGCAGCTCTCGTCTAATTCAACACCAATTTAAAAATTACTGGACTAAAATATTTCTCATCTATTATGTCGTTTCTGGACATATGCATGGCTAGATATTATTTCTGTAATATACCCACAGTTGCAAACGTATTTACAAACTAAATTGTTGCCCTCAAACAGGAATTTTGTGAAAAATTTATTAATATCTAGATTTTGTTATTTTTAAGGTCCTGTGCCTGTTACATGGCTGCTCCTGATAGTGAGAATGGAAATGCTTGGATAGAAAAAGTGAAATCTGAAGGTGCACTTCCCTTTCTTGACCCTGAAAACTGTCCAAATGGTTGGGCTACGCCTTCTGGGGACGTATTCATGGTCAGAGGTCCCAACTATCTGTCGGACAAGGTGAAAATACCTGGTGGTGAATATCTTTTAAAACCTCTAGGATTTGACTGGATCAAAGGCTCTAAGAAAATTGGCGAGGTCTTGAACCACCCAAATCACCGTGTGAGGAAAGCCATTGACGAAGCAATTTCAAGGGGTGAGAAGCCTTTCGTTTGGGCATTTAACTTGCAAATCCCGAGCAAGGACAATTATAGTGCTATTGCATACTTTGTGTCGGTTGAACCTATCCAAGATGCATCTTTGTTGGATCAATTTATTAAAGGGGACGATGCATTTCGCAATTCAAGACTAAAATTGATAGCCAACATAGTCAACGGACCTTGGATAGTCAGAACTGCCGTTGGAGAACAGGCCATATGCATACTTGGTCGTGCTCTTTCTTGTAAATATGTTGTTGGGTCGAACTACATTGAGGTTGATGTAGATATTGGGTCCTCCGTCGTTGCCAATGCAATTGTTCACTTGGCCTTTGGTTACATAAAGACCCTTACAGTGGATCTAGCATTCCTGGTTGAGAGCCAGGCTCAGGCCGAGCTTCCTGAAAGAATTATCGGGGCTGTTAGGTTCTCAGAACTTCACCCAGATTCAGCTGCCCAGTATGAAATGCCATCGGAAGAAAATTCTAAATATGCACAATCATCTATACCGACAAGATTGTGGAAATCTCTTGGACAGGGTGTTTCTCATTTGCTGCGTCAAGGTAGTCAGGATGGGACCGCATCTGATGACATCAATGGCACTGTTAACGTTGAAGAAAGCAATGTAGCAAAACCTGCTGATGGTAGCCTTGATCATGAAGATGACAAACGTGCATAACGATAAATGGTAAGTCCCATAGCATCAGGTATATTACATATTGGCACTTATTGTTTTGTTCACATTTATATACACATACCAAATACTTTTCTTTGATGTTGGTTTATTTCGTCACTGAAAGGTCAACCACTCACTCTTTATAGATTAGTCCGTATTGACTACTGTTATTTCAGTTTATAAAACGTATCATGATCATCCTGTCTGGTTCTTTCCTTCCAACATTGGTTACCACTTGAACTGATATTATTTGAAGAGATGCCATCGGAGACGTTTCTGAGTTCACAGCTTCCTAGTTTCTTTGCGTGTTTGTGGTGAGGTTGGAAGGAAGAAGCGGCCTTAGTAAAATCTTTCTTCATCTTTCTTTACTGGGCGTTAGACTAACTAAACTTACTCCATCAATGGGGAAATTGAATCACACGGACTTGGGAACCTGCTGTTGCATGCTACCGTACATTCCTAAGTTCAGGACTGCCTGTTTCATCAGGGTGGGCATGTTTCAAATTCCATATGATTATTTCGAACTCTTGCCTAGCCCATTAACGATGTTTGATACCAATCACTACACAGAAGGTATCTGGACCATTAAAGCCTAGATACATTATCACTTGGGTGCAACACATATTTTCAGGTTCACACCTCAATGTTTCAGGCTTCTCCGATATAGATAGATATAGATAGATCTACACGGGCTAATGGGCATCCTTGCAGATATTCACTATACTGTGCACTCTAGGTGACATCACATTTTGTATTTCAAACCCGTTCTAGAGGCTAGGCTCGATAGAGATTCTTGTATACCTAATTGCTTCACCAAAATGCGTAGATATTATTGGTGTGTGAAGAATAGGGATGATAATGGACACATCCATTGGTTAATTTTTGGTCCGTCCTATACAAAATTTTGATTTAAAAAAATAAAAATAAAAATAAAACTTTCATTTTTAATTCAAAATTTTTGTATAAAACAGACCAAAAATTACAATCCATCCCTAGTAAAGAATGGTTTGCAAGCACTTTTTCCTATACAATCAGCAGGGTCCACGGATCCCACGCTATGCTGGTCAAGATAGACCTTTGAGTTGGGTAATGTGGATACTTTATACCATGGATAGTAGTTGAAGATCCTTATTGTTATTCTTATCTTCTTTTGCCCGTGATGCATGTTAACTTCTCCGTGTAATACATAAGCTATATAGTGTACTTTTGGCTTCCGCCATCTATTTAATCTGGCAATTGGTTTTCACGAGTTATTTTTATTTTTCTACTAATACCTTCTATATGTATATACATCTATACATATGTATATACATATGCATATGTGTGTGTATATGTGTGTGTAGGGGGACTGACGTATCTAACGTGTCTGCATAAGGAGTTGCCTATATAGGTGCCCCCTAAATCTCCACATAGAGGTGTATGTTGATGATTTGAACCGTTACTTATGATATCCATGTACTAAATATGTGGTGTGTAAAAAAATTAAGTGATTTATACACTTTTTCACATTAATCAAGATGTCAAAATTTGTACATATCCATTCATTTTGTAAATACACCACTATTTTAGGACGCGGAGATCACAACTAACGATTGGATTATCCGCATCCTTCCATATTGAGATTTAGAGGCGACTCCATAGGCAACTCCTTGTGGAGATCCGTTAGATTCTCTCTCTCTCTCTCTCTATCTCTCTCTCTCTCTCTATATATATATATATATATATATACACACACACACACACACGTGTGTGCGTGCATGCGTGTATGTCTACCAGCACAGGTGTATGTCTACCAGCACAGGGGTAAGTAATTTGAGTCAAAGTAATGAACCCATTATTTTAATTTTTTTTAGGATTATTATCTCTACCTCCTTAGCTTCTTTAGTATCGAATTTTATAGGTTTTGAAGTATATTTGCTCTTTCATCAAGTGGATATAAAATATTGTATTCACCAAAAATCGTTGATTTTGTGTATATTTAATTTCAGAATAAATAAAAACTAAAACTCTATAAATTGGATATAAGTTAACCCTGCGGGGTCGAGATTATAATTTAAAAGAAAATTTCTAAAAGAAAGAGAGAGAGTTGAAATAGACTGTAGTTCATATAACTTACGTGAGTCATCGGCTCATTTCTATTATTCTCATATATATATATATATATATATATATAGGAAACGGAAAATACACCGGCGGTGAAGGAAGTTCCTTCACCGCCGCTTAGGTGGCCCAATAAAATTATAACACGGAGCGTCATTCAAAATAACAAATAAATGAATTCTCTTAAATGACACCACGTGTAATAATTATATTGGGCCAACTAAGCGGCGGTGAAGGAAACTTCCTTCACCGCCGGTGTATTTCCCGTTTTCTCATATATATATATATATATATATATATATATATATATATATATATATATATATATATATATATAAAATTTTTGTTTTTTTGAAAGAACAAAGTATCTATTGATCATTGATTTATTAGCTGTACACAGTGCAAGTTTGAAGCATATTAAACATGCATGCTTTGATATCTGGTCTTTGTGCGTTATAAGAAATGGACAATTCTTTTGTTTCTAATGCTATAATCAAATTTGCATGTCTGCAGATACCTTCCCACGATCTCTTCATATTCTTCAGGAGATGCTTTTGATGTTCTTCTCGCATCCGCATCGTCCAGACTCCAGGGCCAATCGTCCAGACTCCAGGGCCGTGATGGCCAATTTCTGTAGTTGCAGCCGATCATTTTATGATTCAAATCCTGTATAATTAGTGTTCAGAGACCCGTGTCGATAGCATCTCTTAAATTGTTTGTCACCAAAATCTATAGCTGCCTCTAGCCATTGAATTATTCAAATTCTTCTCTCGGGGTATTTATATGAGAAGACCTCGTTCACTCACTGCTTCTGGTTAAGTAGTTTCATTCTCATATCTTTTTACATGTAATATAAGTTATTGCAACTTGTATTACTGTATTTGGATTAGGAGTTGCAAGTGGTAATACGAATTGTAAAAATTTTAAATTTAAATTTTTTATGTTCAAATAGTTTCTTCAAATCCTTAAAACAGAGCTACAAGAAAACAAGCTCCAGCTCTTACTAGCTCGACAAACAGTCAGTGTGATATCACTAGAACCAAGCAATCGTAGAGAAAACGATTTTATCATTCATCTTCACTTGGTTGTCCTCAGAGTGATGCCCACACCGAAGCTCCCGAACCAAATTTCGTGATGTCAAAGGAAGAAGGCGAAACAGTACTCTGGCTGAACAAGCCGAGCTCCACCAAGAGCCTATCGATCATCACTCCAGCCACGTAGGACAGGCCGGAGGCTGGCACAGCGATCCCAAGGTAGTAGAACAAAGATACGATGTAATCCTTCTGTGCCCGGACATGGGCCTTTCCAATTGCCAGCAGAGCGATGCACAGCAGTGAAGTCGCGGCGACTGCTATGAGCTTGTATTCCTTGTTGTCGCTTACTCTGAATGCGAAGCCGTAAACAACAGGAGGAAGCAATCCAAAAATGACGTAAGATAGAATGGCGAAAAATGCGTGGCGCTTGAAATGTTGTATTCTTCCGAGCTTCTCCCAGTATCGGCCTGCTTGTGCATTACTTTGGTCGATGGCTTCGGCATAATGTGCGCTTCTCAGTTCAGAAATCTGCAAAGCAAAAAAACATTCTAAAATCATGAACTTCTCAGAGATAATTTTAAAAGTTGAAGTTGGTCAATGCATTCTTGTTGATGTTTTCGAACTAAAGGGTTCTACCTTATGCTTGACATTTTAATATAAAACCCTATGTTTATTAGTTATCGACTATGTAACATGGACACTTTCCATAGGACTGTGGTGCTATTTGCTAAGATGGTTGCATCTTTATTTTCTCTTTTTAGTTAATTTTTGTATCTATATATTCTCTCCGTAGCGGGAGACACTTCTCTTCTACCGTTTCATCCTGCTATTATTATATTGACAGTGCCATCGCTTTGTGAGCAGGAAGAACGATCAGGAGGAGGGTGAAGAACTTTCCAAACATCGGCCAATCGACCAGGAGGAAGAATCCAAATAGACACTTGATTCTTCAACCATTCGTTAATCTTGAAACTTATTATACGATTCTTCTATTTTCTTTCTTCTGTCTGTAGACATATTTTTATTTTTATTTACATCACCGTCTCCTCGGTGATCGGTGATGGACATATTTATGTACTTGTGCTATTATATAGCATGTTTCGTTAAATTCAAATTAATGAAATGCAGAAGAAGAATATACCTGTCGTTTATACTAAAAAATATATATATTAAAGTTATAACAAAAATTAGTTTATGATAAAACTTTTAAATTATATCAATCCATAACATAATGCATGTGCATTCTTTCGCCAATTTTATCATGCCACGGTATAGAAAAACCAATTATTAGTTTACAATGATAGATGTGATGCTTGATAGTTAAAAGTCTGGGCCATGAGGGAAATATTCTATCCAGGCATGATTCAGGTCTGGCTAAAATGTCTTCAGTACTTTTATGTGACTAAAATTTATTTTTAGAAAAAATGCATAGTGACTTTGCCTGGATATGCAGCAACATTAGGAGAGCAACATTAGGAGAGATAAAATGAGAAATGAAGATATTAATGTTAAACTAGGTGTAGGTTCCATCGATGAGAAGATGCGAGAAAATTGCTTACGATGGTTTGGTCATGTGCAACGTAGGCCTACAAATGCACCAGTTCGACAAGGGGAGTTTATCAATGTATGACAAGTTAAAAGAATGAAGGAAAGACTGAAAAAAACATACATAGAGGTGATACGAAAAGATATGGATTCTAGAGGTTTAAATGAGGAGATATTACTTGATAGAAATAAATGGAGAAGGACTATCAAAGTGATCAATCCGGCGTGATTCTGTTTTGGTTTATGTAGTCTACTCCAAATACTTGGAATAAAAAGCTTAGTTGTTGTTGTTGTTGTATACACAGTGACCTTGCCTCAAATTATGGAAATGGCAAGACGATTCTACGTGCATTCAACATTCAATAAATAATGGATGAGTCACAAAACATGTTCATGAGTTTGAGAATGGAAATTACTTACCTCATGAGCAATTACGAACAATCCACCAATCAGATTTGCTAACCCCAAGGCACATATATTCACTGCAGAAATAGTAAATCTTCAGAAATCGAGGCATATAAAGTAGTAACACAGAAAATATTGTTGAAAACGAAACGTAAGCAACGTAACATAACCATAAAGCCACCAACAAGTCGTTGACAGTTAAGTGGGATGCAAATGGCGCTTATTGTTACCTTATCATTTATTTCATTGATCATGGCGTAAGATGGCACGTCTAGGAAGAAAACCTCCTTCATATTAGGTCAGATATTGGTTGGACATTCCAATTTCGTTGTTTGATTCAATTGCTTTATTACAAGCAATGGTTATTTTTGTTTATATTTCTATATTTAATAAAGCATATTTAACGATCACAACAAGTTTCAATGTGTTGCATGTACAGACACCAGACAGCGTCCACATATATGGTCATGTTTCCATACACTTGTATCCTACTAGCTAAAGATTTTCCGTGCCATCATGTCTCTCTCATACTTATATTGTATCATCTGAATCACACGGGACAGAGTTACTCAAGCAATAGAGACTTAGGGGTTAGAATTGATGCCGATCAAAATAACCACCCCCTCCTAAAAAGCCTCCCTAAAGTTTCTAACTGCCCAGCTTTAGTTAAGGCTGCCCCTCCTAAATTCTCAATTTTATAGCTCCACTTCCCCAATTTTTTAATTTTTAATTATGAAGATTGTTAATATGAAAGATGAATACTCTAATAATTTTACGTAGATAATATCTCATTTTTTTAGACTGATTAAAATATTTTTATTTCAATTTAAACTCCAAAAATCAATGATATGATGATTGTCTGTTGGTGATATTTGCATTATAATATCTTACATTTGCATGGAAGTTAATAGAATAAAAATATGAGTTATAAAACACAAATATCTATATTAGAATTATAATGCCACAAATTTATATAGAAGCTATAGAAACAAAATATGATACATTTTCTGGGCCAGGGGTTCTGTCCCGCACCCTCCGACAGGCACACTTTACTTACATCCTAACGAGTTATCCAGACAGCTCGACCCCTCATATCTCCGCCCTCCCAATTTGGATACCTAGTTCCGCCTCCTTAGTTCCTAACAACTACTAACTCTCTCCAGGTAAAGGAGGTCATGTTCACCAATTTGGTCTCCTCTAGGCCGCCAATATCTACCCACAATCTCTGGTTACCTACTTCACCATCCTACGTTTATCATATGCAAAATCCCTGACTGCACGCTGTTAGTAGGATGTCCCTCCAATACTAAAATAAAAATTAGGTGGACGGACAAAGAATATTGTGTTTTAGTCTACACAGCAAATAACTACAGTTCTTTGGAAGTCAAGTTGGCAGAGAGATGAAAAACATCTAGTTGCAGATCCTTTCTTTAACTAATCCTATTAGTTGTTCCCAATGGAGATTTCCAACTACCTTCTAACATTTCCTACTATTATCAAATCTTAAACAAATTTGTGAATTTGAGGTTTTGCAGCAATGCACAAATTCACTGAAGCACATTGAGATTGAATTGATAGAACGAGACATATATTAGTCTATTAAGAGTGCTTGAGGCTATTAGGCCAGCTTTATTATAAGGCACGGAATGTTGGGCTATAAAGAAAAGTCATTCACAGAAGATAAATGTAGCAGAGATGCACATGCTCCGTTGGATGTGCGGCAACATTAGGAAAGATAAAGTGAGAAATGAAAATATTCGTGCTAAGATAGGTGTAGTTCCCATCGATGAGAAGATGCGAGAAAATCGCTTACGATGGTTTGATCATATGGAACGTAGGTCTACAAATGCACCAGTTCGAAGAGGGGAGTTTATCAATGTAGGATAAGTTAAAAGAACGAAGGGAAAACCAAAGAAAACATGGATGGAGGTGATACGCAAAAATATGGAGTTTAGAGGTTTAAATAAGGAGATATTACTTAATAGAAATGAATGGAGAAGGAATATCAAAGTGATCGATCCGGCGTGATTCTTTTTTTTGGTTCATGTAGCCTACCCCAAATACTTAGGATAAAAGGCTTAGTTGTTGTTGTTGTAGGAGTGTTTGAGGTCCATGAATCTCCAAAGGGCATACAACACAGGTAAAGTAAATCAAAAACATATTTACATCCTAATTTCAGATTTCTAAGGAAACCTTCATTGATCCTAGATTTCATACAGTAAATCAAATTGAAGAAAGATCAGCATAACAAGTACTCGATTTTCTCTCTTGAGAAACAATGATACAAGGTTGATAAGTGAATAGTATGTGTACTCTTATAGTGAACAAGTAAATATGCAACAAATCTAAACATTCAGGTTAGCACTTAGAAGATACCTTCATAATTAGTCTTAGAAAATAGAAAGAGAAAAAAAAAAAAAAAAAACTGATCTTCTAATTCCATATAAGAGGGTTGATACTCACGTGTGGAAGAACCGGTTCCTGCCGCAGATGAAACTACACCGAGACTTGTAATCGATTCAATCAAGCCTCCATACACAATGCTTTTAAGCACATCCCAGCCTTTGTCCCTTGGAGGTTCTTCTATTTCTTCCACACCTAGATCTAATATAGTATCATCGGTAGCCGGTATCTCAGGACCACCAATGCTCGGGTTGCCGTCAGTACTCTCACCAACAGAAACACCGATATTATCTCCTATTTATTTAAAACATAAAAGCCCATCAATTGAAAAAAAAATTTGTCATTATTTCATGTTATATATAAAACAACCAACTATTTCATATTTGACAAGATACTCAACTCAGGATGACTACGGTTGTCTACTTTCTCCAAAAAAAAAACAAAACAAAATCAAGTCTGACCTGGAGGAAGAAAACCAGTTACTGTTGGTGCATAACAGTTAATATTTCCATTGATTTGAGGACTTCCTCCAAGAGACGGAGATTTAATAGGCTTCTCAGTAGCACTCCCTGCATTAATAAGATGTTAGAAAGGGAAGAAAACATACCGATATGTCATGGTACCTACATTGTAGTTATTCACCACCCAGAAGTATATTAGTAATACTATTGATATTGGTTTAAAAAACGATATCGTCTTTATGTCTAAATATCTTTGCTAAAAGCCTGTTTATTTGGTTTAAGTTAGAGATCTATATCTTGTGATGTGATTCTCTTTTCATAAGATTGGTTATCAACTTATCATTGATTTATTATTTAGACCATCATCTACCTTGCCTGTAGATTCAATTCTTTGATATACTTAAAAGGATAGTCTCCGATGTACCTGCACTACCTATACATCACTGAAATAGTTAGGGTTGGACATGACAAACAAACAGTGCGCATCTCCCCATCTGGGAAATCTTAATATCAGGTAAAAGTAAGTGCTCGCATCGCCATCTAGGGAATCCTAATATCATGTAAAAGTAAGTGCTCACATCATTATTGTAACAGCATATTCACCTAGTCAACGAGAACTTAATTGAATAATATATTTGTGGATAGGAATTACTATTTAATTTAACTGATATTGAACAAAAATCTTTCAAGATTATGCCTGATCTACGATGTTCATTTTGTTTATTGCTTCTGAGATGAGCATAATTGTACTTTCAATGAGTATATTATTAAAATCCCTTTTACTACACTAAAATTCTAAAGTTATAGTGAGGATTGATGGTAACTATTTTATATTCTAACACACCCTTGCAAATTGAGCTTATTTTTGGACCGAAACCTGGCTTTACATGCCGGTATTCAATTTTTTTTTATAAAATCCACAATTAAATACATGCCCCAGTGGGATTTAAACCTACATTGCTCTGATATGTCTTCTACTATATCAAAACTCTAAAGTCACAGTAAGTATTGAGGGTTATTGTTTTATGTTCTAATATATATTATCTGCTCAATGAATATTTAGAACAAAATGAGAATTGGTTAGCTCATAGACATATGTATATCATGAGGATCCGAACATATCATTGCATACTATTAGTGAAATGACATATGAAAGAAGTGAGGAACACTGGACAAGCAGATGCAACATTGTATATTGGAAAAAGTAGGTAATATTACGGTGGCAATATGGTGCGTGCACACACACAAAAGACTTGCATCATCATCGGACAAATACCTTCTGATACAGCTGTTGCCGGATTCTTTTGCTTCTCTCCTTGAGCCTGATCTCCTATTACTCCATTAGAATTTGATGTTCCCGTCGATGGACCTAAATAGTATTGACATAATAGTAGTAAAGATATTAATAAACCACAAAACAGGGCAAAAAAATCAGTTTTCGAGTGGTCATTTTTCTTTGGAGATCTTTTAAGAAAGAAAGAAAACAAACATATATGCACATATGCAATCAAACAAATACATTCTGATACAGTTGTCTTGTTTCTTAAAAAATAAAAAAATAAACTCTCACCTGGAGGAAGAAAACCAGTTACTGGTGGTGCATAATAGTTAATATTTCCATTGATTTGAGGACTTCCTCCAAGACTCGGTGGTTTAGTGACGAAACCAGGCTTCTCAGTAGCATTCCCTGCATTAATAAGATGTTAGAAAGGGAAGAATACATACCGATCTGTCATGGTACCTACATTGCAGTTATTCACCCAGAAGCATATTAGCAATACAATTGATATTGGTTTAAAAAGCGATATCGTCTTTTATGTCTAAATATCTTTGCTAAAAGCTAGTTTATTTGGTTTAAGTTAGAGACCTATACTTTGTTATCAACTTACCATTATTTATTATTTAGACCATCATCTACCTTGTCCGTAGGTTCAATTCTTTGATATAATTAAAGATAGAAGGACAGTCTCTGATGCCTGTACTACCTATAGATCACTGAAATAGTTAGGATTGGATATGACAACAAACGGATAGGAATTACTATTTAATTTAACTGATATTATACAAAAGTCTTTCAAGATTATGCTTGACCTACTATGTTCGTTATGTTAATTGCTTCTGAGACGAGGATACCTATACTTTCAATGAGTATATACTTAAAGTCCCTTTTACTATGCTAAAATTCTGAAGTTATGGTGAGGATTGGAAGTTACTGTTTTATATTCCAACACACCCCTACAAGTTACGCTCCCTTTTCAGACAAAAACCTTGGTTTATGCACCAGTATTCAATTTTTTTAAAAATCCACAATTTAATATGCACCGTGAACCTAGGTTACCCTGATACGTTTTCCACTATACAAAAACTCCGAAATTATGGTGAAGATTGAGGGTTGTTATTCTTTTATATTCTAACATATATTGTCTGCCCAATGAATATTCAGAACAAAATGAGGACTAGTTAGCTCATTGACACGTATATCATGAGGATGCCAAACATATCATTGCATACTATCTATGAAATGACATATGAAGGAAGTGATGGAACACTAGATGGGCGGATGCAACATTGTATATTGGAAAAGGTAGGATAATACTATGGTGGCAATATGGTGCGCACACACAAAAGCCTCGCATCATCATTAGACAATATTAGGATAATACTATGGTGGCAATATGGTGCGCACACACAAAAGCCTCGCATCATCATTAGACAATATCTTCTGATACAACTGTTGCCAGATTTTTTTTGCTTCTCTCCTTCAGCCTGATCTCCCGTTACTCCATTAGAATTTGATATTCCCGTCGATAGACGTAGACAATATTGACATAACAATAGTAAAGATATTAATTAACCACAAAATAGGGCGAAAATTTCAGTTCTTGAGTGGTCGTTTTTCTTTGGAGATTTTTTAAGAGAGAAAGAAAACAGACATATACACACATGCAATCAGACAAATACCTTCTGATATAGTTGTCACTGGAACTTTTTGCTTGTCTCCTTGAGCTTTATTTCCCATTACTCCTCCATTAGAATTTGACACTCCAGTTAGTGAACCTTAACAAATTTGACAAAACAATGTTAAAGATATTAATAACCCACAAGATAGAAACAAATCAGTTTCTTGAGAAATCATTTTCTTTACACTATCTTCAGATGGAAGGAGAACAAGTGGAAGGAAATCAAAATAGGGAGTATTTTTGGATGGAAAGAAATGAAGAGAAAAGAAAGGAAATGGAAGGAAAAGAAACTACTTGATGAAAAATTTTAAAAAACCATGTATACCTTTTAATTTACAAAAGTCTAAAATTAAATGACTCGTGTATTTTTTTCGTTGTAACCAACCCTAGATATGAGCTCCTACGTGGGCCTTGTATTCTTATCGTAGAAAGGGTGATCTCTAAATTATTGCATCTCCTAAATTCACATAATATGACAACATCAATTTTGATCCCTCTTTTTTGGTGCTTGTGGCTGGAGTTCCAGCATTTTTTCTCTGGGTGACTCGTCGGCGGTGTTTCAGCCCATCTTTCTCGTGGCAATAAGTCGTGGGACTTCAAACATCTTGTAATGGCCCAGCCGTTTTGAACTCACCCTTGCAATTTTCCTAGCTAGGATTTGATCTCATGACCAAAATCAATTTTATTGGGTCAAATATTGACTATGACATGCATGTAAATTGGTAAGGGAGTGGTTAGAGATCAATGTTATGCATATAAATTGGTGAGTGGGTGGTTGGAGAAGTACTACATCACTATGCCATCATATCTTTTATTTTTGCCTAAGTATATGAATAGGGATGAATCCTCTTTCATTCTTGTCTTTATCCTCTATCTTCTTCATCTTATTCTCTCCCCATTGCAAACCCCAGCCCTTGCTCCAAGAAGAACTCCGCTGGCAAAATTTTCTATCAAGCCCAACCAAAGAACTCTTTCTTTAAGAGCATCAAAGCAAGGAATCACGTCTCTTGCACCGAGTATTTAGTTAGAATCACCCATAATTTAAGCAAAAACATGATATTTAATTAGTAGGGGTATTTACTGGTTTGTCCCTCAAATCTTTATATATTATGATTTTGCCCCCCAAATCTTCATATTTAGAATTTTGCCCCCCAAATCTCATAAGTTACAACAATTTTGCCCCCCTCTCTAACACAGTTAAATATTTGACCATTTTACCCCTCTTTTCCTCTTCTATTTTCCTCCTCTCTTCTTCTTCTCTCTTCCTCCTCTCTTCTCCTTTTCTTCATTATTTCTCTTCTTTTCTTTCTCCTCTCTTCTTTCAGTATTTAACCGTGTTAGGGAAGAGAGGAGAAGAGAGGAGGAAGAGAGGAGAAAGAAGAGATGAGAAATAATGAAGAAAGGAGAATAGAGGAGGAAGAGAGAAGAAGAAGAGAGGAGGAAAATAAAAGAGGAAAAGAGGGGTAAAATGGTCAAATATTTAACTGTGTTAGGGAAATTTAGAGATGGGGGCAAAATTGTTGTAACTTATGAGATTTGGAGGGCAAAATTCTAAATATGAAGATTTGAGGGGCAAAATCATAATATATAAAGATTTGAGGGACAAACCAGTAAATACCCCTAATTAGTAAGTTCTTTTCCCAACTCTTCCTCCATCAAGAAATCACGCTTGAGTCTATCAAATTCCGAGTAACCCATTTCTATGATGAATTCCTATAGTTAGCTCAACAGATCTTGGTAGAAAAGTCTTAACTTTTTAATCATAACTTTAACTTTTTAATCATAAGTCTAAACGAGTTTATTATTCTATTATTTGAAAGATAAGTAAAAATTCTACAACTCTTCTTTATGTTATTTTCTAAAATTCCAACAAATAAACTCATCAAAATCGATTTAAAATCGTTGGTCATGCAAAATGCCAAGGTGTTGTCATATGTGTATCGTTTCGATATTTCAACTACAAATAATGACCTAGAACTCTAAATGATTTGATTCCAATCTTATTTGAAAGAGAATTCAATTTCCTGTAACTTTCATATTTTATACTTCCGTAATTTTGTCTTTCATCCTGTCAAAATCGGACTCAGAGATAGTAAAACTTAGTATTCTAAAACCTAGTGGTCAGGTTACCCATCCGAGTACTCTAATTTGTTCCCTAATCGCACCGAGTTCAGGAAAATCGCTAAAAAAAAGCACACAACAAATACTTATTTGACTCGGCTGAGTCTGAATTCTAAAGCGAGTATACAGATTCTTATCACGTCGAAAAAATAAAAAAAAAAGATTGTAATATTTTTAATTGAACCAAGCAGTTTTTTTTTATTATAAAAATTGTTGAGAGTAACTTTAAAAGTCTTACCTAAACTCTTCCAATTGAATATGAGAAAGTCCCCACGAGCTACCATCTACGTTATTTAGCCGATATATCTACAAAGCCTATTTCCAAGAAGCATCATGACTACTTGCTTGGCAAGCTGAAGATGAACCACCATCAGTTTGAAGGGGAGTGAGAATGGATCTATCAATTATTCTCTACCATATTCACTTTCTCATAAATCTCTTTAATATGACATGTATAGACATAATTATCCTAATATAGCAAATGCATGGCTGTACAATTGATTTGTTAATTGTAAGCATAGCCATATAATCGATTTGTTTGTTGCAGCCATCCCTAGGATAGAGCTCGTAATTGGGCCTTGTATTCTCTATATAAAAGGGTGATCCCTAATGCTAATAAAGAAGAGATTGCCCTCCAATTCTTCTTGTGCTTCTCTAAATTCACATAGTTGTTATGGACTAAGGATGTATAAAGAAACTTGATTCATATTTCACAAAGAAAAAGCTATATGCATGATTGAAGAGCATGAGGGCAACCTGCAATGGGTGCATTCAGAAACCACATACCAGCATTATTCACTCCATTGACGGTTCCGTTTTCTCCAAGATTTGCAGTTCCTGGTGTGGGTAGAGATGGAGAGTTTTCCTTTGATCCCATGGATGGATCTCTAGTTTCTTGCAACAATGGGACTTCTGGCATCGACAACAATATCAGTTACTAAATTTGAATTTCAAAGATGTTATTTATGAGCAATGCCATGCACATTATGCCTCCACATGTCTTGATAGATCGGAAAATCGAAGAGCATATAGTTTGTTCTATGCAGATAGAATGTACTGTCGGTAGGGATAAGAATGGGCGGTTCCAAAGGTCAGCCCTTGACTTGCCCTATTCAAAATTTTGAATTAAAAAAATAATTAAATTTTTTTTTAATAGGACGGAACAACGGCTAGTCCATGGACCCGCTCATTCTCATCCCTACAGTGACAAAGTTAGATACATGAATGGAAAAAATAACGGCTTAAATAAGGCAGCAAACCAGCAATATGTCTAACTATTAGACCTATCATGTTCACGTTAAATAATTAGAATTGGACACTCTTTGTTTGTTCTTCCCATTAGAACTTCCACATATACGAGATGAAGCTTTATTTCTACATGGTTGATTTCCTGAGGCCTTTAATCTCGATGCAGCACAAGATATGAGTGCTACTCTCTATTAATCCCAATTTGAGGATACAATCTTTTCTATTAAAATGCAAATCAAGTTGCTATTGGTCCATAAGCTACATCCTCGGGCTTCAAGTTTGAAAGACCATAATCTATAATCCAACCTTATATTGTTGGAATCACTTTGCGAATTGATTAACTTAAAGATAACGAGTTTAACCAAAAAAAAATGGAAATTTTGATATTTAACATAACAAATTTCTATATCATTATTTCGCATATGATGTTGCACTAGTTGATGTATTGGAGAAGGAATAATTTCTTAACTAATATTATCGTGCGAAATTTGACCGTCTAAGGGGAAACTGAAAGAAGGAACATTTGAAATGTGGCATCGGTTAAATGATAACATTAATTGCCAAGAAATGCATAGAATTTGACCTTTCTCCCTCTATAAGATTAGTTATCAATCTAATTGTAGGTGAAAGTGAATGTTACTCATAAAATTAAAGCAGGACGGCTGAAGCAGGTCTAAGTTGGTTATATGCCCAGTCATCCTTAGTACGTCAGAACATAGACATGAGAACTTCGAGAAACTTTGGCACTTGCGGTGCATGTGTGTACGGTGGGTATAAGATATAAAAATATAATCTATAATTCAGCATATTATCGAACAATATTGCCAAAGTAGCAACTATTCAAGAGATATTAATTTTAAACTTATGACACATTATCAAATAGAAGGAATAAAGGGATGCAAGAGTTTACTTACTTTTGCTAACAATTTAATTTGGGAGTGAAGGAGGATTATATGAGAACATAAATGAACATAGACTGAAGTAGTAGAAAAAGGATATATTAATTGCTAATTTAACAGAGGAGACGTGCAAACATTTCATTTACCTGACCCCAAAGGTAAGGAACAAATCATTATTGTGGCTTTTGTTTCTTATAGGTGTTCGTACGAAGAAAAGAGTTCCATCTATGTATAAATTAAGAGTTTTAAAGTATACTTCAGTTCTTAAGAAAAGTCACCAGGATAAATAATAGTGATGATCCATAAAAATAACGAAAAATCATTGAAGATGCCATCAAGCAGTTCTTAATCTCAAAATTGAAAAATTGAAAAAGGAGTATGAGAAACTTACCAGCTTCAGCATCTTTGTTTTGGCTTGAATCTAATCCGAAACATGAAGAAACCCAATTCCTGCTCCTTGTAGGTTCATGCTCTGGGATTTGTGTATCGTGTCTTTTCCAAAAAACACGGAGAATATTATATCCACACTCTGTTTATGGATAATAGACAGCCATAAATCAAATATAAGGGGAAACAAACTAGCAATAAAGGGGTAGAAAAAAAAAACTGATTTCACTTGGTTCGTCATGCCAAATAGCATGCAACAAGTTAAGGTGCTTAAAAAATCAATTGAACGTGTCACCAATCGCAATGAGCTTCATTTACAAAAGGAAAGAAATAGAGTAATGATTTTACATTTTCTGATCCTAGTGTTTTCGTTAGGTTATAACAAGTACTATATTATGCCTGCAGCCACCCATCAGAGATTCTAAGAAATGATTGCATCACAAACATGCTAACATAGGATTATCCATCATAAGAGTCGCCAACAATTACTCCGATAATTGCATACCCGACTTGACCAACGGACGAATATGCAAGCACACACTTCGAGCTTGTTTGAGTAATTGCAATGAGGTTTCCTAATATCATGGTGAGAATAGCTACGGTTTTCAAAAGATGATTGCATTCATTTTGATGAGAAATAAAAGGAACATCAAAATTTTGCGTGGCTGAAGCTGAAGCCGTACTTTTGTGGGTTTATGAGACTTTCTCCTCATGCAAGGAGTCCTTACTCCTCTGTCATTCAAAGCACCTTCTGAGACCTTCATAAGAAACTATCTTCTTCCACTTCCAATTACCTTCCTCACATATATATAAGACAGAATTATTTGATTTCTAAAGGAAATTATATTGGAGTTAGATTCTTCTAAGTATGTATAATTATTTAGATTCGTGATGTACTGTGCATTCTACGTCAATATACAGTTCTCCATCTAAAATAATTTGGACATGTTATCCTCATCTCAAAGGAATATAGCAGGAGATAAAGAATATATGACCTTTGTTTTCCTTTCAATATATGCTTTCCAACGAGAAGTTGCCATTTGGTAAGAACTTGAATGACCAGATACTTCTAATGTTTTAAACTATATTAGATACTCGTTCACTTTGATTTGTCCAAAAATGAGGACAAAATATGTACATAAATAATTCTACACAATTTTCTGCTCTGATTAAGCAACTTCTAATGAACTCTGTAGGTTATAAACAAAATTTTCTTCTGAGATTAAGATATAAACAAAAAAAATTGCCACACGTTTATGGTTATAGTAGAGCTTACTTCATGGGAGAAAAAAATATCCATTTCATAATCCAGCACTTTAAAAATCATGCCAGTGGAAAGAAAGTGTTTTGTTTGATGGTAAACCAGATGGCCATATAAAAAGAGCATATCTATTAACTGCAAGCGGATGTTGCTTTTTGAAGCACCAAAAATATCAAGATTGAACGTGAAGGTGTTGTATTATAAAGGGGACAACAATACCTGTTGGGATGAAAAAGCTGAAGCAAGATAAACATCTGAATACTGCTGTATCTAAACACCCAAACGTTGCTGTATCATTGGGATCTTGCAGTTCAGCTGGAGGAGGACTATCAACAGACACATTTGGGGCTTTTGGAGGTGGCAATCCACTTTGACTCGGTGTCCTTTTTCTTTTGCGTAAGATCACCCTTTTGGTGATACATGAGCGGCATTTAGGGCAGTACAAATCATGAGTCTCTTGTTCCCTTAAAACTCTTTCAACATCAAATTCTTCAACTATGAATGTGCTTGACTCTTCGGGTGTATGCTCCGCTTGTTCTTGGATTTCATTGTCCATTCTCATGAATCCATTTCCACTCTTTTTAACAGAACTCAGTTGAGAATTCGATCCATTTTCCACTGGTACGTTCCTTAAATTGTGAATTTGTTCTTCAGCAGGAACATCCTTGTGACCATTGGACTCTTTAGCTTCACTGGTACCATTTTCAACATCAGCACCTGGACACACCCGGTCATTGCAATGTTAAGTAAAAATAGTTCACAAATGATGATAAGCTACTAGACCAGTTATTTATTAAAAGAGAAACTGAATTTAATGAACAAAACAACAAGAAACTTATTTAATTCGTATGACAACATTTTGTTCATGTGTACCTCAAAGATTAAGATATTTGCTCATTATATTAAAGTTCGAATCAGGGGCAATTTCTAGATAGATAGCATCTTGTCTATTTAAAGAAAGAAGGCAATGGCCATATGGACACTGACAATTAGTAAACACTATCTACAATTCTCTGAAATCGGAGAACTGACCTTTAATTGGTGAACGAGTATATGTTCCAAGCTGCGTTAGTGTTTCAACATTCAAAAGGTAGGTCCATGTGCAGTGCCGACACTTCCATATGCCTTCACACACAAAAACGTAAATGTAATCGTGCTTTTCCAAACACCAAAAATAGTAGTGTTTAACTGAAGGGCTCAAAGTTTTCCTAGACAAATCTAAATGAGATCATCTACTACATAAATACCTGAGATCGGAAAAAAAGGAGAACATAAATCATTTGATTGATCAACTAGAAATCCTTCCACACTATAATTTTTTTTCCTAACTAGGTGATGGGACTTATTATCACCTATATGCTCGGAACTTAGATGAAACCTCATAACACCATTTGAGCATCCTGAAAGCATTTCCTCTATATTCTATTATTCTTCTTCGATCTTACACATGTTTATAATCCCTATTTTGAGAGTAGACTACATGTTTCTGTATTTTTCTCTAGTGTGCTATATCAGTGGGTTGGACTCTTATCTTTGTTGGGATATTAAGTTACTATCCTGTTACAAATATTGGTCTATGAGTCTTTATTTTAGTTTAATAATGTCTTACGTCTTCTGTCAATCTCTCTTCTCCCTCCATTTTATATTATTTATTCCTGTCAATTTCTTTATGTATCAGAGCTTGGGTCCTGAGGACAACCGTCGAGACAAGTTTGCAAATGGCTAATAGCAATTCAAGAATCAGTGACACCTAAAATTCATTCAAGATCTATTTGAGATTTGGGGCCGTTGGCCAACAATTTCTAGTATTGCCTTTGGCTAGTCGACTAGTGATGGCGGAATCTTCATCTAAACTATTGGGATTAAAAAAATAGGATCGATCTAAATATTCTTCTCTATAGCTCCTGTATCTAGTCTTACTTGATTGGGTGTAACCTTAGAGAAATAGTAAGCAAGGAGATGTCGTCTAAGAAGCACACAAAGACTTACTTTTGTGAAGCCATGCCGTGTTAGACACCATTGTAGACATGCTACTTCTTGTAGTGTTATTGTTGCTTTGTGCATTGCCACCTTTTTCCAAATATTGTTGTAAACGGTGTATCATGTGACTTGTAGTGTCAGGCCTGTCTCAAGCATGTCTCTGTTTGTGCTACTTAACTTGCCATTGAAGGAATACAGTAATGTGCAATGAAGTAAGGAGCATATCCGTAGAAATCCATTATGTCCTCTAAGAGGAAAGAAGAATATAACACCTAAAGCAAGGATTTCAAAGGAGAGCAACCGTTCTAGTGTTGAGTTTTCATGACTCGAATACTCATTTTAAATATTTCAATTGTTTCATAATTTAGATAACATCACAATCAAGTCAAGATTCAAAAAAACTTTTTTAAAGATATTTTTTGTGGATATTCTAAGGCAGGTAATCTTGATAAGCATTACCTTGTAAAGTATTAGAAGACAGGCTAACTTGTTAAACATTGTGAAGTAAGTTTCCATGATATACTTTGATAGAGATCAGATTTGATTTGATAGAGATTATATCTGATTAGATTTGATTAGATTTGGATCTTGTTAGGATTTTAGAATATTTGATTGGATTCTGATTTTAATTAGAATTCTGATTTTATTAGGATATTTGATTGGATTAGGAATTTGGATTTTATTAGAATTCTTTTTGTTAGGGTTTCCCTATATATATGGGTTTGTATGGAGAATTAAAAAAGATGAATAATATTAGAAAATTTCTTGAGAAATTTCTGGCGTGGATTTCGCTTGAGCAAATCTTTCCTCGTGGATTCGTGGAGAGTGGGCGTGGATTCGCCTGGGTGGATTCCTAAACCCTGTAAGTTCTTCTCCAATTTATCTATTTTCTCCAATTCATCGAAAAAAACCATAATTTTCAAAACCCTAACCCTAATTTCACCTCCGTCCTGCGTCAAATTTGGTATCAGAGCCTAGATTTTCTTCTCCATCACCATCTTTTTCTTCCACATCTCTATCCTCTTATATTTCAGTTATTTTTTTATTTTGAAAAAAAAAGTACAGATCTGAAAAAAAAACAGATTTAAATAAAAAACAGATCTGAAAAAAAAACAGATCTGAAAAAAAAAACAGATCTGGAAAAAAAGAGAAAAAAAAGAAAAGAGAGAGAAAGAGAGATCTGTTCACATTTTTTTCGGTTTTCGAGCCGTCGTGATTTTTGGGTATTTCCTAAATTTTTTTGAGCTAAAATTTTGAGTTGATTATATATAGGGTTCATGTTCTATGATAATTACATCAACACAAATGCTAAAAAATTGCAAATTGAGCGAGATATGTATGCGACTATACCCATTTTTTTCGGTTTCGATGATCGACAAAATTATTAAAATTGGGAGAATCATATCCAAGATTTCTTTCTAGATTCTGATCTTACTTCACCACAGAAATGCCTTTACGCCTGACAAAAATTAGGTGAAGAAACTTATACTTGGAGTAGAGAGTATAAATTATGCTTGGATTGGAATATTTTGCGACGTCTACTTCGTCATCGGTATACTCAACACCACCTTCCAAATTTATCATCTCATCGGTTTCAATCATCTGAGCCTAAAACAATGACTAGTAATGAAAAACTTCAATGTATGATCGACGAGCTTAAGAAGTGTAATCAAATACTTGACAGTTTTAAAAACATACTTAAATGCAGGGATGAAAGAAGTCAAACGGTTAACAACGAAAGTATCGCTAATAAAATTGAAACAGATATTCCTATATTTGGTGAATGTATTTTGCAGCCTACACCGGATATAGAAGTTCATGATGAGCCATTACTAGTACCAGATGGAACTTTTTTTCCATCTACAGAAGTTGAAGACTCAATGGTTCAGATTTCTGAAGATCCTTCAATAGAACCAACTGCGAATTTTCAGCCGCCTGTGAATACTTCTGATGATCATACTTACGAGAAAAAACCAATAGAAATACCATCTTCTCTCCTATATGACGTGTCCGTAAAACCGACAGTTTCTTTGAAAAATCTCCTCCTAAAGTTTCGAAAGAGACTTCGTAGACAATTCGTGTTTACTGATAGCATATCAGTTACAGATGTACAGGGAGAACATGAACTTCCAATCTAAAGCGAGACTTCAGACAGAAAAGAAGTTATTGTTGATGATGAGGTAAAAACTTCAGTTCCTCTTGAGAGATTCATTACAAGAATTATGAAGAAATTATCGACTCAACATACAGATTCATATGAAGTTTCTAAGAGGTTTGCTTTTACTGTTCATGGCCAGAATAATTTGTGGGATTTACAATCATCTGAAACTGATTCACGAAAGAAGCCAGTTCCACCTCCACCGCCTTGGTTCAGATGTGATGTACTAGATACAGTTTCTCGACCACCATCATGGCCCAATTGGGATACTTCGTGGATACCAATAAGTTCAACCCGGACGTGTTTGTCATTCCTTATCTCCACATTCATCGGGAATTAATGCTTTGAAGCCGGGGAGAATTGATAGAGATCAGATTTGATTTGATAGAGATTATATTTGATTAGATTTGATTAGATTTGGATCTTATTAGGATTTTAGAATATTTGATTGGATTCTGATTTTAATTAGAATTCTGATTTTATTAGGATATTTGATTGGATTAGGAATTTGGATTTTATTAGGATTCTATTTGTTAGGGTTTCCCTATATATATGGATTTGTATGAAGAATTAAAAAAGATGAATAATATTAGAAAATTTTTTGAGAAATTTCTGGTGTGAATTTCACTTGAGCAAATCTTTTCTCGTGGATTCGTGGAGAGTGGGCGTGAATTCGTCTGGGTGGATTCCCAAACCCTGTAAGTTCTTCTCCAATTTATCTATTTTTCCCAATTCATCCAAAAAAAAAACCTAATTTTCAAAATCCTAACCCTAATTTCGCCTCCGTCCTGTGTCATACTTTATAAGGCAGACAAGGAGAGCTAGAGTATTTACAAATACAGAGGAAAATAACTATAATTAATCATGAAAGTTAGTAAGAAGGTTTTTGTTCCTCGATATAGGGCTTTGCTTCTCTATTTTATCGTGAGAGTTAAAAGTGTAATTTGGGGTTTCAAGTCTTGTTAGGAGTTTCTCAACTTTGTACTAGTGCATTCCTCCTTCGCTTGCAGATGAACATTGCTCATCTTGGCCGTGGAACCATGTCATATTTGTTTCTTTTCTTGCTTGCGTAAGTTTTTATCTTCTTGATATCTCAAGTTCTTGTAATTGATTATTGTTTAAGGTTTTCATTGTGTGTTCTCTATTTCCTAACAGATTAGTATCATAACCTTGGATTCTAGATATCAAAGTTTTATTTGTTTGTGGCATCTAATGTGTTAAGATGTCTGCAATTAAAATCGATTCTGAGAGATTCTAAGAGCTCCATCAATTTTAGTCATCGACATATCAAGATGAAAACCATCGTGACCAAGGTTTGAAAAGAAACTTTCAAGATGGAAAAGCTAATCGTTTTTTGAGATGCTTAAAAGGATTTATATGCCCAAACCTTATACAAATAGATGAAGATGTGGATGAATTTCCTTCGAAGATGATTGTTTCGTTATGAAAGATATTTATTCATTTAAACAATATCACTTTCTTTATCGCATTTAACGTACACCAACAATATCTAATATTGCCTTCACCACTACGAACAAATTTAAGTTTAATGGTGAAGATCAAGTGCTTTGTTTGGTACCTTCCTCTTTTAAGAATTTAATAGCAAATATTTATGGGAGCAAATAGCTACTTGATTAATAAAATTGACGTATACTTTTCAATTATATTGACACCAAGCTGACTGGTGTATCCCATCATGGTATCTCTATTTTAGTTAAAGAAAAGGTCAATGAAGAGTTTAAGAGATTAATTTTATTTACAACTTTTTTATGAGAAGGGGTACATCACGTAAGATCATTTTAAGAGTAAACAAAATTTAAATGCTTGATTTGCAATCTTAATTCAGGATCAGGCAAATTTTATTCTATCAGTTTCTGATAACACAAGTTAATGATAGGTGGATTTTCAACTTTGGATATTCAACACACATTAGTCCCATGAAGAAACTGGTTTCCACATGTACTTTATTTCGAGGAGTTATTTTGATGGGAAATTTTACTCTATACAGAGTAGTTGGTCAAGTAACGATCTATATTATTCCATGAGGTAATATCATTACTACTATTTGAGGCGTCCATTATATTCAAGAATCAAGCATCAATCTCATCATTTTAAAAACCTATATTTTGAAGGATTGACATACAAGGCAAAAGGCATTTACTTAGAAGTTTTCAAACGTGTTCATAGTAAGTTCAAGGTAGATAAGGGAAATTTGTACACATTGCAAACAAATATTACAGGCTGGATTTTGCATTCATCATTATGCAAGTTGGTATTCAGTGTACATCAGGAGTTGACGACATCCATTGAGGAATCTAGCCCGCTATATTCTTTGATTCATCATTTAGTGATCTAGGTACAACAATCCAACATATAAGTAAGTCCAGGTTTGCATTCCAGTACAGATTTGTTTTCTTATTCATACAATTTGGTTTTAAAGGATTGTTAGACTTTCAAGTTTAGGCACAGCTTGGACTTGTTTCTTATACACCGCATTTAAGAACTCTTCAAGGTTACATAGAGAAGGCAGAGTGTGCTCGTAGTTCAAGTTAAAAGTAGACTAACTAGTAATTGTTCAGTTCTATAAGGTTATTCAAGACTTATCGTATTCAAGTCAAGGTGAATATTGTTGAATTTTTGTGACATGAATACTCTTTCTCAACAATTCAATTGTTTCATAATAAAGATTACATCACAATCAAGTCAAAATTCATAAGATCCTTTTGGAAATTTGTTTAATGGCTATTCTATACCATGATAAACATTATAAGACAGGTTATCTTGTTGAGCATTATTAGGCATGTTTCCTTCTTAAGCATTATAAGATAGGTTTCCATGATACACTATACAAGGCAGTTAAGGAGGGTCAAAGCATCTATATTATGATAAGGATTGTAAGGCAATCATATAAAGTTAGAGAGAATGTTTTTAAACACCCATAGGTTTTGCTTCATTATTTTCTCATGAGATTTAATTGGAGTTTCGGATTTTGACGAATCTCAACTTTGTGCTTCTTCAAGATTTAGTGGATTCCTTATTCTTCGTCCATAGATGAACATCGGTCATCTTGGCTAGTGGAACCACGTTATATTATATTTTCTTGTTTTCATATTTCTATATTCTCGATATTTCATGTTCTTGTGCTTGTAATTGTCATTCTGCACCGTTGCAAGCTCTCTATTTCCTAACTTCTAGTACTACTCCAACTCCAATACACTTCACTATGGAGTTTTACCATGACTTTGTTTTGATGCAGAGTTTTACAATGATTCCTCCCTAGAACATGCAAGCTATAATTAATTCTTGAGTTCGTTAAATTATTATACACTGTCAACACATCAAAGTGCACAGGCACTTTGCTCCGTACAGAACATCCAGAGTTAACTCTGGTACCGTTTGTATCGCCCTGAACAAGGACATCCAAAGACTATCTGACCTAGTACTGCTCCTAGCCGACCACGTATGCGTAACTATAGAATTTTCCTGTGGTTCCTCCCTAAAAAGTACTTTCACTTTGGTTGTGACAGAATGATCTAACAAGAAGTCAAAGAAAGCATAGGGTATTATTTCCATTCTACATTCCAATTCAACAGACTTGCCTTCAGTTTGGAGAGTGAAATCCCAAAGCTCACTATTTCCGAGTATTACCCTAAAGCAAGGTATTTGAAAAGGGAAGTTGTGTACCATAACTTGAAGAAGCCTTTCACGGGCTTTACGTTCTTTGATTCAGCAGGCAACACAATGAAGAGAATCTCATCATCTTAAAGCCAATTATGTTGTGAACTTCTCGCAGAGTGGGTTGCTATAACAAAGACTTAAAATTTGGTCATATAAGAAGCTAGAAAGAAAAAACAGTTTTGATCCTCCAAGTGCAATCCTTTCTATAAACTTTTTCCCCCTCGAAAAGCTAAAAGTAACATCTACTTCAACTATATTATGAATCGGAAATTTGGAAAAACGTGTGAAATATACAATCTTTGTCTCCACAGAAATGTCCTACATCAACAAAAAAAATATAAACCAACAAAGAAGTATCCATTAAAATCAATAAAAATGAAACCTTTATCGCATTGTTCAATTCACATCGAACAAAGAAAGATCTACTACTTACTACTTGCTTATCAAGTAACCCTAGTAAAAAAATAAGGGAAATTTTGATTTAAGCCCATAAATTTTTACATTTGGATTAAACTCCTCATCCAAAAATATTATGTGATACATACCTGATTTGAGAAAAGCCCTTTCAGCTCATCTACATGTATTTAACATGTTATTTCAAAGACAAATATTTCTAAAATGATAAATACTCATATTTTTTTAAGAAGATCGTTATGGTTAAGTTACTCAATTTGGTAGTCGATATTATTAAATTTAAAAGAATTAATATGATTGATTAAATTTCCTACTTACTATTGGTATCATATTGATTTATTTCAACATTAAACCATTGATAATTTAATTTCAAATTGTTGCAAATTTCAAAATAAAATTAAAATGCTGTTAATTTTTTAATGTTTTATCAATAATTAATTAAACAACACAAAAATGACCACCTTTTTAATATTTCTAACTACTATAAATTTATTTTGGTCCATCTTGTTCATAACAATTTATAAAGGAATCTTTTCATTTTTGGTTGTCACTCCTTTTCAAGATTTTTTTTTAAAAAAGTAAATATAAAGTACCAAACAATCTCTTGAAAAGAGAGCATGCATAAGTAAGCTAGAAAACAAGTATTTACATAAAAGGATAACCCAGTGCTCGAGACTCCTGCAATGTAGGGTCTGGAGAATGTCTGATATACTCAACCTTACTCTGCTTTGTAGAGAGATTATATCCAACATTCAAACATGTGACTTCCAGGTCGCAACAGAACACTGGAACAATGGGATGGGGGTTTAGCCCAAGGAAAACTTTTGCGGATGTGAATATGATAACCATGTTAAAAAGTTCAGTTGTCGATAGACAAACTTAGCTAGACGTCGAACGGGATGGGATGTCCAACCCCGGTTCCCAGGGTGTCAGGGTATTCCCTATATTGAGCCTATTCAGATCAGAACTAAACTTATTGAGTCTCTTTCATCTAAGGGTCGGCCAACTTTAAACAACCTTTGCATTTTTTACTGAGATCTCAAGTCTCCAAGTGGGCCCTGATGCAGAACGAAAGAGAAATTAAGGCATATGGTGCAAAATTAGGAAAGAAATTAAGAATTAAAAAATAAACTAAGGTTTGGATTTCACAACTAGGCGATCATAAGCCTCTATTACATGAATCACTCGAGAGAAAGAATTGGAAAAAAAAACATATTCACTCAATTTTATCAATATCATTCACTTTTCATTATCCAAAATTTGAATCTTATAAGAAATATATAGAAAATCTTATATGTAACAAAATAAAAAACAAATCTATTGAAATCCTACTAAATCCCTCATTAAATCTTGATCAAATCCAGTTAGGTCTTAACTTTATTTGTTTCCATCAATTTTTCCCTACTTGGAAGCATTCACTACTGATAAATAGTGGTTAGAAGAAAGTCAAGCAAGTTCAGATGAAGTTAGTCAATTTTTCCGAGATCTGACAAATCTTTTTATCAAATTAAGTACAAGAAAATCAAATAAGTTGGAAGGCAAGTGTACACTACCTGACATTCCCATGATGGGGACAATAATATTGTGAAAGGTCTGAAGATGTTGAAATTTGTTACTTCTGCAAAAAATAGACTAGGGAAAAAACTGGAGGTAAGGGAAAAAAAAATCTTCAGCTAAGAATTTTTGTAGTTTGCCATGTTTCTCTATAATAGATCTCTAAGAATCTTCACTCTGATACCAATTTGATACAGAATGGAGGGAAAATTAGGATTTGTGGTAGAGAATTAGAAAATAAATTAAGGAATTGTGTAATAAATTAAGTTTTGGATCTCATATCCAGGCGAAACATGTGCCCCACTCTCATACGAATCACGTGAGAGAAAGATTTGGAATAATAAAATACATGCTCTCAATTTTATCAATATCATTCACTTTTTATTATCCAAAATTAGAATCTTACAAGAAATATATAGAAAATCTTAAATATAACAAAATCTAAACAAATCTATTAAAATTCTAACTAAATCTGTAATCATATTTTAACCAAATCTGAATAAATCTTGGTCTTTATTTGTTCCACCAGACCCTCTTGGCTACCCACGACCTTAGTTTTTTAGAGAATCCCGCTCATATGTTGTAGGACTTGTAGCTCGACAGTCTTCCTCCTTAAAATAAGTATTTACATATAGACAATATTTCATATTTTACAAAAATAACTCTTAACATACATATAAGTTGAGCTTCATGAATTTTCACAATTTTTTTGGGTCTTAGGGGCATTCAACATAATTTCTTTGGACGAGGGGACTTAATGCAAATGCATTTCCAAAGAAGAGGACTTAAACCAAATTTTCCCTGAAAAATGCCCGATATTTATGCCAAGTAAAGGATATTTGTGGGTTTCGATAGAAATTCAGTGTTAGCAAAAAATAAAAAAATAAAAAAAAAATGAGGGTTATGAAACAACTGATCCAATTACACGGCAAAGAAAGAAGCAACTGAGCAGCTACCACCAACAACAACCAACCAAAAACCCTAGACTCTCTCTCTCTCTCTCCCCAAGTTGACCCATTTTAGGCCCTGACTCCATCAAAGATCACACTTTGGCCCCAAAACTGCAGTAAAAGGAAACCCTAAATCCACCTCCAAAAAGAAATCAATTGGTTTTCTTGGATCACTGCTCATTATTCACAATATAATCTCCAAATATAGAAACCAGAAAAACAGAAAAAATGAAAGCAAATGAACAAGAAGAGAAAGGGGGTAAATATGTCTTTTAACAGTTATTTACCTTTATCAGCATCCAAGTACACACTGTGCTGATCTTCCGAATCTTCTCCAAGGGCCACCTTCTCTTCAAACTTCCTTCCCATTTTGCCCTTCTTCTTCTCTCTTATTTGCAGCCCACCACCCAACTCCTCAGCAACAGCAGCCTCCTCTTCCTCTTCCGCTGCCTTCGACTCTACCTCTCTCTCCACCTCCATTTTTCTCTCCTCTTCCCTTTGTTGTTACTTTTTATAGGGAGTTTCCAAAGGAGCACACACCGATTTTTCCAGTGAGCCCACGTTTCCGTGTTTTTTTTTTTTCGCACTTTGAGTCCGAACAATAAGTGGGTTCACTACGAAAAATGTGTGCTCTTTTGGAAACTCCTGATACGTAGTGGTATTAGATTATTACAGCACGACTTGAATTGTTGACCTTGATGGATAAATTTAGGGGTATTTACTGGTTTGGCGCCCAAATTTTTATATATTATGATTTAGTCCCCTACATTTTCATATTTAGAATGCAGTCTCCCAGATATCCTAAGTTACTACAATTTAGTCCCCTTCCTAACTTTTTTTTAATTTTTAACCTGATATTATTATTTTATCCCTTCTTATTTATTCTTTCTCTTCTCCTCTCTTCTTCTCCTCTCTTCCTTCTCTCTTCTCTTTTTTTTCATTATTCCTCCTTTCTCTTCTTTCTCTCTTCCTCCTCTTTTCTTCATTGGGAAAATAGAGGAGGAAGAGAGAAGGAGAAGAAAGGAGGAATAATGAAGAAAATGAGAAGAGAGAGGAGGAGAAGAGAGGAGGAAGAGAAATAATGAATAAGGAGGGATAAAATAGTAATATCAGGTGAAAAATTAAAGGAAGTTAGGGAGAGGGACTAAATTGTAGTAACTTAGGAGATTTGGGGGACTAAATCCTAAATATGAAGATTTGTGGGACTAAATCATAATATATAAAGATTTGAGGGACAACCCAGTAAATACCCCATAAATTTAATATATGAGATTTTACATATCTATTCGTTATATTTTTAAAAAATTAGAATTTAGTCTCGTACAGTTTTATATTTATAATTTAGTCCCTCAAATCCTGTAAGTTACCCCACTTTAGTCCCTCAGTCATATTTTTTGTCCGAATTTCCCGTTATATCTCTAAATTACTTCACTTTAGTCATTCCTTCCCTCTTCCTCCTCTCTTTCTCTTCCTATTAGATTCTCCTCTCCATTCTTCTTCTCTCTTTCTCTTTCCTCTTCTTATTGAGTTCTCCTAAATTACTTCCTTTTAGAAATTAACTAGGAGGGAAGAGAAAGAGAAGAAGAATAGAGAAGAGAATCCAATAAGAAGAGAAAGATAGGAGAAAGAAGAAATGTAGGACTAAAGTGAAGTAACTCAGGGTACAATGGGAAATTCGGACCAAAAATATGGTTGGAAGATTAAAGTGAAGTAATTTAAAGAATTTATGGGACTAAATTATAAATATGAAAATATGAAGGGCTAAATTCTAATTTCTAAAATGTAAGAGACATATATGTAAAAACCCTTAATATATTTATAGGTGTGAGCCCTAGGAAATTGCCTCTTGACTATTATAAATAAATGAATTGTTAATTTTTCCAAAATTTCGCCATCAATTAACTGGAGAGCTGTGTGAGATCAATGGGCCTGCTTGTAATAGCTGCCAGCCTTGGTCACCTACCGTTGATGTAGGTGGGCAATTATTACTTGTCAGTGTAAGCAGAATTTGGTTAAAATCAGAGTATAATCAATCGGTATCTGAATAAATAAAAAATAAATAAATTATTCTATCAATTTTAAATTTTGAGTTTTGTAACTTTTAAAATAAAACCAAACTGAACGAATTATTTAAAATTTATGTATATATTATTAATAGTAAATTTATCTAATTGGCTAACTTGAAGAGACATGCTTATCAAAATGATTAAAATTATAATTTTAAAATAAATTTTATTCAAAAAATTAGAACCGAATAATCTAATCAACCGAACCGAATTAATTCGGATTAATTTCGATTCCCATTCCTAACATATTTGATTCGATTTTTGCAGAAATTGATAAAAACTAAAATGAAACTGAGTAATACTCACCCCTACTGATTACGATCTTGGCATTTTCAGAGCAACCGTGATAAAACCAGTAACTATTTTTGTTGTAGGCAAAAGATTATGTGTGGAATTTATATGTAAATAGAATTTTAAAACATTAAAAATGAAAAAGAATTGATAGGAGATATGAATAAGTTAAGAATTTTAGGATCTACGATAAAATTACAAGGAATAACAAATACAAAGATTTATATGATTCGTTCCAAATTGAACTATATTTAGGACCACCAATCTATTTTTACTGTTGAGAAAATTAGAATTATAAGTACAAGAATGAGAACACACAGATATATATGTGATTACTTTATACGAGTCTGTGTGATTACTGTATATAAGTCGCCAGCTCAGTAAACTACGTGAGTTAGCAACGAAAAAGTAATGGTCCTATTATTTTTTACAAATTTTTTAAGATAACTATTTATACCTCCTTATCTTTTTTAGGATAAAATTTTATGTATTTTAAATTTTTTTTTTTTTTTTGCCTTTTATCAAGTGGATAAAAGTGATATATTACTAAAAACAGTTAATTTGTGTACATACTTGATGAAATATCAAATTAAAACTAAGACTGAAGAAATCAAATATGAATGAACATTCAAGGATTGAGATCACAACTGCAAAAAAAATTAAAAATATTATTAGAGATAGTGAAAATAAGTGCAACTCAAATAACTTACACGAGACATGAGCTCATTTTCAATTACCAACATTACATAAGAATTCCTTAAATTTTGATAAAATATGACACTCATTTCAACGCCTTGAACAAAGAGTGCTATGAGCCCATGACCTAACTCATATCTAGAAACTAGCTTTCTTTTTTATTTTATTTTATTTTCTTTTATTTGTCCTCATATCGAACAAATGATATTTTAATTTATTATTTTCAAGAGTTATAAATGGTATTGTATTTAGCAACAATACTATTACTGTTTGCTAATGAGAGCCGTATATAATTGCACACATTTTTTTCCTGGTGAGCCCACTTTTTTTATTAGTGATCCCACCATTTCTTTTGAAAACAAAGAGTTTTTTCTAGTGAGCACACTTAAAATTCCAAAAACTACCCTTTCCTATTTTTCTCCAAATATTGCAGTAAGTTCCAGACTAGACAGTCTAGATCCTCTGTGGTGGATCCGGACTTATAGAAACCGGAGTCATGATCCTTCTCAAAAATCGGCTGTCTTTACAAAAGTAGGGAAACTCTAACCCTAGCCCTAGCTTTCTCTCCCCTTTTCATGTTTTCACTCCACTTCTCCTCTCAATATCGCTCCCTCACATCCGATTCCGGCTTCCAAATCCTAACTTTCTCGCTGCCGCAACAAAATTGGATCTTTACATCGTGTTCTGCTAGTGTCGCCAGGGTTTTGCCGCCACAATGAATGATCACAAGGTATCTCCCCGTCAAAAAAACCATAATTTATTTGTTGGTTTTCTTTGGTAATGGTGGTGGAGAAGATGAAAGAGAGATTGAAAATGAAAGCATTTTTGCCCTAAAATTTAAATGGCAAATTTGTAAATAAAAGTAAATTTTTAAGTGGGCTCACTAGGAAAAATGGTGTGCCCCTCTAGAAACTCCCTACACATGGCTCGCGTGCAATCTTATTGCGTTCTTATCATATCATTAAATTAATTTTATGCAAAATCTCATCACATTCACAAAATATTAGGACCGGAATGAATGAGTCCAAAAAACTAGCCATTGACCAAAATGAGCAAGTCTAAGGGCAAGTCATTGATCCGTCATATTCAAATTTTTAAATAAAAAAAATATTTCTTTAATTAAAAATTTCTTAATATGACGGACCAAGTACAACTCATCTCATCCCTATCTCATCCCTGCCAAACATGACCTTATAAATATAGTGTAATCCTTGTGTTGCACCATTTATCTCTTTTCCAAAAAATATAAGAGAAATTAAATAAGACAGTAAGATATAATATTATAATACAGTGATATTAAGAAGGTGAAATATAATAATTAAAGTATAAAAAATATAATATTTTAACATGATAGTGATTGAGATTGGAAGGGATATGGATCCTCTCCAAGATAGAAAACCATAGAGGTCGTGCAAAGTGCAATTTAAGCTCTACATTAAGTTTTAGTGTAAAATATATACTAGTGACTTAGAAAAGTTTTAAGAAATTTTAATAATATTATAATAGAATGATAATTGTAACTGTCATTCTATAATAGAAGAGATAAAAAATAATTAGCATGATGTGTTTTTTTGGGAAGTTCTATTTGCGCACGACATTTTACTCTTGGCGCCATGTTTACTATGTACACCAAACTCATATTTTGAAATACTACCATTTTACTTTTTGCTCTCAAATTTTTTTCCAAAAATACCCATCCTCCTTTTCTCTAACTCCTCACCCGTCTGATCCCATTTTTATCCATTTTTGTTTGAGTTGGATGTTAGTTTAAGAGTAAAAAATATTTTGGTCGGATATTAATACCCAACCCAGAAACGTGCTGATCGGGTATTAACACCCGACCAGCAAGCGAAGTCTCCCTATAAAAGAAAGCTAATTAACATTAAATTTTAAACAAATACTCATAAAACCTAAAAAACATTTTAAATCGTACCTTAGATTTGTCATCTGATACCAATTGCATGTTGGAATTTTCCATTTGCATAAAAAAACTCAAATTCCAAACCTAAATTTCACTTGTCACGATGAAATCAAAGAATTTAAAATTCTTCTAATCTTTTTAGGAATGTTAATATAAAAAATTTTAAGAGGTAAAGAAATCAAATCGATGATTTTGTTGGAGATGTGTTTTTATTAAATACAAAAAAAAAATATTTAGGATTTTAGAGAGAAAATAAATGAGGAAAACGATGAGTGGTAATTTCAAATTCTAAGAAGTATTAGTATGGAATTTATAAGGGTAATTTAGTCCAAAAAAATAATGATAAACTTATAATTATTTATAAGTTTCAAAACCGTGCGTCAAAAGTAAAATGCTGTGTGTAAATAGAATTATCCTAATTTTTTAGCACTTAATATTTGGTGATATTGACAAAAATGTCCTTATCATCCAAACAATCCCTAAAAATCTGTGAAATTCAATTTTTTAATCTTTTTTGGGTAAGTGATAATATATTTAAATTATCATTAGTCTGATGATCATGCAATAAACAACAAATTCTTAAATTTTTAGCAAAGTCAGCTCAGTTCACACCTGAGGCAGCTGCATCATGGCCCTCCACCCACCACCAACTACTAAGATTCCTATGAATATACAAACAGTTGTATTTTTTCATAAGAAATAAAAAATTCAAAAGAAATGGATATCAACAAGACAAAGTATCTTTGCTTGTAATTTGTTGCTCTAGTTGTTATGTGCAGGGCCGTAACATACGAACTAGAGGCATGAGACACAAGTGTCGTAACTAGGGCATGAAACACAAGTATAGTGAAATGAGACATACAGTTTGCAATCGTGAAGGCGAAAGATGTTGCTTTCATTGTCTCTCTTTGGTCCCTGAAAGCTACACCCACCCACACAAAAAATGTCTTATCTACCAACTCCTTCACATATCCCGGTACCATTGTTGTTCTTTGTACGCCACTTGATTTGATTCACCTTCTTAATCAATAAAAGTTTTGATAAATTTTGACACTTTTAAAGTTAGATAGATTAGTTTATTTACTTGGGCTACAGTTAACAAAGCTTATCTGTAATCAAGCCTTTGAGGTATAAAAAATAAAAGAAAAAAAAAAAAATTAGAGGCCTCCTAAGAAAGAGAGGCTCAAGACTACTACCTCAGTGTCCTAGTGGTTGGACCGACCCTGGCTCTGGGCATGTCTCGCAGCTAAAACCATTCTCATATTGATTTCTAATTAAATTAATTTTGTTTCTAATTAAATTAATTTCTAATCAAAACCATTCGCAGCTAAAACTTTGCAAAATCCAAGGTTTTTCTAAGGGCACAATTTTTTTTTTTCCCCAAAAATACCTATTTCTCCCAACCCCTCCCCCCTTCTTCTTCCTTCTCCACAGCCTCTCCGCTCAGTGAACCTGCCACCCTCCTTCTCCTCTACCACCCTTCACTCTCTGTGAACCCACCACCCTTTTCCCCTCCTCCGTCACCACCCCCCTCCTCCTCCACCGCTGCCCCTAATCCTAACCTTTCAGAACTAAGACAAAGATGATGATATAATTGTCCAAAAAATAATAATAAGCTTATAATTAGAGCCAACTTTAGCTGAGTGTGTCTTTAGGTATTTGCGGTGTACCTTTAGTCTTTAGTCAATGAAGTTAGCTGTTTAGGTTTTTCTTATTGCTATTGAACTATTATAGTTTATCGAGATGCAATAAGGTATTTTGTGGAAAAAAAATATGATTTGTAAATTTAGTACTTTTCTAGTTTATAATATTTTAATTTAGCTGAATAAAATATATTTTTTTTGTGAATTTTTATTATATAGTAGTCAAACTTTTTATTTTATATAATCTTATCTCCATCAAAGTAAGTTAGTGGGATTCAATAAATGCCAGTAAGATATCTTAATTTTTTAAATCATCACGTGAAAATGGACCACATAAAACTAAAGAAATATCCAAGTAAAAAAAGAACCGAAGGAGACTTGAACAGTTCCCTTTCACGACGGAGCCTTATTGCCTCCTTATCATAACATTAAATTGATTTTATGCAAAATCTAAAAGGGGTATTTACTGGTTTGTCCCTCATATCTTTATATATTATGATTTAGTCCCCCAAATCTTCATACTTAGGATTTAGTCTCCCAAATCTCGTGAGTTACTACAATTTAATTCCCTTTCCTAACTTCCTTTAATTTTTTACCTGATATTACCATTTTATCCCTCCTTATTCATTCATTCTCTTCTCCTCCTCTCTTCCTCATCTCTTCTCCTTTTCTTCATTATTCCTCTTTTCTCTTCCTTCTCTCTTCCTCCTCTTTTCTTCATTGGGAAAAGAGAGGAGGAAGAGAGAAGAAACAGAGATGAAGAATAATGAATAAAAGGAGAAGAGAGGAGGAGAAGAGAGGAGGACGAGAAAGAATGAATAAGGAGGGGTAAAATGGTAATATCAGGTCAAAAATTAAAGGAAATTAGGGAAGGGGACTAAACTGTAGTAACTTAGGAGATTTGGGGAACTAAATCCTAAATATGAAGATTTGGGGGACTAAATCATAATATATAAATATTTGAGGGACAAACCAGTAAATACCCCAATCTAAAATATTAGAATGAGAATGAACGAGTTAAAAAACGAGCCATTGAGTAGCAATAAGAGAGGAATTTGAGTTTTAGGGTGCAAGCTCCAACTATGGCTGAGCATAAACCGAAAAAATCGAACCGAACTGCAAAACCGAACCGATCGATTCGGTTTATTCGGTTTTCGGTTCGGTTCGGTTTAAAAACCGAAATTATTTACGGGTTTCGGGTCGGGTTTCGGTGGCTTTAGCTCCAACCGAAACCGACCGAAAAAACCGAAATTTTAGAATTATAGCTTTTTTTTTTTTTTGATTTATTTTCAATGTGTTTTTCTTTTAAATTTTTAATGAAAAACATGTGATTGTTAATTTTAATAAGTAGAAAAAGAAAAAAATAGAAAGAAAATTATTATTTTTCCTATAAAAAAACATGCGTTTATCACATAATTAGTTTCAAACCCTAAAAAACCGAAAACCGAACCGAACCGAACAGAACCGAACCGAAAATTCGGTTCGGTTTTTGGTTTTCACTTTTTTCGGACGGTTCGGTTTCGGTTTTATAACTTCGGTTCGGTTTTCGGTTCGGTTTTTTTTTCAAAAAACCGAACCGATCGATGCTCACCTCTGGCTCCAACTGCCAATATTAAACTTTTTATTTGGGCCGCAACACTCTTGTTTGCCTAGGCTTGCAAAATTCTCACAGGATTATTATTCTAGCCCACAGCGGTAGCACCTAATTTGCAACGAGAAAAAGTAAAAGCCCAGGTCCATACTTCTTGGGCTTGATCTTAATGCTAGCTAATTCAGACAAAAAAAACATAATTGCCTGAGAGAAGAACTTCAACAATTTATATTCCAAAAGGATTTCCTAAATTCTGAATGATTTTGGATTGAGTTATGGGCTCGCTCTCTCCTCTCTTCAATAATTTTTTTTTTAAAAAAAAAAAAAAAAAACACAAAATAAGCAGCTTCTCATGCTCACCCTCATGTTCGTTAACGGAGAGAGAGGGAAACTTGCCACTCAATTCAAAATTTTCCATTTCCCTACTCCCTTGCTTTGCTTGAACAACAACGAGAATGTTAACTTCCATCACTACATTTGCTATGCTACTGTCTCCTCAGGCACAGGCATGAACCTCGTTCTTTTCTGTAAAGTTGGGATTCAAACATAAGTATTCCTGGCTTCTTTCCTTTAGCTATAAACTGTACTATAGCAAAGCCAGTTTTCGGTGATGTCTAGTCGCAGCTAGCAGTGGCCTAGTGGTTGGGCTAGCCCTGAGTCTGTGCATGTCTTGCAGCTAAAACCTCCATGGCCATGTGAAAACAAAGCTGTCCTTGTTAACAAAGCTGCTCTTGTTCTTACAACAAGATCTCTCCCCTCAACGAATCTGCCACCCTTCTTCTCCGCCACATCCCTCCTCTGTCTATAAACCCGTCACCACCTCCCACCTCTTCCTCCACCATCATCCCTAATTCTAACTTCTTAGAGTTAAGATAAATAAGAGAGTATAATTGTCCAAAAAATAATGTCAAACTTATTCTAATTAGAATGAACTTTAGTTGAGTGTGTCCTCATGTATTTGGAGTGTGTCTTTAGTTACAGGAGCGAGCTGCTTAGGGTTTTCTTATTGCTATTGGACTATTATAGTTTATCGAAATGTAATAAGATATTTTATAAAAAAAAACTGTGATTTGTGAGTTTAGTAATTTTCTAGTTTAAGATATTTTAATTTAGTTGGGAATTTTTTTTTTCATTCATATATTTTTTGTGATATTGGGGATTTTTGTATTACATTTTTTTGTCGCTGTGCAATGTATTGATTGTAGGCTGCTTGTGTTATCATATGTTGCCAAAATAACTTACCTATCCACTGACAGATAGTGAGGTGTTACAAGTAGGCAACATCGACTCTATTGCAGGAACTCTACCATCTCGACAACCACTCTGTTGGATTGTTATTGTATACAGATATGTTTTAGATTAATAGTTTGCCCAGAAGTACAGAATTAAAGAAGAACAGATTGATTCATATTACAGATTGATTAGACGTACAGATTACTATATATTGCTTCTGGAAATAGAATTCTGATACAAATATATCTACTGGTTTGCTACCGTAGTACAGAAAATGAAAGGAAACTTACTTGTTGACAGAAGTGTAGAAAACACAACTGTAGAAAATAGGAGACTGATGCAGACAGAAGACAGGATGAAGATCGAGGCTAGTGTTGAACACTATCTCCTTAAAATCGATTCGCCCTCCACTGTTTGCTTCTGGATTTCTTGGACGTCGATCTCCCAGGATACAATGATCGGTCTGCAGAGGGAAGGAAGCCGCAATCCCTCTGCTCTAGCGAATCTGATAAAGGTTCTCTCTGGTTGATGATTGATGTAATGCAGAACTGGACTGTTGAACAGAAGAACTGGTTCTTCTGTAGACAGAAGCTGAGGAACTTCTTGTCTGCAGAAGAAGAAATGAAACAGAAAAGAAAAGAAATTTCGTATGTTCTGAAACTCTGGACCCAGACCCTATTTATAGCCTTCAACAGTTACAACGGTTGGCCGTTCAACAGTTGTGACCGTTTAACGACAACTGTTGACGTCGACCGATGACTGTTGGATCGCCGACCGTTGGACTTCAACGATTCTTGACTGGCGGGGCGGGTACAGGTCGAATCCATTCAAATCTGAACCCAATAGAGGCAATCCGAATCCAATAGAGGCAATCCGAATCCAATAGCACCAAAACATTAAAGGCTCCTCGCGACGTTGCGTACGTGCGAAGTGCAAAGTGCGTCTCTAAAGCGCCCAATGCGCCCTAGACGCCCATTCGCCCTCGCACACGCGCGTGCGCGTGCGGGCGGTGCGTAGCATCACCCATGATACTCAAGGTTTTTCCTTTTCTTACATAAGCAAAGTAATGGAACAAGCTACCATATATAAACCCACATATTTACAACACTCTATCCAATGTGGGACTGTAACGCGCCCTTTTTGGGCTGCTTCCCAAAACGGAGAACGCTACTTATTTCTTCTACTAGACAACCCAACAGTCACAAGATCTTGGAATAACCGTAACTACTGCCACAATCAGGTGAATAAATAATATGTCTGAGACTGAAATGTCAAGAATTCATTACATAAAATGGCACACTGCTTTAAATATGAATACAAGAGAAGCAAAGAGAAAAGCAGTGCCCAGATAAAAAAGAAAATACGAATAATATATGAGAGATTCTTCGGAAAGTACTTCACTACTTAATATTGCTCTACCTGATCGATGAAGTACGGATTCTCAGTCGGGGCAGGTTCTCCTTGTTGGTCCTTTAAACCTAGGTTCGAAAACCCAGGGGATTAAACCCAGCAAGTAACACATGTAAAATAGGAATTGTGTACTATCATAGTACATGAATATCAATGTGCATGAGCATGTTTATGTCAGTGTTCTTTGTGTGCATTAACATAAAGGCAACATATAAATTAGCATGATGGCAATATATAAATTAACATGAATGTAACATAAAAATTAACATGAAGGCAAGCATAAATAAATGAATAAATAAATAAATAAACATGATAATAACTATTCTATCTATTTAATCATATTTTCTATTGGTCTCAGTCAACGTCCAATTTAAATTTAGAAACTGTATTGATGGATAAGATAGCGCTATTCTCCATTGTCGTATAAGTGCCCGTGCATACCCGGGACCCGGCCCCAATATTCATGGTGCTGAACCATGACATGCCGCTACGCACTCAATCACGTTCCGTACTGTATTACAGTACGGACTTACCACTCTGGGTAGATATCAATTGGTGATCCAGTAATCACCCAGGCCGCTGCAGTAATAGAATTCTGGCCATAACAATACAATCAATCCTTATACGGTAAGGCTCTTATCCATCATATAGTTTCTCCCATCCCCGTGTTCATAATGAATTATGCACATGAAAATTTTATAATCCTTCTTTAATTGTTTTTCAATTTCTGATAACATGCTTGCATTTCCAGGACTGTACATGACATGTAGTATCATAACACATGATCTGTAATATCAAAGCACATGACTTGATGCTTGCATTTTCATGACTGTACATGACCTGTAGTATCATAAAACATGATCTGTAATATCAAGCACATGACTTGTAAAATACATGACTTGTAATATCAAAGCACATGGCATATAACATGATAGATGTTAGTGCACAATTGTACCACAATGCATATCATCAAAATTATTACAATAATCTGGTTTCATTCTCAGTGTCAATTAATAGCCAATTTGTGAATTAAATGCATAATGTAATGGTATTGCATATTATTTATTAAGTAGACTGTATTTCCATTTACTATGGCCCACCACACATTTTATTTATAAGGCTCACTGCATTTTATTTATTTAGGCCTATAGTATTATTATTCATAAAGCCCACTATATTAAATATTATCTTTTCTCTCTTAGTCATTTATTTTCTTTTTCTTTTTCTTTTTCTTTCCTTTACTGTTATAGCCCAGCCCACTAAGCCTCACTAATCACTATTATCATTTTCTTTTGGTCAGGCCCATGATTCAAGTATCCTTATTTTTTCTTTTGACTTTCTGGCCCAAATCTAGGCCCAAATTATTTATCATTTTCTTTTTCTAGTGTGGGTCTAGGTCCACGGAATATTTTATTTGTTTCTACTTCTTTGCATGAAGCCCATGCAATTACCCCCATTCCCATGCAATCTCTTCCTCTCTTTTTCTTTTTCTTTTTCTTTTCTCTTTTCCTATTCTTATCTATTGGGCCCAGCCTCCTTCTATTATTATTTTTTTTTTCTTGCTTTCTTTTTTTGCATGTAACTATTATTTTTGCATGCCTAAGTTCCACGTGTGTATATTTTTGCAAATATAAATAATAAAACAAATATCATGATATTTATATATATCAAAATAAACACACTAACTTGGTTCAGTTTTCAATATCAGAATATGAACCAAATATTTTAGCAAAATAAATCACGTATGCACATATAAATTAATCACGAATTAAATAAAAGATTATACAAATTGAATAAAGAAAAAGATGAATGAAAATATAGCAGTATTACTGGCATGTAAAATCAATTATAACAATACTTATATGTATCAAAATGGGTCCAATGGTCTAGTTTAATTCTCAATATTAATCATGAAAATAATTCATGTATGTAAATATAAATCATATAAGAAAGGAGCGAAAATAGCAGTGTTACTTGCTTTGGTTTGATCTCGAATATTCGGTTCGAATCCTCGGTACGGTTTGATTTTTCCTCTCTCTTTTCTTTGCTGCAGGTTTGGCCGAGAGGAGAAAAGGGAAGAGCTTCTGGGTTTGTGGCGAAGAGGAGAAAGGAGAGTGAGTGAATGAATGAGGGAGTTGTGAGGGATTATATAAGGGAGAAAGGGAGTGATGTAATTTTAATTATCTTATTATAATAATGAAAATTATTAGTTAAAGTATGAAATTATGAGCTAAATATTGTACTAATATTTCATTAATTATTCATCCAAATTATTATGTACTAATCTTTTATTAATTAAGTTAATTATTACACTAATTATTGTACTAATCACCATTATTATTCATAATAATTCAATAATTCAGCCGTCCATCAATTAATTGAATGAGCCGTCCGTACCTAATTTATGTGTGCACTTAGAAATTATGGTGCATCATAAAGTAAATTCTCAATTTATTTAATATTTTATTATTTACGATTTTGGTGGACGTTTTCCAAATATTATCAAATTTATGCAGGACGTAGTACTCGACGATAGGAGTACTAGAAAATTATCCGTTTGTTATTTTGATGTCTGGAATAAATGAACCGAAATTCTGAAGTAATTAGAAAGGAAAATTATTAGTTAAATATGAAATTATGAGATAATCATTATACTAATCTTTCATTAATTAAGTAATTATTGCACTAATTATTCAGTCGTCCAAATCAATTATTCAGCCGTCCAAATCCACCAAATCCAAATCAATTATTCAGCCGTCCAAATCCACCAAATCCACCGTCCAAATCATTGGTGTGTGCACTTAGAAATTTGTGGTGTGTATAAAGTAAATTCTCAATTTATTTAATATTTTATTATTTACGGTTTCGGTGAACGTTTTCCAAATGCTACCAAATTTATGTAGGACGTAGTACTTGATGAGAGGAGTACTAGAAAATTATTCGTTTGTTATTTCAATATCTGGAATAAATGAATCAAAATTCTGAAGTAATTAGAAAGATAATTTTAATATTATTAAATTAGCAATTTTGGAAGTATTTTTCGGCCTCGTAAGAAAAATCTCTAAAAATCATAAATATTACAAAACTAATATTCAAGAAGACCGAATGTCATGTGAGTTTAAAGTTACGTTAACCGAAAGTTATTTCGGTGTCCAAAATTGACTTCGGTTGACTTATTCAGCACAACTGGTCTCACGAGAGCTATATAGGTAGCTTGAAATTTGGGGTATTACAGGGACTATCTTTTCATCTTCCCTTTTGTTCATTTGCTATGTACTCAACTTTTGAAACCAATTTCCATTCACTTAATTCATTTAGTTTGAACTAGTGAATTGGCTCAATTTAATGTTCAAATTAGTGAATGAATTCAACAATCCCCCACATGAATGAAATGGCTTAGACTCTAATGCAAATAACTAGAGAGTGTAATAGAAAGTTACCGCATCGGGAGAGGTGGCTTTTGGTTTTGAACCTTCCCTAATGAAATATTATCGAGTTTACTTGCTAACCAGTGAACACGATGTTTTTGAACTGTTCAGTTTTTGATGTAAACTAAGACAATAATATTCACACGACTTCTTTCAACTTTATCAGATTCTATGTTGTGTCCATTTTGGCCTTGGACAACCTGATAATTTTATGAGTGCTCTTAGAGAACTTAGCCTTTATCATTCTCATAAAAGCGGCCCTCCCATAGGTGATCTCTTATCAAGAGTATCCTGCCATCCTCCACTTATATTTCTAAGATATAAGGATCATTAAAAGTTTAGCTTATCCTTACACATTGCAGTTTAATTACTACTTTACCATAGAAATGAGATAGGAAATATTTTCCTCAGTGATTCTTTCGAGTTCCCCTACAATTCGGTTGTCCCTTTGAACCTAGATCTTGGGATCTCCAGTCAGCTAGGTTGGGTTGCCATTATGGAGTTACTCTTTAGTAGGCTGTAATCCCATTCCCCTCGATAACTTATATACTTGATCTCTAGTCAAGCCTTTTGTTAATGGATCTGCAATATTATCTTTTGATTTTATATAATCAAGAGATATTATTCCGTTTGTAAGCAGCTGTCCTACAGTGTCATGTCTACGACGTATATGTCGTGACTTTCCATTATACAATATATTATGTGCCCTTCCAATTGCTGATTGATTATCGCAATGGATGCAGATTGCTGACACAGGTTTATGTCATATTGAAATATCTTCTAAAAAGTTTCGAAGTCATTCAGCTTCTTCTCCAGTTTTATTTAAAACTATAAACTCAGATTCCATAGTGGATCTGGCTATACATGTTTGTTTAGAAAATTTCCAAGAGATGGCTGCACCTCCAATAGTAAATACATATCCACTTGTGGATTTGATGTCTTTAGAATCCGTTATCCAGTTAGCATCAGTGTATCCTTCAATCACTGCTGGATATATTGTATAGTGCAGCCCATATTTAGTAGTGTATCTCAGATATTTGAGTACTCTAACTATCGCTTTCCAGTGGTTCTCCCCTGGATTACTTGTAAATCTACTCAGTTTGCTTACTGAGTATGCTATATCAGGTCTTGTGCAGTTCATTAAATACATAAGACTGCTAATGATCTGAGAATATTCTAACTGTGATACACTAGCACCAATATTCTTTGTAAGATGTAGACTCATATTTACAGGTGTCTTAGCTATATCAGTATTTCCCTTATCAAATTTTTCGAGTATTTTCTAGACATAATGTGGTTGTGATAAGGTATATCCATCAGATGTCTTGGAAATTTTAATACCAAGAATAATATCTGCAATGCCTAAGTCTTTCATATCAAATTTTCGTGTTAACATAATTTTTATATTTTTAATTAGAGCAACCGTGCTTCCGGTAATAATTATGTCATCCACATATAAACATACAATGACATAGTTATGCATATCGCCTTTTACATATACGCATTTATCACATTCATTATAGCGAAAACCATTTGACAACATACTTGGTCAAATTTTTCATGCTATTGTTTAGGTGCTTGTTTAAGTCCATAAAGAGACTTAACAAGTCTACACACCTTCTTTTCTTTACCTGGAATTACAAACCCTTCAGGTTGTTCCATATAAATTTCTTCATCTAATTCACCATTTAAAAACGCAGTTTTTACATCCATTTGATGAATCTCAAGATTATATAATGCTGCAAAAGCAATTATTAATCTTATGGATGTTATTCTTGTTACAGGTGAAAATGTATTAAAATAATCTAAACCTTCCTTTTGTCTATAGCCTTTTACCATAAGTCTAGCTTTGTATTTATCTATAGACCCGTCAGATTTTATCTCTCTTGAAGTTCCATTTATAACCTAATGGTTTAGTTCCCCGAGGAAGATCTACAAGTTACCAGGTGTGATTTTGAATAATTGATTCAATTTCACTATTTACTGTTTCTTTCCGAAAAGGAGTTTCAGGTATAGACATAGCCTCTTTATAACTTTGAAGTTCCTTTTCTAATAGATATGTTAGAAAATACGGACCAAATGTTTTAGTAACTCTGGCCCTTTTGCTTCGTCTACATTCATCCTTATTAGTTTTATTTACAGAATCAGATTCTGTATCTCTTAGAATTTCATCACAAGTCCTTTTCGGAGAACTTGATTCATGTTCTTTACTAGGAAACACATTCTCAAAGAATACTGCATTCATAGATTCAATAATAGAGTATTTATGTATCTCTGGATGATCAGAGTTGAAAACAAAGAAACGATAAGCACTGCTATTATGTGCATATCCAATGAATATACAATCAATAGTTTTAGGTCCAATTTTAGTCCTTTTCGGAGTAGAAATTGCAATCTTAGCTAGACACCCCCACACTCTTAAGAATTTATAACTAGGTGCTCGACCTGTCCATAATTCATAAGGTGTTTTATCAAGTTTCTTTTGAGGTATTTTGTTGAGAACATAATTGGCAGAAAGCATAGCTTCCCCCCACATGTTCTGGGGTAAACCAGAACTTATTAACATGGCATTCATCATTTCTTTTAAAGTTCTGTTCTTACGCTCAGCAATTCCATTTTGCTGTGGAGCGTAAGGAGCAGTTGTTTGATGTATAATACCATGTTCTGCACAAATTTGTGCAAATGGTAACTCATATTCACCACCTCTATCACTTCTTAGCATTTTTATCTTTTTTCTAAGTTGATTCTCAACTTCATTTTTGTATTGTATAAACATTTCAATTGCCTCATCTTTTGTTCTAAGTAGATATACATAACAATATCTAGTACAATCATTTATAAACGTAATAAAATACTTCTTTCCACCTCTAGTTTGAACAGATTTTAAATCACATACATCTGTATGAATTAATTCTAAAGTTTCAGTACTACGTTCTATAGAATGAAATGGAAGCTTAGTCAGTTTTGAATCAACACATGTTTCACATTTATCATCAAAGTTTATATTAAAATTAGGCAACATATTTAAATTTATTAATCTTTGTAAAGTATAATAATTAACATGTCCTAATCTACCATACCAAATAAAAGGTGACTCAGTCATATAAGCAGAAAAATCAATTTTATTGATAACCTTAGGGGCAATGGTCATTACATTTATTTTAAACAGACCATTGGTCATATACCCCTTGCCTACATATACACCATTCTTTGTGAGTACAAACTTATCAGATTCAAATACAAGCCTAAAACCTTTCTTACTCAAGACTGAACCAGAGACCAGATTCTTACGGACATCTGGTACATGAAGTACATGAGTAAGAGTAAGTTTTTTCCCCGAAGTCATCTTCAGTACAATGTTGCCTCGTCCTTCAATCTTGGAGGTTGCAGAGTTACCCATGTAGAGTAGTTCTCCTTCCACAGAATCATATGTGGAGAACATCCACTTGTTGGCGCAAATGTGGCGAGTGGCTCCAGTGTCCACCCACCATTCTATAGAGTTACTACCAACTAGGTTCACTTCTGAGACGACAGATGTACAACTTACATCTATATTTGCACAAAGATTTTCTTCTTTGGCCAATGTGCATTAGGATGCTTCTTCTTCTTCTTCGAAGAATCTGGTGCCTTGCGCATGCGGCAGTCTTTTGCATGATGTCCAGACTTGTCGCAGTTGTAGCACTTGCCATTGAATCTCTTCGAGTTTTTACTCTTAGAGTCTTTACCATTGTGCTTTCTCTTCCTGTCATTAAACTTATTGAAATTTTTCATCACGTTAGCTTTAGAAACATTGTATGGATTTTCAATTTTCTTTTCAGAAAGGCGGTTATCTTCTTCAATTCTCAATCGTACAATTAGATCTTCAAGTGTCATTTTTTTTCGTTTATACTTTAGGTAATATCTAAATTCTTTCCAAGATGGTGGCAATTTTTCAATTATTGCAGCAACTTGAAAAGATTCACTAATAGTCATACCTTCAGCATGAATTTCATGAATGATCACTTGAAGATCTTGTACTTGGTTGATTACATTTTTAGAATCAACCATTTTATAATCCAGAAACTTACCGACTACATATTTCTTAGAGCCGGTATCTTCTGTATTATATTTCTTGTTTAAGGATTCCCAAAGTTCCTTGCAGTAGCAATTGAACTATAAATAATATAAAGTTTATTGTCCAAACCATTGAGGATATAGTTCTTACACAAGAAATCAGCATGTTTCCATGCATCAACCGCTTTTGTAGACTGTGGATCATTGTCTACAAGAGTTGGCACAGTCTCCTTTAAGTATTTGGTCAGATGCAGTGTAGTGAGATAAAACAGCATCTTCTGTTGCCATCTCTTAAAGTCAGTACCACTAAATTTCTCTGGTTTCTCATACTAGCTTGAGGGCACAGTTGGAGCAACCATGACAGGATTTGTGATATCAGATACAGTGGCCATCTACAAAAAATTTATGTATATGTAACTATTTCTACTTTCTAATGAAACTAGAAATTAAATTCAAACTTTATAAACAATACACACTTATATAAGTTCCATAATTAAATTAAATCTTCCTAATTAAATTAAAGAAATACAAACTTATATATTTATGTGTGCAGAAGCAAATTAAATTCAAATCTAGTGATTTAACACTATTATTTCTAAACAGAATGTAATTCTTGGCTAATAGAATTAAGTATTGTTTTCCAGGGAGCAATAAGAGTTAAGTATCTAGTGATTTATATGATTATCTTTTTCCAGAAAAAAAAATTAGAAGTATAACAATGTTATTTTTAACCAGAATGTTTTTTAGAGGCAGATCAGAATTTTTCCAGAAGCAATGACAGTATTCTAATTAGTTTATTCCTCTAATCAGAATTTTTCCAGAAATATATAGAATTATCAATGCTAATATTATCCTAAAACAAAAGGTCGGTTTTAAGAATGTAGGTTCTAAACTAAAAATGTCTAAACTGTATTCTTAAAAAGTTAATCTAAAACAAGCAAATTCGATTTTAAGATTGTTGGATTGTTATTGCATACAGATACGTTTTAGATTAATAGTTTGCATAGAAGTACAGAGTTAAAGAAAACAGATTGATTCATATTACAGATTGATTAGACGTACAGATTACTATATATTGCTTCTGGAAATAGAATTCTGATAAAAATGTGTCTACTGGTTTGATACCGTAGTACAGAAAACGAAAGGAAACTTACTTGTTGACAGAAGTGTAGAAAACAGAACTGTAGAAATAGGAGACTGATGCAGATAGAAGACATGATGAAGATCGGATGAAGATCGAGGCTAGTGTTGGACACTATCTCCTTAAAATCGATTCGCCCTCCACTATTTGCTTCTGGATTTCTTGGACGTCGATCTCCTAGGATACAACGATCAGTCTGTAGAGGGAAGGAAGCCGCAATCCCTCTGCTCTGGCGAATTTGATAAAAGTTCTCTCTGGTTGATGATTGATGTAATGCAGGACTGGACTGTTGAACAGAAGAACTGGTTCTTCTGTAGACAGAAGTTGAGGAACTTCTTGTCTGCAGAAGAAGAAAGGAAACAGAAAAGAAAAGAAATTTCGTATATTCTGAAACTCTGGACCCAGACCCTATTTATAGCCTTCAACAGTTATAACGGTTGGCTGTTCCCTAAACGCCCATTCGCCCTCGCACACGCGCGTGCGCGTGCGGGCGGTGCGTAGCACCACCCGTGGTGCTCAAGGTTTTTCCTCTTCTTACACAAGCAAAGTAATGGAACAAAGTACCATATATAAACGCACATCCTTACAACACTATATCCAATGCGGGACTATCTTTTCATCTTCCCTTTTGTTCCTTTGCTATGTACTCAACTTTTGAAGCCAATTTCCATTCACTTAATTCATTTAATTTGAACTAGTGAATTGGCTCAATTTAATGTTCAAATTAGTGAATGAATTCAACACACTCATCTCACCTCTGCATCATCCGAGGAAGCCCCTACGAAGCCCCCAAATCCGCTTCGGTCACAGGAAGGAGATCATGTCGCCATTGCATGATTATATGGTTATGAAGACTACGAGAGTAATATTAAAATTCTCTTCAGTTATTTTTCTTTAACATCTAAGAAGAAATGACTGTGGCAAAATGAATTTGGTTGTAAATCTTCTTTTTGGATTGAGTAGTACTATAAATAATATCGATTTTGGTATCTCTTATGAAGTCCTCTTTGCGAAGGATATGCTCTACATTTTCTATCAAATCGTTCACTAAGCTTATATGTTTCGATCTAAGCCCAAGCACAAAACAATAACTATAGAAGATATACAAGAATTGAAAGTAGAGGTCACAGTAAAATATGAGACAGAATGCGAGCACCGAATTTAATACAGAACCAGAGCCTGAAAGATTTGCTTAGGTTATTAACTAGACTTTATAACCTGAACCAACCATAGAAGTTCTTGATAAGTCAGAACTAGAAGTTCTTGTTGACTCAGATGAATATTCTATATACCTACAGAATGTTACAAGAGGTTCTCTCTGGGGGTGGTGGGGGATAATTCTCGAGAGCATAGCATGCAATAAACACAATCACAATGTTACAGTTGTGGGTTCCAACTGGTCACCACACACGAATGTTTATTTTGACACATCAATAACTTTTGTAGGTCGCAATATTTAAGTTCACCTCCCTTCAGAGAGCTAGTAATTAATTGTTCATGCAAATCTTCTTGCAAACAAAGAGGACACGTACGTATTTGGCCTCTCTCTCTCTCTCTCTCTCTCTCTTTCTATATATATATATATATATATATATATATATATATATATATATATATATATATATATATATATATATATATATATATATATATATATATTGCAGTATATTATCCTTCAGTTTAGATATGTTATTTGAGTCAGCGACAAAAAAGTAATGATTATATATTTTTTTTAAATTTCCTCCTTAGTTTACTTAGGATCAAATCTTATGTATTTTGGAGTTTATTTCATCAAGTGGTTACACAATATTGTATCAACTAAAAACCATTAATTTTGTATCTACTTGATAAAAAACCAAATCAAAACTAAAACTCAAGAAATTAAGGGGTATGAGCGAACTCTATACGGTTGAGATCATAATCCTAAAGAAAAATTAAAAAAAAAATATTTATCAGAAATAGTGAAAATTGACTACAACTCTGATAACTTACGTGAATCAGTAGCTGATTTCCATCTCTCTCTGTACATGTACATGCCTGCGTGTAAGTGCATGCTATTATTGTAGCATAATAGTAAAACTTTTTAATAAGTTCTAGAGATCAACAATTTCCAGCGGTAAGCGGGATACACTAGATCATTAGCTCATATAAAATATATTATAGTTAGTTATTAGGCTGAAATTTATTACTACAAAATTTTACATTCTCAAAATGCGAACTATATGAAATAATAAAAATTCATATATTTCAGCTTTTACGGCTGGTTTCGATTTTTGGACAAGTGGTACCAAAATCCAAATCGAAAACCATTTTAGTTTGGTTTGGTTCTCCGATTCGATTCAGTTTTTTCGTACTTTGCTCAATCCTATTACTCAGAAAAGTAAATAAATAAAGAAGAATAGAAAAAAAATGCATGTGGTGCGGGAAGGGGGGCATCGGAGTTTCGACTCTCTTGATCTAGTTATAACTAGCTAGAGTTAGCTGTAACACAGACTAAATGTTTTTTGCGTTCCATTAGCGATAGTTAATAAAATCAATACAAAAAAGTAATCCGATACAAAAGTTTAACTTAATAAGTATATAGGAGAGTAAACATTCAGAGCTTCTGCCATTACATCAAGTACTATCCGACTTCAAACATAACAAAAACTGATAATAAGCAAGAAGCCTCGTTCGTTTATGTGGTCACTCCTCCTATCCAATATCACTGTCGGTCCTCCCTTCGAGGACAGGGCTGTTTTTTTTTTGTGCAAAGAATAAAATTGTAGTATTTTAAAATAGTAGTTTGATATAAAGAGTAATCAGAATGTCAAGAGTAAATTACCGTGTACAAATAGAATTTCCCAATCCAGAGTGCAAGGCTGTTGTCTTCGGACATGGACCCCTCCAACTCCTTGCTCATTATTAAGGCTGCTCGCCTACTAACCGTTTCTAAACACCACCATTTCAAGCTCACATGCTATGTTTCTTGCAAACAATTATTTTTTTGGGGAAAATTGTGTTTCTTGGAACCTTCAACGCTATTTACTCAACTATCTTTAGTGATCTTTGTGTCTTAATATTTTTCTCTATAATCTTTACAACCACCACCACAACCTCTTCATAACTCCCTCCACCACTTGCACTGTGAAGAGCACTGGCACACTCAAAACCCCAAATATCCCTGATCTTTTTATGCTACTTAATTATATTCACATACTCATATTACCAAAATAAAATCCTCTAATTAATTATTTTCTTGGTAACTAGAGGTGAGTAAAGTATGATTAAAACTGAAACAATCAGTTGAAACCAACTCAAATTTATGTAAAGTCGAACTGAACCAAAATAATTCAATCGGTTTTCGATTTTGAGCTTTAAAATTCGAAACAGATTTGAAACGATCAAATTAACGCACACGCACACAGAGATATTCACATAAAATTACATACATATTTATTATAGAAATTAAATCTAATATTAATAGATAGAGAATACGCTTACTAAAACTATTAAAATTATGATTATTCAGGAGGTTTTATCAAAAGGTTAGAACCAAATAACCTAATCTACGGAATCGAAACGAATTAGTTAGATTCGGTTTCGGCTCTCATTCCTAATCGGTTTAATTTAGTTATATGAAAATTGGTAAAAACTGAACTGAAATCGACCTTTGCTCACCCCTAAACTAGATATAATAGTTGTACATTTGTAGTCACTTAAATTGGCATTTTTACTCTTTTCTTTTTGGCTAATTAATTGTTTTCTTTTCTTTTAGATGGATTTAAAAGTGATTTATAATTATTTCAAGCGCACTTGCTACTTACCTTATAGTTAGTTGCTACAAATATTCAGATGAAATAATAGTTTGATCCACCCAACTAAAACGTAGTAATAATAAAGAGGGATGAGAATGGACGGACGTAAAACCTGTCATACTTAATTTTTTTATTAAAAAAATAAAATTTTTATTTTTAGCTTAAAATTTTGAATAGAGTGGTTTAAAATCATTTACGATGGTTTGGTAATGTAATATGTGCTAAGGCAAGTGTAGTCTCTAACGAAGAGAAGCTACGAGAAAATCATTTATGATGATTTGATCATGTGCAAAGTAGACCTATATATGCACAAGTTGGACGAGGAGAGCATACAAGTTTAAAAATTAAAGAGAAAACTGAAGAAAATATGGATAGAGATGCTATGAAAAGATATAGATTCCTGAGATTTAAATGGGAACATATTACTCGAAAGACATGAATGTAGAAGGATTATCATTGTGATCAATTCTGCATGATTCTCTTTTTAATCTAGGTAGCATACTCTTGAATGAAAGATTTAGTTGTTGTTGAATAAAATGATTTAAAAATTTACCTTTGAATCGGCGCACATTTAGATAGTAACATAAACTATCTCACCTCCTCATCCTATAAATAACTCACAGCTCTAAACCAAATCTCACACCAAGGCTGTGCACCGAGCAGCATGGACTCCTCCACCTTGCTCCTCCTCTCAATCTCCATCCCCACCCTCCTCCTCCTCCTCCTCCTGCTAACCGCCACCACCACCAAACACCGCCGCCGCAATCTCCCGCCAGGCCCTCCGGCCGTCCCCATCATCGGCAACCTCCTCTGGCTGACCCACTCCATCCTCGACCTCGAACCCATTCTCCGCGGCCTCATCCGGCGCTACGGCCCCATCGTCACCCTCCGTATCGGCTCCCGCCTCGCAATCTTCATCTCCGACCGCACCGTCTCTCACCGTGCCCTCGTCGAGCTCGGCGCCTCCTTCGCCAACCGCCCCACCCCTCTCCCCGCCGCCCGATTCCTCTCCAGCAACCAGCACATCATCTCCTCCGCCGCCTACGGCCCCCTCTGGCGCCTCCTCCGCCGCAACCTAATCTCCGAGATCCTCAACTCCTCAAGAATCAAGATCTACGCCCCCAGCCGCAGCTGGGTCCTCTCCCTCCTCCTCAACCACCTGCACCTCCAGTCCACGTCCTCCTCCGGCGACGCCGTAGTCGCCATGCAGAGCTTCCAGTTCGCCATGTTCAGCTTGCTCGTCCTCATGTGCTTCGGCGAGAAGCTCGACGAGAAGGCCATACGAGAGATCGAAGTCGCACACCGGACTCTCCTCCTCTACACCAGCAGCCTCAACGTCCTCAACTTCTTCCCGGCCATCTCCAAATACATATTCAGGAAGCGGAGGCAGACTGCGGTCGAGATGCTGAGGCGGCAGACCGAGGTCTGCCTCCCCCTAATAAACGCACGACGAGAGCACAAGAAGAAGAAGATGAAGCCGCAGAGTGAAGACAAGAACGAGAACGAGATGGAGGAGCGGTACGTCTACTCGTACCTCGACTCCCTCCTCGACATCAGGCTGCAGGAGGACGGTGGACGAAGCCTTACCGAGGACGAGATGGTGGCTCTCTGCGCCGAGTTCCTGAACGCGGGCACGGACACAACGTCCACCGCACTGGAGTGGATCATGGCGGAGCTGGTCCTGCACGAAGACGTGCAGGAGAAGCTGTTCAAAGAGATCAGCAGCGTCGTGTCCGGAGACGGGGGCGAGATCAAGGAGGAGGATCTGGGGAGATTGCCGTACCTGAAGGCGGTGGTGCTGGAAGGGCTGCGCCGGCACCCGCCGGCCCACTTCGTGCTGCCGCACGCGATGACGGAGGAGGTGGAGCTGGAAGGGTACGTGATACCGAGGAACGCGACGGTGAATTTCATGGTGGCGGAGATGCAGTGGGACGAGAGGGTGTGGGAGGATCCGATGGAGTTCAGGCCGGAGAGATTTGTGGGGGGCGGGGGGGCGGTGGAGCGGGCGGACGTGACGGGGAGCAAGGAGATCAGGATGATGCCGTTTGGAGTGGGTCGTAGGGTGTGTCCGGGGCTGGGGCTGGCGATGCTGCACCTGGAGTACTTTGTGGGGAATCTGGTGAGGGAGTTCGAGTGGAGGGCGGTGGAGGGAGAGGCGGTCGACATGTCGGAGAAGTCGGAGTTCACGGTGATTATGAGGAATCCGTTGCGTGCCCGTTTGATTCCGAGGAGAAACTGTTAGGATTTTTTTTTTTTTTTTTTTTAAATTTAAATAAAAGTGAGGTTGAGAGGTGAGATTTGCAATTTTTGTGTTTGATTTTATTTTGTAACATGGTTATAATTGCTTAATGTCTCTCTTTTTTCTCTTGTAACAAAATGTACGTAGAAAAATACGGAAGAGATGATCGGATCTCCCATCTTGTTTTGTTCACCAATTTTTTTTCTTAGAAGAGAGGAGAATTACAGTTATTTGCTAATAGAGTCGTCGAAGTTGAATTTCAATATAATCTCCCGACATGATATGGATTTTGTTGCCTTATTAGAGGAGTTTCCACACTAGAGTTGAAATAGTTTCCTGGACTCGTGAGTTTAATGCGTTTCATTGTATGTCCGAAAAATTGAATTTTTCTTACATTGCTAATTTTTTTTTGAAATTACATCAATAGAAAGAAAATTACACGAAAAGGTCGGAATTACAAGAATGAGGAACGATTGATATCGATATCTCTTTTAATTTCTGTGGGTTATGGCAACGGTAAAACCTTATTTCTGCATTCCGTTGACGATCTGAATATCGCGTCGATTGATTTCTCCGATGTCAAACTAGAGCAGGAGGAGAAGGGGTGGGAACTCCACTCTCGGAATTTTTCAGTCTCCGGTTTTATCTTCATTTGGGAATATCCTCTCTGAGAATTTCTCTGTCTCCCGGGAAATCCACGTAACAGAAACACTGAAATTGAGAGTAACTGTTCCCTTAAACTCGTTATCGTGGGCCAAATCCATATAACAGAAACACCGGGATAACATTGCCCTCAGATAGGCGCACCGCGCGGGTGGCTCCCACGGGTGGCACCCTGGGTGCAACCCCGCGGTTCCAACCCCGCGGGTGCAACCCGCGAGCGGCACTCCGCGGGATGCTCTCGCGGGTGGCACCCGCAGGTGGCACCCCGCAGGTGCATCCCGCAGGTGTAACCTGTGGGTGCTCTCCGAGGGTGAAACCAATGGGAGGCACTCGCGAGTGGCTGGTCACTCTTTCTTTTTTCTTTCTTTTTTTTGTTCTTGTTTTTTTTGTGTCTACATTCATAGGTTTAGTAAATTCTTACTTAATAGGCTTTCTTTCTGGGAATCTGGAAGATTTAATTTATGAATCATTGTGTCTTTCTTTAGATGAAAATTACAACCATACATAACTGCTTCAATTAACAAAGCACCGCCCGGCGAAGCAGCGACCAGCAAAACAGCGGGGCCCTCGGCGACGGGTAGGAGTGTGAATCGGTCGGTTCGGTTTTTTGCTAAAAAAATAACAACCGACAACTGAACCGAATTGCAATATCCGAAACTGACTGACTTCAAGTGAAAACCGAACCGAAATTTCGATTCGGTTCGGTTATCAGTTTTTGGGCCTAGGCCGAAAGTCCAGTTAAGTAAAATAAAACTAATTTTATTTAAAGAAACAGCCCATTCACAACAACAGTCTATTTACAACAAAGCGGGTTTCGGTTAGGTAATTCAGATTAATGTGTTTAAGGATAATTCGGTTTTTTCAGTCGGTTTCGACGCCTTGCCACCGAAATCCGACTTGAAATCCATTTTATAGTTTCAACCAACCCGACCCGAAAACCGAACAATCCGACCCGATCGGTTCGGTTCGGGTTGGTTTTGCAAATCGGGTCGGTTTTTTCGGTTATGTACTTAATCATAGTCCTCAATACGACTCTTATTATTGAGAACAACTCACCAATGCGATTGAATCATGGGTCTCTTGTGCTTTTAAGAGAAGTGGACTGCAAACACAAATAAAAGCTAGCTAGCTAGCTAGACATAGTGGGGAACCGAGCAATCTCATCTGTACTTGTCAATAGGGATGAACAGGCGGACGGACGGTCGGAGGTCGGTGTCGGCTGATCGGATCCGATGAAGTAATCTTCCGATCGCTGCCGGTTAGTTACTCCGACCGATCTCCGACCGATCTCCGACCGGACGGAGGCGGTCGGATTTTCTCGGAGTCGGACGGAGTTAGTTAACCTCTTCCTCTTTCTTCAACATCAACAACAGAAAAAAAAATGTCAAAAAAAAAAAAAAATTGAAGCTTACCTGGAGAAATTTGGGGTTGCTTCCTTCAACATCAACATGAGAAAATCAAAGAAAAAAAAAATTAAAAACTTCTAGAAGATTAGGGGTGATCTTCCTTCGACATCAGCACTCAGCAACAGAAAAAAATGGAAAAAAAAAAAAAAAAAAAAGACATATGTTGATTAGGGGTGAAGATATTAGGGTTGATTTCTTTGGAGCTCAAGAGATTACATTGGACCTTGAAGATTAATGTAGAGATTGTCTTTTTGGGTTCAAGAGATTAGGGCTTAGAAAGTTGATGCAGATTGGAGATGATGGCTCAAGAAATTAGGTCTTTTTTTGGGTTCTAGATGATGGCCGAAGTTTAAAGAGGCAGCTGGACAAATTCCACCACCACATTTTACTAAGTGAGCACCACTTTCCTCTATGTTGTAAATGACTTTACTGAAAAAGAAGTTGGACACCACATTATACTATAGGATGTGTGCTCACTAAGTACTAAAAAAGAAGCAAAAACTGTATAAAAAGAAGATAGTATGGATCATTAAACCACCATCAGATATTAACAAAAAAAGAAAAAACTAACAAATCAACTATCTGAGACATTATGATATGCTGGACATGTTATACATAGTAAAGCAGTAAAGCTTCAATGCTCAGTTGTGAACGCACTGAGTGAATGTTACTTTTTAAGGAAAAGAACAAAAATCCACCAGCAGTGTTGAGCATGGAAGAATGCAGTGTTGAGCAGCGTTGAACTAAAATGACTCAATGGTAAAGAAGTTAAAGAAACAAAAAAAAGAATCTGTACTTTTGTCCATGAATAAAAAGGAAACTCAATAGCAACTGTTATCTATGCAATTTCATGCAAACAAGGTACTTGACAACATAGCAGCAGACATTTATAAGAGTATTAACAAACTTAATCAGACATGAACTTACATATATTTGATATGAGCATTGGCTGTTAGTAATCCTCAGAACTAGTAGCAAATGAATATCATTAAGATCAATCAATATTTTGACCAGTGTCAAATATAAGTAACAATTCAGAACAATGTAATAGTCTTTTCTGAATTTTTAACACTAGTTTCTTTCAATAGTACATAGCTTTATCTCTCAAGAGATCTCTACAACTTTTTTCAACATCAATACTTTAACTAAGAAAACCAACTTTCAAAAGCAGGCGAGCCAAAAGTAGCAGGAAGACCAAAAATTGGATGCTCATGCGAGACAAGAAATCATGCGCTAGTTTCAAACCAAAAAAACTCTTGCTGGATTTCTGCAGTTTAATGTGCTGGAATCTTTCAAAAAAAGAATTCTTGTTGGAAATGGAAGCTTCAAACCATGTCTGCAATAATAAAGAAAAATAAGTACAAAAAATAAGTGTGAAGATTTCAATATATGCAGTAGAAACACTCAACTCAAATATGGAAAGAAATGAAAACAAAGAAAAAACCATTTAACCATGCATAGAACATTTGAAAGCTGCTGAATCATCTAGGACAACTTTGGTTTCCCATTTAAGAGAAGCACTTAAGGAGCATGTGGGTAAGCTAATTGCATCAATTTTCTTCAAAACCTGTATATTTTAGCATCTTGCGGTGTTTTCAATTGAAATCTGTATTCCTAACTTGCGTGACCAAACTACTTTCCAGGAGTTGAAGATTGGAAGCCTCCAAAGCCAACTTGAGGTACAATTTTATAGTTTTATATATCTTTATATTTTTAAGGCTTGCTGGTAGAAATGCAAACAGTCTTATATAATGTAACTGAGTTGAAGCAGATAATTGTTTTCTGAGTTAAACCATACTGTATTTTCTAGCTGATATATGTTAGCTTACCCACGTTCATTATATTAGCAAATATACCAACATATTGGCTAATTTGATATGAAATCTATTTTTATTCTCATATAATATTCTATGCAATTTTTAGAAATTGCCCCGTGTCCATGTATCATGTCCATGTCACTATTTTATTCTCATATATTATATTGACACGTATCAAATAGCATGAAAAGGTTTATACTCACCTATACTCCATTTAAATCAGGAAATTGATCACGTTCCAACTCTGATGATGTTGCACCATCCGACTCGGGGATCCCAGCCAACTCTGCAGGGTTTTGAATTGAAAGCATAATTAAAACCTTCACATATGGAAAAATAATATTAGTGCTAACCGAGAAAGTGTTTCAAATATTACCCTCATCTGCCTCCGAGTCCTGAATGTTCTCCAATGCTTTGAATAAGTCAATCTTTGTTGGATTCAATCAATTTTGAGCACAAATTAGTGCTTCCACAGTTTGTATTCCAAGTCTTGTTCGATATTCATTTATAACTCGACCTGCACCACTAAATGTTGACTCAGAGGCGACGGTGGATGCTGGGATGGCGAAAATATCTCGAGCAATGCGAGATAGTACTGGATATCAGGGGCATTAATGCGCCAATACTGTAGAAGGTTAAAGTTTTCTAAAGGACAAGGTTTTTTACGATCAAAAAATTGTTCAATATCGGTCAACTTCTCAACACATGCTTCAAAATTGCCGCCTCTCAATTTTTTTGCTTCAGCAATTCTTTGTCTTGCACTTCCACTTCCATTATGATTTGGAACATTGATAGAATTTTCTGGGGTGTTGTTTTTGGTGCTAAATCTTGATGATACATGCCCCAATGATTCAGTATATTGACCAACGCGTCCATCAGGATGCCTAGGTGGGTGATGTGTATTGCCAATACTAGAAATTCGTAGACTTTGTAAATTTCTTCTAACAACTTTTGTGTACGTGCTATTACTCTTCTAGCAATTTTAGGCCCAAACAGGGGAGTGCAAACATCCTCCATTTCCTCGAACTTCACAGTAGGATCTAAGGCAAGTGCAACAAAAGTAAGGGGTTAATTTTGTCACTTGAACCCCAATATTCTTCTTTTTTCCTCCTCATCATGGTCATGATCCCACCAAGCTTAACATCATCCCAATTATCTTTCTCATAACCAGTCATAGCATCATCTAACAAATATATCCATGAAACATATGATTGAACAGTTGGATAATGGGTACCTGATAACTCTTTGGTTCCATCAAAATATGTATTGAGGACCTTAATACACGCCTCAGCAACTTCCCAATCGGCACTAGTGAGGACATGATTTCTATCTCCAAATGTGGCTCGAAAGTTGGCATCACTTTGCACTAGGACATCAAAAACTTTTTTGTATGGAATGGCCTTGGTAAGCATCAAGTAAGTTGACTTCCATCGAGTGTTATTGTCTAACCACATCTTTCTATCAAATTTAATGCTGACAACATCACATGCGGATATAAAATGCTTGTTCTCTCTTCGGCGAGAATCTCACATACTTTATCGCATTCCTGTTACGATCAGTTGACTGGATTTGAAACTTTAACCCTTCTTTAACTATGAGATTCATTATGTGGCATGCACATCTAACATTTCAAAACAAAACAAAAAAAATTAAAAACTTTATGCAGCAACATGTCAGTATCATATAAGCATAATAATATGTAGTAATTTGATGTGTCATGTACAATATTTTTACCTCACATGCATGTGGCTCCCTTGAAGAAGCAACATATCAGCATCATTTTTCTTCACTGTTCTCACCCAATTAATTGCACAATTATTGGTGCTTGCATTATCAACTGTAATGCACATTAATTTTATAATACCCCAATGATTAATGACCTCCAGGAGTTGATCACCAATTGCATCCCCACTGTGATCTTGGATAATAGAGAAGCTAATGAACCGCTTTTGCATTAAAAACTGTCGATCTATCCAATGAGCCGTAACGCACATATAGTTGATATTTTGGAGTGAAGTCCACGTATCTACATAAATAATTTAGTATATATAAGATTAGGACAATTTATATATATCTACTTAACCATATAGAGTATGATTGTATAATGACTTACCTGTAGTGAGGGAAATGCGACCATCATACTTGGAGAAGAAGGACTTCAGCTTCCTCTTGTACTCGATATAAACTCTCATTGTCGCCCGAGTTACGGTCACCCGAGATGGCACATGAAGACTGGGATTTGCCTTTGCAATCATCTCACAAAAAGTTGGGTGTTCAACGATATTGAAGGGCTGCTCACTACATATGATCCACTTTACTAGGCTTTTCTGCCACTCCTCCTGACTATGCTTCAAAAATGCCAACATTCGATTACCTTCAACATTTATTTTGCCCCCAAGTAAAGTTTGGTCGGTTTTTTGTTTAGCTTGAAAACCTAAGCACTTATCCATGTGATCTAATAACATGGAAGTACCAGTTTTCTTACTCCCTTTATATGGGTACTTTTGTGGACAATACCGACATTGAGCCTCTTGAACGACTACCTCACCGGTTTCGATAAGTTGACTATCTCAAAGCAATTCCATGCTGCTGAACGCTTGCGGGTACCTTGATTACTAGTCTTTTGATTTTTTACTGGTGGTTGCATATCATCATCCAGAGATTCAATATGGATAGGAGTAGCAGCGGTAGTCAAATTCGGGTTGAGACCGATCTCTGTTGGAAGGTTTGGTTGAACATCCTCGGTTTCCAAAGCATCAATAGAATTGATAATGGTTGGAGCATCCATTTGAAAACAATTTTTAAACAAATAATAAATAACAACAACAATGAGTTTTGCACAATTTTAATTATTTATCGTTTTTATAAAAAAAAATATTTATGAAAACTGTGTTTTAAATCTTCTTATGACTTTTGTTACTGGATATAAAACTCAGGCTCATGTTAGATGCCTGAATTTAGATACTCACCTGATCACATGTTTCATGTCATTCTCATTCAAACTATTCAGTCCATACTAGATTTAATATTCAAATAGAAAAGATAAATCTGAAGACGCCCGATCAATTCTGTTGCAGGTAGACAATTCACATACTATCCAAATATTAATATATCACCTAGTTGTCCATATTATTGTATTTTCAAATAGTTTAGTTGTCAAGTTTATTTAACTGAATAGACATTATTTAATAGATTTTGCATGGGAACGTATTTAACAACAACAAGATAAAAGATAATTAAATATATGGTACATCACAAGTAATACTTCAGCCTTTTTTATTTTTATGATTATTATTTTGCTTGCTTTCTAAACTACTCGTGAAAAAAGACATAAGAGCAAGAAAAAAAAATTCTCATGGCCATTTCTAAGTCAAAATCTTTACAGTATCCTTCCGAATAGCCTAAATTCCTCAATTAAAATTACCATTTAAATTCCTCAATTATCGTACAAGAATTTGAGCATATTAGCCTAAATCCCTCAATTAAAATTACCATTTAAATCCCTCAATTATCGCCCAAGAATTTGAGTACATTAGCTTAAATCTCTCAATTAAAATTACCATTTAAATCCCTCAATTATCGTCCAAGAATTTGAGGAAATTGATACCATTTGCGGTAATAAATATCAATTAAATAAATTTCCGTTGCCTAATCCCTCAATTAACACATTGCTTTTGCCTAAATCCCTCAAATAAACCATTCAAATCCTTCAATTAAAGCACTATTTAAATCACACAATTAAATTTACCATTCAAAACCCTTATTCAAATAATACCTGTATGCCAAGTCGCTGCCCTTGCCGTCGCCGTTGCAGTTGCCGTCGTCGTCGCCTCCGTGGATACCAAGTCGCTGCCCTTGCCGTCGCCGTTGTAGTCGCCGTCTCCTCCGTGGACAGCAGCAGCTCGTTCGACGTTGCCCACCACCAAAAGAAGAAGATGCAAATTGGAGGAAAATGGAGAAGAAGGAGGTCGCTGGAAAATAATTCAGTCCAACCATATGAAATTTCCAAGGAGACCGTTCGAATTCCAACATTCAAACGAACGATTTGAATTCCCCTAATTTCCCAAAAAAAAAAAATTCAAGTCGGTTGGAGTTGAAATCCGTCGGATTTGAAGTCGTCCCGACCGATCCGACCACCGCAAAAATGATGTGAATGACTCCGACCGATTTGCATATTTTTTCTCCGACCGAACTCCGACTGACACCGGTCGGAATCGGTCGGATCGTTCAGAGTCGGCGAGGACGTTCACCCCTGCTTGTCAAGCCCGGGCCCTTGTCATAGCGAGACAAAGTGGCAAATTAATGAGAAATTTCAACTGTTCATAAATGTGATTAGGTCATTAATTAGGCGATGGTTTTGATGTAGCTGGCCCTTCATCCTTTACATAAACAAAAACATCCATCAATAGGGCCACAGTCCACAGATCCCAACCATATCCAGTTGGATTTCTTAAAAATAATAATGGGACTTGATTGGGTTGTTTGGAAGTAGCAAGTTGACTCCTTTGGATCAAGAGTTGGGGGAGCAGAGTTCGGTTATCACAGTAATCGATCGAAATTAATCCGAATAAGTAAAATCCAAACCAACCGAAATATTTCTGTTGGTTTCTGGTTTCGGCAATTGAAATCCGAAACCAAACCGAATTATTTAAAAATTATACGTAAACACAGTAATGTATGTAGAGACTCTACCTTATTTGGAACTGATTAATTTGCTAGGCAACACGTAGTATTTCTAAGCATCAACGTGAGTATAACTCTTTGCATTCCATTAAACAAAACGAAATAGGTTATATAAACTCATAGGCGTATCGAAATCTATAATCTTGTTGATCCCTCACCTTTTTGTTAGGTACACATGAATTTGATCCCTAACGTCTACAGGATAAGCCTCATTTAGTTCTGCACTCTCACTACGAGTGAGAATGTGTGGATCCAATGACTAATTTTTGATGTGTCCTATTCAAAATCTTGAACTAAAAATGAAAGTTCTATTTTTTTTAGTTAAAAATTTTGAATAAGCTGAGTTAAAAATTGATCATTCGATCCTTGACTACGGTACTGGTACTGGAAATAATAATAGTTAATAAGAATGCGTATGAAACAGGCGACTCCATTGTTGGCTAAATTTTGACAATAGTATGCATGCCGATGTATATAGTCATAGTTTTTCCCAACAAAGAAAGATGGATGTCCAAAAATCATCAGGTACCACAAGTCCGAGTAATTGTAATTATAAAGGCACACCCAAACATCCAAGGACACATTCCTTAGAAAGGCATACCCCTTTGTTATTTTGAAAAATTGAGAACGGGAAATTCTAAATGAGCACACCACTTGACTTGACTTAGTGAGCAAATCCATTTGCTCATTATTTTTCTTAGTGAGCACATCTCTTCTTTTAATTTTAATCTTTTTTCGGTCCACGTTCTCCATCTCTCCTCACCCTTAGCTTCTCAAATCCCCCAATCACCACCTCATCCGCTCGTCTCCTCCTCCTCCGCTCGCTCTCCGCCTCCCCCGATCTCCTGTCACCCACTCGCCCCCTCCGCGCTTTGCCGCACCACTTTTTTTTGGGTTTGGATGTGCTGGAGGAGATACATTTTTGATGGGTTGGGAAAGAAGAAAGTAGGGTAAATGGTAATTTTGTCAACAAGTCCCTTGTTAGCTCAAATCCTGCAACCGCATCGAAGGTGTGCCTTTATAGTTACGCCCATGTCCCTTGTCAGCCCAAATCATACAGGCACATCAAGTTGGGATTTTTATAGTTAGGCCCAAGAATAAGAAAGTCCATGTAAAGTATTCCAACCGATTGGGCTGCTATTAAAATCTGGATCCAAAGTTTGCAGATACGTAGAAATGTAAATTATAATTTATAAATAATTTATTGTTTATTAAGGAGATGATCACTTCTCTTGTTTCATTTCTTGCTTAAAAAATTAGAAATTGCGAATTAGATTAGAGATATTTTTTGAAGAATATATACTAATATTTTAAATCAAGATAAATGGCAAACACTCAACTTAGAGGAATGAAAATAATTTTTAAGAAAATAAAATTTTCATGTAAAAGTTGATATAAATGAGAAAAAAAATGTTGTTATTAGAACATAAAGTATGGATATTTAATAGTTGGTTAGATATATATTTTTTATTTGAAGGAGAAAACCTCGAAGAGAGAAAAGCAAGGAAAGTAGCTTTGCGGCCAGTCAAACTTGAGGCTAATCGTTAGTTAGCCTCGCGTTGAAGTCAAATTAGCTTCGCGTTTCTGAGCCGATAGTCTCGGGTTGGCAGATTCTCAGAATTTGTGATTGGTTCTGATTAAGATTTGAGATCACCCAATCTTCGAATTGAATCCCTCCAGAATAAAGAGATCTAGATTAAGATCAAATATTTGATTAGAATTCTTGATAAATATAAAGATCTTTCATTTCTATCTCTAAGGAAACCCTCATAACCAACTAAATCCTATAAATAGGCTTCAAAAGGGAACTTTAGGGGACCTTTCGACATATCAAGTTATGCGCGAAAGGCTTGAAGACTTCAGACCAGCAGAGAAAAAAAAGCTAGGTCCAGTCGTTCCTCATCCTCAAACAGCTATCTTCACGTCAGATCCTTAACACGTTTTTGTAAAAAAGAGTGACGTAATATAAGTCCTTTCGTTTGTTTTCTTTTGTTTTTCTTTCTTTGTAATTTTGAGATCATTGTAATTATTAATATCAATGGCAATGGAAAAAAGCAAGAATTTTGCGGAGAACAATTCCTTTATGAAAGAGCAAGAGTATGACTAGCTCTTTTTAGGTAGATTAGGTGGTCATAGAGTCAGCCTCGATCTCAATTACCATCTTACATAGGATGAAAGATGAACTAGGATTTGCGATGGAGATTTGGATGGAAATTTGGTCATGAAATTAGAAATTCGATACAAAATAGATAATATTCTGATTTCACACCTAGGCAAGTCACACGTCCACTCTCACACGAACCACTCCTGCAAAAATTTAGGGAAGAAGCAAGTTAGATGCTCAATAATATCAAAACATTGCACTATTTTAAAATTGAAATATTATAAGAAATATATATAAACTCTCTATGTTCACCAACTATTATTGTTTAATCCTCGAATTGATTTGGCCAACTCCGCAAAAAAAAAAATTATCATCAGCACGTATAGTTAATAGTTTTCCATTTGTTAACTCCAAATTTCATAGATATAATTTATCATCTTCGTATAAAACTGATTCAACTCGTATCACCTGCGTGATGAATATTTTATTCTATACTAGGTGTCTTTAATCCTATCTTCGTCAACGATACCCCTCATTCATGTAGTGTGCTAAACGAGCAAGCATACATATGGCAAACTCAACCGATTAGAATTATTAGGATTGGGTGGCGATAGCAAATCCTTCCAAGTCCTTTTGGCTCTGCATCACTTTGGATTGATTGTTGACTATAAACTTGCTTAGCTAATGCATGATGTCATGAATCACCGTCCCTTCGCCATCAAGGCATGGTAGGAGAACTTTCTAAATAGAACACGAGGCAAGGAGAAAAGGATGGGCACTGCCAAATAAGACCATCTAGAAGCCTAGAATGAAAGAACTAGGTCCTTTTGACCCCGACCACCCACCCACACCCCCCCCCCCCCCCGCCCCCCCAAAAAAAGGGCATATTGAGGGGGAAAAAAACAAAAAATTCTTGATAATTGTTTGTTTGAAATTTCAATGTAATTATGCATTTGGATATGAGTGGTTGGCTAGAATGATACCTCTCTTATTTCTTAATATTATTAAATAATTTATGATCTCTTTCAGCAAAAATTTGGATATAAAAAATGTTTGTTTACAGCAGTGTATAAAAAAAATACGCTTCGTAATGCGTTTTAACGGGTTACGGAGCGTAGCGCGAGGAAATCGCTCCGTAGCGGGGTGAAATAACGCCCTGCTGCGGAGCGCTACATTTTTCGAAAAAAACGCATGTTACATTACGTTTTTTCGTAACGTAACGTTACGTGCGTTTTTCTCCCACTTCGAAACCTGTAAAATCTTTTGTGAAAAAAAAACTCTAACCCTAAATCGATCATTCTCTCCCCCACAACGATTTCTCGTCGGCTCTCTCTCTCTCTCTCCCGACCCTCTCTCCCTCTCGCGACCCTCTTTCCGGTGTCGTTCCGGCTCTAAAACGCCAGCAATACCCTCCGATCAATCTCGAAACTCCCGACCCGCTCTCCCTCTCCCAAGTCCGGACCCTCTCTCCCTCTTGCGACCCACTTTTCGATGTCGTTTCGACTCCAAAATGCCGACAACACCCTTCGATTAGCCTCGAACCTCCCGACCCTCTTTCCCTCTCCCGACCCTCTCTCCATCTCTCGAGTCCCGACCCTCTCTCCCTCTCGCAGCCCACTTTCTGGCGCCGTTCCGGCTCCAAAATGCCAGCAACACCCTTTGATTAACCTCACAGCTCCCGACCCTCTCTCCCTCTCCCAAGTCCCGACCCTCTCTCCCTCTCGCGATCGTTCCGGCTCCAAAATGCCGACAACACCCTACGCTCAACCTCGAAGTTTCCAACCCTCTTTCCACTGTCGTCTCCAGTTCGGCTCCAGCTCCATCTCCATCTCCCTCAACACTTATCATTGGGCTTCAGTTCCTCTTCGTTCTCTCTTCAGTTCAACAGAGATAAGTATTATAAGCAATTTTTTTTTTAATTTATTAAATAATATTCTTAATTGAGTTAAATCTAGACTGTTGGATAACTTAGATTATTTGCATTCATGCAATTTTTGCACGGTTGGAAACTTAGAATTATTTGATTTATGTGTGGAATTATGCGAATTATGTGAATTGGATTATTGTTTGAGTGGAACTATGTGAATCATGGTTGCTGTGTGTGGAATTCTTTGAAATTTGTGAAATAATACTGTTTTATGTGATTTATGTGTGATTTTTTGTAGTTCTGGTGAGTTATGTGATTTATGTGTGAATTTTGTGAATTAATTTTGTGAATTATGCCATGTGTGGAATGTGTGTTGCTGCTGCCACTGTTGCAGCAGCATGATAAAGTTAATTGTTGATGCATAATTAAGAGGGGGAAAAATCTTTTGATGTTACTTGTTAGAGGGGGAAAAATCTTTTGATGTTGCTTGTTAGAGGGGGGAAAAATCTATTGATGCAGCATGCTAAAGGGGGGAAAAATTTACTGATGCATAATTAATATTAATTAGTAAATAGTAACGAATAATTGAATTTTATAATTGAATGCACAATTAATGTTACTTGATATTTGATATTTCATAATTGAATTAATTATTGATTCTCGAATAATTGAAATATTGAATTATTTGTGTAGACTGAATGATGTTAAAAAAATATGGATCCGGTTAAAGAATGAGGGATTCACAAGGAAGGGGAACCCCCAATTATTTTTATTGTAAATTCTGTAATCACTACATAACTGTAAGAATCACCCAACTTAAGCATCATTTGGTTGGGACGAGACATGGGATGAAAATGTGTGAACGAGTCCCACCAGATATAAAGAAAACATGTAAAAATATTTTGAAGTCTACTGAAGTAGAAAAGAAAAAGAAGGCATCATTAAGCCGGTAAATTAGGAGAATGGGAGAACCAGATACTGAAATGGTGAGCCAAGAGCTTGAAAGTACCGCCAGTAGCAACACTCAATCTCGAACTCTGGAAGCGATAAATAAATTTATTAATCTTGAAATTCGCCAATTGATGTTGGAGACAATCTTAAAGAAGGAGGTAAGAGAGGGCTGCGTCAGAAAAATAGGTAGATGTATCTATACAAACGGGCTGTCATTAAATATTTTAAATAGTCCATATTGGATGGAGATGATCGAAGGAGTTGGAAATTTTGGATTTGGCTTGAAACAACCATTTTCATACGAGATAAGGACGAATATTGACAAGATTAAGGAGAAGCACATGGCGGCTATGGAGAAATATGGTTGTATAGTGATGTTAGATGACTGGACTGACATAAAGAGCAGAAATTTAATAAACTTTCTTATAAATTCACCAGAGGGGACTTTTTTTTACAAGTGCATTGATGTATCAAATCAGTTCAAGACATGATATTACTTGTATGAATGTCTTGATAAGATAGTTGAGGAGATTGGAGAGAATAATGTCATACAAGTAATTATGGACAATCATGCTTCTTATGTCAATACGGGCACAAAATTATGGACTCACGAAAGCGTCTTTACTGGACTCCTTATGCAGCTCATTGTATTGATTTGATGTTGGAGGATATAGGCAAGATGAAAATCCATAAGGAAACTCTGAAAACAGTAAAGGGAATCATACAATTTATATATAATTATGGCTGGGTTTTGAGTTTGATGTGGACATACACGAAGGGAAAGGAACTGCTAAGACCGACCATCACTCGATTCGCTATGTCATTCTTGACTCTATAAAGACTCTATAAATTAAGGCAACTATTAAGGAAGATATTTGTTTCTGAGAAATTCACCAGGAGTGCTTGGAGCAAGAAACCGAATATAGTGAAGGAAAAAAGAGCAGTGCTATCTAGCAGAAGCTTCTGGGGCCGAGTTCTCTTTTACTTTAGTACCACACTTCTACTGGTCTATGTGCTGTGAGAGGTATATTCAGATGTGAGGCCTTTCATACCTTTTCTATATGAGTATCTCTATAGTTGTAAAGAGAAAATTGCCGATGTCTGTGGAGATAGTAAGAGAAAGTACATGCCATACTGAAATTTGATTGATAAGAGGTGGACATGCATGTTGCATAGGCCCCACCATGCAGCAGTTTACTTTCTAAACCCTAGATGCTTCTATAGTGATACATTCTCTAATGTATCTGAGGTTAGAAGAGGCTTTCGTGAATGCATGCAACGAATGATCCCCAACCTCAATGAGTATGCACAAGCTGATGTGGAGTTGGATCAGTATAAATAGAAGGCTGAAGAATTTAGATCCCTACTAGTTCAAATGACTATGAACGTTCGAAGTCCTGGTATATTTTAATTCATTGTTTTTATTCATATGGTTCTATTTGTAGATATATCATTAAGTTATTTTTTAGTATTTTTTAATACCAAAATTAATTATCTTTTTTAGTTGTCTGGTGGGAAAGATTTGGAGAGGATGTTCTGATACTCAAAAAATTTGCAATTCGAATCCTCTCTCTTACGATTAGTACTTGTGAATGTGAACGCAATTGGAGTACTTTTGAGTAAGTATGAATTAAAAAAATTTAATATATTATTTTTTAAATACTTTATTTATCATCATTCTCATATAACAATTCACAACTTTATTAAAGGTGCATTAAAAAAAAAAAGTTGCTTTGAACAAGAATGTCTACATTCTCTCGTGTACGTCATGTACAATATTAAACTTAGTGAGAGAAATATTCAGAGGAAACGAATGAATTTGGATCCAATTTTGATTGATGAAGCGATACTAGAGGATGAATGGCTTATTGAGAGTGAAGAGTTTTGTCTCCCAGAAGATTTTGGATTGTTAGATGAGTCTACTGATGACGATTCTAATACAAGAACGAATGATTTTTCAAAGTCACTGCAATTAGTAGCAATCAAAATACTCTTCCATCCATTGTGGATAAGAGAGACAAGTAAGATGAAACTGAAACTCCAACAAATAAATGAAGGGTCGATACTTATAAGTTATCCAATTTAACAATTTAATATTTTTAAATGAATACTCTACTATCATGATTTGAATATCTAATAACATCTTAATTTGTATATCTCTTGTGTAGTATCTTCTTCGGACAAAAAAAAGCAATTGATGATAGTTTTGATCAGATGTGGGGATGATGTCAATCCGGAAGATACAAACTATATTCTTGAGGAGAATGATCTTGTTATTGTAGATTAGATGATTACACGGGATTATCTTCATGTTATACGGAAAAATAATATTTTGTTGTGTATGACTTAAAAATTGTTGTGATATTTGCCATGAAATTTTATAATTGTTCTATGCCTTTATATTGATTTTACAATATTTTATATGATTTTTTAGATTTATTTAGTTATTTATGAAAATTATTAAATACAATTTTATATTTATTTTCATTAAATATATAGAAAATTATGTAATCTACGTTATGCATTACGTTATTTGCTACATAACCTAACCAAAAAAACGTTACGTTAACGTTATCATTATTTTAAACATTGGTTTATAGGTTTTTTGTCCTCTGTATAGTTTTGTTAGTCATAATGTGTCAAATTGCCGTTATGCTTCTCACTCAAAAACCACATTAGAATGATCGCCTCCTCCTGACAGTGTCAATGTTTGGATGACCGTTGTGAATATCATCATCTCGAATCTAGTTGCAAATGATGATATTGCCGCTCTTCATATTTGGACTCATGTCAAGAGTCGCAGTCGAAATCCTAGGATCCCATTAACGAGCGTTCAAGCTCCTAAGTATTAGAATATCTCACTAATTAAGTATATATTTCTAAATTAGGATATTTGACAAATCCTCTAATTTATTAGCATATTTCATGATATCTTTCTAAATTAGTATATTTGTCAAATATCCCTAATTAGACTGATTATGATGATTGAGAATTTTATGTAATTAGCATCAAATTATATATTCTCTTATTTTTGTCTTGTATGCTTGTCTCCTTCACCTATAAAAGGATGGCCATTGTAAAGTTTATTGATATCTTAGAATACGAAGTTATTCTTCTCTTTCACTTCATAGTTTTATCATGATGTCAGAGCCAGGTTGAGGGCTAACTTTTTTTGTTTTGAGGTCTCTGACCTGCGCCTCGACCCGATATTTGACCTGCACCTCAGTCTGGTCTCTGACCATGCCTTGATCAGTCGATCCGGACAGAATACTCGTCAAATTTATTTTACTGATTTTGTCATGGCCACTACAACTCTCAATACCTCCATCAAAGTTCTCTCAAATCTCTCAAAGATTAAGTAATTACGTCATTTGTTTTTGCAGTTGTGGTGGCGCTTTCATTGCTTTCTAGCACCGGTGTTGCATCGACCGCGGTTACAACCTCTGCTCTGCCCCCCCACATGCGCCATCCGTTGCCTTGCCATCGCCGACTTCAACTCCTAAACCTATGGTGGCTCCTACTCCTTCCTTACCGCCATCTTCAAATGTGTCACATTTACCATCTTCGTCTCATACTCTGGTGACTCTACCTGCTGCTTCGTCACCAAAACTTAATGTATTGTTTCGGTTCCTGCTCTGTCATTATCGCCATCTTCAAAGGCGTCGCTTTTGACATCTCTGTCTCGTATCCCAGTAACTTCACCTACTGTTCTGTCGCTGAAATCTAGTGTGTTATTTTCAGCTCCTGCTCCATTGTTACCGCCATATTCAAAGATGCAGTCTTTATTATTTCTGTCTTCTCCTCCAGTAACCTGTCTGTTACTCCGTTGCTGCCTCATGTGCCAGAGATCCCATCTGCTGCTCCACCACAAAAATCTAATGCATCGCCGCCGACTCCATCGCCTTTGTCTTCTGTATTGCCGCCATCAGTAAGGCTGGCTGCATCACCTGACGGTGCCAAGGACGTCGGTTCCGCCGCTAACGATGTTGCTCTCCCTGTTCTCCCGCTGTCTGTGGCCATCGCGGGATTATTGCTCAATCCTTATAATCTTTAGATTCTCATCTTGTCATCTATTATATCTGATTCTCCTGATTGTCCACTGGCTTTCTCTTTTTACTAAGACCCATCCACCTGATCGTTATCATGATCTCATTTTTAAACTCAAGTTGGCGTCTTCCAAACAATCTTGAGTTTATGGAAGGATATTAAAATATCTCACTAATTTAGAATATCTTCCTAAATTAGAATATTTGGCAAATCCTCTAATTTATTGGCATATCTTAGGATATCTTCCTAAATTAGTATATTTATCAAATATCTCTAATTAGACTGATTATGATGATTGAGAATTTTATTTAATTAGTGTCAAATTATATATATTTTTTATCTTTACCTTTTATATTTGCCTTCTTTGTCTATAAAAAAAGCGCATTGTACAGTTTATTGATATCTCAGAATACAAAACCATTCTTCTCGAATAACAAGTTTTCAAAATTTGGTTCTAATGCATTGACCCTGATAAGTACTTACTTTCAACCATAATTACGACTCTGGAATGTTTATTACTGTTGTCTCGTATGAAATTTTACTGTTTTAAGTTTTACCCGAATATGAAATTACTCATGAGGAAATCAGAAGACACTCTCACCTATAATCTAGACGGTGGCAGTGTCAGTATTTACCTTTTAGTTTTTGCTTATTTTTTTTTTTTATTTATAAACAAGCAAAAAGAAAACACGCATCGAGATTAGATTTAAATATGACAACTTGATACTATTTTAAAGTTTCTAACTATTATTGTTGACATATAAATTTATGCAATCTGGGGCTATAGCAAAAAGACCTATAAGGAGTCCATGATCTAAAAACCAATTTAATCCAAAATGAAATCAAACACTTACTAAAAAAAGGAAAATAAAAAGAATAAAATCAATCCACATACATGGAAACCTATGATTCAAGATCAATCTTGGCCTTTATGGCCTGGCATGTCTTTTACTATATATAAACCCATCCTCTCAATAGATGGGGACAGATTCTAGAGCCATCAAAAGAATCTCAAAAATGGTAAAAAAAGAAAAAAAAGAGAGAAATCTAGAGATATCGAAATTTGTTCCATTGTCGAACGACCATTCCTCTCTATGACGTAAATCTCATATCATTTCAACCGAATCTCGTTAAACTCAACTAGTAAATCTTCCTGTTCATATTTCATTAGTATATTAAATTTTTGCGGTTTGCTGTTCAGACAATCGGACAGATTTTTACACAATCAATTACATATAACTCCATAAGAAGTTTCTTCTGTCATGTTGAGTAAAACAGGATGTCAAATCAAATAATGAATTTTCTACAAACTTTGATATAGGATTTTTGTCACGTTTTTATTGAAAAAAGAACTTATGAGTAGCTATTTCTGTTCTTTCTTTTTCTTAGGCCACATATAATAGTTATTATAAAGCCAGATTTATTACTACTATTTCTTTTAATTTTATTTTTTTTTGGCTTTCTACCCCGTTTCATTTGTTTCCCCAAGATATTATTTCTTTTTTATTTGTTTCCTACGGAAAATATCTTGACCTTTAATTTTTTTTTAAAAAAGGTCATAGATCTAATTCTTTTTTTTTTAATGAAATATATTTTAAAAAGCAACCAATGAAATTAGAATGAGTAAGGATCCATTATTAAGATATTATATTTTCAGGGGAAATGATTTATTGATTAGAAATTATTAATTGTTCAAATTCTTAGTTAATTTGAAATAATTAATTAATGGTTAAATAAGAAACAAATTAAATTATAAGTAAAATTCTATACTCTCTTTTTATATAAAATTAAAAGTTCTTAATTGATTAGAATTGATAATGATTTGAAATTCCTCTATGTATTATATATATATATATATATATATATGAGAAAAATGGAAATGAGCTAACAGCTCACGCAAGTTACCTGAGCTGCAGTTCATTTCCACTATCCCTAATAATCTTTTTTTAAAAAAATATTTTGGATTATGATCTCGACCCCCTAGGGTTCACTCATACCCACATTCTTGGGTTTTAGTTTTGATTTGGTCCTCCATTAAGTTAACAAAAAATTAACGGTTTTCAATGAATAAAATATTTTGTATGCACTTGATGAAAGGGTAAATGAACTCCAAAATTTATGAAATTTAATCTGAAAGAAGTTAAGGAAGTAGAGATAGTAATTGTTAAAAAAAAATTGAAGAAAAATCATTGATCGTTATAGTTTTGCCGCTAGCTCACGTAACTTTTCCTGAGCTGGCGGCTCACCTACAGTAATCCCTATATATATATATATATATATATATATATATATATATATATATATATATATATATATATATATATATATATATATATATATATTGTAGATCTATAAATCCGTAAACTTTCTAGAAATTAAAGATTCTATATCTAATTTTGGAATGATTAGACTTAGATCAAGATTAATCTAGAAAGTTATCGTATTTTTCTTCTATTTTAATCATATGAAACTTCTTCAATAGTTGGATTTATTTTTAATTTTGTCTCAACAGACGATATAAAAACAATATAAATGTCACATGAATTTAAAAGTTATGTTTTCTTCTTATTATACTTTTTTTTCTAAGATAAGAACTTAATGACTGTAATCTTTTATACATGACTCCAGAGACATTTTAATTGTAAACTCCAATAGTCAGTTAAAAAAAAACTACCTTTCCAGACCATTGTATCTTTACATACAACCTTCCCCTCCTTCCAGGTATGTTGAATAGAGAGTTTAAAAAAGTGACTACCCAATATATGAGCATCGTGAATTAGAGGGTGACAACAAAGCTATCATCTCTTACAAACAAAGAGAGTATGCTCAAAACGTCTCCTCGCACCATAATGCATTGATTAGGAATTCCATCTACAGCCCAGACAACTGCTTCCTATGGATCTCTTATTTCAACTTTTGGCATCGAGACAAAGGCTGCATGAATGTTATTTGCTCCAACCAACATGTCAATATCATTTTTGACAATAAACCCAGCTCATGCTCTATTACCTTGTACTGAGCCATCAAAATTCACTCATCCCTAAAGAGGGGGTTCCACTGGACCCACTAAGGCTAATTTAGCTCCAGTAGAAGCCAATTAACCCTAGAACCACCGTAAAGCTGCAATAAATGACAAAATAGTATTTTTACCGTTAAACAACTAAATCTCCTTCACTGCAAAAGCTGTCAAATCAGGCAAAAGGCCTCATGCTCCAATACCTGACATTTCTATAGTTTTATATTTCCCAATATGTGGACGTAAAGACAGACGGGACGAACCTTTGCAGCATAAGTACATCCAAAATTCCTTCCTGAGAGAGTAAATACCCAACAGTCCAAAACTCCCAAGTAAATTGTAGGTAAAATTCATTATCTACACGAGACTAGACCACCTTAGAGAGCGGGCAAAAAAAAATGGTGCTCCACAGTCTCCTCTTCTATCCCATAGCAAGGACAGGCTGCTGTAGCAACCAAAGCCACGAAAATACATGAAGGCCCATATAGCACACACTCCTGTGCAATCTTCCAAACCAAGTCTACGTTTCCACACCCACTGCAAATTGATAGGCGGCTCATGTCGATGAAGGTATTTGTAGATAGAAGAAGGGACATTACCATGCTAGAGAACCAGATCATCACTAAATCATCGAGAGAATGGGATAGACAAAATCTCTTCCACCACATATGGGTAAAATACACCAACGAGCTTAACCTTATCCTACTTACAATCCTGCTATTAGCAAACATGAACCTCAACATTGTAGTCAAAACCAATTGGAGCAACATCTTCCGTGTTGCTAAGACCAACAACCCATACTTCTAACCACTCAACTTAGTTCTGATTTTAAAAAGTAACCCATCAAAATATCTCACCAGAACTCTATTACCACCCACACCTAGATACTTAAAAGATACAGTACCAATCTGAACCTGGATAACCTCCAAGTAGTTCTAACATCATTTACCAAAATAGATAGTAGACTTGTTAAAATTTATGGACTGGCCACTCACTACGTAATATCTTTCCATAACTTGTTTTAGAATTTTAGCTTTGGGTAGAGTACTCGGAACACAATAAAACAATCATCAGCAAATAAGAGACGAGTCACTGAATTTCCAGCATTATCAATACCTATTCCTATCAATCTAATCATCCTCTGCTCCTGTTTCAATGCTCTAAACAACACTTCTAAGAGAAGAACAAATAGGTATAGTGATAGAATGCATCCCTTACACAAGCCTATGGTTGATGAAAACCACTCTATTGGTGAACTGTTAATAAGAATAGTAAAAGATGACTCCCTAACACAACCTAATTCACATGACAAACTACTCATGGAAACCAAATTTCTTCAGTACAGATTCAATAACATAATCCCTTTCCATATTTACCTTTAGATTCATAAGCATCACAACTTAGCTAAGTAGGATAAAAAGTGCAAAATCTCCTCTAACAAAATATTAACTGACAGGAATACTCCCTATTTCTCAAAAATCAACTTAGACAATAACTTCTTCATGTACTTGGCAATCAACTTATAAAAGAAATTAATTATACAATCTAATAGACTTGGATATCAAGATCACGAACATCACTTTCTACTAGCTCAGTAAAAAACTTATAAATAAAAAGTGTTGGATAGATGCTAAAACATCACCTTTAATAATATCTCAGTAGTGTTTATCAAAGTACTATGAAAAACTAGTCTCGATGCTTTATTGGTATCCACTGACCAAAGAACCGTTTATATTTTCCTCACTTTGACAAGTTTATAAAATTCCACATTATTCTCTACAGGTATAACCATATCAATTAAGCCATGGATCAAATCATATATTCCTATTATTGTTGCATCTCCAGCTCATCTTGACTTGAAGTATGCTAGAAACCCTCTGCAATCTTGCCTTATGCATCTCCCTATATATGGACACATGTAATCAGACTCTTGACCACCGAGTTGTGACAATGTAATGAAAGAAGTAGGAGTTAGAGTCACCTTCATTCAACGAAGTTAACCGCAATTTTTTTTCCTCCACATGAGTTCCTAAAAACATGAAATCACACATAGCTCCTTCTTGGCCAACTTTAAAGCCCACATTTTCCTTGAGTAATACCTCCCTCTACCTCCTTAGTTTCCAATAACTCGATCCGAGACTAACATAGTTTGCTTTTATGAAAGATATTTCAACCTCCTCCATATTCCAATGGCACAAAACTTCCTTCGCTCTTCTATTTTCTATAGCTAAAACATAAGTCGGAGATCCATGCTTTGGAGTACCACAGTTTTTCCTAATGATATCAAAAGAACGTGGCATATGACCCACATACGTTAAAACCAAAAAGATTTTGGCCCTCCTAAATCACCTCCCTCTGTATTAAGCAACAATGGGTGTCACACAACCACACGATGAAAGATATCAACCCATCTAGAAGTACACATAGCATAATCCAAACGTTCCCGGATTCTCGCAAGGTTATAGTATCACACCAAGTATTCTTAGCATCAATAAATCCAAGGTCACACAATCCTTTTTCCATAATAACGGGTCTAAAATCACCAACTTTTCAACTAACTAGAAGCTTCTTGTTATACTAATTTTAAATAGAATAGGAACCATCTTGAAAATTGTAGACAGAAAAAAAAAGAAGAAGAAAAGAAGAAAAAAAAAAATAAGGAAAAGGGTGCACCAATGGGTGTCACCCGCAGGAACACCCGCGGGGTGCACTCGCGGGATACACCCATGGGGTTGCCCATTTTGGTGCTTCGGTTACGTGGATTTGATACGTAGATTTGATCCAGATTTTAGAGGAACAGTTGTTCGCCATAAAAAAAATTGTAGATGATTTTCTATTGAGATATTTCAATAAAGAATTACAATTTTAATGGTTTTCCATTTACTGAGGAAAAATAGATTCCCTCTTTATTTAAAGCTGGGTTCTGAAGTAGCTGTGGAGGAGCTATTCGTTGACACTCTGCACAAACTCTTTCAATTGGCAGGAAGGCTCTGGACTTCTGATTACAAAGGGTAATTTAAGAAGAAGATGATCGATCCCTTCTCTTTTCGTTTTTCTGCTTTTTATAGGGGTTCTTAGGGCAACGTTACCATCTCATTCGTTCGATCGTTAGCCCCACTACTCAAGAAATGCCGCCATATTCGTTAGATAGTTACCCCCACGATCGAAGTAATGTCGTTACATTTGTTTGACAGTTGGCTTCACGATCCGAGGTGGCAACTCTCTTATTCGGGTCGGGTGACTTTGTATTAAACCCCTCCCCGGAAGTTATAGGTAGTATCGTGAATCTCATCTTTAAATTCGCAGACTTGTTCTGTCGTAACTGGGTCTCGAATTTCGAATTTTAGGTTTGCGGATCTGCTGGGTTGTGGACCTCAAACCCTAAATTTGCGGATCTGCTTTGTTTTGACAGATGACTCCAGAATTTTTCGCTAACAACAGTTACCCCCAATCTTGGTGTTTTTGCTACATGAATTTAGTCTGGATTTTATCCAAATGGTTACCTTTTGATATATAAAAACAGGGTAGAGTCCAGAAAGAAGGGGCATTTTTCCAAACAAAGACAGAGTTTCCAGCACGGAGAAATTTTTAGAGAGGAGAGTCCCAAATGGAGAGAAATAGGATGACAGAAAAATCTCAAGAGCGGAGTTTCCCCCCCTTTTCCGTAGAAATCAACTGATGCGACGTTCGGATCGTCAATAGAGTGCAGAAGTAAGACTCCACCGCTGCCAAAACCCATAGAAATTAAAAGGGAAATCAAAATCAATCATTTTTCTATTCTTGTAATTTTGATATTCGATTATAATTTTTCTTTTATTGCTGTAATTCAAAAGTAAATTGGCAATGTAAGGAAAATATAATTTTTCGGGCATATAAAAATTGATGACCATAGTGGGAGTCTCGGTGGCGCAATCCGATCACCAAGTTTCTTTGTCTTGAACCTAGGCGTTATCACTGGGTGAAGGTCGAAAAAAAGTGAGGCGTCATTGCCCACTAAGACTAACAAGGCGTCATCGCTGGTAAAAAAAAAATAAATCGTCATTGCCTATAATACTATCAATAAAAAAGTGAGGCGTCATCGCCCAATAAGACTGATAAGGCGTCGTCGCCTTTAAAAAAATATGTGGCATAATCGCCCATAATAAAAGACAAGAAATTATCGTCTGTCAAAAAAAAGTTAGATATTATCGCCCACAAAAATTGATAAGGCATCATAGCCTTTTTAAAAAAAAATGAGGCGCCATCGCTCAGAATAAAAAACAAGACGTCATCGTCTGTAAAAAAAAAATGGCATTATCGCCTCTAAACAAGGATATAGTTGTCATCACCTATCCCCAATTCAAACTCACCACCGGAGAAGACGCAAGACCCAACCCAACGAGCATGCCTCAACATTACAAAAGAGTATAAAATTGCAACCGCAGGTGCAAACGGCGAAGGGTGCTAAAAAAAAGGATCTCTCCATGCACACGCATGCGGATCTGTTCGCATACTAATCTTTCACGTACATAGATCTCTCTAGTTTTGAGTCGGAGTGTTGCCCTGATGGGTGTGTGCGGAATGAATGTTTTGAAGCTCTATGCAGTCAAGTTTTTGAAGAAATTTATAAGAAAATTAATAACCAATCCTCTTAAATTTTTTTGAACTGGGCGCGCTGTCTCCCGCACCCCGACAAGGGCCTGCACCCTCGGCGAGCTATCTGGGTAGCTCGACCCTGTGTAACTCGTTGAAAGGGCATATTTAACTATGTTGGATTAGTTATATTTATCCAACACTCAAGAGGATTCAAAAAATCATGGTCAAAATATCAAACTCAAATATTATACACAAATATGAATGCATTCGAAAAAGAGAAAGGTGTTTTATCATAGAACTGTCATCTTCGATATCAGGAAATATGTCCAGAGTACACACCAATTGAAGATAAATCCAATCAAATTTTCTAAGATAATAATTCAAAACTCATGGTACATAATGATACTTTCACTGTTCGTGTGATAGAAATTGGTTCAAGCTCAAACTTAGGCTGAACCCAACAGCGGATTTGAGATCGTCAAAGAACACTTATAAATTGTGAAGCCCACATTGATTATGGAGCGCAAACAATCATATGTGAGACTTAACCTTATGTGAATCTGATCATGCATAAGACTCAGTTCAATCTTAATCAAATTAGATGAGGAGTTAAGCCCCCTGTGAATCAAAGCAGGCATAAGGCTCAACCTCATTACATGTATCTTGCAATCCGAGGAATTTTGTACGACCCACCCAGGGGGTAGGGCCGATATTTCAAGAAGGTTCTTACTTTCGCACGAACCACCCAGGAGATAGGGCATGCGTCCGTATTTAAAGATTACTCATATTTGTTACAAAACCAACATGCATATCAAAATTACAGTCTTGGTCAGACTCTTCTTCAGAATGCAATCCTAAAGAAGCTTCCATGTATAAAGATAGTAAACAAAATCCTCCAAAGCAATATTGGATTCGGTTTCACCATATGAGGCAATATTCATTATCCAAGCAACAATCAATATAACAAACTACAATAATATCTGGATGGTTCAAAAATAAAAATGGACAACCCTCTTCCCAGCCTCTGAAGACACTTCAGCCTAATTCCGGCTCAACAAATCACAAAAAAGGTTGATTCTTTCCTCTGCATTAAGAATTGATTCAACTGGGTGTGATGACTAACATCTACGAAGTTCTCAAGGTTTCTCCATTTCCTCATATCATTGTGAAATTTGCAGCATGACAATCAACCAAGCCGATGGAGGTTTATTCCGAAATAAACATCAATCATGGCAAGATAACTCTCATGCCATCTTGCTATCTATCTGGAAGATGAAGATGTGCAACTCAAGCAACTCGAAGTTTCACATAGAGCTTAGCCTCAGTACAAAGTTCAAAATAACACTCGCATGTCTCAGCTCCTGAACGAGGCTTGGCATGAGACTCACATGTCTCAGCTCCCATGCGAGGTTGGTCATGACACTCGCATGTCTTAGATGGAATTCGAAGTTTGTCATGATACTTGTATGTCTCACTTCACGGGAGACTGAAATTCGTATTCATGTGTACAAATCATCACATGGGCTCATTTTCGGGGTTGCATCTATGTTGCAATTAAGGTTAAAAGCACAAGCCTTATATTCAAGATCATATAGTCCATAAGATACATGAAAGAGGCTTCCTCTTCAAAACTCTCTCTAAATTGAAGTTATGTGATGATGATGTCAGGTTTGATCCCACTGAAAATCTAAAGTTTCATATGAGGCTCACGACCATCGTATCTACATCACAGGAATGATGCTCACATTCTTTTTTGAAAAATATCGTGGAAATACGAATGAATCCATGATGGAACTCCTGATGCTTCGGTTGCCTGAGTGGGGTCATAACTTTCTCATGTCGCATCAAACTCATCAAGTTGAGGGTCAAATAGGTTGAGATTTAAATCACTCAAAGTTCAGCCTTAACCAATTCAAGAAAGACAAAGGCTTACTACACAGCTATCAAATCAATCATCATTCATGTCCTGCATCATAAGAACATCATACAAGCTTATTGATATTGGTCGCAGTTATCTATCACTGCTTGGCAATATTAACCAACATATCAAAATTCCTGTTCAATGGGTCGATCAAATAAAACCCATTCTCTTTGGAAGAGTTCGACCATATGCAACCCTATCCGATAATACTGAAGATGAAGATCAAGAAACCCCTAAGTTTTATCATTAAGGACCAAAATCATTCCGAATGATAGAGAAAATGAGGTATGACTTCACCTAAATGCCAAAGTTTAAAATTTAGGCATGCGATAATGTCCACGCCCATGGAGTGCTGTGTGCACATCTACGCTCGCACCCGTACGGGCGCTATGCGCGCCCATGGAGCGCACCTGCAAAGTGCTATGCATGCACCCATGCCAGCGCACCCTCGCATTTGGGAAACACTATGCGTGGAAAAGAGCGTCAAAACATGCTCCGCTCCTTCATGTCCAAAGAAAAAGAATTAGATTACCATCACAAAATAGCAGGGGGTTGTAATATGTCATGACACCTGATACTCCGGTTATAAATGATGGGATCTGCCAAAACACAGAAAACTCTAATGGGGACTCAGATATCAGTCTGGGGATAGTTCCAATGGGCTGGCCACAAATATGATACATTTCAGCCTGACTTTAAATGAAAATGATGAGTAACTCTTCCTCAAGATGAAGCATTAGTCAAACGTCTTGATGTCCAATGGAGCATGCGCTTTGAACAGTGCGAACCGCCTACCAAAGATAAGGTGATTAAAATAAACATGGGTGAAGAAATCAACCCCAAGCCCATAAGATCCTTAAGTTTCTTTACATCGGCTAAATATTAAGCTAGATGCAAAACCACTAAGTAGCATCAAAGAAGACTTCGTCCAAAACTAATGGAGTCGATCAAGGATGAAGTTAAGAAGCTTATACAATCAAGCTTCATAAAAAAAAAAAAAACAACCCAAATGGGTAGAAAATGTTATCAATGTTCTCAAGAAGAATGGAAAGATCCGAATTTGCATTGACATTTAAGATCTGAATGCGGATTTACCCTAAAGACAAATTTCTGCTTCTAATAACGGATATCATGATTGACGATACTTGCAAATTCGAAAGGATTTCTTTCATGTATGAATTCTCTGGGTGCAATTAAATCAAGATGTACCATGAAGACAAGAAGTACAAGAAGTGCTCAAAGAAGTATATGATGGAACCTGTGGTGCTCACTAATCGAGACCTAAATTAGGAGACCGGATAAAAAGAATGGGCATCTACTGGCAAATGATAATGCCAATAAATGGAGAATTCCTAAAAAAAACATTACTCTTAAGAGAATGAAGGCATCCGACCTCCTCTTCAACACAATAAATAAACAAATACTGGCCACCGCTGAGATGTAGCTTCGCACCCCAACTTGGTGCACAAAATAAAAAAGGATCCTACGTCTCTACGACTATGGATAGAGAAAATATTTGGCATGTAAATTCAAAAGAAGTCCTCGCTAACCCTATCATGCTGGGGTAGAAGCATGAATTACCTAACACCGTCAAGATAACGGGAAGAGAACTAGTTTCTCGTCAACCCATCATTTTGGGGTAAAAGTATGAATTATCCAATCCATCAAGGTAACGGAAAGAGAACTAATTTCTTGCCAATCTATCATGCTAGGGGTAAAAGTATGAGTTGCCCAACACCATTAAGGTAATAAAAAGAGAATAAATTTCTTGTCAATCCTATAATACTGAGATAAAAGCATGAATTGCCCAACACCGTCAAGGTAACGGGAAGAGGATAAATTTCTTACTAACCCTATTATGTTGGGGGGAAGAATATGAATTGCCCAACACCGTCAAGATAATGGGAAGAGAATAAATTTCTCACCAACTCTATCATATTGGGGGTAAAAGTATGAACTGTCCAACACCATCAAGATGACGGAAAGAGAACTAGTTTCTCGCCAACCCATCATGTTGGGATAAAAATATGAATTGCCCAATACCATCAAGGTAACGAGAAGAGAATCAATTTCTTACCAACCCTATTATGCTATGGATAAAAACATGAACTGTCCAACATTGTCAAGATAACAGGAAGAGAACTAATTTCTCGCCAACCCATAATGCTGGAGATTAGAAGCATCAACTGTTCTAAGCTACTAAGACAAAGGGAAGATGAAAAGTTTGGTGTTTAAGCCCAAACAAAATTCTCGACAACTTATCATACTGAGGGGAATAGTATGACTAGAACAAATCAAAAGATAGTTGGTAAAGGCAAATCAAATCCGTTGATAGTTGGGGGTTTGCTAAAAATGCCATGACAAATCTGTTAAAACCGTATCATTATTCGATTATAAGGTTACATCATCGCCCAAAATTGCAAAAGTAGAGGGAAGATGAAAAGTTTGGCATGTAAGTCCAAATGGAATTCTTGTCAACTTTATCATGCTGAGGAAAATAGCATGACTAGTCTAACGCAAATGGCATTTGGTAAAGGCTAACTAAATTAATTAATAACTGGGAGTTTGCTAAAAATTCTAATAAAATCAAATTTCCTGTCACGTTAAGATTTTCCTCTGACAGTAAGACCTTTCTCGTCACTCTTCTCTAGGAGAACCAGTGACTTTCCAAAATATTTGTCACATTAAAATCATACATCTGACACAAGAATAAAAAATAAAATCAATTTTTTCAATGAGATTAAACCCAATCAAATCTTCTGTCACGTTAAGGTTTCATCTCTGACAGAAAAGAAAACTCACACTTCATCAAATCCAATATTACAACCTCTGATGAACTTATTTTTGATATCGTCAAGTTAAAAAATTATCTTTGACGAAAATTATCTCCCTATCAAGTTAACAGTTATCTCTAATAGTCGAATTCCAAGACTAAATATATTAACCGTCACCTCTGTTTAGTCATCTCATTCTTATCATGATCAGATCCTCTGAATAGGTCGAGTTTTAAAACATGTTTAATAACATATCTGTCTCTTCCTAATCCGTCATGCTAGATGTCACTGAACGGTTATGATTCTAATGAGCATGTTAAATCATATCTCTGCTTATAATCTAATGAGCACATTAACATCATATCTCTGCTTGTCATCTAATAAGCACGTTAATACTATACCTCTACTTCTCATCAAATGAGCACGTTAACATCATACCTCTGCTTATCATCTAATGAGTACGTTAATATCATATCTCTGCTTATCCTCTAAAAAGTACGTTAACATCATATATACCTCTACTTGTCCTCTAAAAAGTACGTTAACATCGTACCTCTACTTGTTATCTAATGAGTACGTTAATATCATACCTCTATTTGTCATCTAATGAGCACGTTAATATCATATCTCTGCTTGTCATCTAATGAGTACGGTAACATCATATCTCTGCTTATCCTCTAAAAAGTATGCTAATATCATACCTCTGCTTGTCATCTAATGAGCACGTTAAAATCATACTTCTGCTTGTCATCTAATGATCACGTTAGCATTATACATCTGCTCATCTTCTATGAGACACATTAGAAATTACCTTTGTCTATCAATTCATCACACGTCTGTCATTCACTTCGCCTCCGCACAAGACATCAAAAATATTTTTGTATGCAGACAATAAATTTTCTGAAGCAAAGCTACAAGCGAAAGTCTGACTGGGTCGCACAAATACAATAGCCAGTATTAAGAAAATTCACTAGAAGTAATTTCTAATATATCGGAGAGGTTCAATAGTATACCTCCAACAACAAAACAGCTGAAAGATAGCAATTTCAGAAGTTGGTTCACAATATACCATAAAAATCACGCCACATTATGAAGACTACAGAGCCAAAATTAAAAATATCCAAAGTGTTTCGAAATTTGTTACAAATCAATGACGAAGTTTCGATAACTTTGGCGGGGGTTATGTAGACAAAAAAAAAAAAAAAGGAGAAGAAGAAAAGAAGGAAAAAAAAAAAGGAAAAGAGTGCACCCGCAGGGCGCATGCGCGGGTGTCACCTGCGGGAACACCCTGCGGGTTGTACCTACGGGATGCACCCGCGGGGTTGCTCGTCTCGGTGCTTCGATTACGTGGATTTGGTACGTAGATTTGATCCAGATTTTAGGAGAACAGTCAACCCGATCTTGGTGTTTCTGCTACATGGATTTGGCCCGGATCTAATGCGAACGGTTACCCTTGATATATAAAAAGGGGTAGATTCCAGAACGAAGGGGCATTTTTCCAATAGAAGACAAAATTTTCAGGGCAGAAAATTCTCAAAGAGGAGAGTCCCAAATAAAGAGAAATATGGTGATTGAAAAATCCCAAGAGCGAAATTTCCTTCCTTTCTCCAAAGAAATCAATAGATGCGACGTTCGGATCGTTAACGGAGTGCAGAAGTAAGACTTCTCTGCTGGCAGAATTCACAAATTAAAAGGAGAATTGAAATTATTTTTTTCTATTTTTGTAATTTTGAATTTTCTTGTAATTTTCTTTTTATTGCTGTAATTTAAAAGTAAATTGACAATGTAAGGAAAATACAATTTTTCGAACGTGCAAAAATAGCTATCATACATATTATATAATTTTATCTCAAAAGGATTGACAAAAAATTATATTCCAAACAAACCAAGTATGGAGAAAAATCTCCCATGTCAATTTTCCAACAACGCGGTGCCATTTCCCTCCCACACACGCTCCTAGGGCTCAAGTGGTTACTATTAAACCAAGTAATCTCACTTCTAAACAAAAATATCTTCATATTCATCCAACTTATAAAACAAACTCACAACAAACACAACAAACAAACAGTCAACACCATGGCCATGGCGATGGAGCTCCTCCCCCTCGTCCTCCTCACCCTCCTCCTCTCCTCCCTCCTCCACCTCCTCCTCTTCACCCTCAAGAAGCGCAAGCTACCCCCGGGCCCCGCGGCGGTCCCGGTCTTCGGCAACCTTCTATGGCTCCGCCGCTCCTTCTCCGAAATCGAGCCCATCCTCCGCGACCTCACCCGCCGCCATGGCCCCATCGTCACCCTCCACATCGGCTACCGCCCCGTCATCTTCATCTCCGGCCACTCCCTCGCCCATAAGGCCCTCGTCGAGCTCGGCGCCTCCTTCTCCGACCGCCCCACCCCCGTCCCCGCCACCCGCTTCATCAGCAGCAATCAGCACAACATCTCCTCCGCCGCCTATGGCCCCCTCTGGCGCCTCCTCCGCCGCAACCTCATCTCCGAGATCCTCCACTCCTCCCGAATCAAGATCTACGCCGACGGCCGCGACTGGGTCCTCGGCGTCCTCACCAGCCACCTCCGAGCGCAGTCCGACTCCTCCGCCGACGGCAGCGTCGTGGCCAAGGACAGCATCCAGTTCGCCATGTTCTGCCTTCTCGTCCTCATGTGCTTCGGCGAGAAGCTCGAGGAGCAGCGCATCCGCGAGATCGAGACCGCGCATCGCAACTTCCTCCTCTACGCCAGGTACCTCAACGTCTTCGCCTTCTTCCCCACCATCTCCAAGTACTTGTTCTACAAGCGGTGGAGGACGGCGGCGGAGCTCCGCCGCAAGCAGAAGGAGATATGCCTGCCTCTAATACAGGCTCGGCGCGAGCACAAGCGGAGGCAGCGGGAGGCGAAGACGGAGGAGCGGTTCGTCTTCTCGTACCTCGACTCCCTCATGGATGTAAAGCTTCCGGAGGAAGGGGGCAGGATCCTGACCGACGACGAGCTGGTAACTATCTGTTCGGAGTTTCTAAACGCGGGGACGGACACCACGTCCACCGCGCTGCAGTGGATCATGGCGGAGCTGGTCAAGAACCGCGAGGTGCAGGAGAGACTGGCGGCGGAGATCGACGGAGCGGTCGGGAACGGAGAAAAGATTAAGGAGGAGGACCTGCAGAGGATGCCGTACCTGAAGGCGGTGGTGCTGGAAGGGCTGCGGAGGCACCCGCCGGGGCACTTTGTGCTGCCGCACGCGGTGACGGAGGAGACGGAGCTGGCGGGGTACGTGATACCGAAGAACGCGTCGGTGAATTTCATGGTGGCGGAGATGGGACTGGACGAGAGGGTGTGGAAGGAGCCGACGGAATTCAGGCCGGAGAGGTTTATGGCGGGCGGGGAGGGGGACGGGGTGGACATAACGGGGAGCAAGGAGATCAAGATGATGCCGTTTGGAGTGGGTCGTAGGATATGTCCGGGGCTGGGGCTGGCGATGCTGCACCTGGAGTACTTTGTGGGGAATCTGGTGAGGGAGTTCGAGTGGAGGGCAGTGGAGGGGGAGGAGGTGGACTTGTCGGAGAAGCCGGAGTTTACGATGGTGATGAAGTATCCGCTGCGTGCCAGGCTGATTCCGAGGAGGAACTGAGGATTTCGCTATATGGGACTTGTTGTGTATCTACTTAAACGCTGCTGCTACTCTGTTTTAGTGAATGTCTGCACTCTGTCCTTCACTAGTTCTTGTTATGTTATTTCCTTAGTTCTCGTTGTCCACAGTAAACAAATTCCAACAAAAAGAAGAAAGATATTATTGACCTGAGTAATCTAATCGGATGAATTCCGACACAAAGACAGACCGTTATGATTTTCAATGCTAATATCAATAAAAGACGTAAGTTACAATAAACTCCTATGATGGAGCACAAAGCACACTTTTTTGCTTCTTTCTTTGCATTTCTAGCGTTCATTTTGATGAAAGTTATCTGCTTTCCCTAAAGATCCGAGGACCTAGCAGCTACATTCTTGACTTTGTTCTCAGCGTTTTAATGAAATCCACTATTAATGGCCACTAGCATGTCATATCGGCCTCAAAGGTCTCAACTAAGGGACACTATCAACTATCTTATTTGGTACTGCCTCTTGGTACTGCATCCTGCGCTCGTGCATTAGAAAATAAAATAATTTCACTCTAACTCTCACTGGCTTTAAACTTTTCTTGAAAGTTTTGATGCAGTGATGGGAATGATTGATTGTTTTAAATCTCCAGATTTTTCCAGTGTAAATAACACATTTAATTGCACATTAAAAAGAAAACACCACTTTGCAAAATCTAGGTTTCTACACAAAACGAGTACTAAATATATTATAATACAAAATAATTTATATCAACTCTTGTCATAACTTTGAAATTACGGTGCAGCGACAGAGTTCTTTCAGACCGAACTTCAAGAAGCTGCTTCTTTTGAAACAGCACATTTTCGGCGATGAAGGATTACGGATGGTGGGCCTGGATGAAGGGTTGATTTGTTTGGTTTCAGGTTAGAGAGAGAGAGAGAGAGAGAGAGCAAGTGTGAGGAGGATGAAGATCACGGCTCTGCTTCCATTGGAATGGTCATGATATTTTCTCTTTGTTCAGCTTCTACTTCAGTTATATATTGCTATTTGTTTGTTTAGTGGAGGAGGTTGTTCCTAAAGAAAGAGTTCTCTACACAGCCACATAAAAATAAGGGTTAATTACAGGTAAACCCCATGTAGTATTGGAGATATATCACTTAACACTCCTGAAGTTTGAAACTCTCAAAAAACCCCATGAACTTAGTTATTTTCACCTTCCTTTAATATTAAAGTGCACTCTTTTCCCTCAAATTCTTATTTTACCATTATCTCTCCCTTTAATAAATGTACTGGTTAAAAGGAGGGATGATGGTAGAATAGGAATTTGAGAGATAAGAGTGCACTTTAGTAAAAAAAAAGAGTGAAATAATTAAGTTCAGGGGGTTTTTTGAGAGTTTCAAACTTCAGGGGTGTTAAGTGACACATCCCCAATACTACACGGGTGTAACTGTAATTAACCCTAAAAATAAAAAAAAATACAAAGGTTCCATTTGCGTAGAGGGATGATTACACTCTTTGAGTGCAGCACGCCAGTATGGACCTTACAACAGCTTTGATGTCGCCTATGGAGCTCGAAGCCATGGAAAATCCTGATTGTGGGCCTGGGCTGAAGGGAATTTTTAGGCACGATTTATTCTAGCGGTGAACATCTTCACTGACTCCAAATCATCTGCCTGACTCTCACCAGTATCAGTCAGAGTTCGGTCAGAATAAAATGTCACAAATCAGTCAGAGCCATTCACATTCTTATTGCAGTAATCGGAATCAATCGGAATAACTTCAATTCGGCAGATTCTGACTCTGACCGGCATGATTTATTTACTTATTTATTTATTTATTGAAATTAGGGGAATTCGAACAATCGCTTTGATCACGGAATTCAAATGGTCATTCTCTTCGAATCCATAAAATTGTTGGTTGGATTCTGTGGAGAAATTTGTAAGGCTCCTTTCTCTTAGTAGCAACTTTATTTTTTTAAACTTTTTTTCCTGAAGGAGGAAGAGAAAGGAGGAGGAAGAGGGTTTATCGAGTTCGTTCGACTCCGCAAAAAGTCGACCGCCTCCATTTAACTGAAGATTGATAGGAGATCAGTCAGAGTAAGTCATCGTCGACGGTCATAGGCCTATTTTGTCGGATTCGATCGGTCACGATCGGTCACCTCCGAAATCCGACCATCCGTTTGTCCGTTCATTCCCAATTTATTCTCAATTGATGTGACTTGTGCTTCTATTTCATTCTATGAAAGCCAATGTCTCGGGCCCCGAGACTCATTATGACCCAGACAAGGAATGGGATCACGAGGATCATCCAAGAAAAGCTACCTTTACGTCAATATTTTCTTAATAAAATGGGAGGGGGGTGTGGTGGTGGTGGTGGGGGGAATAGACCACCGCTTCTGCTATTAAAAAGATCTAGTATTGTTATTGTTGATGGGAAAAATTTGTTAAGGAGAGGTCTACGCTCTGTCAATATTTCAAAAAATTCAATAAAATTTCAAAATAAATAGAGATCTTAAATCTAAGATTTAATCAAATTTAAATTAAATCGAATCTAATCAAACTGAAAATCTCAGAAATTCTGTCAAATTCTTCCTTAATCAAATCAAGACAAGATTTATTGAATCAAATCATATTGGATTAAATCAAATATTTGATTAGATTGCAGTATAATTTCATTTTTTATTTACAAGGTAGTTGATCTACCCAACTTAATTATGCCTATAGTTAGATGTCATGAGATATTGTAGAAGATACTTTTGGAGAGACCCAAGGTTATATTTATGTGATCTCAAGCGCGTATAAATATACTAGTCATCTAGTCAATTTAACGTGCTTAGGAGTATTGATAAAAACTGGCAAACTGACTGTCGCCATGCTGCTAGCATCTATATTGGATAGTCCTTATAAGCACGTGAAGAGCTCACCACTTTTGTAAAAAAAAAGATAAATCTATAAATCTCTCTCTGTTTTCTATTTTTCTTGTAATTATTTTTTTTCGTTGCAACTGTAAGATCATTGTAATTTAATGTCAATAACAATGAAGAGAAACCCAAAAATTTCACCGAAAACAAGATAACGATCACATTGAGAGCACTCTTCTTAAAGCAAGGAGATTTACGTTTGGCCAATGACCTCTGCAGATGATAGAAACTTCTTTATCGGACAACCTAATCCCTCTTGGACTTGGATATACGGTCATTGTTGATCGCACTCAAGAAGACATTAACAAAAACCCGAGGATTAAAGGTGCCTTGGCCCGAGAAGATTTGATTTCCCGCAATCAGGCTCGAGCCCGCCGAGAAGGCAGGCCTTGTCGGCGAGGCTCTGTTTTGGTCGTGCCGCCTACGTCTCCGCCGATCTTCGCAACAGAACTCAAGCATTTGAAGGAGCAAAGGTTGTCTTCCACCTGGCAGCACCTGAGTCATTTATCAATAATAATCAACTTAATTATTCAGTCAAGAGAAGTTCAATGCTTTTTATCCAGAAACCTAAGGCAAAAGAAGGTTCTGCAAGAATCTTTGGGAACCACAGTGAAGACATTTGTTCATGTGTTGAAAGTGCTGATGCAGTTCCTGCTTTATTCTGGTTGTTGTAAAATGGCAGGAAAGGAATAGCAGCGAGCACGTTGATACATCTCGTTCACAAGTCCAACAGAAGTACAATTAGCCGACTCTCTGCCTACTAACCAGAAAGGGTTGCCAATGATGCAATTAAGACAATGATGAAGACAATAAGTTCTACAAAGGAAGAAACTTGAGCTACATCAGCATTAGCTCTTGCTAGGATCTTTCACCACCGCAAAGACTTGAAGAAAATTACTCAGTGCAGCCTGTCATTAAATTTTGAAGGAGACAGCAGCATGTTGCCTTGCTACGATTTTTCTTTCATGAGAAGTAGGGAGGCTGCTGCTGCTGTTGCTAGAGACGCATCAGCTCCAATAATTCTGCTTGCTAACTCCTCAGACTTGGAAGTGGCTGAACAAGAAAACCGTGCTTCAGCTAATCTGCTTCTGGATGATGAAATATTACTGAACGCATATCCAGAAGAGATCGTATTGCCTGTTTCAAGAATTTTGCGAGATGACGCTGACCAAGGCAGCCAATAACATCACTGACATCAAATTCTTGAACAAGACCGCAATGATCAGAACCCAGAACTTCATTCCATCTGGACTTAGTGTGATTTTTGGGGGTCAATTGAGGAATGTTGTGAAGGCAAGAGGAAATAAGGCTTTAGCAACAGTACAGCCCTTCCTCTTGATATAGTCCCTGAAGATGCACTCCACCTCCCGAAGCACTTGAAGGACATAGGGCAGCAATCGGAAAGGCTAGGGTGGTCAGTGCTAAGCAAGTCGGTGCAGATGCAAACACTTTCTAAAAAAATGCTGATATCGCACTTGATGAGGTTCAGCTATGGAACTGGAAAAAAAAAAAAAAAAAATTGCAGCAGAGAATAAGAAAAAAAGGTTCAGAGAACTTCAAACCCTAAGCAGCAACAGCTGCACAAACAGGTGGCGGATAGAAAGTCATCGCCTTCAGATGCTGTTGATGAGAAAGACAAGGATGGGGCTCGCAAAGCAAGTTCGAGCAAGGGTTTTGCTGACCTCAACTTCGGAGGTTTATGGTGATCCGCTTATGAGCAAGTCTGTCCTCAAAGCAAAACTCGCTTCAAGAGGCTAAAAGGGTATCCAAGAGTCGCCGGAGATGAGACAGACAACGTTGATGATCTCAAGAACAAGTTCAATTTCGTCAACAGGGGGAGGTAGGATGGGCAGTGTGCGGCGGAGTTCATGCTGCAGGGGCACATGAGCTATGGTCGGAGCAGCGATGTTGAGATGCATGGTGTGGTTCATACAGTGCCTAATGTGCCTTTGCTCAAACGGTGATGGAAGCTCTGCTATACAGCTCCATGCCAAAAAGACTAGCAAGTTCATGCCTGAAGTTTTCAGTGTCCCCTTTTCAAAGGATGAAGAGATAAGTTGTGATCTTGGCACTGTTACTGGTCATTATAATTCAAATGATGATTGGTCTTAATTTAGTGAGACATCTACAGGAGATAAATCAACTAAATACAGGAGTGATAGCAGCAGCAGGATTGAACACCATCTGGTCGAAGAAGCACGACGACATCATCTTCACCAACTCCAGAAGTTCTGGAATGAGTTCTCTCCCAGCCAGACGAGCTCTTGAGAATTGATGAACAAGTCCTTCTTGAGCAAGCTCACATGAACCTCTATTGTTCAAGATGCAGTGAGTTACTTCTTGAAGGATCCTCACAGATTGTTATATATGAGAAATCGTTGCAGCAAAAGGGTGCTGCCTTTCTCCTTCCGAACAGAACAAGCTCTTTCGTCGCCAGCCTGGCCTCCTAGCAGTGATCCTTCTCTACAATGGCTGTACCCTTCTCAATCGTCGAGCAATTTCATGAGGGCTTTCACTGTCTTTACCATATCATCAATAGCAGTAGCAGATGCAGATGATGGATATGAGGTCCTTTCATCAGGCTTATAACCTGAAGAACTCCATCTATATGATTCCATCTCAGGAATTGCTGAATGAGTTCTGCAATCTCCGCGGAGCAGGTGACAGCCCAATGAAGCAAAAAAAAAAAAAAAAAGAACCCTCAAGATCAAGGAGAAGCTTCTTCCTTTTCTCCAACCAGGAATCAGTATTTTCTCCATAGGCATACTGGAGCTCCGGAAGCTCAAAGCTAGGTTGCTCTCAATGTTATAAAAGCTTGACAAAAGATACAGTGGACAAATGCTGGTAATAATTTCATCATGCATGGCGGGTCAGAACTCAGCAGCGACTGTGTGCTCGGCGTTGGCATCCAAGGCCATGTCAAAGCATTTCTGTTGCCTGAAAGATAGTATCGTGAGACAGATTCAGCGGATAGAAGAAATTGCCAAGCTAGAGGGGCTTGCCCTAGTATACCAGACCTCAAGACAATTGTTCAAGTTTAAATTTCCCTCTCAATTATTCTCTTAAGTAGAACTTTGAGAACAAAAAGTATTTTGTGGGCACTGCAGCTGCTCTTCTTGATCTCTCTTATCCGACTATGGTAGCAGTTCCTCATATGCCTACAAGAAGGTCCTTGCAGTTGCTGTGGCTACTGAATATACCTTCCCGCACACAGAGGAGATGAAGGAGTATCTCAAGGATCCGAGCAAGTTTGATGTTATTGCTCTCCCAGTCACCGTTGTAGAAACTGTAGCTGCACCTGCTGCGAAGGCAGAGAGGAAGAAGACTGCTTCAATGAAGACAGTGATGAAGAAGACACAGCTTCTACTTATTTGCCAGATAGGCAGAACCACCATGCATCCCCTGATTTGCCCAACGGAATAAAGATTCACCCTTGTCTATTAGGCCTCCACTTGGAGGACTTGTGAACTACGTTGACAATGAAGATGATGAGGATTTCAATCCGCCATGCAGGACTAAGCTAAACCTTGCCAAAATGTGAGGGTACTCCCTACGATGAGAATTGAAAATGCAAGGTTAAACCATGCATGGAAAATTCGAACCATGAGGGTAGCACACGCATACAAGAGGCAAAACACGAGGCTATCTGATAGCCTCACATAAATTCCTTTACTGGTGAAAACTCAGAACGCGAGGCTCATACAAAGCTTCGTCTAAAATACAATAGTAAGCCTTGTATTAGATATTTGAAGCACCAGGCTAATTGTCAGCCCCACATAGACTTCTTGGGTGGCGAAAGTGATCTGATGGACTCCACAAACAACCAAATAAGGCCTATATAGGGGGTGAGGCCCATACAGGGGATGAAACTCAAAACCAGAAAATCTCGCTCTAAGCCCAAAGTAAGAATGCGAGACTAAATCCCGCGTACAACGTGAGGCCAAGCCAATATAAAGTTATTTAGACGTAAGGCTAATTCAAAACCAAACAAACATAAAGCTATTTAGATGCAAGGCTAACTCGAGATCAAGCCAGCATAAATTCATGCAGACGTGAGGTTATGCTCGAGTATGAAGCCAGCATACGATCCAAGGTTATACTAGCGTGAAGTCATTCAGATGCGAGGCTAGGCCAGTATGTATGGATAACACAGTATGAAAGGCTAAGCCAGCACATAGATTTTTTTCAAAGTACAAAAATGAACAAAACGCGAGGCTATATCTCAGCATCCGTAGAGGCTCCAAAATGCGAGGCTAATTTGCAGCCTTACACAAAACATTTGAAATACGATAATAACACTTGCATAAAAATAATAAAATGTGAAACTATCTGGCAGCCTGCGTGGTTTTCATTGTTGAAAAAGGTGCGGAACATAAAGCTAATTTGCAGCCTCATATAAAACTCTCAGTGTGCGAGGCTAGGCTAACACATGAGATGAACACAGCGCGCGAGGAAAATCCAGAGCACGAGGCTAATCCAAAGCGCGAAAAAGTACAAAACACGAAGCTAACTCTCAGCTCCACATAAACTTTAAGAAACGGAAGGCTAAGACATGTGTCAGATGACAGGCCAACTAGCAGCCTTGCATTATCTCTGATGAAGAAGAAGTTGGTCAATTGAATTACAATGCTCATCATAACCAGTCAAATGTGGCCTACATAGAAGGTGGGATCCACATCCAGTAAATCTTGTATACCGCGCAAAGCTAAACTCCGCATATAATGCAAAGCCAAGCTAGCATGTAAGGTTATTTAGAACGCGAGGCTAAACCCCACATACAACGCGATGCTAAGCCAATGTAAAGTCATCTAAATGCGAAGTTATACTTGCGGCTGGAATGTGAAGCTAATTTAGTGTGCGAAGCTAAGCCAGCACAAGAGTTTAACTTAATGCGCGAGACTAAACCACCACACAAGTCTAACTCCGTATATAATGCAAAGTTAAACTAGCCCAATCGCGAAACTATGCCAGCTTAAAATGCGAGGCTAAGCTTGCCGCTAAGAAAAAATGAGGCTAAGTTTGCAACCTGAATGCGAAGCAAACATCGCGTAACACTATCAATGGCATAAATTCCTCAATTTTCTGGTGCTTTTTAATAGGGTCAATTCTGCAAAAAAATAAAAATAAATCAGAATCTATATTAATTTCATAAAAAAAGAGACCAAAGAACCCTAGGGGGTTGGAACATTTTAGAACTCTTACTTCTCACGGAGAGTGTGGATACAACTCCTACTTCTCACAGAGTGGTGGTGATACATTACAACTCCTACTTGTCGCAGGAGGTTGGATATATTAAAACCCCTACTTCTTCGGAGACAGTTGCTAGTTTAATACGATTTTCAAGGAACAAGTTTGACAATTATTCTTCGATTGTACAAGAAGAAGAGCTATGGTAGGAGTGGGGGTAGCACTGATATCTCCTCACAAATGTGTGATCCTCCGAAGGAACTTACTTACTAAACCATACACAAACAACGCGACAGAGTACAATGCGCTCATAACCAATTTCTAAATAGCTCAGCAGTTGGGGGTGAAACGTCTCAAGGAAGCTTATCATTAATTAGATGACTAGAAAATACTAGGTTAACATGAAGTCCTTGTACTCTATCATCAAGTGGCAATCAAAATGACCAACAAATTCGAAAAATTTTACATTGACCATTGTGTCGTGACACAAGAATATATACACATATGCCCTCGCGCCACTCATTGCGACTTTGGTGCAGCCACCTGAGTCGAGTAAGTATGTCATTATTGGGAGCCGCAATCTTCTTTGCCCTAAAAAAATATTGGAGGCAGACAAAGTGCACCAAGTTGAATTGAGTCTTGGGCCTCTAGATAGGCACTTTTCATTCATAAATTATGTGTCATATAACATACTTTCAAAAAACCCAAAGCAAGCGGTCTCAGTAAAGAAGAAGACAACTAAACTCTACTATGATATAGTGTTATAAGCCCTGTACTGCAAAGAACACAATGATATCTTACTTCGCTAAGAGGAAAGCTCAAGAAATGCTTGAAGAAACACATGGCAGGACTTGTAGGGCCCACTAGCCTCAAAACTTTGGATATGCATAAGAAGACTCGGTTATTTCTACTGAAAATAATCACAGTGTTTCAGGCCAATCACTTTGACCTCATCCAAAAGACATCATTTTATACTGGCGATAACCATTTATGCTTTCAAATAGGCTGAAACAGTCCCGATGAGAGAAGTTAAAATAATGAATTTATTTAAATTCATCAAACACGATGTAATCCACCGCTTTGGCATACCTTAACGGATTATCCATGATAATAGGCCCAAGCTTTCCAGTCATCTCTCAATTCTGTAACAAGTTTAGAATCTAAGATGTTTGCTCAACATCCTACAATCTAGCAGTAATAGTCTGCCTAAAGCCTTCAACAAGAAGACCATTGTGAAAACTCCTCTAGAACTTTGTCTCTTTAAGCCGATGCGACTGGACGAAACTTCATAGCACAAGCACATCTGAGCCCCCACCCGAGAGAGTAAATAGAGAGAGTAAATAGCAAATCATCATATAACATCCAAGTAAATTACAGGTTTAACATATTAACTACCTGAAACTAGACCACCTCAGAGAGTGGGCAAAAAAGAATTAGGCGCTTCACATTCTCCTTCTCCACCTAACAATGAGGGCAAATTGTAGCAACCGAAATGCCATGACCACTCAGATAAACATCCCCGCATAATCGTCCAAACCCATGTCCCTAATACAACAATTGAATTTCACACCTGCTGCAGGTTGATAGGTGACTCATATCGATGAAGGTATTTGCAGATATAAGAAGTACCAAGTTTTCATATAGTAAAGTATGTCATAGAACTAGATCCTCAAAAAATTATCGAGAGAGCGAATAGGCAAAATCTCCTTCACTAGAGACAGGTAAAATATACCAGGGAGCTTAGCCCAATCCTATTTGGAATCCTGCGATATAAGTTGGCTAACAATGCTGGCCAAATCAACTGCTATAATATCAGACAAAAGGGAGTCCTTAGAAAAAACAAAAAAAAAAAAATCTAAGAAAGCCATGGATACTTCAGGACTCTGATAGAGTGACCATAGCTACAAACCACCACTAGCCAATTTAAAGCCTCAAAAGAACCTGAGATTGTGCGCCATACCTAATAAGTTACACGTCTTATGCAAATTGCAAATAGAATTTGAAATATTATACTTGAACCAAATCATCCTCGTTCAAAGTGAACTAGATCCATCAAAATATTTCGCCAAGTGCTTCATGTGATAAGTTTTATGTAGGATGTCCAACTGCTGTATTCTCCACATGGGAACCGCTGATCCTTGTCAGGCTAACAAGCATACCAAAAGACCAATCACTTTTACCCATAAGAAATGACGGAACTCTTTATCAAGATTAACGAGGACGTCCTTAGGAACCTACCTATTAGTAAGCATAAACCTTAGAATCACAGTCAAAACAAATTGGAGCAATACCTTCCAGGCTGCTAGTGGTAGTAACTCACAGTTCCAACCACTCAATTTAGTTCTGATTTCTAATTTAGTTCTGATTTTAGAAAGTAACCCACAAAAGTATCTCATAGTAACTCTCTTGCCACCCACAAGAACTCCTAAATACTTAAAAGATATAGTACCAATCTGAACCAAAATGAACCTAGATAATCTCCGACACGTTCTAGCGACCTTTACTAGAATAGATAGCAGACCCGTTTAAATCTATAGACTAGCCACTTGCTGTGCAATATCTTTCTATAACTTATCTCAGGATCTTGACTTTGGGTAAAGTGGCTCGGGACACAATCAAGCATTTATCAGTGAATAAGAGATGAGACAGAATTCCTAGTATTATCAATACCCACTCCTATTAATCTATCCATCCTCTATTTTCGTTTCAATACTCTAGAAAATACTTCTGAGGCAAGAGCTAGGTACAACGATAAAAAAAAAAAATACCATGACGCAAGCCTATGATCGATGATAACCTCTCCAATAATGAACTATTAATAAGAATAGTAAAAGATAGCGCTCACTGGCATAGCCTAAAACACCTAACAAACTGTTCATGGATTCTTCAGCATTGATTCAATAAAATTCCAACTAATACGGTAAGAAACGCTCTCCAAAGCTACCTTTAAGCCCATAAGCATCATACCCTCAGCTGGGTAAGACATAGAGTACAGAATCTCTTACACCAATAAAATATTATTTGACATACTCCTATCGTAGACGAAGATCCCATATTCCATAAAAATTAACTTAAGGAAGAACTTATTCAATTTACTAAAAAGAATTTTGTCATCCACCTTATAAGAGAAATTACTCAAACTAATGGGCCTATAATTTTTAAGAAGTTTCGGGTTCTTTGCCTTGGGTATATATCAAGGTCGCGAACTTCACTTTCAACTGCCTCAAAAGAAAAGCTATGGATAAAAAAATATTGGATTGCTGTCACAACATCACCTTTAATAAACTTCCAATAGTATTTGTAAAAGTATCCTAAAAAATCAATCGATCCTTGGGGTTTATTGGTATCCATTGACCAAAGAATCATTTCTGTTTCGCTCATTTTGGCAGGATTATAATGCTCCACATTAACCTCTACATATATAACCTCATCAATTACGCTATGAATCAAATCACGTGCTCCCATTGTCGCTTGCATCTCCAGCCCATTGACTTGAAGTATGCTAAGAACTCTTCTGCAATCTCGCATCTCTCAGTATGTATCTCCCCATATGTATCCTGAACACCTACAATCAGACTTTTAGTCCACCTAGTCATGACAGTGCAGTGAAAAAGTCACCTTCCTTCAACCAAGTCAATCATGATTTTCCCCTCTACATGAATTCCTGGAAACATAGAACCTCACACAACTCGTTCTTAGCAACTTTAAAGACCACATTTTCTCGAAGTAATACCATCCTCTATGTTCTTAGTTTCCAGTAGTTCGATGGACTTTTATGAAAGATATTTCCAACCTCCTTATTCCAATGGTGCAAAGCTTTCTTCACTCTTCCATTCTTCATCGCCAGAACACAGGAGTATTCCAGTTTTTCTTAATGACATTAAAGGAACATGACATATAAACCCACATACATTCAAAGTGAAAAGATTTCACCCATCCAAAATCCCCTCCCTTTGTATCAAGCTACAATAGGCTATAATCAGAAACTACACGAGTCAAGTTTCAAAGAACCGCACGACAAAAGATATCTCGATAGCACAATCCAAACGTTCCCGAATTCTCGCAAGGTTATACTATCACACCAAGTATTCTTAGTATCAGTGAACGTAAGGTCACACAATCCTCTCTCAATAATTACAGTTTTAAAATCGCAAACATTCCGGCTCACCAGAAGCTTCGAGTGATACTAATTTTAAATTAAATAGCAACCATCTTGAAAATAGCTATCACACATATTATATAATTTTATCGCAGAAGGTTTGACAAAAAATTATATTCCCAACAAACCAAGCACGGAGGAAAATCTGCCATGTCAATTTCCTAACAACGCGGTGCAATTTCCTAACAACGCGGTACAATTTCCCTCACACACACGCTCTTAGGGCTCAGGTAGTTACTATTAAACCAAGGAATCTCACTTGTAAACAAAAATATCTTCATATTCATCCAACTGATAAAACGAACTCACAACAAACATAACAAACAAACAGTCAACACTATGGCCATGGCAATGGAGCTCCTCCCCCTCGTCCTCCTCACCCTCCTCCTCTCCTCCCTCCTCCACCTCCTCCTCTTCACCCTCAAGAAGCGCAAGCTACCCCCGGGCCCCGCGGCGGTCCCGGTCATCGGCAACCTTCTATGGCTCAGCCGCCCCTCCTCCGAACTAGAGCCCATCCTCCGCGACCTCACCCGCCGCCACGGCCCCATCGTCACCCTTCACATCGGCTCCCGCCCCGCCATCTTCATCTCCGACCGCTCCCTCGCCCACAAGGCCCTCGTCGAGCTCGGCGCCTCCTTCTCCGACCGCCCCACCCCCATCCCCGCCACCCGCTTCATCAGCAGCAACCAGCACAACATCACCTCCGCCGCCTACGGCCCCCTCTGGCGCCTCCTCCGCCGCAACCTCATATCGGAGATCCTCCACTCCTCCCGGATCAAGATCTACGCCGAAGGCCGGGACTGGGTCCTCGGCGTCCTCACCAGCCACCTCCGAGAGCAGTCGGACTCCTCCGCCGACGGCAGCGTCGTGGCCAAGGACAGCTTCCAGTTCGCCGTGTTCTGCCTTCTCGTCCTCATGTGCTTCGGCGAGAAGCTCGACGAGCAGCGCATCCGCGAGATCGAGACCGCGCATCGCGACTTCCTCCTCTACACCAAGTACCTCAACGTCTTCACCTTCTTCCCCACCATCTCCAAGTACTTGTTCTACAAGCGGTGGAGGACGGCGGCGGAGCACTGCCTCAAGCAGAAGGAGATGTGCCTGCCTCTAATACAAGCTCGGCGCGAGCACAAGCGGACGCAGCGGGAGGCGAAGACGGAGGAGCGGTTCGTTTTCTCGTACCTCGACTCCGTCATGGATGTAAAGCTTCCGGAGGAAGGGGGCAGGAGCCTGACCGACGACGAGCTGGTAACTATCTGTTCGGAGTTTCTAAACGCGGGGACGGACACCACGTCCACCGCGCTGCAGTGGATCATGGCGGAGCTGGTCAAGAACCGCGAGGTGCAGGAGAGACTGGTGGCGGAGATCGACGGAGCGGTCGGGAACGGAGAAAAGATTAAGGAGGAGGACCTGCAGAGGATGCCGTACCTGAAGGCGGTGGTGCTGGAAGGGCTGCGGAGGCACCCGCCAGCGCACTTTGTGCTGCCGCATGCGGTGACGGAGGAGACGGAGCTGGCGGGGTACGTGATTCCGAAGAACGCGTCGGTGAATTTCATGGTGAAGGAGATGGGGCTGGACGAGAGGGTGTGGGAGGAGCCGAAGGAGTTCAGGCCGGAGAGGTTTATGGCGGGCGGGGAGGGGGAGGGGGTGGACATAACGGGGAGCAAGGAGATCAGGATGATGCCGTTTGGAGTGGGTCGTAGGATATGTCCGGCGCTGGGGCTGGCGATGCTGCACCTGGAGTACTTTGTGGGGAATCTGGTGAGGGAGTTCGAGTGGAGGGCGGTGGAGGGGGAGGAGGTGGACTTGTCGGAGAAGACGGAGTTTACGCTGGTGATGAAGTATCCGCTGCGTGCCAGGCTGATTCCGAGGAGGAACTGAGATCACATATTTCACTGCATGGGACTTGTTGTGTATCCAATCACTGCTGCTGCTGCTATATTTAAGTGAATGTCTGTACTCTGTTTTCTTATGAGGTTGTTATATATATATATATATATATAAAAGAGTTGAGTTAGTTTGTTGGATTGGTAATAGATCTAAGGGAGTTGCTAGATGCGCCCTATACTTGCCTCAGTGAGACCCGTATAATGAATCAAAGTATAATGAATCAAACTATTTATAAGTCAGTCATTTATAATTTAGCATCAAATTGACCTTATAAATTTTTTAGTAAGCTCCATTCCCTCTTCTCTCTCAGGGATGTTTTTCTTAGTGAGCCACAATCCCTATTCCTCTCATTTTCAGGCGAGTTGTCTAGTAAGAAAAAATGTAAAAAAGGAGAGGAAAAAAAAAACGACTCAAGAAATCTCAAATCTTCAACTAAATTTGCATCTCAAAATGATTCCTGATGATTTCTTAAACTTTATGTAATTATTTCTTTACAAATCTGGTGTGGTTATATTTTAATGCGAGTTTTTAAATAGATTAAAGAAGATGAGAACAAGATTACAAAATTGGTAAAAATTGATGAATTTTCTTATTTAGAGGTACGTTTAAAGTATTTATGGACTCAATAAACAGTATAAATTGAATGATGATGGATATTTTTAAAAAATTTGGTAATATGTTTAGTTGTCGTGACTATTTTTTGAAAGTTAGGGTGGAAACCCTAGTCGAGACGGCAATACTAACCCAAGCAAATGTTGATCAGGATTACTATTCCGTCCAGAGTATTCACTAGTCGGGATTGTAACCGCATCCAGATTATTCACTGGTTGAGGCTATAACCTCATCCAGTGTATTCACTGGTCGGGGTTGTAACCCCATCCAGAGTATTCACTGGCTTGGTTTTCCACCCTGGTCAGTAAGATTTTAAATTTTCAAAAAAACAAAGTAAAGCCCACTGGCCGGCGTCGAATAAATTCTTGTTAATAATTTCTATTAAGAATAAATTATATCGTGCGAAAATGGGAAACTTGACACATAAATCATGAATATTGAAAACCATCAAACTAGAACGTTAATAATGAAAAATATATAATATTGATAATATGTTCACTAGCCGGTATGTTCCCAAGGTGTTTATCATTCCCAGTCAGTGGGCTTTCATATGAATTTGTTGTTTTAAGAAATGTCCATTGAGAATAAGTTATATTATTCGACAATGGCAAATATTATGCATAAATCACGAATATTGATAACCATCAAACTAAAATGTTCATAATGAAAAATAGATAATATTGACAATAAGTTGAAGTTAACATCATCATCTATTCAATACAAACGAAAAAGTATAATTACAAAATTGAAATTGTTCATAACATTATAATTACAAAGTTACATATAGTGAACATGGAAGTACACCACACTATTGCCTAGCAATTTTTTTTAACACGACGGCAGGTCCGTCCACCCATTGTTGACAGTTCCAAAAATCTAGTCTCGTCTTAGTCTTCGACATCAGATAAACCAAATAAGCCCGACACTACTTGTATAATATTGATATCCCAATACTGCTTATATAATGAAGTTGGTATTCGTTTTCAGATGTCATCTTTCCACAAATATTGATATCTCACCACAAATATTTATATCTCAACATTGCTTATAAACTAAGGACTTTTTTTATTAGCTCCACAAACCACGTATTCGATTGGCTCAAGCTTAGTGGCCACATAGCTATTTTTTTCGTATGATTGATGTATCTCAATGATTCTCTTTCCTGACAATAATTGTTACGTCAAATCTAACTACGCAAATGTGGAACTTATAAATATACGTATTAAAGTGAGTAGACGTAAATCGGCAGCTTCGTGCCAGCTTTCTTCCTCCGATACGAGGCCGTCGGTCTAATTCGAGCTGACTCAGATTGATCCATCTGCATAAGTATTAAATGTATATTAATCCAAAATTCCAACAATAAGCACACAAAATTGGTCCAATATTGTGTTCGGTGACAATGTGTTTTTCTCAATTCCATAAAAATCCTACTAAATATTATCACATAAGAGGAGATGAAATTTGGATGTTCAAATTGGATTTTCAAATTATCAAATCATAAATACTACTCAAAATTATATGTCCATATTATATCATAAACCCTACTAGCACTATTAAACAATATATGGGAAAAAATGGAATGAGAGGAAGAAAATAGGAATAATATCTTGTTGGCAGAACGATGTCGTCTTTGCTGGCTGATTTTCATAGCGGAGGGCGCGATCGAAATTTAAGACTCGATTTAGATGGTGGTCATTAAAAAAAAAGGGAGAAGTTTGAGCGGAAGAAAAAGAGAGCGAGTGGGAGGAAGAAGCGAGAGAGAGTTGGGAGGAAGAAGAAGAGAGAGGGCATTGAAACGTAATCTCCTAGTGAGCCTCAAATTTTTCTTAGTGAACCACATTTTCTCTCTCAAATATTACATTGGTGGTTACGGGGGGAAACTGAATAATTCATAGGGCTCACGAAGAAAAAATGAGCTAATTTCAAATTACCTTGGAGCTTACTGGGACAAGTATGGGGCGCATCTAGCAACTCCCTAAATTTAATTATATTGGCAATATATGCAACAAAAGTTTTAGGAATGGCTATGTTCTGAAATTGCATTACAGTACAAGACTGTGTATATGTAGCCCTTCACTAGTTCTTGTTCTATTATTTCGTTAGTAATGGAACTCGGGCGTTCTCGTTGTCCACAGTAAACAAATTCCAAGAAAAAAGGAAAAATGTTATTGATCTGAGCAATCTAATCGGACGAATTTTGACATAAACTCCTACTCAGCATTATGATTTTCAATGCTAATATCAATAAAAGACGTAACTTACAATAAACTCCTACTCAGCATTCCCCCTTATCCTACACATACACTGTTACGGCACTGCAATATCAATGAAAGATGTAAACTTGAAAAATATTGCATGCTCGAGGATTCTGTGTGCATAGAAAATGATGGAGCACAAAGCACACTTTTTTGCTACAGTCTTGACTTTGTTCTCAGCGCTTTAATGAAATCCACTACTAGCACACATCTATGAATTAGAAAATAAAATAATTTCTCTCAACTCTTTTTATAAATTCGAAATTTTGGTATAGTAACAGAGATTTCAATATGTTATCAAAACAATCAATCCAGGTTCTAAATCTCCAGATTTTTCTATGTAAAAAGCACATTTAATTACGCATTAAAAAAAAGCCACTTTGCAAAATCTAGGTTTCCACCCAAACTAAGCACCGCATCTATTAAAATAAAAAATAATTTTTATTAACTTTTATTGTAACTTTGAAATTCTGGTACGGCGACGAAGGATTATGGATGGTGGGCCTGGACGAAGGTATGGTTCGTTTGGTTTCAGGTTAGAGGGAGGGAGAGAGAGAGAGAGGAGTGAGGAGGATGAAGATCCAGGCTGCCTACATTGGAATGGTCCTGATATCTTCTCTTTCTTCAGCTTCTACTTCAGGTATATATGGCTATTTGTTTCTAAAGAAAGAGATCTCTACACAACCACATAAAAATAAAAAAGAATACAAAGGTTCCATTTGCGTAGAGGGTGGACCTTACAACAATTTAGATGCCATCCATGGATCAATTTTTGATCCATTATATACAAAATTTTGAATTAAAAATGTAAATTTTATTTTTCTAACTCAAAATTATATATAGAGAAGGCTAAAAATTAGTCCATGACGACGTCTACTACCATCCCTAGATGTCGCCTATGGAGCTTAAAACTGAGGAAAATCATGATTGTGAGCTAGGGCTAAAGGAAATTTTTAGGGTAGGATTTATTCATTTTTGATGTGACGTGTGGTTCTATTTCATTCCATGAAAGCCAATGTCCCGGGGCCTCGGGACTCATTATGACCTAAACAAGGAATGGGTTTTAACCAACTTAAAAATCCTACGATTTAGGGGGGAAAAAAAAAAAAAAAAAGGCGCAATTGCACTCTTCATTCTTCGTTCGATACTCATAAATGTGGGATAAACGGAGAAGTTGGGTAAAGCAAACTCTTTCCTTGGACGAGTATGGGGTTTACCTAATTAGAGTTGAAGTAGCTAGTTTGGAGTTCGGAGTTGCTATATGAAGTAGCCTTCAGGCTTCGCCGATTGAGAAGAAACCTTTCCTTTATTTGGTGATAAAGAGTGGAGTTCCGAATAGTACTCGTGCATCCTTTGCTTGTCAAGCCAGGATCTCGCTCAAGTAAATAGAAATCAAGTGACCTAGCATTTGTTATTGATCTTCTACCATCCTCCATTTATTGCTGTTTTCGTTGTAGTGGTTACAGGTATATCTGCAGAATGACTGATTCTGATTCATTCTGATTCCGCCTGTTATTTTGCTCTACTCAAAATTTTAAATTAAAATTTAAAAAAAAAATTAATTTGAAAATTAATTAGGACAAGCCAAAAATTAAACCCATCCTCATTTTACTTACATAGATTGTTTTTGTCCCCCCATTGAAACCAAGGGCATCCCCCCATTGAAACCAAGGGGATGGAGATCACGAGGATCATCCAAGAAAAGCTACTGAAAGAGGTATTAGGTGTGGTGCCCGATTGACAAAGAGAAGGGTTCCCGATTGATAAAGAGAAGAGAACTTGCCGTAGATGTGATAAACAGAAGAGATTGAGGAAGAGGACTTGCCGCAGATGTTGTCCTATGAAGGCGGTGATACTCGAAGGGCTGCGGAGACGCACGCACCTAGACGATGCTTGATGGACATGTTGCTTAGCTGCATTCTAGTCGGTCGGGAGCCCTTATGGAGTGTGGTATTAGAGACGGCGCCTTAGATTACCTTTTTAATGTTTACTTTCATGTCCATCTTTATGTTGCATTGTTTTGTGTTTAGTTCTCACATAGTGAGGGACTTGTATATGTACTTATTGATACGGAGACCTTTTCATTAAACTCTTCTTAATAAAATAGAGCGGATGTACCACCACTTATGCTATTAAAAAGATCTAGTATTGCTACAGACAAGCTTTACAAGTGTGAACTAGATATATATAATCAAGTGATTAATACATAATTAGGACCAAACGGCATTGGCATTAAAATAAAGACCCTAGATACAGGATCCTAGATGTAACTTAAAAAATTAGAGACCAAGTGTGAACCCAAGAAGAATGCAAATTAAAAAAACACTGCTATTAGGTTATGCATTAATCCTCAACAAATACATCATATAATCCCTAAATATTAAGCAACAAGTTGAATTGTCTTTGTTTTGCAATTAATACATGCATGTGTGAGCTACAATTCCTTTATTTTATTGATATCTCACTGAAATCCATATTAGAGTTCCTACTAATCAATTAACTAATTCTCAATTGATTTTTTTTTTTTTTTCTCAGAAAATAGATTCGTTATCAAGTATTGGTTTAGGTTGACTCACATGCAACAATCACACAAGTAGCATTTGTCTAGCAGATTAGGGTTTATTGAGAATCTATTCCCATGGTTCTGTAAACAATTCTCTAATAAGTAATCAAACTGAAACCGAATCGAAATAATTCTATCGGTTGAAATTTAAAACTGAACAAAACTGACTGAATCATTTAATGTCTCTATGTTGATATTTAAAGCGCTTCCATAGACAATTACCCTATAGACAATTACCCTGTGGCGTCGCCTTAACTACACTTTTTCCATATTTTATATATATATATATATATATATATATACACACACACACGTGCACGAACACACACAATATCATACATATATATACACACACCGTATGTGATACGGACGGAAATCCAACAAGAATTAACGTCATTGAGATTACCAAAAAAAAAAATTATAGTTGTGAGGGTAAATTTTTGAAGGGACAAACAAAAAGCGTAGTGCAACTCAAACTGATAGCAAAACAAGGACAATCAAATTTATAGTTGTAAAGGTAAATTTTTGAAGGGGCAATCAAGAAATTTAAGAATTAACCCAACAAGAATTAAAGTCTTGATGTTGAAGGGACAATCAAAAAGCGTAGGTATCAAACAGTTGATAATGATGATGCAGAAACTATCAGCTCAAGAAACAATTGGTAAATCAAAAGTGATGTTTTTTTTCCCTCTTCTTTCTTCATCAAAAAGAGGAGAAATCGATTTCACTAACAAGAAGCTATAGATCCCAAATTGCTCAGAGAACCACTAGAAATTCGTAAACTGTTTTTATGGTGGCAAGCTTGTTAGACAATAGCTAAGAATCTAATAATCTATGTACAAATATCAACAGCAACCATAAATTCTCATACTATAACTATAAGCATCATGAAACCAATCATAAACCACCAAAGATTCAAAGGATGCAAGATAAACAGTTATAATGCAACTCCTACGTTTTCGAAGATATATATACAGGTGATAGAGCAAACACAAGGGCACAACAAACAGGGCATTTCCAAAAGCCCAAAAGAAAAAGACTGCATATTTAATAAGGGAATAGCAGTTCAAACACACAAAATAACTTAAATGGACGCAATGCAATTTACCTGAATTTATCTGCTTTTGCCTTGGGCTGTACATTGGAGATCGTAAGGCTGTAAAGCAAAGCATTACGACCTGCCAGAACAAGCTGAAAAAACTCTTCCAGTTGCTTGGAGAGGAGATCAAGCTCATGAGCAAAAGATTCGACAGTGTTTGACAAATCTGAAGAAGAATCCTTCCATCCTCTCTCTCCATCACCATTGGTGTCTCTTGTCGTCAGGACTTCTTCCTTGTTAGTATCAGTGCCTGGTCGTTCTTCCTTCCTTTGGCCATGACTAATGCTTAAGTTGTGCAACTTCTCAACACGTGCTTTAACTGCCTCCAGCTCTTTTAGTACTCCAGACTTCCCCGATGAGAAACTATTTCTCATTTCTCCATTCACAGTAGATTGTAGGTCATTAAAGGCCTCAGCCCACAAGAACTCGCCAGAAACATGCAAATCTGTCAGTGGCTTTGCGCAACCAGATAATGCTGCTGTAAACACGCTACAAATAAATATGCTCACAACCTTCACACTATACAAGGCTCTCATCAACACCCTGCCTCTGGCTGAGTTCTTAGCTTTGACCAAATGAACTGTGGTGGTAAGCTCTTGTAAGATGGAAGTGCAATTCTCCAGCTTGAGACTCCTGGAATGAATCCTCTCCATCCAGTCGTGAAGAGATGAATGAATTCGCTTGAGCTCTTCTGAAGACGGAGAAGCACCAGTTGAGGCCAAAATATGTGAGGCATATTTAAGCAAGAGCTGGCTTTGTTCCAATCGTGAGAGCTCAGATGTTAACGCATTGCATATGTCAAGCAACTTGACACTGTCGTCCAGATACATGTCCATCCATTTCTCATCCCAGTCCGAAACAGGGAATTGAAGCGCAGTTATCAAAGTGTTGATGTTATTGTGCATCTCAGACAATGATGCCATAGCAATTCTCATCCAGGATAAGCAAAGGACATCTGAGGTATTTGTAGGCTTGAGCTTCCTTAAACTTGATGTCAAGGCTCGCTCAAAGGAGGTAAGCAAAGAAAGAAGCTTTGGTGAAAGATAAGATCCCCTGGGCAGGATCATCCGGAATGGATTTCCAAAAGGAAGCGAGGTCCTTTGAGCATCATGAGGTCGGCTCATTTTTTGTCCAACTGCTAACAAAAAGGAACATACTTTAATCCAACAATTCAATAAGTTCACGTCTCAAAACTCGAGAAACCCTAATATGAACAAATATATCATAGTTGTTAAAGAATCTGAAGGCTTTAAATGCCAGCTGATACTAACACATACTGCCAAAGATCGTATTGGATTTTGATTTGCGGTATCCGATACAAAACTTATCTTGAAGGAAGAGGATCATAAAATCGGACTTGCCATACAAATTTCACATTTTGTGAAAAAAGAGAAATTCATATCATTGCGAATGTGGATTAACAATTGATGTTAAAACATACACTGCTCAACCAAATCGACGTGCCCAAAACCTCAATCCAGATAGATTTGAGGGTTTAATCCTCTCAAGAAACTGCCTGGTATTTCCTGTTCAGACAGAAGGCATCAAAAAGTACCAACCAACATGACACTCCTACTAGTTGGCATTGGCTCCAATACCAAGTCTTAAATGAGGATTTCCTAGGAGATCACCCACCCCAACACTAAGCTTGCTCAAGAAAGCTTCAGAACAGTATTTAACAATTTTGTTTTATCGTTATACCTCAAAAAACTTCGAGCTACCATTAATTCTTAATATCAGTGGATCTATCTTGTATGGTGCAACTTCCTAGCACACAATCAGTGTAGGAAGTTCCAATTTCAGGTCATTGAAAAATTTCTCATGTTAGTAGGTCCAATACTTCCAACAATCACCAATTAACAACAAGTGATAATATATATTCGATATGATTTCTAAAAGTCACAAAATGGATTTGTTGGCTAAGAAGCACATACTCGCATCTGGGGATTTATAAAAAGTACAAAAAAAAAAAATTGCATAAAAAATCAACAGAAAAAAAAATGAGCGAGATTTTAGCATATTGAGTCTGAAACTCAGAAGTCGGATGAGTACTTTACTCGTTCTGTCCGAGTTTTCGATCGATTTCTCTTAACTCGACTCGTTTTCTGAGCGAGCTCGAGTACTCGGACAAGTACTCGTCCGAGTAATCTAGGTTTTTAGAACACTGATGAGCGATATTTTAGCATATTGAGTCTGAAACTCAAAAGTTGGATGAGTACTTTACTCGTTCTGTCCAAGTTTTCGATCGATTTCTCTTAACTCGACTCGTTTTCTGAGCGAGCTCGAGTACTCGGACAAGTACTTGTCCGAGTAATCTAGATTTTTAGAACACTGCTCTCGTAAATAAGAACAGAAAAACACGATCTAGAGGATGAAAAGATTAGAAAATGAACAAAGCAATTGCATGACTAGCAGTCCCGCAATTTGAAAGCAATCTTTAGGAAAAAAAAGGGCTTTCAGTTTTTCCTGCATAACATTAACAATATCATACCATACACAACAAAATGGCAACAAAAAACAAAAGAAGGAACATTTATGACTTGAAAAATCAAGAAGTTCGAGTATATGTCAACTCTTGAATATTACAGCTACATTTGTATTTGAAACTTTTCACATAGATATAAAGATTTTAGACCTCAAATGATGGGAGCTACATGATACTAACTAAGGAATAAACCACACCAATATCCTTGCAATCAAATTATATCATTTTCTACTTGCAGTAACAGATCTACACTTGGTCAAACAAACAAATAGGCCAGCCTCAAGGATCAATCTTGAGAAATTTCCAGATCCAAACTAACAACAGAGAACAAAGAACAAGCTCCACGAAACTAAACTAACCTGACAAACAAAGGAGATCAAGCTAAATATATTCCCAACAGTAGGGACCAAGAACTCAATTATCTTTCTCTTTTCCAGTTAATTAAAGATTAAAGATACAAAAAACAAAAAAAAAAAAATTTAAAACAATTATTTTTTAGTCTAATTTTATATCGTCAAGAATCCTATCATACCTTCCTTCCCCCAATAACAGATCTAAATCAGCTCAAAGAGATCCCTCAACCTCATAATCAACAAAGAGTCAATCTACCTACAAAAGCCCTAGGTTTCAACCAAACAATTGGTTCTCTACAAATAACAGATCCAAATCAGCTCAACCACAAAAAATCAACAATAAATTCACACATAATCATAACAAGAGCACGAATCAAGCAATTTTCCAGCAGATCTACAAAAAAGGGAAAAAGATTCAACAAAACATCACAGATCTATAAAAACTAAGCTAGCATGAGCACAAAATTACCTCAAACAATTAACTTTCCACAGAAATTTCAGCTGCAAAGTCAATCAAAATCGCAAAGGAAGCAAATTTAGAGCTAATAATATACAGAAAATTAAAGAAAAATAGAGAAATTTTAGGGTCTTTGTTACCAAAAATGGGAATGAGAATCGGCAACAGATGAGTCCGTACGCGTTCTTCTCCTTTGAACCGTTGGTTGAGGATGAGACGGCCGCTCACGAGTTTGATACCGAAGACTTTTCACTTTTGATATGGATCGGCTGCTTGGTATAGTACAGGAAACAGGTATCGAGGTAGGTGTTGTACGTCAGTCTAGGCGCCACGTGGACAGATTGTTGATTAAATTATTGGGTACTTTGGTGCAACAGTGCCTTTAAAAATTGGGTATTTACAGATCCGTCTCTTAAGTTAAATCTTTATAAATTATAATTAGTCCCCCAAATCTTCATATTTAGGATTTACTCTACCAAAGCTTAATCCATTCCATAACTTCCGTTAACCCAGTTTATTTTTTGACCTGATTTTTCTATTTTACCCCTCATTAATTTTTTCTTCTTTCTTCCTCATCTTTTTTCCTTCCCTCTTCCTCCTCTTTTCTCATTTTCTTCGTTCTTCCTCTTCTCTTCTCCTTTTCTTCATTGGGTTCATTAGCTTTCTCCCTTCTTCTTCTCTTCTGTCTTTCTATTCTTCCCCATTTTTCTTTATAGGATATTTAAGTCATTTCATTATTTAAAAAAGTAAAAATTAAATTATGCCGTTTATTTGGACGGAAAAACTAATGGAGGGACTAAATTGTAGTAAATTAGAGGATTTGGGGAACTAAATCCTAAATATGAAGATTTTGGGGACTAAATCATAATATATAAATATTTAAGGGACAAACATGTAAATACCCCTTTACATATCTGTCCCTTATATCTTTAAAAATTAGTCTTTAGTCCTCAAAATCTAGTCCCCAAACTCTTCATTCTTTTAGTTTCAGGAGACTAAATTGTAGTAATTTAAAAGATTTGGAGATTAATTCTAAATATAAAGGTTTGGGAGACTAAATTCTAATTTTTAAAGATATAAGGGACAGATATGTAAATACCCCTTAAAATTTTTGGTAGTTTGCACATTTCTAAATGATCACACCACTTGACTTAGTGAACTTATATTTTGGGGATTAGTTTCTGAACAATTTTCAAACTGTTGGCAATTAGTCTCCGAATAGTTTTAATACCAGAGACTAATCTCCTACTAGGAAAAAAAAGTCAAAAAAATAAATAACAAACTTGTAATTATTTACAATTTTAGGAGGTGGTGCGCACTAAGTCAAGTGGTGTGCTTATTTAGAATTCCCCTTTTTCTTATCATGCTTCGTTCCTTTTGGAAATCGTAACGAGACCACCCTTTGCTAAGTGAAATCCCTCAAAAAGTTGTTCCGGTGAGCTCACTTAGCAAAAGGGTGGGTGCATTTAGAATTTCTCTTTTGCTTTTGCTCTTTTATTTTTGCTAGTTACGTTTATTTATTGTTATGGTGGCATGGTGCTTTTCCCCAAAATTTGAGTGTGAACATACTTTGGGCATAAATGACTAGTGAAAGTTTTTTTTTTTTCCCTTCTTTTTGGCTTATCGGTTCACATATTCGCATTATGGAATTTGAAGAAATAGGTTAGGTGCACATTTTGTTCCTTTTTTTTCTTTTATTTTTGAACAATAGTTCGTATCAAAACTCTATACATAAACTTGCACAACTTCTTAGTTTTACGTCCTCCTTCAGAAAACCCAACTCTGACTACCTCTTGAATTCATAAAACTATTACATACTACATATTTATGAAGTATTTGATGATGTTTTCCAAATTCCAAACATTTGAGATTTACAAAACAAAATAAAAAAACTCGGAGGTTAGGTTGACATCTTAATAGTATAACTGAAATCAATATACAATAACTAAAACTTTGAAGGTGTAGCAATGCTCTAAGTCATGCAAATCACATATCTAATTTCCATCGTCATTTTCAACCAATATAAATAAAGGAAGAATTGAGCATTAAAAACATCTAATATAAAAAAAAAGAAAGAATTGAGCATTAAAAACATCGATACGTCAACATTGAAATGGAAATATTTTCTAACTGGAGTTATTTTTTTATTTTTTAATTTAAAATTTTGAATATATTAAGCTACGGAATAATGGTACAAATTTGGTGTTATCCTCACCACATGGGCAAGAAATCCCTAATAACAAGTGGACAAATGGAAGTAGATGAAAGTGAAATCTCACCCTCATTTGTCATTTCAATCAGGCCATAGAGACTTGGCTAATGCAAGATGAAGTGTCTACCAATCTATACCAAATCTCAATTATTTTCTACAAGTCGGCCCCACTTAAATTTGACAAAATAGTCCAAACATATTTAAAGTTCAAATTGAGATTGAAAATCAATCATGAAGGCCTATTTGCTTTGCACCAAAAAGAAATGCAGCATATTTTGCATACAACAGATATTGCATGTAGAATTTGGTCATAATTAAATATTTTATTACAAAAGAGCTGTGGCTGTTGCTAATAGAGCTCATTACCGCAGCGAGTTTCGGTACACCGAAACGGATCTAAAATCGACCCAAACCCTTTATGATATAATATAAATATGCGGTTGCGATGCTAGGATTGTACAAGCCGAAAAAAAGAGCCGAAAGTTTTTTCTCTTGATTTTTTCTAGGCGGCTATTTGTACCAGGAGAGAGAAAAGGTGGCGGCTTCCGAAAGCAAGAAATTATTTGAGGCAAACAATTTGGAGGGCTGCTATTTTGTGTGTTAGGCTCGGCAGAACAGGAAAACAAAAGGCGGTGGCTTTCCCTTTGGTATTTTCGGCGGCCGAAGCAAAGAGGAAAATCATTGTAACAAGAAATTAGGGGTTTGATCTCAAAATCTTGTGTGATTTTTTTATCAATTCTCTTGTGGTTGAGAACTAGAAAGTTGTAATCATCTTTTGATATAGTGGAAGTTTTTCGATCGTGTCCCCGTAGACGTAGGCATATTGCCGAACCACGTTAAATCTGCGTGTTCTCTGTCTCTACTATTTTTCTCTTCGATTAACTATTTGATTCCGCTGGTTGTTGCATTAGTATTATTTCGCTATCTTTTGCTAACAATTAGTATCAGAGCCTGATTCGGGTCAGATTTCACTCAGATCGGTATTGATTTTGAGTGGGAGTTATGGCGAAAGATAGGAAGGGAAAGATTGAAAATTTTGATGGGACAGATTTCCAATGGTGGAAGTTGCAGATAGAAGATTATTTATATCAAAAGAATTTACATCAACTACTGTTTAGAGAAAAGTCAGAAAAGATGACAGATGAGGAGTGAGAATTGTTGTTTTGGCGCAAATTTGATTATGCCTGATAAAACAGGTTGTGTTCAACGTCTCCAAGGAGAAAACCACTTCAGGTTTGATGTCAGTATTGACTAAATTTTATGAGAAGCCGTCTGTTTCAAATAGACTGTTTCTAATGAAAAAGTTATTTAACTTAATGATGCCTTCTAATAGTTCAATTGTTAATTATTTGAACGAATTTAACACATTATGGGTACAACTTGAATCCTTAGATTTTGTCTTTACTGATTACATTAAAACTTTGATATTTATGTGTTCGTTACCGGATAGTTGGAGTAATGTTGTTATGGCCATCAGCAATACTTCCAATACTGCTCTTAAATTTAATGATGTTGTGAGTACAATCATGAATGATGAATTGATGAAAAAGAGTATAGGTGAGAGCACAATTTCTACAAGTACTGCTCTGTCGGTTGATAATGACAGAAGAAAGGAAAGGGGTAGAAGTTTAAGCAGGAAGTCGAAGTAAAGAGAGAGATCAAAATCTAAGGGGAAGTGTAACACCCCCGTTTTCAGCTGCTTTCCAAAATGGAGGACGTTACTTATTATCTGCACTAGATAACCCAATAGTCACAGGATTTTGGAATAACCGTAACTACTGCCACAATCAGATAAATAAATGACATGTCTGAAACTTAAAAAAAAAATTATACAAAAATTTCATTACATAAAATGGCACACTGCTTTAAATATGAACATAAGAGAATCAAAGAGAAAAGCAGTGTTCAGACAAAAAAAATATAAATAAAATATACTAAAGTTCTCCAAGGGTACTTCGCTTGCCTATTGTCACTCGATCTGTCCAACGAAGTACGGGTTTTTAACGGGGCTGGATCCTCTTCTTTACGTTCCAAATCTGTGTTCAAAACACAGGGGATTAAACCCAGCAAGTAACACATTTAAAAAAAAAAAATTGTGTACTATCATAGTACAGGAATATCAGTGTGCATGAGCATATTTATGTCAGTGTTGTTTGATTGCATATAAATTAATATGAATGCAACATAAATAAATGCATAAATAAATAAACATGACAATAACTACTCTATCTATTTAATCATATATTCTATTGGTCTCAGTCATCGTCCAATTTAATTATAAAAACTGTATTAATGGATAAGATAGCGCTATTCTCCATTATCGTATAAATGCCCGTGCATATCCGGGACCCGGCCACAATATTCATGGTATTGAACCATGACATACCGCTAGGCACTACAATAAAGTTCCGTACTGTATTACAGTAACGGACATACCACTCTGGGTAAATATCAATTGGTGATCCAGTAATCACCCAGACCGCTGCAGTAAAAGAATCCCGGCCCTAACAATATAATCAATCCTTATACGGTCAGACTCTTATCCATTATATAGTTTTTTCTATCCCCGTGTTCATAATGAATTATGCACATGGAAATTTTATAACTTTTCTTTAATTGTTTTTCAATTCATGATAATATGCTTGAATTTCCATAACTATACATGACATGTAGTATATCTGTTCGTCGCAAAAGTTCCTTCGCTTTCTCCCATTGAATTAACTTAAATTACAATGAAAGTGAACAAGATATAAAAAAGAACAAACGAGAGGATTTTATAGTTCAATCGCTCTCTTTTACAATATTTGTGGGATCTGTGGCGATGGGATCTGTCAAGCAGTTCCTTTGAACGATCGGTATGTTGAAATCATCTCCGCGTTCTACTCAAACGCGAGGCTAATACAAGCCAGACTGCGGAATCAACGCGGAGCTATTAAACGTCTCCGCGTTTTATTCAAACGCAGGGTTAATATAACCAAACGCGGGGCTATTGAATTAGCTCCGCGTTCTGTTGTGGAAAATCCTTTTAACTTAGAAATTTTCACTGCCAACAGAACCCCCTCCAAAGTTTTCAAAATGGCTTAGACTTCAGCAGATTTTGAAATACTTTGGATCTTCAAACTGAAAACGCAGAATTAGAATACCAAGTCTATCTCGCGTTACGCTCACTCATGCGGAGCTAATCAGCTTCACTTCGTCTTCAGTGAAATGAGTAATTATGTCATTAATTACCCCCGAGTTTCCACGTCGAATACCAAGCGACGGAAATTCTGTTTAAATAGAGCTTCCGGCTCATCTTCTTCTTCATCTCATCCGAAGAATTTCTGAGAACTCGAGTGACTCACGAATGATCTTCAACTGATCTTCGTTCAATTCTCCATAGGATGTCTCTCCAGAGGAGTTTGGCTTTTCGCAAGTTGGCCGGCGTTGATGGCAGCAGCCGTGAAGGTAGACGCGACGGCGAACCAGTCTATGCAGCGTCTTCCGAAGGTAAAAACCTCATCTCTTGGTTTTCTAAGAACCATTCTGAGATATTTTGGCTTGATTTATTCTGGACGATTGCTTATCTTGTCGGCGAGATCGCCGTTTTACTGTGTCGTCCCTGCGCTTGAAATGCGGGGCTTTACTAGTAGTCTCAATGAATCCGCGAGGCTATTTTTGATTAGCAGTCGCGATGAATTGTGAGGCTATCTTTGATTAGCAGTCGCGATGAATTGCGAGGCTATCCTTGATTAGCAGTCGCGATGAATTGCGAGGCTATCCTTGATTAGCAGTCGCGATGAATTGTGAGGCTATCTTTGATTAGCAGTCGCGATGAATTGCGAGGCTATCTTTGATTAGCAGTCGCGATGAATTCGAAAGAGAAGGAAAGAGCAGAAAGAAATCTTGTCCCCCTTTACGCGAAGTTATCGCATCATCCTCTGCGTTTAATGCGCGAGGCTATTTTTTTTTCAACTGTGCGCGGAGTTTGCTTAGCTCCGCGTTTTCACTCTTTTGGAAACTCTGTTCCTTTTGCAGTAAGTTCAATCCTTCCTGAAGAGGAATGTATGTGGGTCCATCGATCTTCATCAGCAGAAGTGACTCTAAGGAAGTCAGAAGCATATGCTTTACAATATAGTTGCAAGTTTCAAGCTCTGGCTCCGAGAGATAAACTCCTGAAGGGGCTGTAAATAAGGAGTTGCAGCACTTGCAGTGCAGAATTGCGCTTCAGTGCAGCACTTTCCTTTCCTCTCGTGCTTCATTTCAGATGACAGATCCGAATTGACATTTGCAGAGGAGATCTTTTGCATGTGAACCAGGGAACTGAGCTTCAGCACCCCGTAGAGAAATCTTACTGTTTTTGCTTATTTGATGAGTTTGATCATGTAAAAGCTTTTGGGAGAGCTATAACTCCTTCTTTGTAATTGTTGCTTCATGAATAAAGATAAATTATTTTCCTCTCTATCTGTTAGCTTCAAGATTTTTGCTTGCTCAACAAATAGATGGTCAATAATTTTGGTAAAATAGTCTAAGGCACTTCTGCGTAACTTAGACTGATAACACCCAGATGATCGGATAATGATCACTTTAACTTAGATGGAAGCGCTCAATTGCACTCGTCAAAAATCCAAGTCTTTCAATGAAAATGCGAAGCTAAGGCACAGGCTATCCTCGCGTTTTGTATAGTTGCGCGGAGTTAATCAACTTCGCTTTTTCTTAGTCGCGCGAGGCTAATAGCTTCGCGTTTTAGAGAGTAACTGACCAGTCACTTTCTCTGAAATTCGCGCCGAATTCCAAGAGGCGGTTCCTTTTATTTAAAAGAAATCTCTATTTCTTATCTTTCTCACTCTATTTGAGAATTTTCCAGAAACTTAGAGATTCAGGCGATCAGAGTTCAGACGACCCAATCTTCTTCCGACCGAGTTTCTCCAAATTTTCAGTCAATTTTTCTCAGCAATGACACCCAAAACTCGTGCTACTTCTCGAGCGGCTCCATCTTCGGCGACTGGCGCAAGCAGTGGTGGCGGCGGCCAAGGCAGCGACGCGCCAGCCCACATTTCGCCCATCGGGGGTAAGAATCTTTCCATCGAGACTCTTTAGAACATTTCTAGAGTGGTTTGGCTTAATTTTAACTGATCAATCAATTCCTTTACCGGCGAGATCGCCGTACTCCTGCCGTAAGGCTTGGAGAAAAAGAAAAAGTCTCTAACTTTCTTCTTACGCGAAGTTATCGCGTCATCCTCGCGTTTAAAGTGCGAGGCTATTTTAAGTAGCAGTCGCGCTGAAAACGCGAGGCTCTTTTAAGTAGCAGTCGCGCTGAAAATGCGAGGCTCTTTTAAGTAGCAGTCGCGCTAAAAACGCGAGGCTATTTTAAGTAGTAGTCGCACTGAAAACGCGAGGCTATTTTGAGTAGCAGTCGCGCTAAAAACGCGAGGCTATTTTGAGTAGCAGTCGCGCTAAAAACGCGAGGCTATTTTGAGTAGCAATCGCGCTAAAAATGCGAGGCTCTTTTGAGTAGCAGTCGCGCTAAAAACGCGAGGCTCTTTTAAGTTCTGCGCGGTCTAATTTTTAGCTTCGCGCGGCGCTATTCTTAGCTTCGCGCGTTCTAATTTTTAGCTTCGCGCGTCCATACTTAGAGAATTTTTTCTGTCTTATAGAAACTTCTCTCACTCTGCTTTCTTTTTGCAGTAGGGTATTCGATGGAATCTCTTCCCCACAAGAACTACTTCGGCTTTGCTGGGGGTTCTGATCCCTCCGGCCAATTCCGTTTCACTACCATCCTGCCCTCATACAAACCAGACCCGAAGGAACGCAAGGAGAAGCTGATCAAGTACCACCCTACTACTGCAAGAGAAATCATAACTGACGCAGCTTTTGAAGATGTGAACAGAAAGGCGATGGAGAAACCCGTCTTCCTCTTTGGAGACCAGATGGACCACTCAGATAAGATCCTTTCTGAAGAGGAGCATGTTTGGTTATATAACTCAGGCGAAATGCTGATGTTTCTGCCTAGAATGGATCGTAGCTATCCTCTGGTCTATCTTCAGAGGCTAGCGATGCCTCGAGAATTAAAGTGGGGACTGACTCAGGAGCAAGATGGCGTCCCAACAGGCAAATTTGGTGCAAAAGGGGTTTATCAAGATGGTTCCCCAAGATGCATTACTGGCTTGCTTCCAGGCCGATTTGGCAAGGAGCTTCCAGTGGGAGAAGTCCCATCTCGTGCCCGAACTTTCTTAAGTGAGTTCTTGGCGAAGGATGGTCAGTACCCGGCTAGCGACTTCAGGATGCCTGGCTGGGTTCATTCTTCTAACAATATGTGGTGGGCACGCCTTGTTCAGTACATGCTGGATTCCCACGAGCCCATTTTAAAGGATATTGGCTTGTATAAAGCCATCAGGAATGTCCAATTCGGGTTTCCCCAGAGTGCTTATCACTTTTATTGCCTCCTGGAGATGTATAACCCTGAAACCTGTACTTTCTTTACACCAGCGGGTGAGCTAGGGTTCGCTCTCCACAAGATGTTTGAGGTTTCTGGGCTCTCGATGGGCGAAGTCCCTTACGAGGAGTATATCCCCACCACCGATGAGTTGAACATGCTATTGGCGCGGGACGAGCGCATCCATGCCACATACTGGGAGATGATGTGCCATTATCATATTTGCGCTGACCTGACAGGTGCACGTAATCATGGTATTGGCCACAAGAAGTGGGCCGAATACTTTTTTGCCAACCTGAATTCTAAGGATAGCTCGGCCACTATCCATGGTCATCCACCCATCTATGGCTCAGAGATTGATCACCGTATTGCTAAGGGCCGCCATCTATTATATTATACCACTGAATCCAATGAGAATGGATACGGTCCTGCTACTTCATTTAAGAGCTATCACTATCAAGCCCAGTTTCCGATCTCCAACAGAGGTCTCATTACCGGGTTTCTGATGCTGTGGCTTAAAAGATGCGTCGTGCCGTCATTGCCCAAGGAAGCGATTGCAGTGACCGTGGTATATCCAGCGGTTCTTCTTACATACGGCCGACCCCTTGGACTCCTTCCCGCTATGGTAAGCAATTTGCAGTATGGACTGAGGGTATTCTGTCGAGATTTCCTCCCCACTATTAAGGTCAAGGGGAAAGGAAAGGGCAAGTCGAAAGAGACTGCCCAACCGAAAACTCCAAACCCTAGGGTGGAGATGCCCTACACCTATTTGATGGCGTGGCTTGTCTTGCACTGTCCCTCTTTAATGAGTGCACCAGAGCGTCGTTCGGGCGAAAAGTGCTTCCTTGTAGAACTGTATGAACGTTCTTCATGGAGGCAGAATTATATGTCCCAGATTCGGAAGACTCTTCGTAGCTTTCAGAATTACGAGATCTTCCGGTGTTTTCCTGACTTTCCCGGCGGAGGATATGGGACAAGGCTAAAGGATGCCATGGGAGCAGATAAGTTCACTACTTTATCTGCAGGAGCGTTCTGGTAGCTTCTCAACATCCGTCCCGGACACTTGGTGTATCGTCAAGATCTCAGGTGTCAGATTGAGCCATATACTCCGAGTCACTTTGCTCGCCAGTTTGGATATTCTCAACTTTATGTGGGTAATCCAAATAAAGATCTCGCTTATGAGGGGAATTTATACGAACGTGCTCGTGGCTGGTTCCATTTTGCAGCGGGCGAGACCGAAGCTGAATTCTCCTTGCCCCAGAAGGTGCCAGAATTGGCCATGACCCTCAGCTCCTGCAATTGGTTCAACATTGCGAATGCTGACGTGCCCGGCTTCTCTCTCAATCGCAGTTGTTGCAAAGAGATTGAAGCCCTCTATATTAGCCGTTAGGGTGCTTCTAGGGTAAGGATAAAAGGAATGGAAGAATTCCTTGGCGCTGCGGCTGAGCCTTCGGACATCAGCGAATCAGACGATGATGCCGGTGATGATGATGATGATGATGCTGGTGCTGGTGCTGGTGGAGTTCCTCAGCCTATTGTCAGTCGTTCCCTGAGTCCAACTCTCAAACGCCGCGGCACTTTAAAGAAAAGGCCGGATAAGAAGCAAAAACTGACACAAGAAACCTTGATAGCCCCCCAAGAAGTGACTATCAAACTTACTTCCGACTTGTTGGCTTCAGCTGTACCCCCAGCGTTGGCAAGGGAGGATGAACCTGCCAAAGCTCCAAGTGTTGCTGAGATTTCAGCTCCTTCGGCCGTAGAGCCTGTAGCAGAATCTGGGGCGCAACTAACGGGTAGCGAGACGGGTACATTGCTGGAAACAACAATGGCTCCCCCTTCAAGTCCGACAACTGGACTTGTATCGCCTGGTATGGCCTTTAGCATTTTATCTTTTGCCCGTTATTATTTTAACGTAACACTGCTTTTCTGGTCTTCTGAAATGTAGGTGATCAACTTCTTTCGCCAATGCACTCGACTACCCAAGTAGAGTCTGACGATAGAATGGACCATTCTGGCTCTGTTGGTGGTGTGGGTAGCTCTGCTGGTGAGTTTGCAGCTGATTATTCCACACCGGCTCCTGCATCTGTTTCCTCCTTAATTCCCCCAATTGACGAATTGGGAAGTGACGAGAGAACATAAGTCATTATCGCAGCTGCTGCTAATGAGGCTACACCTTCTCCTAGCATGCCATCTCCAACACCTGTTTGCTCTTCTGAGACATTTCCCACGGTCGTTGGAGTGCCTTCTCAGTCAGCGATTTTAACGTCGTCTGTTATCGTGGCTGCTGAGATACCTGCAACTCTTCCAACTCCAAGCCTTCCAGCAGGGGAGGAGAATAATTTGAAATTCTCATTCGAAGATGCTTCTACTACCGGAGGAACTTCAGGCGAAGTGGTCCCATCTTCTCTTCCTGTTGGTGGGGGTACCCAAGTGATCTGTACCGACGGTACTTCGTCTGGGGTCTCCAGTTCTTCCAGATCTGCACTGGCTCTACTGGTCCCTCAGATCATGAATTTAATGCAGGGACGGACTTCCTCTTCTCCAATCCCAGCCACTACTGCTCCCTTGCTCACGACACCTCTTTTGGCATTGCCTACTTTGCCTACCGACACTGCAAATCCTCTTGAAAGACTGTTCGGCTTCACTGTGGATTTTATGTATTTGTTAAGAAGATGTGTCGAGATGGTTCTTGCTGGCCACGATTCCTTCAACTTCGCATGTCCACTGTTACTCCGGTATTTAGGAAATATCGAAGAATTCGGTGGGCAAAATCGAGCAGCTCTATACCGGGCCCGCCTTGCAGCTTTAGAAGAGCAGGTGACCACGCTACACACACTCCGTCAGGCGGATGTGGAGGCGATCACTGAGATAGAGCTGGCGCGGCTTCGAGCAGAATCCTTATCTCGAAGAAATATTTTAAGGCAGCAGGAGGAGAAATGGTCTCAGGAGCTGACAGAGCTCCAGGCCAGTCGGGAGTCCGTTATTGGCGACCTGCAAAGAGTAAACTTCGGAATTGAGGAAAGTCAGTCGGCCATCTCTAAAGCCCAGGAGACGATTGCGAGAGCTCGGGCCACCTTGATAGAAAATGAACTCCGATTAGGAGAATCTGTCAAGAAACGGGAGATGTTGCTTGCCCAGCAGGAGCAGATTCAGCAGGAAGAGATGGTCAGGAATCGTGCCATAGAAGAATCTCGTCAGCAACAACTTTCAATAAGTGATGATGAGTTGCGTAGGCAAGCTCAGCAAACCGTGGAGACTTCTCATCGTAGAAATTTGGACGAGACAATAAACCAATTGAGACTTCTGGGAGGCCAATAGTTTCATCTCTCTTTACACTTTTATCTTCCTTGTAATAAGAACTTTGTAAACAGGAGAGAGATAACTTTACTATGTTTCTTTGAAATTCTTTTTGTATCTTCACCTTTTTAATAAAGATGATTCTTTTGACTCTTTTATTTACCGGCTTCAAAACAGATTTGCTTACCTAACAAATAACCTGTCGTCAAAACGATTTATCTCGGTATCGTTTATGCTCGATTTCTTGAACCGAAATAACAATTAAAGTTTAATATGGGATTTTTAGCAAACCCCCAGCTATTAACGGATTTGATTAGTCTTTACCAACTACCGTTTGAGTTGGGCTAGCCATGTTATTTCTCTCAATATGGTGAGTTGTCGAGGACTATGTTTGGACTTAAATGCCAAACTCTTCCTCTTCCCTTTACTTTATCGGTATTGAGCGATTCATACTTTCACCCCAGCATGATGGGTTGGCGAGAAACTCGTTCTCTTCCCATTGCCTAGTTGGTGTTGGGCAATTCATACTTTTACCCCAGTATGATGGGTTGGCGAGAAACTCGTTCTCTTCCCATTGCCTAGTTGGCATTGGGCAATTCATACTTTTACCCCAGTATGATGGGTTGGCGAGAAACTTATTCTCTTCCCATTGCCTAGTTGGCGTTGGGCAATTCATACTTTTACCCCAGTATGTCTCTTCCCATTGCCTAGTTGGCGTTGGGCAATTCATACTTTTATCCCAGTATGATGGGTTGGCGAGAAACTCGTTCTCTTCCCATTGCCTAGTTGGCGTTGGGCAATTCATACTTTTACCCCAGTATGATGGGTTGACGAGAAACTCGTTCTCTTCCCATTGCCTAGTTGGCGTTGGGCAATTCATACTTTTACCCCAGTATGATGGGTTGACGAGAAACTTGTTCTCTTCCCATTGCCTAGTTGGCGTTGGGCAATTCATACTTTTACCCCAGTATGATGGGTTGGCTAGAAACTTGTTCTCTTCCCATTGCCTAGTTGGCGTTGGGCAATTCATACTTTTACCCCAGTATGATGGGTTGGCGAGAAACTTGTTCTCTTCCCATTGCCTAGTTGGCGTTGGGCAATTCATACTTTTACCCCACTATGATGGGTTGGCGAGAAACTTGTTCTCTTCCCATTGCCTAGTTGGCGTTGGGCAATTCATACTTTTTAGGTCAGAGGCGCTTAATTACACATGCCTAAAAGAAGACTGGGGGCTGTTCAAACTTGAGAACTAAGCACACCAGGTTTGGGTCAGAGGCGCTCAATGCGCATGCCCAAGAAAAGACTGATGGTGGTTCAAACTTGAGAACCAAACTGGAGGCGGTTCAAGGCTCTCTCGCGTAACTCGAACTGGGTACTCCAAACACACCAGGTTTAGGTCAGAGGCGCACAATGCGCATGCCTAGGAAAAGACTGGAGGTGGTTCAAACTTGAGAACCAGACACACCAGGTTTAGGTCAGAGGCGCCAAACTGCGCATGCCTAGTAAAAAGACTGGAGGTGGTTCAAACTTGAGAACCAAACTCACCAGGTTTGGGTCAGAGGCGCCAAACTGCGCATGCCCAAGAAAAAGACTGGAGGTGGTTCAAACTTGAGAACCAAACACACCAGGTTTAGGTCAGAGGCGCCAAACTGCGCATGCCTAATAAAAAGACTGGAGGTGGTTCAAACTTGAGAACCAAACACGCCAGATTTTGTGGGTTAAAATCACCAGAATAGAAGAAGTCCAAGTGCTCATCTGCGTAACTTGGATAAATTGGAGGCTTATACTTCCAGAGATATTAAGCATAGTATTTTTTCAGAAATTTGCCATTGATCGGCATCATCATCCTATCGCCGTCTTGATTCATTAAGCGATAAGCTCCACTGGAGTAGACTGTCTCCACAATGAACGGTCCTTCCCACTTGGGTTCAAACTTACCCTTAGTCTTGTGGGTTAGCACCATTGGCCTTTTAACAGCCAGAACCAAGTCTCCTTGTTTAAAGGTCCTTGGTTTAACGTTCTTATTGAACGTTTGAGATATTCAGGCTTGATACAACTCAATTTGTTGTTGAGCTCTGAGACGTTTTTCATCTAACGCCTCTAGTTCTTGCAACCTTTGCTGATGGCGCTCTTCTGTCGTCATCTTTGTGGCTAAAGCCACTCTTAATGATGGTATCTGAATTTCAAGAGGCAGAACAGCCTCACTTCCATAAACCAAAGAGAACGGGGTAGCTTTAGTCGGGGTGCGAACGGTGGTGCGATAGGCCCACAAACATTCTCCTAACTTTTCATCCCAATCTCGTTTATTGGAAGAGACGAACTTCCGAAGGAGTTTGATGATCGTCTTGTTGAAAGCTTCGGCCAACCCATTAGCCGCAGGGTTATATGGTGTAGAAGCGATATCTTTGATTCTGAATTTATTGCAGAATCTGGAGAATCCCTGACTGATGAATTGCGGACCATTATCATGAATAATCCGTCGGGGGACGCCAAATCGGTAAATGACATGATGCTTGACGAACTTGATCACATCTGTCGTCTTCACCTCTTTCATGGGCACGGTTTCGGCCCATTTTGAAAAATAATCGGTTATTGCAAGAATAAACTCCTTCGGATGACGGGGGAGTTATTGGCCCCACAATGTCCATTCCCCAGGCTTCAAATGGTCAGCTTGCGACGGTATTGTGCAAGTATTCTTGGGTTTGATGAATAAAATTGGCATGTGTTTGGCATGCATGACATCGTTTAGCATATGCCATTGCTTCCGTAACCATGCTCGGCCAGTAGTACCCTAGCCTTCTTATACGGTCTCCAAGTTTAGGACCGGGCTAATGAGCTCCACATACTCCATCGTGTGTTTCTCTCAGCACTTGTTCTGCTTCTGCTTTCGATATGCAGCGTAGCAATAGACCACCTCTTGACTTTCTATACAAAGTCTGAAGTTTATGATCATAATAAAATTTTTGGGCCTTCCTCTTTATTGAGGTGGCTTCCTTAGGATCCTCTGGTAATATCCCATGCAAAGCATAATCTACAAACGGAAATCGCCAATCACGGGGCTCTAAGTTTAAGCCAATCTGGCATACTTCTTCGGTTTGAGATACCACATCTTGGTGGAGGAGTTCTCTGCTACCAATGGTGATGCTTTTAGCTTCACCTGGCGGGATTGCCAGCGTTGCTGCTAATGCGGCAAGAGCATCTGCATAAATGTTCTCGTTTCGAGATACATGATATATGTAGAATTGTTCAAAATATCCTGCTAGCTCAATAGCTAGCTGATGATAGGGAATGAGGGCTTCATGTCTGACTTCATACTCACCTGTCATCTGATTGACAATGAGCTTAGAATCTCCATATGCCTCTAGATAGTTCACCCCCAGTTGCAGAGCTATTTTTAAGCCGATAATGAGCGCGTTGTACTCCGCTACATTATTAGTGCACGGTTCTGTTAATGAGTAACCGTTAGGCAATATATGTTTATGTGGGGATATTAGTACAACCCCCACTCCAGCAGCAAATCGTCTCGCGGCACCATCAAAGAACATTTGCCAAGGTTGTTCTCCGGTAACTGTGTTGACTTCTGATGTCTGCTTTAATTTGGACCAAATTGGATGGTCTGCAAGGAAATCAGCGATTGCCTGTCCCTTCATGGCCTTTTGAGGGACAAAATGTATGTCATAGGGCGACAGTAAGAGCGCCCATTTTGCCAATCGGCCATTCAAGGATCCCGGTTTTGTCATTAGAATCTTCAAGGGGTTAACCCGTGATATGACATGAATTGTTTGCCCCGAAAGGTAGTGTCGCATTTTCTGAACAGCAAACACTAGGGCTAAATATTCTTTTTCAATCGGGGTATACCGCTGTTCGGCCCCAATCATTGTTCTACTTAAATAGTAGAGGGCATGTTCATGGCCGTGCTCATTATATTGAGCAAGTAATGCTCCTAAAGCATTATCCATGGCCCTTACATATATAAGGAAGGGCTGCCCAGGGGCTGGTGTCATTAGTACAGGAGGCTTAGTAAGGTACTCCTTGAGGTCATCAAATGCCTACTGACATGCCTCATCCCATATGAAAGACACTCCCTTTTTCATAAGTTTGGAGAATGGTTGGCATCGTCCAGACAAGTTGGATATGAAGCGCCGAATATAAGCGAGCTTTCCTTGTAATCCCCTTAGTTCCTTAAGATTGCGGGGAGGCGGCATTTCGCTAATCGCTTTTACCTTTTCAGGGTCGAGGAAAATTCCTTTTGAAGTTATTACGAACCCTAGAAACTTCCCACTGGATACCCCCATGAATGACTTAGTGGGATTCATCTTCAAATGATGTTTCCTCATGAGATCGAAGACCACTCTTAAATCGTGAAGATGATCTTCTTTGTCTTTACTTTTAACTGCTAAGTCATCCACATAGCACTCTACTGTTCTGCGTAGGTGTTCTTTAAATATGGCGCTCATTGCGCGTTGGTAAGTGGCACCTGCATTCTTTAATCCGAATGGCATCACCGTATAACAGTATACCCCCTGTGGCGTTCTGAAAACTGTATGCTTTTCATCATCCGGGTGCATCTTGATTTGGTTATAACCTGAGAAGCCATCCATAAAGGACATCCTCTCATAACCGCAAGTATTATCGATCATTACGTCGGTGATGGGGAGCGGAAATTCATCCTTGGGACATGCAGCGTTCAGATCTCGAAAGTCAATGCATATCCGGATTTTGCCATTCTTTTTGCGAACTGGCACTATGTTTGCCACCCAGTCCGGGTGTTGTTCTTCACGGATGAACCCGGATTGTATAAGCTTATTGACCTCAGCAACTATTGCCTCCATCAATTCCGGTCGAAAACGCCTCTGTTGCTATTTAACAGGTTTGACATCTTCTTTTATATTTAACCGGTGTGTGGCAATTTGAGGGTCAAGCCCAGGCATATCTTCATAACTCCATGCGAACACATCTATATACTCTTTGATAAGGGATATAAGTTCCTCTTTTTCTAAAGGAGTTAGTGTGTCGCTTATGAAAATGGGTTTCGGATTTTCTTCTGTTCCCATATTAACCTGTATTAATTTATCTTCTGTGGGCGGGTCATGCTGTTCAAAGCGGACATCCCAGAGAGTATCCATATGCCTAGCCCAAGCATCATCTTGAACGTTAATTGGTTCCTCGTCGCTTTCTGGCGCGGCTGAAACCATATTGGCTGTCAAAGACTGAAACCAAGCACCGGTGTTTATATCCGAATCATGGTCGGGCGAAGATGTTTCTTCTTTATCTGAAGAACTCTCTTCAACCTTGGATGGCGATGAGGGTGGAGTAGACACATAGCCCAACCCCCTGCGGGTCTTCTGATAATAATCAGGACTCTTTCCTCTCGGTCTAAACGAGGGTATGAGATTCCGCCGCCCTTTTCCAAAGTTTAATCCCGGCTTCTGGGTAAAATTATATCCCATTTTCTCCATCATCTGTCGGGACCTTTGCTCATATAAGTGAAATTGAGGTGATGTTTGTTCATCACTTTCGCTACTTTGTCTCTGTCGAGGCGACGTGGCCACTTTGCCGAACATGATCGGCCTTTGGGACTTCTGTCGGGGAGGCACTTCAAAGAAGTGTCCTTGATCCTCGGTTATTTTTAATTGAGAGAGGAGAGAAGACCTGAGGGGCAAATGATATGCCGTCAGAACTTCAAGTTCGGTCAGGCCATCCGCTTCGGTGGAGGTACAAGAGGGCTCAGACTCAGTAGCTACAGTATGCTCGTAGACTAACTTTACATTTTCATTAATAACCCATTCACTTTCTATTACATCCACTATATTATCAAGACCTAAGCTAAGATCTAGGTGAGGGTTGATTTCGTAATCACCCCCATCATCTTCTCCAAGGAGCTCGTACTCAGTGTCGGCTTCATTGCCACTGTCGTCGGGCTTTGGATACTTGCTAAGACTGTCATTGGAAGCTTCATGTGCTGGCTTGTAGAGTGCAACATCTATGAAGTAATTTTTCAATGGCTGCTTGTCAGCAATTAGTGTCCGGACCTCTCCTTCCTCATCGCAATATTTCATGCACTGGTGAAGAGTCGACGGAACTATCATATGAGAGTGGATCCAAGGTCGCCCCAATAAAATATTGTAGGAGGTATCAGTATCAATTACGTAGCATGTAACCTCCGTTTTCAAGTCTCCAATTTGACACCGCAATCGGATCTTACCAAGAGGATGGCTATTATTAGCGTTGAATCCATAGATGGTAGTGTGTGTAGGTGTCAAGCGATGAAGGGAAATCCCCAACAGCTGCATCAATCTACTAGGCACGACGCTGAGTGCAGAACCTGGATCAATCTGAATTCGGTCCACTTTTGTGGACCCGACATATCCAGTGAAATATAAAGGCCTATTATGCTTTATATTCCTCACCTGCATGTCTTCTGGAGAGAAGATAATTTGTGGGACCTGCCTCCTTACTTGATGACAGTGGAGGCAAGAGTCCCGCTCTTCGATGGCCGGCTCGACAATCTGAGCTAGGAACGACTCAGAGTCTGCCAAGGCCTCTCTTAGAGCTTCACGTGTTGATTTTGATAATCTCAACAATTCGTAAAGCGTTACTCGCGCTGGGATGTTAGCCAACTGCGCAATTATGTCAAATTCGAAGGGAGTTTCTTTGGCTCCTTCATCTCTGGTAGAATTCTTCTGGAAACGAAGTCTTTTCTGCTTCGCAGGCTTTGCGAGTTCTGCATAGATATCTTTTGGATCCACTCTGGTGTAGTCCTTAAGATATGTCTTTCCAGATCGAGTACCGGAAGGGCCTGCCCCATCTTGATGGGTGGCCATAGTTTCGGGTTCTTCTTCAGAATCTGTGAAGACCCCCGAAGCTATATATTCTCCCTTTATATCCGCAGAAATAGCATTGACAGCCCGCTTCTTCCCTGAACCTCTTGAAGTAGTCCATTGTTCATCTTCCAGCAAATCAGGGTGAACCCACATAATTTACCCTCTTTGGGTTGTTATGGGGACAAGTCCTTCTTGGGCTTTGTTGTAAGGATCAAGATTCTTTGTAATTGCCTCACCCTTTGGGATTGGGGTCACTCCTGCGGGGAACTCGTGGGTTCCAACCACTATGGTTGCCATATTGGCAGTGACTTTCTTCTGCTCTTCCTTAAGCGTCAGAACTCCAGCCTCTATTAGTGCTTGGATTCTGTTCTTGAGGGGAAAACAATCCCTGGTAGGGTGCCCAACATTCCGGTGATAAAGACAGTAATTTGGGTCTTTAGTCTTACCCGCATCTTCTGGCTTCTTATTCTCCGGAAGTTTTAGCATTCCCTTCTTCTGGAGCAGGTGAAAGAGGACTGGTGTCTGTTCAGCTTTGAAAGTGTAATTCCTTTCTTGCTGCGGTCTAATTTGCCTTGACCCTCGTTGACCTTGAGATTTCGGCTCTGGCAGAGGACTGGTTTTCTGAGGAGCAGTTTCTGATGACATTACTGCTTTCCCTTTATTCTTGTTGTTGTTGTTTTGGGTATATGATTTACTACCCCCAGCACTTCTTGGCCCGCGGGACTCTTCAACTCGGCGAATCAAGTCTTCAGCTTGCTCTCCTTGTTTGAGCAGGTCCCTCCACGTCTTAGACTCTACGGCCTCCATTTTGAGGAGCATATTGGTCTTAAGGTTGTGTCGACATGTCTCGACTAGAGTTTCCTGGATCATTCCGTGTTTACAATGTACGGACTTCTCCCGGAACCTTTCTATGAAATCTTTAACCGCTTCTTGTTCCCCCTGCCTAGTTGCAAGGAGGGAATGAACCGTTATCTCGGTGTCATCCTCGAAGAAACGTGAGAGAAATGATTTCTCAACATCTAACCAGGTATTAATAGTACCTGGGGGCAGCTGCATGAACCAAGTAAAGGCAGGCCCTCGCAAAGTACTTGCAAATACTTTGGTCATGATGGGATCATTACCCATTAAGTGTCCTGCTTGGGACAAGAAATAATAGATGTGCTGACTGGGCGATCCCTTCCCGTCATAGGGCTCCAACTTGAGCGGCTTATACTTTGGAGGATAGGGTACCACATCCCATTCTGCTGGATATGGTCTAGAGACTCCTGACTCCTTCAACTCTTTTTTACACATCAAGGCTTCGAGTTGATTCTGTAACTTTTCAAGTTTTTCTTCATGCGGATCATGGAAGGAAAATCTATCTTCTTCCTCATGCATCGAGTGGGCTTTCTCCTCCTGTTCTTCTTCATTTGGAGTCTTCTTGCCCTGTTTAGCATTATCTTCAACAACTTTTAAAAGTAGCATCTTAAGGTCTTCAATCGTTTTCTGTTGCTCTCGAATCATTCTTTCTTGAGCCTCAAATCTCTGATTGATATCACCAGATTTATCTGCCATGTGCGATGCTGACTTCTGCAGTCGAGATGATGTAGAGGATGGAGGCGAGGCTATAGCGAAATTATCGCTGTCCTCGTCGTAAGAACCCCCTGCGAGCTTTTTATAATTTCGGGGCGGGACGGCTCCTGATCTTAGTCGAGTAACATGATGAAGTTCATCATCGCTCGATTCTGAATCATCATCCGTCTCTGCAATTTTCTTCCCTTTTCCTACCATGTTGGAAGTTACAGCTCTCCCTTGTTTCAGGGGAGTGGTTCTTGTCTTCTTAGCAGGATTCTGGTTTGACTCGTTTAATCGGTCGAACACAGATATCCTGTTCTTGCTGCAGCCACAGTTATCCGTCACGGCTGATACCGCTGTCACAAGTTGCTGGCAATGGCAACTATATTCAACTTGAAGTTGGTCTATGGCTCTCTTCTTAGAGAGATGTTCCCTGAGGTCAGTGCCTCTAGCCATGGAATCAAGAGGTCCATTCAACTCTTGAGAGTGTTTAGGAATCCACTGAAGCTTCTTTGATTGATCAACCCTGACTCTGGGGTCGGACTGATTCTCGCGTGGCTTAGGAATAGCCTCGCGTTTCACATTGCGGACCTGAAGAATAGCTCCGCGCTTATCCACACTAGCCTCGCGTTTCTCGCTGGCTTGGTGTGTTCTTGGAAGTTGAGCTTCTGGAATAATAGCCCCGCGTGAAGGGAAGTTCTTGCACGCTGGCTTATCTTTGCGATTAATGCAGATCATAGCTTCGCGCTTAGCGCGGTTTTTACGACTGACAACTATCTGCCAATCATCCTCACGTTCCTTGCGGGTGTCAGAAGTCTTGCGTTTATTGCAAGTATCACTGGCTTCGCGTCTCTCGCTAGGCACAGTAATAGCCCCGCGTGGAAAATCATACGCTGGCTTTGAATAATTTTTATACTCGCGTAACTCGCGAGTGTTGGGTATTCTGCGACTAGCGCAACCCTTACTGGCTTCGCGTCTCTCGCTAGGCACAGTAATAGCCTCGCGTGGAGAATCACACGCTGGCTTGGAATAATTTTTATACTCGCGTAACTCGCGAGTGTTGGGTATTCTGCGACTAGCGCAACCCTTACTGGCTTTGCGTCTCTCGCTAGGCACAGTAATAGCCTCGCGTGGAGAATCACACGCTGGCTTGGAATAATTTTTATACTCGCGTAACTCGCGAGTGTCAGGAATTTTGCGTAACTCGCCAGTATTATCAGCCTCGCGTGGAAAATCACACGCTGGCTTTTCCTTGCTTTTAAGGCAAGTTGTATCTTTGCGTTTAACGCGGTAGAGATTGGTCTCGCGGGTAGCGCGAGCCAATTTGCGAGGGACCATAGCCTCGCGTCCTCTAGAGTTAGCTCCGCGCCCAAGGCGGGCTTTGAGGGCTCTATGCCTCGCTCTCCGGTTCCTGTTCCGGAGTTGGGTTCTGGTCAGTCCAGTTCCCAAGTCTTCTTTGGCAATCGGAAGCTCATCCTCGGCTAGGATTTCTCGTGTGAACTCCGGCTCTATAACCGTAGTCTCCAAGGACCCCTGTCTCTCGGTGGATACCTTTCTACCCGTCACTCGGGCATTGGAGTACATACGGCGATAGTGCCGTGTCTCATCCAAGTCACCTGATCCGGAGGAGAGGAACTCCTCGTACTTCTGCTGGTCGATTTCAACGACCAGCGTGTCTACTTCGGATCCGATCAAGTCAACGTCCGATTGCGCCACAATCTCTTCATCAGTGAAAGAGATGGCTCCCACTGTGGTCGCCAGTTTGTTCGTCGCAAAAGTTCCTTCGCTTCCTCCCATTGAATTAACTTAAATTACAATGAAAGTGAACAAGATATAAAAAAGAACAAACGAGAGGATTTTATAGTTCAATCGCTCTCTTTTACAATATTTGTGGGATCTGTGGCGATGGGATCTGTCAAGCAGTTCCTTTGAAAGATCGGTACGTTGAAATCTTCTCTTTTAAAGATATCGGCCGAATATAGATGATCTTCTCTGATTTTGATTTGTTCAAGGCTCTCTCGCGTAACTCGAACTTCTCAAGAACTCCAGAAAGAAGATGGTGATTTTCTCTGATCTTCACGAACTCAAGGCTCTGTGCGTAACTTGAATTCTCTAAGATTTCAGAAGATGATCAGCAAAGGCTTCAAGGCTCTCTCGCGTACTTGAATTGCCAAAGGATCGATAGGAGACTTCCGATGCCAAAAAGAAGAAGAAGCTCCCTAGGGTTTCACCAGGAAGGTATTTATAGCCCCAGGTTAATGCTAGAGTTTCTATCTAAATAGAACTCGCATTCATCAGGGATTCCAATCAAATATCTTAGTTTTGATGGAATTCTGATTAAACTTGATTCGGGTATTTGGATAAGCCCAGAATCATAATCTCAATCAATTTGAGATTCTGGTTATCTGCTTACGCGGAGCTTTAATCGCATCAAAACGCGACGCTAAATAACCAAAACGTGGAGCTAACGCGGAGCTATTGATCATCTCTGCGTTCTACTCAAACGCGAGGCTAATACAAGCCAGACTGCGGAATCAACGCGGAGCTATTAAACATCTCCGCGTTTTATTCAAACGCAGGGTTAATATAACCAAACGCGGGGCTATTGAATTAGCTCTGCGTTCTGTTGTGGAAAATCCTTTTAACTTAGAAATTTTCACTGCCAACAATATCATAACACATGATTTGTAATATTAAAACACATGACTTGTAATATCAAAGCACGTGACATGTAAAACACATGACTTGTAATATCAAAGCACATGACATGTAACATGATAAATGTTAATGCACAATTGTACCACAATTCATATCATTAAAATTATTTCAATAATCTGGTTCAATTCTTAATACCAATCAATAACCCAATTTGGGAACCAAGTGCATCATGTAATAATAATTTCTACCTATCAATTATTCTCAATTGAATCCAAGCCCAAGTCCAATTTGTGAACCAAGTGCATAATTTAATAATACTGTATATTTATCTATTAAGTGCATTGCATATTCATTTATTAAGATCCACTGTATTTTATTTGTAAGGCCCACTGCACATTCATTATTTAGGCCTACTGCATTTTATTATTTAGGTCTACTAGATTATTATAAATAAGGCCCACTGTATTTTACCCTTTTTTTTTCCTTCTGTGCCGCTGGTTTTGGCCGAGAGGAGAAGAGAGGGAAGTTGGCCGAGAGGAGGAGAGTTTAATTATTTTCTTTCTCTCTTATATACATTTTTCTTTTTTCACTTCGTAGTGATACCTCCCCCATCAACTGTTTCCCCATGTGACACCTCAAATTTTTTTTGCCACCCTCCTCTTGGTCACGACAGCACAACACTCATTCACCACAACATTTTAATTTATTTATTTAATAATTTAATAATTTTGGCTTCATGTAATATTCTCTAAATACTACCAAATTTATATAGGAAGCAGTGCTCGACGAGGGGAACACTACAAAATTATCCGTTTGTTATTTCGATGTCCGAAATAAATGAACCGAAATTTCGAAGTAATTACAAGGATAATTTTCATATTATTAAATTAGCAATTTTTGGAGTGTTTTTTGGACTCGTAAGAAAAATCTCCAAAAATCCTAAATATTACAAAACTAAAAAGACCGAATATCATTTGGGTTTGTGGATTTAAACTTACGTTAACCGAAAATTATTTCGGTGTCCAAAATTGACTTCGGTAGACTTATTCGGTACCACTGGTCTCAAGAGAGCAATACAGGTAGCTCGAAATTTGGGATATTATAGGAAGTTCAAGAAAAGTTAGTGTGTTGTAAATGTAAGACAGAGAATCATATGAAGAAGGATTGTCCAAACAAAAACAAAAAAAGAGCGAATGTGGTGAATTCAAGTGAAGAGTATGATGACTTGTGCTTGTCTGCTCATACAGAATCGAGATCAGATCTGTGGTTTGTGGATTCAGGGGTTTCGTTCCATTACACTGCTCGCAGAGAATGGTTTGAGAATTATGTCCAAGATAATTTTGGGCATGTGACTACTGGTAATGGACATGAATGCAAGATTGTCAGTAAGGAGACAATTCAGTTGAAGTTGCACAATGGTGGAAAGTTGGTTTTACAAGAGGTCAGGCACATACCAAATTTGAAAAAGAATTTAATATCTGTTAGCAAACTGAATGGCGAAAGTTATCAAATCTCATTTGAGAGGAAATAGTGGAAGATCAGTAAAGGAGCAATGATAGTGGTCAAAGGTAAGAGAGTGAGACTCTATATTTACTCTCAAACTCGGTGGATCACATTGTTTATTTGCCCACTGTGAAAAATGAGAAGGCTACCTTATGGTATCAGAGGCTCGGTCACTTGAGCGAAAGCAGCATGATGGTATTGCAATTCAGAGCTATGTTGACAGATATGAAAGATATTAATTTTGATTTCTGTGAGAACTGTATGTTTGGAAAGCAGAAAAGAGTTAGCTTTATGAAGGATGGTAAGGAGAAGAAAATCGAGAGATTAAAGTTGGTATATACAGATGTATGGGGGCCTTCTTCGGCGAAGTCTCTTGGAGGTAATTCTTATTTTGTCACTTTCATAGATAATGCAAGCAGGAAAATATGGGTGTTTGTACTTAAGCAGAAATCTGATATCTTCAACATCTTCAAGGTATGTAAAGCTCTTATTGAGAATGAAACAATTTGAAAGTGAAATGTCTGTTATCAGACAATGGTGAGGAATTTTGCAATAGAGAGTTCAATGACTATTGCTCTACCCACGGGATCAGAAGAGTAAAGAATATACTGAGGACACCGCAGTAAAATGACGTGGCTGAGAGGATGAATAGAACTATTTTGGAGCGAGGTCGGAGTATGAGACTACATGCAGGTTTGCCTTTGCAACTTTGGAGAGCCGCTGTAGATACAACAGTCTATCTGATCAACAGGAGTCCAGCTAGTGTTTTAGATGGAGTAATTACAGAGGAGGTATGGTCTGGTAAGACTGTAAATTATTCATTCTTAAAAGTATTCGGTTGTATAGTATATGTACATGTGGATCATGAGATGAGAAAGAAGTTTGATTCTAAATCTCAGAAGTGTGCATTCATTGGATATGGTGGCGACGAATATGGTTATCGCTTGTGGGATTATGAGCATAACAAGGTGATTCGTAGCAGAGATATAGTATTCAATGAGAGCTGTATGTATAAAGACCGAATGGAAAGTAAGAGTAACAATGCAGTAGAGAAAGAGCACTTGGAGCTGGATGAGCCACAGGATGGGATGGATCCCATGGACAAAAAAAAAGAAGAAATATCTACATCTGAAGGAGAAGAAATGGCTACACCTGAGAATATACAAGTTTCAGATGAGACCGAATAGGAAAGAGAGCCATTGACTAAAGTAGATGTTCCAGTACTTCATCAGAGAGTGTTCCCACTTTGAGGAGGAGCACGAGGATAAGGAAGCCATCCTAAAAAACTTTGTCTTCATTTATATATGTTTTATATACTGATGCAGGTGAATCAGAGAGTTACAAAGAGGCTATACAGGATAAATTTCGTTTTAAGTGGGAGCAAGCCATGCGTGATGAGATATCTTCTTTGGAGGAGATTCACACATGGAAATTGGTGAAGCGACCGGAAAAGATGAAAGTATTGCATAACAAGTGGGTATACATGATAAAACATGAGACAGGAGGGACACAAAGGCTTAAGGCTAGACTTGTGGTGAAGGGATATGGTCAGAGAAAATGTATTGATTTCAATGAAATATTTGCACATGTGGTCAAGATGACTTCTATCAGAGCAATACTAAGTATTGTGGCTGTGAAAGGATTGTATTTAGAGCAGTCGATGTGAAGACTGCTTTCCTTCGTGGTGATTTGGAGGAGGAAATATACATGGAACAGCCGAAGGGATATGAAGTTAAAGGAAAGGAGAATTGGGTATGTCAACTGAAAAGGAGCTTGTATGGGTTGAAACAAGCGCCGAGGCAATGGTACTTGAAGTTCGACAAGTTTATGTTGGATTGGGATTTTGCCAGATGCAATTCAGATGATTATGTATATCTACAAAAGTTTAAGGATGGTAACTTTATTATACTTACTTTGTATGTAGATGATATACTTGTGGCAGGTACATGCATAAAGAAAATCAATGATCTGAAAATAATGTTGGCAGGTAGCTTCTCTATGAAGGATATGGGTGGGGCTAAACAACTTCTTGGAATGTAAATTATCCGAGATAAGAAAAGTAAGAAATTATGGTTATCTCAGGAGGGGTATATCAAGAAGGTGTTGGAGAGATTCAACATGGAGAATGCAAAACCGATAACACAGCTCTTGGTGGTCAGTTTAAACTGTCAAAAGAGTAAGGTGCTAAGACAGATGAGGAGACGAGATAGTAGAGACTGTGCCTTATTCATCGGTCGTTGGGAGTCTCATGTATGTAATGGTGAGTATAAGATCAGAGATTGCACATGCAGTGGGAGTATTGAATAGATTCATGAAGAATCCTGGAAAGGAATATTGACAAGCGGTGAAGTGGATTTTCAGGTATTTGAAAGATATTTCAAAGTATTATTTATGTTTTGGGGGTGATAACATTGATGTGCAAGGTTTTGTAGATTCGGACCATGCGGGTGATAGAGATAATAGCAGGAGCACCACAGGTTTTGTCTTTACTATAGGAGGGACAACGGTAAGCTGAGTTTCAAGATTACAATCAATTGTTACTTTATTTTCAACAGAAACTGAGATGTTGCAGTTGCAGAAGCAAGGAGTCTATTTGGTTGCAGCGATTGATGAGTGAGTTGGGTTTTGATGGAGTGGATTGCAGGTTATTCAGTGACAGTTAGAGTGCAATTTATCTTGCTAAGAACTCAGCGTATCATTCACGGACTAAACATATTTATTTGAGATATCACTTCATTAGATGCTTATTAGAGGATGACCAATTGAAGTTGGAGAAGATTGAGGGCAGTAAGAATTCTGCAGATATGTTGACAAAACCGGTTGATAGGAAAAAGTTGAGCTATTGCTCAACTTTGGTGCATTTGTGTTGAATGCTGAAATTGAGACTTTAAACGATCGAGATAAAAGTTTTGGACATTAGCATTATCATGTACAGAGATTACAATTTTTGCAACTGGTCTCCAAGTAGGAGATTGTTGCTAATGGAGCATATTGCTGCAGCAGGTTTTGGTACACCGAAACGGATCCAAAACCGGGCCAAACCCGTTATGATATAATATAAATATGGGGTTATGGTGCTAGGGTTTGTACAAGCCGAAAAAAAGAGCCGAAAGTTTTTTCTATTGTTTTTTTCTGGGCAGCTATTTGTACTAGGAGTGAGAAAAGGCGGCGGCCTAAAGCAAGGCCCCAAGCGAGAAATTATTTGAGGCAAATAATTTGGAGGGCTGCTATTTTGTCTGTTCGGCTCGGCAGAACAGGAAAACAAAAGATAGTGGCTTTTCCTTTGGTATTTTCAGCGGCCGAAACAAAGAGGAAAATCACTGTAATAAGAGATTAGGGTTTGATCTCAAAATTTTGTGTAATTTTTTTGTCAATTCTCTTGTGGTTGAGAACTAGAAAGTTGTAATCATCTTTTGATATAGTGAAAATTTTTCGATCGTGTCCCCATGGATGTAGGCATATTGCCGAACCACGTTAAATCTGCGTGTTCTTTGCTATTTTTCTCTTCGATTTACTATTTGATTCCGCTGGTTATTGTATTAGTATTATTTTACTATCTTTTGTTAACTGTGGCCGCAATCAATATTACAACGTTTGATATAACAAAAGCTACAAATTTCGGCACTTGTTACAAGTGGTAGCAAACAAATAATAAAAATGCAGTTCACGTTACAAATGATGCAGCAGGCAATGCATTTCTCTAAACAGCTTCAAATGTAATGTAATAGATAATTAGCCAAAAAAGAAAAATATAGTAGTTTAGCACCCTATTCTGATGATCAACTGTCAAGTATTCTGGTTAGTTTGCATTATATACAGTGAATTTGTGTGTAAAGAAGTCTTCAATATTAATCTTTCATACTGTCTTGAGTACAAAGAGATGCCAATTGTTTTCGATTGTCAAGGGGAATTATTTCAATTTTCCCTTGGGATACTAATTTTTCTTTCATTTTTTGGTTATTATTTCTCAAAAACAACAATTTTCTTAAACCACAGAAAAAGCTCCAAGTGCTGCCAAACTTGAGCCCAGCCTCCAACTTTGCATATAGTCCTGCATGATAGTTCAACACAAAATAACATCTCTGGTTAGCACAGAGGACTACAGCCTTTTCAGAAAATGAACTACAGGGAAAAAAAAAAAAAAAAAAAGAAAGGAATTTTAAGGGTCGTTATTTTGAGGAATCAGATGGTCTTAGTCATACAAGAGTAACAAAGAAACGTACTTGAGTGGCTAACCAATTCCAAATTTTTGATGCAGAATTTTAATTTCCGTTCACAAAACACCTCAGATAGCATTTCAAAATTTTTGGAACTCTTTTAGACCACGCTTGTGGGAAAAAATCTGCCATTTGAAAGTCCATCAGATGCCACAACAAAATGGTAAGCAATCATATGCAAATAAAAACGGATAAAAAAAAGGAACTACACCATAGATTTGAAGTCCACAGGCCAATGGTTAGTAAAGTTTTCCAGGCTGTTCTCTTATATAGTGATTATTTGTCTATAAGAAAAACACAATAATTGGTTCCTTAGAATATGAATTTGAATATTCACTTAAAAATGTATTCGGGTAAATGCTATTCATGATAAAGTCTTTATTATAACCAATTCGAAACAGGAAAAAAGTATAGTGAACTCATAGGCTAAGTAAACGAGGATAAAACTGAGTGCATGCACGTACATACCACAAATACCACAATCTCAAATTTCACAACTTTTGCCGCAATCTTCCTAGTAGTGTTGGACCCAGGGTTGTTATATCACCTAAATATGAAAGCAAGACGTCAAAATCCATTGAATAACTTGGAAGTAGAGAAGTAATGCCATGTGAATAAAACATTTAACAATGATTACACCTACCTGCACCGAGAGTTAGGACGATTATTTCTTGATTTCTATATGATGAAATCCTGGAAACCAACTTATCAACCACATCCTCCTAAGAAAAATATGTATTATTTAAGTAGAGGAAAAAAATCAGCAACCAAGGAATAGAGAGATGGATAGTTTTAAGAAAACATTTATTTTTTCAGCCAGTCCATATGGTATATTATCGATGTGAAGTTGCATACCACTACTTAACCAGGATATAACAAAAAGGTCGTCTTTTAAGCTACTGGGTCATATATATCAGAAAACAATGTTTACCATTTGAGGAATATATTCAGATGATGGACCTCTGATCAAAGATGCTAATTCTCTCCCATCAGAGCACTCGTTCTTTTCCCTCGCGGAGTATATCTGGAATAATTACTTAATATTAAACATACAATGGCAAAGGCTCGTTCCAGCAACAAATTAAGATATTCCAAGGACATCCCCAACTACCTGAGTTATTATCACATGATCCGCGCCAGTGAAGGCAGTAGTGAAATCTTTCATCAGTGCAGCTAGACGGCTATAAAACATATTTAAGTTAAAAAGTATTAGGATTGCATTTTAAATTAAAGAAAATAACAAAGCATTACAGAATAAGTTTCACTGGAGAATGCTATTTGATGGGGACAATGAATGGATAGGATTAATTAGGAATTAGAATCAGTTTATTTAGTATTTTAGCCTATTTGAGATTTTTAAATAGAGTTTGATTAAGATATATAATTTTACTAAGTTTTGGTTCATTTGAGACTTCTATATGTATGCTTGTAAACTTGTATTTTAAATAATGATATGAGATATTGAATTTTTAAACCCTTGCATGTTGATTTGCTAAAATTATCAAATTTTTCTTTGTAGATTTATTGAAAGGGAGTGTGGATTCGCTTGGGTGCTAAGACCTGAATTCCTTATTTTCATCAATTCCCACCATCAAACCTTAATTCGTTACTGTTTGCATCACTATTCCTGGTAACAAATCTATCACAGCCCATTCATCTATAAGCTGTAGGATAGGAATTTCGAGGACTGCTCCCTGGTGGCCCAAACTTAAAATGTATGACTTTCTTTTTCCAGCAACTAGCGCATAATGGTTTATTTGGCAATATCATTTTGCTCATAGTTGTCACAGCCAAGGAGTTTACATAACCTAGAGATGGATTTAAGCTGATATCTTGCCACAGAAATTTGATCCATCATCCAGGAGGCCTTCCCAATGTATTTATGTTCTTTTATTACCAACCACTTTTTGTACGTAGAAGGCTTAAATGAGTTCAATGATCCTAAATGATCCTAAAATTAAGCATAAATTTGAAATGGTAACTCTCTAATGGGTCTGAAGTTTAAGAAGGGAGCCTGAATGGAGAGGAATTTAAAACCAAAGGCAAAAGCACAAAGAAGAAAGAAGAAAGAACAAGCTTTGGTGGGCACTTAAGGGGTCATTAACCTACAATTTCTAAGAAAAAGAAGATGGTAAGAAAACCTGAATGTGTGTGGTTGGAAAACTATCCATATTGCCTGATTTGGAAACCGTTGCCTTGCAGCTTGGAGGGCAGCACGAACTTCCGTTGGATGGTGAGCATAGTCATCGTATATGTGGCATCTGTTTACAATACCAATTAATTCAAATCGTCTGGAAACACCTTTAAAATTTCTCAAGTGGTTTGCCACAGAGCTTATAGTAGCATTCAGTTGCTTTCCATCAGGAACTAATAATGCGACTGTTGCAATAACCTGCAAACAAGAATACAAAATTAAAGCAAAGGATAACTTTTTCACCATTCATTTTTAACAAATTAATAAATACAACAGAAAGACAAGTGATTTGTCTTGTCAACACCGGACTGAATGAAAACGTTAGAAGTCGAAGTCAGTTATATCAATGAGCCTGCTATTTGGTCAATGGTGATCAGCACAGGCCCTTAAGTTTCACATTACGCCTAAAGTGATTTCAAACCAGAGATGTTAATTAACTCAATCATTTGTGCTTTTGTGTCTTCACAGATTCAACAAGAGATGTTAAAGTTTTCTGGGATTCAGACTTGGCCCAAAATGGTAGACTCAACATGCACTATAACTGCTTGCCTTACCAACCTTTGGTGATTCATCTGTTTGCTCTTTTGGACACCATGAAAGCGATACCTCTAACCTTAAATTCATGGAACTTGCATCTGAGCAACTTCAAAACATAGGTTGTTTATTAAGAAACCAAATTTATCTACTTGTACATGAAAACACATTAAAAAGTACTCATTTTTCAAAAAAAAAAAAAAAAAAAAAAAAAAAGCAAGTAAACTTGTATCATCTCCCATTTGAGTGTTTCCCCATCAAAATAAGGATCGACCATGGACCAAAACTCCATAAAGAATTTGACAAAGTCATACGATCAGTTGTCGACCTAGCATCAATCCTCTCATAATATTGCCAACTTCCACATCGAGGAAACAATGAACAAAATAATGGCTTTCTAAAATCGTAAACGACTGGCTGGCAGTATCCAAATTTTCCTAGATTTGGAATAATATCTAGAGGAATGGATAAAGAAGATAGATTTGGTTTAGGGAAGTGCATTCAACTCAAGAGCACATATAAAGCCAAGAGTAAGAACATACTCCCCTAAATCAAGTAAACTTGTAGTCTAACTAAATAAGTTCTTAACGAGTATTGCGAAAGACCACATAAAATGGAGACTACATAACAACATATAAGTAAAATATCATGACGATTAACGACAACACAAAATAAAGCAGAAAATGAGGTGGAATTCATAGAAATGAAGCACTTTCAAGTAATAATCACAAACCATGCAAACCAGTGATAGACTATACTAACCGCCAATGAATTGAGAACATTATGAGCTCCTGGAAGTGTGAGGCTAATATTTGCAATTGGGCATTCCTTGTGATGCTGCAACCAATCATTAAAATGTTACTGACTCCCTTATCAGTACTCTGATGGTGAAAAAAATATAAGTAAATCAAATTTCCATGTAAGCTAAATATGGTAAAGAGCAAAGTTTTAAATAACCAGTTATATGATTCGTTGTAACTTGTTATATGTAACTTAACGAGGACACATTGTTACATAACTGCTTCAAGTAACCTAATATTGCATAACCTTTCATGCTTTAGGGTTATAATGTATTATTTTGGGTTACATTATATATCGTAATCTAATTTCATTACGTGTTTTCTTTTGGATTATATAAATCTCATGATCATCCTCCACCCACAAATAACGACCTTTTCTACCAAATAATCCCTAACCTCTTTGGATTTCAATTCCCCCGCCGACTCTCACTGTTGACTTGTTGACTTCCCTAACAGATTGATCCCAAAATTTTCAATAGTCTACCTCAATTCCAATATTCATGAGAAGATTGCATGATATGATTAATTTGTTTTGTATTACTTATGTAATTAGAGTATTTGATTTCTTTATGCTTTCCTTCTTTTGTGGTCGATATTATATTATGATATTATCAATACGCTTATTGTAGTTGTGATTCTTGTGAACTTGTGTTTTATGAAATATGAATGTGAGAATAGAGAATTTAGGATTTCAAAGTTAGATTGTGATATATATTTTCATTTGTTGTTAGAATAGGCTACGATAATTTTTCTTTAGAAGTTTATTATTTTTTATACTTAAAACTTTATTTTTCTATATATTAAGATTATTATGGACAATTATATATTTATTTTTAATAGATAATTACGTATCTATGTTTTCCGGTACGTTATGTGTGCTATAAGCTAACCAAATCCAATGAGATTGTTATAGTTATTTTGAACATTTGCAAAGAGTTTGACCATAATGATAACAAGAGAATTTGTTTAATAAAAATTAACAGATCTATGTTTTCATCTTTGCCTTCATTTTTTGGCTCTACAAATTGCATGACATACCCTCTAAAATTTCTATATACTACTGTAAATTAACATTTAAAATAAATAGATGTTTCAAAGAAAAAAAAGAGATAAAAAACAGAAAAAGCCATTACTTTATATGAAAAGAAGAACATAGCTATGCTGTATTTGAAGATGCACCCAGGAAAAAAAATAAAGAAGTAGAAATTCATATCTAGTCGAGTAATTCTTCTATCATTTAGAATAATTGTGAATTTGAATATTTTGATGTCTATGTTTTGAAGATAGGATTATTGATTAACTTTTGATAGATCATTGACATATAAGCATGGTGTATGCTTAGGTTTTGTTAATTCATATTGCTTATTAATAGATTATATTTAGGCTAATATTCAATTAGATCATAAAGGTAATAACTTTTGAAGATAACTTAGATAAGATGAATTTTCTCATGATACCATCTTCCAACTAAACCAGACCACGTGATCAATCTAGTTGAATTTAAAAAAAGTAGGCTTTTGCCAACCAAGAAGAGGATTTAGGGGGAGTTTTCTCATCTCTGCCGATACTCTTTCCTCCTAATTTATTCATTTAACTTCTTCTCTATTATTATTATTATTACCTATTTTCCAAACCCCATCTTTTCAGCCGTAGTTTTGTTTTTGAAGTGTGTTCCTTTGGTATATAAGTCCCTACGAAGAAGGATCTCGGTTACCTTCTGAGTACTACTCTTTGATCTCCTACTTCTAAAAGTGCACTGTTGGGGTCGCATCACTATGTTTTTAGATAATGAGAAATAAATTGAATTAGAAATCTATATGCAAAACCATACATTGAAAAGTGGTGCAACTACATATTAAGTGTGCAGGAATTATGCTAATAAAACAAAAGGCCTCGTTAAACTTTAACCATTCATCTAAGTTTGGAATGAATTACTATATAAAACTTATGAAGCATATAAGGGCCACTCACATCAGCATTAATGTTGTTAGAAGAATGGTTAGATCCAATTTCTGGAAAGGGTAGGACTAACCAGTATGTAATCTTGACCACCATGTGGATTAAGTGTAACTGATGACGCGTGCCAATCATTTTTAGTAGAAATTCCATATGTCGTAATACTATGCCCAAGATTGGATACCAGTGTCCCTAGTACCATATCACAGTTTGACGCATCCTCATGTACAGATTTGCTTACCAAAGACATTGCACCTGCACTGGAACACATATAATTTTTACCAAAAGATAATAAATATATGGAAAACCTCAAAAAAGAAGTATGTCTGAACAGTGAAGAAAGTATAATATAACACTCAAAAATATATAAACAGTAAAATGACAATAGACATCAATTGAATGGTAGATCTCATTGCAACTTTCCTCTGTCCAGCTATTCTCAATTTTAAGTTGGCAAAAAAAAAAAATCCATACATAAGAAGTATCTACTTAAAGACGCATATCCATGCCTAAATGTATAGATGACTGACGATATAAAGAACGGGTGTTCCCAAATTATAAAAAGTACATCGTAGAGGAGCAAAAAGTAAAGTTAGTAAAATCTAAAAGAAAGTTATACAGAAAGAAGATGCTCTCATGGTGATCATATTACTTCAGGAAGATTCCGGATGGATAGATGCCCCTCTTGTGCAAGATCTCAAGATGCTGGTGCAGAGTTGTAAGGAATTCAAGGAGAAACACACATGGGGGAGGGGAGGCAATTTCTTGGCAGATTTTCTTCCCATGATAGGATTCTTAACCCAGAACGGAGGACTAGGACCAAACGCTTTCAACCAGAGCTTGTTAGGCCAGGGAAAGTACATACATTGGGTGCTATATATGATAGAAGTTAGGTCCTAGTGGACTCGTACCAACAAAAGAAGAAAGTAAACTTTAAAAACTATGCAGAGTTCACAAAATTTTCACCATGTAGTTTTAAACCTGAGTGCATATAGTTAGAAACACAAGCATGCATAAGCACATAGAGCCACAAGATATCGATAGTAAAGCACCAACCTGTCACCACATAGTATAAGATGACCGCCAACCTTGACTTTCTGCACAAACCTTTTAAATATATTCAAGACAGCTTCCTGATAAATGGGAAAAAAATTGTAAACTATGCAATGCCAAGGGCATATTGCTTGTAATAAATATGCAAACAGTAACTAATTGTTCAAAAAACAAAATAACTGAAGAAGAAATGAGAATTAGTTTAAACAAATCACCATCAAAATAATTATTAGTCATACCACAATCTATCAAAAAGAAAAGGTAGCTTATATAAGATAAAAGAGTTAAGGGGAGATAAGTAAAGTTTAATTTAAATAATCAAATTATTTATCACGGAGAATAACCTACAGATTATCTGGTAATCATTTAGAAGATGCCAAAATGATTGATAGAGGTAAGAAGTTGAGGTAAGCTTGTAAAATCATGAATCTTTTGCTGAGAACACTAACAATAGTAAAGGGTACTGCTAACGTTTAAAAGTTCAAAATGATTCAAAACAAAGCAACCATAGTCTCATGCAAGCAGGTAGTACCTGGTGCAGAATGGGTCTCTCTCTAGAAGTTATATAGATTAGAGCTCCTTTTGAGATTGTACTCCTTTGAGGGTAAGTGTTTAGTTTAATGTTGGCCTCAATACAATTAAATATTTCACGAAAATATGACAAAACAGTTGATGGAATCATTTAGAACATTAGAAACATAGATTAAATAGCTTAGTCAATGAGAAGCCCAAAATCAAAGATATCACAGATGACCGCAAATGTAGGTAGGGTCCTTATATCAGAGGAGAAAGCACTGATGTACGCTGTGTCAACTACCATCCACACACAGAAAATAGATTTTTAAAAAAAAGAGCATTTCCAGAAAACTAATAGAAAATATGTAGAGAATCAATCATCAGAAACCCTTGTGCCTCAAAGAAGTGGTACAGGAAGCAGATTGGAAGGACCAAAAAGATCCAAATATAACACAGAATAAAATGCAGCTGCATCACAAAGGTAGATAAAGATGACTTAGGAGTCGAGGGTTAGTGCTCCAATATGCTATGACACATCATGTTGAAATGAAGAATAAAAATTGTTATTAAACTCAAACTAGATTCTTACATAGATTTGAAAAGAACAGTGACAAAGTGAGCTTTGAAAGATATAAACTAATCAAGGAGGAGGCTAAAAAATCTGTTTAGGATCAAAAGTTAAAGTCTATCTACAAGCAAGTGTACAAGAATTGTCAAAGAGGTTGAAAATGATATATACAGAATTACTTGATAAGAAAGAGTCTAGAGACTTATGTACTATGAAATGTGTCAAAAATAAGGATTAAAATGTTCAAGTTTGAAATGAATCAAGGAAAGAGAGAGATTATTTTGATTGATTGTACAAGGGTAGTTTTACTCAAGATTTGAGTGAATTACCATTTAGCGTCAGAATACGAGATGTAATTTTATGTGCAGAATAGAAAATCTAAAGTTAAAGAAATTTTAAAAAGGATAAAATTAAGAAAATTTGTTGGTCCCAATAGATTCCTACTAAGCTATTGAAATACCTAGAAGAGATGAGTGTGAGATAGCTAATAAACTTTTTTAAAAAGATTTGGCAAACTAAAAAAAACCTAAATTAGTGGAGGAAGAGTACTCAAGTTTCTCTTTATAAGAACAAGGGTAATATATAAAGTTATTCTAACTATCATGGAATAAAAAAATATGTCAGCACGAAACTTTACGAAAGAGTAATTTAATACTAGTTAAGCTAGAATGTTAAGTTATCAAATAACCAACTTGGGTTCATGTTAGGGCGATCAACTATAGAGGCTAGTCATTTGCTTTGTCAATTTATAAAATAATTTTGAGATAGAAGTAGAGATTTTTATATGATATTTATTGTTTTAGAAAAGCTTTATTATAGGATATCGAAAGGTACTATGATGGACATTAATAAAGAAAGAAATCTATCAAGTATATTTTGACATAATCAAGGATATTTATGATGGAGTAGTGGGAAATGTAAGATATTTTGGCGGCCTAACAAGTAATTATTTTAATCACTTGTTAGGCCAACAATCACTCGTTAGGCCGCCACAATATCGGATATTTTCCACTATTCCATTGTAAATGTCCATTATAAAGAAAAATAATCCATCTGCTCAATAGAAATGAGTGGAGGAGTATGATCCATTGTTCGATCTGGTGTAATTCTCTTTTTTGGATCATATAGCCTATTCCAAATATTTGGGATAAAAGGCTTAATTATTGTTGGTGGTCGTGGTGTTAAGGTTTACAAAAATTTCAAAGAAAGATTTGTTTAGTACCTTGGATAATGTTCAAAATTTAAACCATTACTTATTATGCATGCTACTGCTTAACTCATGATAGCCTCTTTTTCCTTTTGTTTGAACTCCTTGCCTGCTATACTTGCATGCGCGCTTCTCAGAAGGAGGCATACAATAAAGAGTCAAGTCATCCTCACGAAGGAGGGCTGTGGAAGCACAGCATTTTTTTGTCGTAAGTACCATGCCACAAATCTTTTTTTTATGGGAGGGTAGCTATAGATCTGGCACTCCTTTTTTTAAAAGTAAACTAGAGAAATCCGTTTATTGAGTTAGAATTCCCCAATATGGTCATTTGGAAAATCCCTTTCTAGACAACTCTCATACAATTCTTGCGAAAACCAGGAAAGTGTCTACATGTATGAAAGAGGTACCAGAATCATTTTAAAAGCTTAAGCTCGTTCTTCTAATGAATTAAAAGACAACTACGTGATTAATACTATTGCAGAACCAACCTTCAGAGCCTCTGGTTATCCGCTAGTAAGAAAATCGGCTCTGTTACTCTTCAGAAGAAACTGTACTAAGTATCAAGCTAACACCTTACTGAATTGCTTGTGTGACAAAATGAGCCTGGCAAGTCCCTGGAGGACGTAGGATCGGGTGGGGAAAATGAGGTTCAAACCTTTGACTCCTAGTGAGTGACCATCACTCTAACCAACTAAGCTATTTCCTCCCTTTCTTCCCTACGGTTTGTCCTGCCAATGCACAGTACTTTAAAACGGCATCGCTCATAGCCATATAATCTTCTAATATAATAAATAAGATAGTTGTTACCTGTTTGATCTAATCGCTCATAGCCACATGCACAGTCCATTTTTTTAAGAAAGCGTAATGGGGCCAATTTCTCGTACTTGCACAATGTGCCCTCTCTCTCATCGAGTGCCCCATTCAGTTCATTAAGTTGTTGGCCTACTAAAATTGGTCTTATATGTCTAGGAATTTGTTTTACACTACTCTGCAAGGTGTCATTAATGCAATGACAAAAAAACTAAAGTCTGCTTGCTTTTCAATGATCTCCATATAGTTCAAATAGAACCGTTAGTATTAAGATTGTATACTCTATCCAGTTGATCACAACTGGATTGGATTAATTGATTTGCAGAAGCCCTCGCCTTGCTCTCTAGAAAGCAACAAGCTTTAAGGATTATAGGCCAATTAGTTTGTACAATAACTGATAGCGTAAGCTTCAAAAAAATAACATATCTTATAAGACTAGTGCCTAATTGTTAATTAATCGCATGGATAGGAACTGCATGAAACCCATCAAATGATGTCATTCAGTGGCCCATTTTTTCAGTGGATGAGACAGAACTACTCCTTCTCCACCTATTTGATAATATAAACATTATCCAGTGTTAGGGACTTAAATTAAATATCGCAACTACCCAGGTTCAAACAGAGTCAGGTACACACTTAAATAGGTCGAGAAAATAATATGCACCATAGTGGGTTCAGGTGAAGGGGTGTGGGGGGACGAGCAACAAAAGTGGGACTCAAACTACAAGAATTGTTGCCTAGCTATGCAACACTGTCTAAATGATAACTGCAGGATTTTAAGAAAATAAAAAAAATTATACCCACAAAAGCTTAGGACAAGGAGTATTTTCTTCCTTCTGCCGCCTATCCCTCAACCTCACAGACTCCCAAGTTTTGTTAGTGGCATCTTCTGCCTCCTATCCCTCAACCTCACAGACTCCCAAGTTTTGATAGTGGCATGGTCTCCATCAACAGGCAAATGAGAGGGGGTAAAAAATGATAGGGCACAACCTTCAATCGCCATATGTTGCAATGACATTAAATCTGATTTAACTATGTTATGAATAGAGAATGATAAACAGAGATGCATCAAGAAGGACATATTAGGGTGAGGAAATGCATCTTAAGTAGTATGGGTTGAGATGACAAATAAAAATGTAACATAAATCTACAGCATCAATATAGCTATGCAATGTTTATCAGATCAGAAGTTCATAAATAAAGATGGCTTAATAAGGAGGAAAAAAACATGAACTCAGTAAATAGAAAAGTTGAGATGGATATATCAGCCTTGTGTAAAGTCATGACAACAGTTGAGAGCACGGTTCAAATTATCGGAGTCAGTATCTAGGCTAATGTATTTTTTATTGGAATCAGCAATATCGGAGGTTTCATATAGGCAATATCTACTGGATATTGTGGTATATCATGTGTATCAGACACCAAAAAATCCAATATGATATTTTGATATACACCATAATGGACCAATATTTAAATCCTTGGTTGAGCGAGCATAAAAGAAGCATCAGCATTGTGTGAAGTCATGAGAACCTAGTGTAGGACTAATATAGGCGCATGTGCAATAAAGGACCAACGTCGAAACAGAGGAAGTGCTTGCATGGTGTGAATCCCAATAGAGATGAATGAAGTGGAGAGGGATGACTAGGAAAAAACTTCTCCCATCACCAGCTCTAGCCCTTGGGCACTAGGACTCGGAATATATAAAGCTAAAAACCAAAAATTGGAACCGGTGTTCATGCGCATATCCTTTATAAATAAAAGTGTGTCCAAACAAACCTCATTCTGAAAGATATCAACATGATCCCACTCCACATTAGTAACGACGGCAATCGAAGGAGATAATCCGAGAAAGCAACAATCATATTCATCCGCCTGCATAGCAGAGAACATGCATACAGATTCCACCAGCTCTCCAGAAAGAAAGATCATATCCAGATAATATGGCACTATAGAACTGGTTAAAATTGTAAACCATCCATCCAATGAATAGGCATTTAGAACACTATATTGAAAAATATAAAACAAGAAAATAATGATTTAATAAAAGAAAGCAGTGGTATGAATGAAAAAAATGACATTTTTTTAATTCTCAGCTTGAGAGATGTGAGATTGAAGGAAATTTTCACAGAAGTACATATAGTACAGCAAATAGATGTTAAAATATACACAATAGTGAAATTGAATTTGCAGCTCGCAGATGAAATGTTCTGTCTAAAGCCGAAAAGAAAAACAAAAATAACAATGCAGTGAGCATTAGGTTCTTACATATAATAATAGGCTTCAAAGAATTACACAAAATATGGATTTTCTCATCCTACAAAATTAAGAGTAGCATACCTCCAAGACGAAATTGGGTCCGCTACCAGGAATTATATTCCCTTCTTTAAACTAGACAAAGTAAATTACTAGTTAGAAGGAAGCCAAATCACACTAATAGTAAACGATAAAAATAAAAATAAGACATGCATGGCTTGTTTCATCCATTGGCAACAAATGCAAAATGCATAGTTTAAAACAGACTGTCAACAATCCATATGCATGGCTTGTTTCATCCATTGGCAACAAATGCAAAATGCATAGTTTAAAACAGACTGTCAACAATCCTTTGAAGTTTGAACGCACTATTCCTAACGAAAGAATCTCAAGTTATGCTTAGAGTATTTTACATATAGGTTGACATCTATAACAACATCATTGCAGCAAATGGATATATCAGCCATATAAGAACATTACCTCCAACAGGCCTCACAAATTTGCATCCTGAGAGAGGCAAGACAGAAGGAATATATCATATATCACTGAAAACACCAAGAAATAAGTTCAACTAAGCACTTAACAGGAGGTTGAGGCAGGCCTTTAAGAACTGGAGGAGGGTACACATACATGTTCAGTTTATACACATGCCCTAGAAATGCCACATTCTGCCCTCAATATGGAAGAAGAGGAAAGGAAGAGAGAATCCTATGCTAAAATCAAAAGGAAGAGAGAAGAAACAAGAAATCAGTAATTGCAACCACCCATGAAGCTTCAAAAAAAAAAAAAACTGACAAATTACATAAATGGACCTAAATGGCAGAAGAAAGAAGGGGTATTTACTGGTTTGTCCCTCAAATCTTTATATATTATGATTTTGTCCCCCAAATCTTCATATTTAGTATTTTGCCCCCCAAATCTCATAAGTTACAACAATTTAGTCCCCCTCTATAACTTTTCCTAACACAGATAAATATTTGACCATTTTACCCCTTTTTTCCTCTTCTATTTTCCTCATCTCTTCTTCTTCTCTCTTCCTCCTCTCTTCTCCTTTTCTTCATTATTTCTCCTATCTTCCTCCTCTCTTCTCCTTCTCTTTTCCTCCTCTCTTCTCCTTCTCCTATTTTGGAGTCAATTCACATTTTAAATTCATATAGGAAGATAGGAGAAGAAAAGGAGAAGAGAGGAGTAAGAGAGAAGGAGAAGAGATGAGGAAGATAGGAGAAATAATGAATAAAAGGAGAAGAGAGGAGGAAGAGAGAAGAAGAAGAGAGGAGGAAAATAGAAGAGGAAAAGAGGGGTAAAATGGTCAAATATTTAACTGTGTTAGGGAAAGTTAGAAAGGGGGACTAAATTGTTGTAACTTATGAGATTTGGGGGGCAAAATCCTAAATATGAAGATTTGGGGGACAAAATCATAATATATAAAGATTTGAGGGACAAACCAGTAAATACCCCAAGAAAGAAATGTAAAATACAAAGGTCATCCGAATCCCAATCCCTGAGACACATCTTAATTTGATTTTAGTCTCCCACGAAATTAAAATTAGGTCTGCCTTTCAAAAAATGTGGGACCCAATTACTATAAGAACGACAATAGGGAAAACTCAAGAACATGAAATGACTAAAATATCTGTGGGTTAACATTCTCCTCTCTTCACCCATTATACAATATACCTAAACTACGAGAATCCCTGTGCTACGAGAATATCGAGATGAAATGGCTTGTTGAGGGAGAGAATATTTAACAGTGGTGATGAAAGATAGAAATGGGTATACTGGGGCTTGAGACAAAAACCAAGAGTAAAAGAAAAGTAAAAGATAGTTGTTTGAGATTAAGAGTGTCGCATGGAGAGAGAGATGCTAGGTATGGAACGGAGAACCGAAAAAATAAGGGCTGTGTGGTGCTTTCAAAGGAGGTTCAGAGAGAAAGAGTAGTCAAGAGGCCCAAAAAGGGGTATACTGGTAAAGCATCATCTATATTAGTAAAAATATTAAGAAAAGTTGGGTATTAAGTAGAGGACTCATGTTAGGTGAGCTTAAACTAGTATCAACAAGCAGAATAAATAGAACCAGAAGGAAACCTGCAGTGATATATGCATGTAGCATTCTGTTCAATTTCTATGAGTAAGAAATGGTTCTTTGAAAGAGGTAATCAGATACGAAAAACACGAGCAATAACCTTAAGGCCATTGAAACAGGTTAGTTCAATGAAATTACCTGGTTATAAGACATCTTCTCTTTTGGTTTCTAAAAAGAGATGAAAAGAGAACAGTAACTTCAGCAAAATGTATAAGCATTATGGATGTTATGATTGGTGATCCTTTTCTAACCAACTTAGTATTATGTTTTAACTATGTGATGTATCTAAAAATGATAGCATCATAATAACATTTGTTACTTTGCAAGTTCATGTCTCCTTCGTAATTTGCCAACTCCATTGATTGACAACCTTTCTCTGAATCAAGTTTACGCATCTTCCCCTTTCTTCTAAAACCCTGAGAGCTAAATGAGCTCAAGGCTCAAAAATGTTTGTATTTGATTTGGTGTTCAGCTCGATTTTGGCTCATTCGATTAACAAACAAGACAAATTTGAGCTAGGTTGGTTTTCATGTTAAGTTCACATGTATTTCATGAACTTAGTGCTATCGGTGTTGTCAAGGGTGCACAGAGGCATTGTCTCAAACATGGGGCATTTGATAATGCCCTGCATGAGGTGTGGGGCGCATCGCATAAGCGAGGCACATGCTTTGGTTTGCCATGATGTGTGATTGATGTATTTTCTTCTTTTTAATCTATTACTTTGTTTATTTTAACTGCAACAGTTGTTTACCCTTTTGCTGTTTTTTCTTTTTTGTTACTTCACATATTTTCCTCTTCATCTTCTTTCTCTCATTACTTCTGGTTTTTTTTTTTTTTTTTTTTTTTCTGTTTTCTATTATTTACCCAATATTTTCAATTTTTTTTTCTCATGTAGTTCCTTTTTCTACTACTTTCAGTTAATAATTTTACATATTTGTTTGCGGTCTTAGATTTGCACATGAATGAATAAACTAAAAGGTTTGAATTATGAGTTGTGGATTGATAAAAACATGTTTGATTATAGAATGTTTAATTAATGTAATATATTTTAAATTTTGAAGCAGTGTGAGCCTCACAGTGTGCCTCTGGCACCCAAGGGTCCTTATGCCCGGCATTGCACATTGCACATTTATAAGAGTGATATTTTAAATTTAAGACCTATAATTTATGAGTACTGGTATAACAGAATACAAGGGTACTGTGCAAAAAGAAGATTTTGAATTAATAACATCTCTTCTTCTCCAGAAGGTACAAAGCCCCAATTTGAAAAGCCATCGGAGAAATGTGCCGCATGTGAACAAGGGTTAACTTACTTGTTGATTAAACCAACCCAAATTTGAACAAGGGTTAACTCACTTAGGTTCAGCTCTTTTACACCCTTAGAGCTAGAAAAACATATAGGACCATATATAGATGAATATGCTGAATGAGGTATTTTGGACCATAAAATATATAAATATTTGTTACTTTTCATCACTTATCAAGAATTAGAATACAAAAATATGATAAATGTTGATAAGATGACAAAATATAAACACATGCTACTCTTGTCACAAATCAATAGGACTTGAAGAGGCAGTTTAGTTTGATGTATATGAGAATGTATTGGCAGCATCATTATTAATTATCCACTCAATAGCTTATTTGGTTCAGAACACTCAAGATAAACCAGCATTTTGGCATCTTGACAACTGCCCCATGCATCACCAAATAGTAGCTTAGGAGGACACCAACTAGGGAGAGTTCATGTTAGGTCAGCACAGTTTATAGAGAGAGCAAATAATAAATGTTATTTGAAGGTTAACTAGACGAACTGATAGAGAGAGCATATATTTCTGTGGGTGCCACAAAACTGAGGTCATAGCACCTGAAGGTGTGGTTTTATTGGTACTTTAACTCAGAAAATTAGTTATACATCATAAGAGCAGATTAATCAAAATGTTGGATACTGGCCCAAGGTTCACATATTGGAGAACTCAGATAGCTTGCACCTATTCCCTAGAAATACAACAAAGAAGTTCCACGTTTAGTTCTAGGATAGCACCAAACAGGAAGCACGTAATTCCCAAATAATAGAAATGAGTAGTAAGAGGAGAAAAACAAGAAAGAAAGAATGATGTAAACCCCTCAGGGCATGTTATTTGCTATGGACAATTCAGTTGCACTTAGATAATTGAGCACTTGGATAGTTTTTTGGAGTTTAGGCTAAAACTTAGACTTTTGAATGGACTTCCTAGGACTTTTGTACATTTGGACTTTATATGAGGACTTGGACTCTTGGACAATTGAACTTTTGGACAATTTCTTTAACGTTAGGTTAAAGAAAATACAATAGTGTGTGTAATAAAAATTAACTTATATTTTTATTTTCGTTATTAATGAAATAATTTTTTTCACTTCATAGTGAAACAAAATTTAAATAAATTATTAAATTACTGGCATTAATTAATTTAGTTAAATTAATATAAAAATAAGCATTATGCATTTGTTTAGTAATAATATTGCAGGTGATGAAATTCAGTTGTCATTGCTATTTTAACAATATATGCATCATATTTCATAGTAAAAATAAATAAATAACATTATGTGCTTCATTTTGTTTATTTATAACATTAATTAATTGTAATTTTTAAGTAATGTAGTTACTAATAAGAATCCCTAAATATATTGCCAAAAATTATTATGTAAATTGTGATGTAATTAATAATTAACGAACGACAATATAACTTTTGAATTGTCAAGTAAAGTAATGGGTAAATTCCCAAAAGGATACCAATATTTGGACTGATTTTCAAAAAGTTCAAAACATATAAATTGGCACTCGATGTTTAAACTACTTTTCAGTTAAAGTAATTATGTTAACTTGGCTATTCAACAATATCACGTGCTAGGCACGTGATCGTCTTTTTTGACGATTGTATTCTCATGAACCCTTCTTAACCATTCCTTCTATAACTGTCTGACATGAATATGGCACTCTTTGAAGTGTCCGTGCTTCATAGCTCCAAGCAAAAGAACCCATGTCTTCTAGTTCTAGTTCCACTACTAGGAACCCACCACCCATGACATAACTTGAAGCTAAGATAATGAAAATATTGAAGAAGCACCTGTTTTCTTCACTGTCGTAGCTGTAGGAGTTGGTTTAACCATGATGTAAGGCTTTTGCCTAACACGAATATTGTATGGTAACTGTTTGTTAGTGGATCGACAACACTCTTACCCAATTAAGTGCTTGTCACTCCTATTTTGTAATAAAAATTAAAATGCAATGAAATATTGTTGTAAGAAGTATGAAGTTTCATTAATGAACTGGAGAAGAGTTCAAACATAATCTTGAGTCACCAACTAATTTTTCATACATACATTGGTAAACAAAACAAAGTGACTAACTCAAATCCTTAAACTTAGTTCGTGAGAAGTAAAGAAGTCAAAAGACACTCCAAATAAACAAATTCTAATATTTCAAAGAGATGACGTCAAACATCTACCTACTATTTATCTCACAAGCAGCAGCTATGCAAACAGTGAAGATAATTGGGGCTGATTGCTTCAATGTCCTTTCTTTATGTTGTCAGTCCTTGTACAATAACTATACAGTCACAAACAGACGAACAAAGGGAAAGCAAACACGCTACTCAAGGAATCAGATTTATGGGTTTAAACAAAACTTGCTCACTTCAATGCAGTTAGACATGCCCAACAATGGAGTCAACTTGCATCCATCTCAAGAGTTGATGGCCCATAGAGTTAAAAGAGTTATGTGAGGTGGCTCAATGGTGCGGGATCATCTCTAAGTTGCTCCAAACAAACAGAAGATGTGAGCAAATTTGCAAATGAGGTCGTTAGGGTTCAAGGTTGGAGATCAGATATTCTTGAAGGCATCACCGATCAGCGGTGTGGACAAATTCCGGTGACGGGGGAAGCTCAGCCCTCGGTACGTTAGGCCGTTTGACATCATTGAGGGAGTGGGGGATCTGGCTTACAGGCTTAAACTGCCACCTACATTGGAGGGAGTACAAAATGTGTTCTAGGTGTCATATTTGAGGATATGTTGGAGATGATAAACACATCTTTGGATCTTTCAGAGATGAAAGTAGATGAAACTAGAAACAGATCTTACCTATGAGTAGAAACCTACATCTGATTTGGATCTACGTGAGAAGGTACTAAGGAACCAGCATGATCCCTCTCGTACTTGATCTTAGTGTAGACGCTCGCCAGGAGTTGCACCTGGTAGTGAGAGAACGAGATTCGGGAGAAATATTTCTATTTATTCCACTGATTCAGATAACCATCAATGCAATCCTTGTGGTATGCCATTTGTGCCTGCCAATTCATACTTTACTAATTAATTATATCACTACGTATACATTTGACTGTCCTATACGGCTATTCCAAAATTTCATGTCATTGGCATCTATCAATAATGCCTACCTACACTTAGAAAACTTTTTCCCATCATATTCGTACCTTACAATCATGACCCTGTCACTATCTTCAACTTGATATTGACCTCTGTTCCTTATTTAGTATTTCGTTATTCTAAGTTCTGTAACTATAACAAGGCAACTAAGACTCATTCTATACTAACAAGTATTGCAATTAAGTACTAGGGATTTATTAAGTGAATCTTACTAGATATTGTTGATTAGATCCAAGTGGATTGGCACGATAAAACTGGCAGGTTTATAGCTATTTTTTTGGTTCCAAATCTTGACATTCGATTTGACAACCATCTTTGTCCTTCACTTAAACTTTGATGACGGAATTTTCTTATAAGGTGGGTAGAGTGTACAACAATTAAGCCTTTCATCCCAAATATTTGGGGTAGGCTACATGAACCAAAAAAAAATCACGCCGGATCGATCACTTTGATAGTCCTTCTCCATTCATTTATATCAAGTAATATATCCTCATTTAAACCTCTAGAATCCATATATTTTCGTATCACCTCCATTTATATTTTCTTCGGTCTTCCCTTCATTCTTTTAACTTGTCCTACATTGATAAACTCCCCTCGGCGAACCGGTGCATTTGTAGGCCTACGTTGCACATGACCAAACCATCGTAATCGGTTTTCTCGCATCTTCTCATCGATAGAAACTACACCTATTTTAACACGAATATCTTCATTTCTCACTTTATCTCTCCTAGTGTTGCCGCATATCCAGCAGAGCATGCACATCTCTGCTACACTTATCTTCTGTGAATGACGTTTTTTTATAGCCCAACATTCCGTGCCATATAATAAATCTGGCTTAATAGTTGTCCAATAAAATTTTCCCTTCAGTCTTTACAAGATATTACGGTCGCATAAAACTTCTGTTGCCCTCCTCCATTTCAACCAGCCAAGTTGTATCATATGGTTAACATTATTATCGATCTCTCCATCATTTAAATAATAGAACCCAAATACCTAAACTGACTGCTCATTTGTATCTCTTACCCATCCAGTTTTATAACATTATAGTTTATGGTCCGTCGTTTACTAAATTTACACTCCATATACTCTATTTTAAACCTATTCAATTTAAAATCTATAAATTCTAATGGATACCTCCATAATTCTAGCTTAGCATTTACCCCTACTCTTGTCTCATCAACTAAAACAATATCATCAGCAAATAGCATACACCAAGGTATCTCATCCTGGACAGCTGTAACAATCTAATTTCAACATAACTTACATTCTTGATATCAGATTAAATCCAGAGTGAGTACGTTATATTCGTCTCATTTTTTTCATATTTTTGGTGATTTTCTTGAAATTTTCTAGATAGTCACTTAAAATAATATTATTTTAATCACCGGTGGGCCCTACACATATTTTGACTAGTCTCTCTTCTTTTGACTTGTAAAGATGAACTTTGACTTTATTTAGATTAGTTTAGTTTGAAATTATAACCTTAAATAACTCTAATAACCTATTATTACTAGTTATTTGTCCTATACCTATTTTGTCTTTATCCACCCATACCTTACCTTCACTATACTTGTCATTTGGCCAAGCATGACAAGTCATCATCTTGCTCCATATCTCCTCTTTGTTTATATTTTTTCTTCCCTTCCTTTCATTTATTTTTCTCTTCTTTATTTTTCATTCCTCTCTTCCTTTTATTTTTTTTTACTCCAACTCAAGAGAAGAAGAAGAAAAGAGAAGAAGAAGAAGAAAAGAGAAAAAAAGGAGAAAAAATTCTTTAGCCTCAAAATAACCTTACCTTCCCTAACCCATCAAAGCAAATAAAATCACATCCACTCTCATATTTTATTTCTAACTCTAATTGTTTATGGTTAACTTAGAATCTTGATTTGTTAAAACTTAAAAAGATAATATCTCTATATAAAAATCTCTATGATTATTTTAAAAAAATAAAAATATGATTTTTACACTTTACTCTATATTTATGTATCGAATTTATCATTTTATTTATAATCTCTCATTCTTAAACTACAAATTGTAAAGTTAAACTATATGCTTAAATTTTAAATTATAAAAATGCCACCTTTATAAATGTTCATCATATTGGATATAAATTTGAAGTTTTCTACATAAATTCTTCGTGTATAATGCAATGATTTTAAATCACTTTCCACTTACCATTAGAACATAGGTATATATATATATATATTCATAATCATGTTTTTAAAGAGAAGGTTTTAAATAAGTTTCTACATTAAATTGTTAAAATATTTCTTTTATACGAGATATTATGTTAGGTCATAATTCTTTCTATGCTAATCCATGTTTACTTGAAAAATATATACATGTCTAAGATTTAATAAATTTACTACTTTCCATACTATGAAATCAGGCTAGAATTTAGAAAATCAATATGTTGTTAAAGTAATCATTATAAAAGTGTTAAGCCTATTTAATTCATATCTTTACAATTTAGTACCCACTTACCTAATATGTGTTTATATGTATAATTGTATATATATGATTCACATACATGATCATCATAGGTATTTTTACATCTCAATACTCACATACGTGTTTATATGTATATTTGTATTCATGTGTGGTTTACATACATGATCATTTTTTTAACATTCATTCTAACATATTATACTCCATCATACTTACCTTGACATATATATACTAGTTGCTTATACAAGATACATGAAAATATGTTGGATTTCTCTTATTAATACATACACATGTCTTGATAATGTCATGGATCCTGACTTGCCTGTTAACTTGATTTTGACACTCCATCATACTTGTCTTGACATATACATATTAATTACTTGTACAAGATACATGAAAATATGCTAGATTTTCCTTGTTAGTAAATACACATGTTTTGATAGTGTCATAGATCCTGACTTGCCTGTTAACTTGATTTTGATATGGACCACATCTTGCTTGTTACTAGATATGTATATGTATTAACTTTGACATGATTGGTTCATCATATTCCGATTGATTTGCATGTAATATAACTTGAAATCTTGGGTTATGGGAGAACTAAGGGTGAACAAATATTGTATCGTGAAAGATTTAGGATAGGTTGCGCAACCGAAATAGGGGCCCATCCGCGGGGGCGCTCGGATGGTACTGAGCCATCATCTCTTGTTTAGTCTATGTTGATGGGATGACCAAATACTCAGTATCGGTATCTGCTTAAGTGCTTAGCGGTACGGCTGGTTCAGCGCCAGCATCTTGGTCGGGTCCCGGGTATGCACGGGTACTTTCACATACAAGTCTATTTCTTCACCATTTAGTTCAAGATAAAATAAAATATGATATTAAGTTAGACTTAATATGCATGTATATCCCTGCTTGATATTATTACTTGATCATTACTGTTTCTCATTTATGTACATATGCTTTTTACATCAATTCATATTTTACTTGTTAGTGCATATTACATACTCCCTACCATACGAGTTTATTTCTTCACCATTTAGTTCAAGATAAAATAAAATATGATATTAAGTTAGACTTAATATGCATGTATATCCCTACTTGATATTATTACTTGATCATTACTGTTTTCCATCCATGTGCATATACTTTTTACATCAATTCATATTTTACTTGTTAGTGCATATTGCATACTCCCTACTATACGAGTCTATTTCTTCACCATTTAATTCAAATATAAAATAAAATAAGATATTAACTTAGACTTGATATGCATTAGTCTCCATACTTGATATTGATCACATACGAGTCTATTTCTTCATCATTTAGTTCAAATATAAAAAATAAGATATTAACTTAGACTTGATGTGCATTAATCTCCATACTTGATATTGATCACATACGAGTCTATTTTTTCACTATTTAGTTCAAGTATAAAATAAAATAAGATATTAACTTAGACTTGATATGCATTAGTCTCCATACTTGATATTGATCACATACGAGTCAATTTTTTTGCCATTTAGTTCAAGTATAAAATAAAATAAGATATTAATTTAGACTTGATATTTATTAGTCTCCATACTTGATATTGATCACATACGAGTTTATTTCTTCACCATTTAGTTCAAAACATAAAATAAAATAAGATATTAATTTAGATTTGATATGCATGTATATCCCTGCTTGATATTATTACTTGATCATTTAATGTATTCCACACATGTGCATACTTTCACATCCACACTCATATTTTACCTATTTGTTTATATTATATGCTCCCTAATTCTTATTATTTTACTTGCCGGTTTTGACCCTGAGCTCCCCACATACTCAGGTACTGAAGATGTGAGCGAGAATCTGCCATTGCACGACCCATACTTTTTAGAGCAGGCCGAGCAGCAGTAGATTTCTAGGCTTCGGTTTTTGTATGTTTGGATTGGTATGTATCACCCCTTTGGAACTTTATTTTCAACTTTTGTATCAGTATTATACTTATTGCTTTTTATTTTAGACATGTATATCTTCTCTTTTATAGAGCAGTAGACTAACTTCCAAAATCCTGGTAGATAACTAATATTTAGTTCCATTCATTTATACTTTTACATACTTATAGGTCTCGTGCACGTCGACTTACACGTGCATGCCGGTAATGCATTCCATTTCTATATCTCTCCGGAAAATGGGGTGTTACAATAGCTCTAGTAAGTCCATCACTATAGCAAATAAGAACGGGCTCAATGCTGATCCTTGATGCAATCCAATTGTGATAGAAAAATCACTTGTTAAACTACCACATGTTCTGACATTGACCACTACTCTATCATACATGTTTTTAATTATGTCGATATATTTGATGGGAACTTTATAATATTTTTTTTTACTTCATAATTTTGCTTTTAGTACTCGTCCAGAAATCCATGTATTTCTGTATCGGTTTATTGGCTGTATTTGTTTGGATGTCTGGATACTGACATCTATCTGATATTAAGTAAATTGATCATATCTTTCATTTTAGACTAACATTCAAGATTTCGATTAATAGTGACTACTCATCTCATTTTACCGTATTTTCTTTAATTTCTAGAATTTTTTTGGATAGATCGGTTTTTAACATATATTGTGAGATTATATTATTTTCCTTTTCTCTACAAAACCCAACAACAATAACTAAGTCTTTCATCCCAAGTATTTGGGGTAGGCTACATGAACCAAAAAAGAATCACGCTGGATCGATCACTTTGATAGTCCTTCTCCATTCATTTCTATCAATTAATATCTCCTCATTTAAACCTCTAGAATCAATATTATTTCGTATCACCTCCATCCATATTTTCTTCGGTCTTTACCTTCGTTCTTTTAACCTGTCCTACATTTATAAACTCCCCTCATCGAACTGGTGCATTTGTAGGTTTACGTTGCACATGACCAAACTATCGTAATCGGTTTTCTCGCATCTTCTCATCGATGGAAGCTACACTTATCCTAGCACGAATATCTTCATTTCTCACTTTATCTCTCCTAATATTGCCGCATATCCAGCGGAGTATACGTATCTCTGCTACACTTATCTTCTGTGAATGACGTTTCTTTATAACCCAACATTTCGTGTCACATAACAAAACTGGCCTAATAGTAGTCCTATAAAAATTTTCCTTCAGTCTTAACGGAATGTTACGGTCGCATAAAACTCCTGTTGCTCTCCTCCATTTCAACCAGCCAGCTTGTATCCTATGGGTTTCTCTACAAAACCCACTCACTTTTAATTAATCTTGCTTAGCAGATTGAGTAGAATTTAGTGAGGGAATGCATGGTAGTGGGAGCATGAGACGGCTAGTACTTGGATGAGGGAGCATGAGGTGTTGATTATGTTACATGAATATTTATATATGTGCGTGTGTGTCATTTTCCTTCACTCTCTCATTTTTTTCTCTCCTCCACTTCATTCTTCTCCATCCTCAAGTAGAAAGGAGAAGATCAACAGTGATCCTCTCCATTTCCATCTCAATCAAGCCCTAAAAAATCCATTATAAATCCCCAAATAAATCCAATTACATCCTACACTCAAAGTCCATCTTTCCTAATATCTCTACATCAAACCCCTCCAATTCAAGCTCAAATTCCATCCCAACAGGAGTGACCAACAAGGACAGAGCCAGCCATCCCCTTCAAGCGTGTTGAAGCCAGCATGGAGTTCCCGATTCATATCCCCCCATGTCTCTCCGGTTTCGGCATAAGGTAATAAATCACATACTCACCCTCTCATGTTATTAGAATCTTGGTGTTGAACTAGGATTCCTACCAAAGACTATCTAATAGATTTCTATATATTCCTAGGAAGAATTCATGTGCTTAGAAATCGATATAGCCATTTCAAAATACATGCTATAATATGTGTAAATGCACTAGAGTACTTATTTGATGATTTAAATGAAATTTTAATCGGAGCATTTTCATGTGTACTACTTTTAAATGAAAAACTACAGATGTACTCAACATATAATTGTAAAATATACATGTAGACATCTTGAAGCTAATGATCTGGCTGCATGTTGCCAAGACCTATTATTCTTACACCACTTTCCGATGTGTTCAGTCCCAAGAACCGGGGTCTTGGGCGTGATCCCGGCTATGCAAATGATAATTATATAGTACTTAGCAGTAAGTTAGGTCCCAAGAGGGCCAAGGTCTTGGCCATGATTCTGGATATGCATAAGATACTCCTAAAATACGTGAACACTTTAACTGGTCAATTCCAAACTTGACTCATAACTTGTACCTGCATAATCAACTTCATGTTTGTTATATCTTCCTTATACTTTTATATGTTTCCTTAATGTCATACTACCATGTTATCCATAATCATATATCCATTCATGTGCATGCACTTCGATTATATTTTTTGCGGGATTTGATCCCCGAATTACCCACAAACTCAGGTTTCAAAAATGATGAGATAGATCCACCACTCACTGACTCATACTTAAGAATCAGGCCAAATTCCAGTAGTATCAAGTTGGCTCCACTTCTTGTTGTACACTCTTTTTGATATAGTGTATATTCAGAACTCTAGAGTTCAGCCTCATGTTGTATTTTCTTTTGTTATCAGTATTGTATCCTTTTTGGTATTGTTTTTGGATCGTAGCCTAACTTCTCAGATCTTCTTTCTAATGCAACCAATCATACATATTCCATATTTACATCTCTTTATTGTTTATTGCTATTTGACAAATGTCATTTTGGCCAGCCCGTAGAATTTAGCAGATGAGAACTTACTTATACTGCTTGGTGTGATTTATAATTTGTTTGTATGGCTTCAAGTACATGTGTTTCGGAGTACCCGCCGGTAATGCCTTACCCATTAAGGGATGTACTGCAGATTCTTCTGTAGTGTAATTTGGGACATTACAGGGTAAAAGAAAACATATTACCCCTTGTTGTTACTGTCATCACCCATTTTTACCATCCAGTTTCATCAGGTACCAATTTTGTATGTTTTGAAACATTAGGCACACCTTCTGAAAATAAGTTCAAATGTTGGTACGCTTTATGGAATTTATCCGAAAGTAACTAACAATTAAATACAGTTAGTATTAAAATAGTTTATTAGTAGTTTATTATTTACTAGCATTTATGAGAGATTCTGAGTCCAAGTCTAAGAAAAAGTCCAAGGCTTTTTCTCTTGGACTTTTTTGGGAGGCTTGGACTAGCCAAATATGCATGCTTGATAATTCTCTTCGACGAAATTATCTAAGTCCTAATTCTAGGAACCAATAATACAAAAAACCAAAGTCTAAGTCGGAGTCCAAGTGAAAATCCAAATGAACAACACTAAAAAGTTGTCCTGACCAATAATACTAAAAAGTAAAATCCAACAAAAACTTTAATTCCAAGAAAAATTGTCCAAACCAATAAAACCCCAAATTTTTTCATTCTCTTTTTGAATGAAAGCTTAGTGAAGCTAGTAGAGTAATCAGAGCAGTATACCACCATAGAATACAAGTCTCAAGTGCAATATTTCACCACAAGCGAAATTATTGAGAATGTAACATCCTCACTACCTAGTCATAAGGCTACAAGCTATAGCATGACATATATGATGCTATGGTACAGATTGCTCCAACAAGGAAGCAAAAATTGAAAATGAAATTGAACCCTAAGCATACATTATGCACTGGAATAATGATAGGCAAAACATACCTGTGGAACATTCGCTCCTACTACTGCAATAGGATCATCCCCCATGGCACTCAAGACATAAGAAAGCATTGCTGCTGTCGTACTCTTTCCTAAAAGAGTGAGATAGTTGAAACTCAGAATATCATTGTATTACAGTAAAATGTTACTGCAAAATATCATATACAATAAAATATTTGAAGATAGAATATTTGTCAGCGAAAGAAATTTGTACTTTTGATGTGGCTAGGTCAAAAAAATTCTGAAGTATTACTGGATTCATGAATTCTAATTAGAGGAACTACTTAATGTACATTCATATAAGATGCTTAAGAAGAAACAGTCGTTCACAAGTGAAAACTCTTTAGAAGACATCAAACCTAAATCAAATGCTGAAGTCATCAATGCATCACTTCTTAGTTTTCGGGTTGTGAAAATGGCTTCAGTCATACTTATGAATGTGGATCCCCTACTAAATTTCTTCCCCTCTCAGTGGAAAGGCATGGCGCATATTTGTACATCCGCGTTGACTAGTTGTCTGGGGAACTACAGATGTACATACCCATATTTACCCTTCTAAGGGTCCTAGTTGTCACCCACAACCTACCCAGCCTAGGAACATAAAACTGATGCCTGCATCCACAAACCATTGGTCATAATCAATTTAAGGTAATGGTAAATCATGATACATTAGTAATAACTTAAGAAAACCCTCGGCCAATAATTTTGAAGAAGGCGCACAGGCATCCATATTGTCCTCCACAAAATAAAATAGATCCACATAAGTGATGCAGATTATACTTTGGTGCCCCATAAAATGATGGAATGACTATTTGCTTGAAAGCTACATACATGTTAGGTCTGGATCACGATAATCATATTTTACGCCGTGGCCAGTGTAGCACAAGATTGCAGCATACATTAACAGTGATGTGCATTTACCACACTGCCGATCCTTTGTTTCCTATCCTTCTCAATGGCCTGATTACTTTCCATTGCTTGCTGATCTGTTTTTGCAATCATGGAATTGTAGCTCCTCCACAGGGTAAATTCAAAACAAGTTTTTGGGTAGGTTTTGTATAGTTATAGTTCTAAGAGGGAAAACTATGTAATAGAATGAGAATATTTAACTACAAAATATACAATAATAATATTATGGCAAAGAACAAAGTTAATTGTAACTAAAAATGATTACCATAGCATATAGTTACTTTAATATCTATATGATGGCATTTAAGAAAATTCACTACATTAGGAATTTAGGAGACACTAAAATCCTATTATAAAAAAGAATATGGAAACATATAATGCTAATCAAATCCAGTTCACAAACTAAGCTAACAAATTAGAGCCATATATACATGTTAAGAGTCATATCCTAAATTTAGCTGGGAAAATTTTAAGCATGTCATGTAGAAGGCTTGTACCCGAGCAGCACTAACTTTGGCACAGCTTACAAAAAATAACTGTTGAAAGTTGTTAGGCATAAGAATCAACCACATGGGTAGGTACAACTTCATCTTATACAGAAACAATTCTATGTGCATGTATTTTATCTGATTAGAAAAGCTTAGTTTAGTTCCAGGCCGGAAGAGAACAAATATGGAAGTAGGTTATAAAACACTATTGTTACCTTCCAAATGTTAGGTATGAAAAAGGAAAAGGCTACATGTGATGCAGTGCATGTTATTGCTCAGGCATGAATGCATGAGTGCAAAGGTTCATTGGTATTTTACACATTTTGGAGTACTAGCTGAACTTTGCATTTCGCATACGCATTGTCGAGAACACTCGCACAGCTTATACAAGCCATGATTTTGGTGTGAGTACATTCTCTTTGTGGCCTAGAAATTAATATGCTTTTGAAGGAAACCATATTCGAATCTGAAGCAGAAATAGCAAATGTTGTAACTGTCAACTCTAAAAATCCATATCCATAGGCATTACAGAACCCCTTTGATTAGTCCGTATCGATTGGAATAACAGTGTTAGATTAGACCAGACCAACTTAATCCATTTATAGGCTATAAATCGTGTAGCCATAATTAGAAAAGCATGTTCCCAACTTTTTCTATCCATCATTTATTGGTGGCTTTGAAGTTTCAGATTGAATCTTTGGACCACAAACCAACACAAAACATACTTAAGAGGTAGAGTCGAATCCGTCTGACAGATTAGAAAGCAAATGTTTACTTAAGGTTAGAAAGTCCAAGTTCCATGGTTCGTGCCTATCATTTGACCTCACAATTATATACCCTGTTTTCTGAGAGCTGGTGTCACATAATTTCTATTTATCATTGAACTAAATATTTACCACAGAACTTTCACCTTCAAAGTCCAAAAAGTTCGATTCCACACATATATGTGGACCAATATGTCTGCATCCTGTGTTTCCTTTTTAACTGCTTGCACATGCAATAATTAAGAAGTCTTGTAGAATTCAAGATTTTGGGTTCCCACGAGACTTAACAAGAGAATGAACATCCTCAAGGTTTTCAGGAAGGAGCAACTTTTGTCCAGAACACAAGGGAAGCATATTGTTTATTCTGTTACACATTGACAGAATAAATTTTCTGATTACTGTCCTGTCTATGCAGAAGCCTGTTGCAAGAAATTTAAACATAATAGCATACAACAATCACACAAATGGATGAAAGATTGGAATGCAGAAAGCGTGCAACCAAATGGAAAACGTAAACGAGGAAAGTAAAAATACCATGGGTTCCACTAATAGCAATTAGATTATAATGCTCTGTGATTCTTCTCAGCCAACCATCTCTCTTATATCTACACATCAGCATGGAACAGATTAGATTTGCATGTGAAGAAAGACTACAGGCAACAGATAATTTTTAATTACAAGGCATTTTACAAATACTTCAGTGAATACCAGGAAAAACATGGCATTTAATAATTAGCAAAACAAACGCGGAAGCAGTGTTTAAGTAATTTGGTGTCTCTCACTGCATGGGGTTTGCATGTCAAAATGAAGGTAGAGAACAGCATACAAAACAACTTCCAATGCAGTGTACACAAAGGAGACATGGTTCACACACACACACACACACATATCCACCCCACATTCCATGGTTTCAATCAATGAAAGCTTACTCTTATGTACTGAATGTAGGATTTACCTAAATTATCTGCTGCCCATTCTTGTTTCCTCAAGTATATGCCTTTGGGGCATGCCCTTTCAAAATTTATATTTTGGTCTAAAAAGTTTTCTTAGCTCCCCCCAGCCCTCCACTTGTGATGAATTAACATAAATTCAAGGTGCCTAATAATGAAACCCTCCCTTGGTCATTGTCATTGTATAGAATCTTTGACAGTCCGCTAATTCTATTCTCTAGAGATGTCTTTTGCTAATTATATAACACTAAGTAACAGTCCCATTTTCCCATAATCGTAAGCCCATTTAACTCCAGTTTGAGTCATACCAAACAAACCCACACTACAAGTACACACATGTAATAATGTTAGTTACCTTAGATCTTGTCTTAGAGAAAACTGTAATTTCTTGAGAAAAGAAAATATACACCAAAGCTTCCTATATTAAATGTCAAATAGACTAGTTCTCAGCCGTCAACTGTTTCTTTTTTTTAATATAAGAAAATCAAATTGATGCCAAAATAGAGTCTTTCATGATGCTTTGGCCAATCACTGACCAAAAACTGTATGATTAGTTGAACAGGAAAAAAAAACATGTGATGAAGCGCTAAATAGAGCTCTAATCCAAGGAGGAGGAAGGAATAAATGGGACCTATAATAAGAGAGAAGTATATAAAGAAATTGAAGAAAGAAAGAAACTCTAATTGTTAGTCAGTAATGATAGACAGTGGCTAACATAATAAATAAATCAGAGAGAGCCGGAGCCCTAATAATCTTAAGATCAAGAGACGGCAACAATGGGAATCAAAGCATTCTTTATTTGCTAATTTTGGCATTGTCCAGACTTACCATCTGCTTTTCCTGAGACTTAATTATCATATTCACTTGTCAATTTACAAAATTAGATTGTTTATCTCCATTGCTAGGACCACCTGGCTGTGTTTTATGTAAAAACGGCTGTGCATATGCCCGGCAGTTCAGCATAACGTCTTCCAGTATGTGAATTTTTTGCCATCTAAGAATTTTGATTCAGATTCGAGGTTCTAAGTATCATATTTGTGTTTGTATCAGCTGGGTAGTTTTCATATCGGATAACAGGTTATCAGATGATATATCAGGAATATGAACCGATATCAGGCTCTCATGACATATAATTAGACCCCCCAAAACGATATATCGGCATTCATAGAGGCCGAGATTTAGAACAATGTCCAGAGTATGTTTTCAAGTTAATGTAAATCTTAACTACTGGATGCTTTTGGATCTTAAAAGTCCTGGGATAGATTAAGAGATTCAGTACTAATAGAAGCTCAATCAGAATGCCAATCTTCTTCTTATGTTGTAAATGTTAACTTTGTGCTTTCCTTATTGTGAATGTTGCATTAAATTTGATTGAAATTTCCTAACTGCTGTCATCTATTTCTGTGGTTGAATGATCAAAAAAGAACTCCTGCTTCGAAGGAGAAGCAGGCTCCTCCAGCCAAAGATGTCAGTACTCATGAATCGTGATGCTTGTATGCAGATTCATGATGGATTTCTGCAAGCTGAGAGCTGATCATTGTCGAAACATATATATATATATATATATATATATATATATATATATATATATATATATATATATATATATCAACGTTGAAAATAACTCGTTATGAAATCTAACAGGAAACTAACGTTACTTAACAGACGAAAATAACTTAATGCACCATAACGTTGTGTTTTAACGTTATTTTACGTTACGTTAAATTACGCTATATTACGTTATTTACAATAATTTTCTTAATAATTTTTATAATGTTGTCGATTATTTATTTTGATTGTTAACGAATTGCTGCAGTTTTTCATTTGACGACGTGTTATTTACTTATTTGATTACTTGTAATATTGTTAACTTGGTAATTTGTGATTACATCCTCATTTACTTGTTATAATTCCTTATCAATTATGAAAATTTCTTATTTACTGATTAAATTGAATTCTCAGCTAATCTAAAATAAACAATTAGAAATAACATAAATTGAGCATTACAAAATATAAATTACAATATTGATAATAATTAAAAATAAGCTTAAAATCTTGTTTTCTTGTTTTCTTGTTTAGATGATAACTGAAATTATGGATGTGAATATAATTTAATTATGAAGATAAATATGAGAATTATTGTGAAACTTGTTAGAAATTTAAAATTAATACTGAAATATAAAATGTTTTTATATTTTTCTTTTAGAATTTTTTTAATTCAATTTTCAATTTATAAAATTTATTTTATATAGTTTTATGTTTATTTTTATTAAATAAACAGAAAATTGCATAACCTACGTTATGCGTTATGCTACTACTTATATGTTGCCTACTATTGCATCTAATAAATAAGTTTATATGTTGTGTACTATTGCATCTAAAAAAGAAGTTTATATGTTGTCTACTACTGTTTCTAAAAAAAAACTTTATTTAATGCCTACTATTACTTCTAAGGAAAAAGTTTATCTGCTGCCTACTACTGTTTTTATGAAAGAAGTTTATTTGATATATACTACTACCGTCTAATAATGCTACTGCTGCAGCTAATCCACTTTAAGTTAATATGTATTATTGAAGAGGAACAATATTTTCTAATATGTGTAACAAGTTGGATATAATTGATATTTATACTCCAACTTGAGAGGGAGTGTTAAATTAGAAAAATATTTTGTATTTGAGCTTACTTTAGATTTAGTCATATATTACCTGTTGAATTATTTGTATGGTATTGAGACACCTATATATTTATAAATATGTGTATTCCTTGACTCATAATAAATAGATTGGCTGACTCTAATTATTTCGCAACATACATAATAGAGTCTCTTTCCTCATTTTCACGCTCTACAAGTGCTCTTCAATTTTACTATTATGCTTTAATTTAGTAGTTTGAAGGCTTTGTTTCCTAATGCTAAAACTGGTAGAAAACACTGCACACACTAAGCACTTAAGGGTTACCATACACCAATTTGATGATAAGAAAATTGTCAAAGAAAAAAGCTTCTCAAGATTACTTAGCATTTGCCGAAAACAAATCTACAACAAGAAAGTTTATAACTAGATAGTGGATATACGATAGACACCACTGCTCCCAAGCAACTCCTAGCGCCAACTTTATTAACTCTCACAAAAGACCATATGAAATACATCGGACTCGCACTAAACACAAATGCACATGATATGGAGAAGGGATCTAGACGTATGTCTTTTAACTCCTCGAAAGTCACAACACATGATCTATGGGCTGAAAATGGCACACCAACACCTTCTTCCCTAGCCGCATTTTGAGAATGTGAAATGCAATGTGAATTGGACTCCATAAGCAGGTGTCCAGATGGCAAATTCTACTGCATGAACGGTTGCACCATTGGTCAAGATGAGATCCACCATATAGGTGTTGGTTTTAATGGTCGCATGACAATAAAAAAAGTGTCTGCTTGCCCTGGGATGACAAGTGACAACCTTACTAAATTTTTGGAAGTTTTACTTGGTTATTGTGTAGTTGGACTGCACCCTTCCATCCTCCACCACTATTTTTGAGAGGACATTACTGACATTAATATTACTTGTATAAAGGTTGCCAGTGGCAAACTCCTCGATTGAAGGGATGTCACGCAAAATTTTCATTTCTCCCTTTACCGTTGAAAGCTAACATATTTTGAGAGTGTTATTCATGGTTATTGCTTCAGTGCAATTAGGACTGATTTTGAGGAGGTAGAAGATGTCAAAAAGGTTACTAAATGAGAAGAGAAGGGTTGAGCTTTGCTTTGTTAACATAAAGGACAAACGGTGTTACCCTACTAAAGTCCAGCTTCACTTTTGCTCCGATGTGTAAATTCTTTCTTGGAAGAAGAGCATTATGCTAGAACCTTTAAATAATTTAGTTTCTAAAACTCAAAGTAGGCATTATAGGTGAAGGCATTGATTCTAACTATTGAGTCACTGAATTTATTGCATTTCATATTGCCTTGAATTAATTTGTTAATAGTGCTCTAGATATGATAGTTTTTGGCAGATTGTTGGGCCTATAAACTTCAGCTAACATAGGTGTACGATAGGAAAAAAAAATGACATATAAGAGCAAAATTTCAAATATTGATCAGCTCACAAATAGTATTTAGGAGGAAAAAAGTAGAACTCTCTTCATGGTTTATGATGTTAGAAAATCCGATTTGAAAATGTGATATTTTTCACTAGCTCTAGGACATATACTTTTATAGAGATTCCCTCTTCCCTCACCTTTATAGTAGAGAAGATATTAGAGAATGTTTGACTAGAAGTGATTTAGAAGTGACAACAATTTGTTGAAAACAAACTCTTGTTATATATGGATGATCATTAACTACATTCTGTCAATGGAGGTTATGAGTGAGTTTAACTAATGTGAGACTTAACAATTGTATATTTTTGTTACAACTACTCAACCAATTTATATGGCACGGGATGTTGGGCTATAAAAAAACGTCATTTACAGAAGATAAGTGTAATAGAGATGTGCATGCTCTGCTGGATATGCGGCAACACTAAGAGAGATAAAGCGAGAAATAAAGATATTCGTGCTAAATTAGGTGTAGCTCCCATCGATGAGAAGATGCGAGAAAATAGCTTACGATGGTTTGGTCATATGCAACGTAGGCCTACAAATGCACAAGTTCGACGAGAAGAGTTTATCAATGTAGGACAAGTTAAAAGAACGAAAGGAAGACCGAAAAAAACATGAATATAGGTGATACGAAAAGATATGGAATTATGGATTCTAGAGGTTTAAATGAGGAGATATTACTTGATAGAAATGAATGGAGAAGGACTATCAAAGTGATCAATCCGGCGTGATTCTCACTTTGGTTCGTATAGCCTAACCCAAATACTTGGGATAAAAGGCTTAGTTGTTGTTGTTGTTGTACTCAACCAATAAAAAATCTTGCTATGATTAGCAGCAAACGATCACTAACCATGTGGATATTCGGTGAATACTCTTAACAATGTGACTCAAAAAGGGAAATCTCAAACAAAGTCTTGAGTCCAATTATATTTAATTATATATCGGACAATCTCATCATCTTTCTAATGTCATCTTAACATGAGTGCTTATAAATCACATTTGAGCCACAAGCTTAACAATCTCCATCTTGGCTTATATCAATAAGGGACCAATCGAAGAGCTTGAATTTTTAGAGATCAACCATCACTGTCTCCACCTTGAAATGTGTTCCGTCATAAATTTGCGAGTATATTCTGAAAATTGTCTCATTTTCGAGTTAACCCTTCCACAAACATCCCTAATTGTGTGGAGTGTCTCAATTAACTTTAGCATTCACCAAATATAAAGCTACTACTGTATTGCATTATATTATGGAAAGTACATGAGTTGTATCTTCTCTTGCACTATAATGCCCACTCTATGCTTGTATTTTGCCCAAAAATCTTCATCGTCGGCTCTAACACCATTCATGTTGGTAAACAACCATTAGCCATATGAATACTTGGTAAATACTCCTAAAATCTAATCTTATTAAAAAAGAAAAATCCCTAATGTAGTCTTGGGTCCACTTGTATTTAAGCATATATTCATCCCCGTTCAATCTGATGTAAGACTAAAGTCTCGTCCTCTTTCTTATATCTTCTTATTATCTTTAACATGACTGTTTATAAACAGGATTTGAGCCACAATATCAATATTACGAACAACCTCCAATAATATATGGTTAAAGGCTAGCCATATATAACAAGAGTATGCTTCCAATAAAATTTATAACAACTAGACCCCTTATAACTAAGTGCTCTCTAACATCTTCTCTATAACAAAGAGGTAGAGAAAAACCTATATATACACTCTAAAGATAGTGAAGAACACCACATTTCCAATTCAGATTTTATAATATCATAGACCATGGAAAGAGTTTCAGTTTTGCTTTTCTAATACGACAATGAGCTGATACAATACATAAAATTTTAAATGCATCTTATTATCCATCTTTGTTGTTTAGCCTAACAATCATTTTAAATCTTTATTATCTTTGTTGTTCATTGGAGGGATAATGGAGGTATCCGACACCGACGGAACCGAAGTTTATTAACAAAATAATCTGTCATACACCATCACGTTTTGAGCTATTAAAAAATTGAACCAAGAGAATCTGAGAAGGAACAAATTGAATAGCTCAATAGTTAGACTCAACACCTTCACATACAATACCTATTAAGAGTGTAAAAACCATACTACCAAAAAATCTTAGCACAATGCTTTTCTTTGGAAAAAGAATATGCATGTTAGGAAAAAAAAATTTAGAGTTTAACAAGACAGCCTCGCCAACCCCGTTTATGTCCTCAAGCAAAGCTCAATCATATTCCTTCACATTTTCCAATCTTGCTCTGACATTTTAAATTGCAGCCGCCGCTATATTGGATAAACGACTGTTGCTGCAATTTTGACCCCTAGCCACAATGATATGGTACTTTCATAGCATTTAGTGTTTTGTGGTCAACAATATATCAGATGCAATTGTAGACATGAAAGATCACCAAAAAACATACAATATTGGCACCCATGTTATTGGGTTGAAATTGATTTGGGTCGAAACCGAATTGATCCAAACCCGAACCTGCTATTACTTATACACTTCATCGAGAGAATTAGGGCTATATCGACCCAATTTCTACTTACCATTCCACATTGACGCATGGAAAGAAGCATTAGAGTCGATAGATAGGACCATCAGAGATTATCAACGGGGATCAACAACTTTAATCAGCAAAGTGAGGCATTAAGTCCTAGTCTCTCAATTCCTTCCTCAGCAACACAGACACAGACACAGAGAAGGGTCATAGGGATTATCAGCAAGGATCATCGTTGGGGATCATCAACGAGGTTCAGCAAAACATCAGCCAAGAGAGGGATCATCAAGAATCTACTTTTAAGAAAGTAATTGGATTTCTCTCTCCAAGTTCCAACTGCCTCAATATTCCCACAACTTCTTAAGATGCCTCTTCTCTTTCTTGAAAAGTTGCAAATCAATGAAGCTCACAGATTTTGTATTTTTTTTAATTAATTTCTTCAATTTTTCTTTTCCACAATTTTGATGTGTGTTGTGTAAATTTTCTAGTACCATGTGGCTAATAAAGGATGACAATGAGAGACTCTTCTAAATTCACTTTACAAGTTTTTTCTCCATTAAATTGTTTACAGTTAATGAATAATAATTGATAGCAACTGCCCTCTTAGAATTTTAATCAGAATTATCATGGCAAGATTAGTGTACTAGAAAATATGATATTTATGTAGCTTTACATGATATATGCATGTATTATCTAATTCATATTTGATTTAGGACACGAGGACATGTACATTTAGAGTTTGTTATTAGCATCCAGTTTACTAAATATCCCCCATCTCTCTCCGACAACCGATATTCCGTTATGAAATTTTTACGACCAATATATCTATTACAACTGATATTTAAAACCTTGCCTTACTCTATAGCTTATTTAGATTTTACATCGGAACAGCCTCACTGAGGGAAATATAAGGCTTCTAAAACTACTAGTCTTGGCTGGAAAGAAAATAGAGAGACAAAGCAAGCATTCAGATTCCCAAATCAAAGACAATAACAAAATACCAGAGTTAATGTCAAGCAATTCCATTCTAGGAACTGATACTATAATTTTCCCCCCTTAGCAGAGATACTAGCCAACCAGATGAAAGAACTGGGAGGAAATGGAAAATTCTCTGTGCAACAATAACCTATTGGGGACCGGACTTCCCTCTGTACCGTTAGCCCTAAAATTGGTTACAGCTCCCTGCCTGTACCTGGCCAGGACTATTTCGTTTCCCTACCTGACTTTGATTTCCATCTAGTCTCATTATTGCTCTTGGAGTTCTTCTTTAATGGATTTTGCATATCGTCTAAGTAAGCTAATAATCATTTTGAGCCACTAACAACAAATATGGAACATAATTATTGTTCAGTAAATATTAGATAAGAGGTCTAAAATCACTTAGATATGGACAGAACGAACAAAAACGTTTATTAAACAAATTTTATTTCCTTGATGTTATCCAGACTATGCTACTTGGATCAGCATCCTTTTTTTCCATGAATAACTTTAGATCTCAGCATGCAGACATATACTCCAGAACAGTGTGGTCCATATTATGAGATAATGACTCTACATGCTAAGCATAACAAATATTGAATTGATAGTTGATAAGCCTGTCAAATTCCATAAATAACTTCTCTTAGTTATATATTCTGCATCATAGAATACATCTTTGTTGCTTTTTAGTTTCATAGACGATATCTATCTGAAAATCGGCATTTGCCTAGACAGTATATGAAGCCATATTAAAGCATTCTCTACTTAAAAAATGATAAAGAACGCGAACCAAAGGGGCACAAAGAAAATACCAACATTGGAATCCCCATTGACTTTGCATATGCAACCTCCTCATTCTCTATAGGAATAGCACTTGAAATAACAAGTGTATTTGGAAGACTAGATCCAGAGTTGCTTTCTAAATTTGACATTGAGTGACCGACATTTATTCTTGCCCCAGCTTTTCGTAGCTTGTCCATGAAACTGCTCCACATAATATCAGAGCCACTAACCTCAAACCCCTAAACAGAACAAATGAATTAATACTACTCCATCAAAGAGCTTTAAGTTTGGATAATCTTCATAATTAAAATGATAAAATTAATCATGCAATAAAGAAAATATGAATCAATAGTATCAATAGTCATCTTATAAATTAAATTCATTTTGCAACTAAAATTAAAAGATTTAACACTCAGTACTCTTTTAATGTGTTCTTAATAGTATGGTAACAAGTAATACTGCCTCTCAAGGAAAGCATAATAAGAAAAGATTGTAACCACCATATTTTCATGAGCATTGGACTATACAAAATAAGGTTCAATATTTACACAACCTTCCACTAATTTGCTTCTTAATAATATAAGAGACTAGTATATTGTTAAGGATCAGACCTATTTATAAGGAAAACAAGTAAATTATGGAGAGGATTTGTAGGTTTTTAAAGGGGAATTAAGCTTCATGATAGTGACATGTGTCCAAACAAAAACAATCAAGATTAGGAACACTAGAAAGTAAAATGTAAAGTTGTTCAGTCATCTAAGTTAAATCCTAGATAACAAATGGCCGGGTTGTCTTTTGTCAGCTTTAAACTTATAGATTGAACCAATATAACAGTGCAAGACGATGACGAGGTTGCCATTTGCTTCAACTCATTATTATTTGATGAAGTAGCACATAATATGGCCGCTGGAACAACTTAATTTTTGTTATAATAGGATTCTGCCCCCTAATCTACATCTAGCTCTTTGATTAACCGTCATATATGAAAATTACCTCTGTTATAAATGAAGCATCAAATAAATAAAACAAAAACCAAAGATACTTGATCAAGACTGTGATTAAATCTTGAATTCTCTTGGGGTTTGGATCAGGACCCTGAGACCCCGGAGGTTTCAACAAGGGCATCGCCTTGCTTGATAACCGGCAGAAAATAAGATGAAGGAAGAAGAAGAAGTAGACTGAGGAAATAGGAATTAGGAATTCAATGAAATCATTGTTAGGGTTTACAAGCAGCTGATAGAGAGCTTATATACTCAAATTCCGACAATGATCAAGCAATTCCTACCCTTGAGATTCAAATATGCATGGCTAGCTTGATATCCAAAGGTCAACGACTAGCTACACTGTTACAATGGGTCTCTTACTTGGGCTTCAATTGGGCTCAATTCCCGTGGGCCAAAAGAATAAAAAATATAAGTGAAGTTCTTATTCTCAAATCCTTTGCATTCCCCCTTCCTCGAAAACACAACTTAGTCCTCTAAGTTGGTGATCTTCAACATTCCTGTTATGGCTGCATAGTCTTCCTAGGTCGCCTCCGATTCTTTTGCCTCCTTCCACTGTAAAAGCACTTGACTCACTGCTTTGTTGCTCCTCTTACTCGTTCACCTCCTAAGTAACTTCTCAGGCTTCCCAAAAGAAGGGCATGTCATTGCATATCGTGACATTGTCTCCTAAGCTGAGATACATGGAAGACACTGTGAATCTTAACATCCAAGGGCAGCTGCAGTTTATAAGCTCCCTTGCCTATTTTCACCAATACTTGATAGGGGTTGAAGTATCGCACCATGAGCTTAAAAGAAACTAACCCCTTACTGAAGTTTGCTGGTAAAGTTAGATCTTCAACAAAACCCGAACACCCACTTCAAAGTGGCACTCCGATCTCTTTTGGTTGGCAAAAAATTTCATATGGTTCTAGCAGCTATCAAGGTGATCCTTCAAGAGTTTGAGCACTTAATCTATGCCCTATAAAGTATCCTCAATAGACTATACTATTGCCACTCTAGGAACATACTGTAACAAGGTTTGAGGAGGTCCTCCAGGACCTCCATACAAAATTTCATATGGTGTTCCACTGGTCGATCTCCATCTTGTATTGTGCAAATACTCTGCCCAAACCAGCCCCTTAGCCCATTCTGTAAGTTTAATACTATAAAACAGCGGTGATAAGTTTGAAGATACTGATTTACTCTTTCAGTTTGGCCATCAATTTAAGGATGATATGCCAAACTTAGTCGCAGTTGTGTACCCTGCAACCGAAAGAGCTCCCTTCAAAATTCGCTCCTGCAACTGAGAAAGCTCCCTTCAAAATTTGCATGTGAATACTCTATCCTGATCACTCACAATTGTGCTGGAAAAGCCATGCAGCCACATGATCTCCTCGAAGAATATTCTCGCCAATTAGAGGGCAGAATAGGGGTATTTCAAAGGAATGAAATGAAAGAACTTTAAGAACTGGTCAATCACCACAAAATAGTCACTTTGCCATTACTTAGAGGAAGACCTTTCACAAAGTCCATGAATATATTATCCCAAACTCTAGTTGGTGTTGGGACTCTAAGAGACCAGAGGTGCCACTTTGTGATACTAACAAACCACATTTCTTGATAGCTCTCTTTATGGCTTCCTTCATCCCCGACCACAAAAATGTATGTTTGATCCTCATTAAGGTTCGATGGTAGCCTGAAGACATTCCGATGTTGAGTGGCGATCATCCTAAATCATTGTATCACAGATTTTTGATTCTGGACCTAGTAATACCTATCCATTGTAAAACCACTCTCCATTGAGCTTAATATAATAGTGATAAGACATTCTTCCTTCCTTCAGGTCTTTTCTAGTCGTTCAAAGAATTTGGAAATGTGCATTAACAGTTGCACATCCTAGAACCAGGAGGCTCAACTATCATGATAATCGTAAATTTTACCTCTTCATGTCCCTCTCCATCATGCCTTGATGGAGCATCCGTTGCGAAATTCTATTTTTCTCTCTTGTACTCCACAAAGTAATCGTATCCTGTAAGATACTCTAAACAAGGATATTGTGTCTTCTATAAACTTTTGATCAAATAAGAATTTAATGCCCCTTTGGTCAGTTTTGATGGCAAAATCTCCTTCACAGTAAATACTGTCTCATTTCATGAATGCTAACAAAATTGCCAATATTTCCTTCTTATATGTTGAGAGTGCCAATGCTTTTCCCTTGAGTCCTTGGCTTAAGTATGTTATCGGATGTCCCTCCTACATCTGAACAGCATTCACTCCTAATCCTGAAACATCGCTCCCATTGAAGAACTCCAAATTAAAATTTGGCATTAGAATAAATGGAGAAGATAGTAAGGATTGCTTGAGGTTTTGTTTAGATTCTTCATTACATTTAAATTTCCCCTTTCTCAGCATAGCACTGAGGGGTGCAATACTACCATAGCCTTTCACGAACTTCCGATAGTAACCTGTGAGACCAAGAAAGCCACTCAAAGCCTTAAGCGTGTTTAGCAGAGGCCAAATTGCCACCTTACTTACCTTCCGGGGATCAACTGCTATACCATTTTCAGATATCACATGCCCGAGAGAGTCAATATGTCGACACCCAAACTTACACTTTGTACCCTTGGTAAACAGTTAATCTGTCCTGAGGATATCAAAAACTTCTCGCAAGTGACTTAGATGTTCCTCCTATGATTTGCTATATACATGGATATCATCGAAGAAGATGACTTTGTTGGAAAAATAATAATATCCCAACTTGTATGTAAACAAGTTAGGTATAAGTAAATCAATAAGGCACAGATAACACATAATATTTACATAAAAAATCCTTGCGGGAAAAAACACGGAACAATCAAAGAGCGAATTCCACTATTCCAGATAAATAGTATAGCCTTCCGAGTTTTGTCCAGAGAACTCGAAAATATACAGAAGATAGAAAGTGATACAATGTTACCTCCAAAATGAAAAAAACCTTCAATCTTATTAGAGAACTGTAGTCTGTAGTAGAAGCACCAGACTAACACCGTGATAGATATTGCCTGAAGAGAGTATCTCGCAGATCACACTGAGCTTCTTATCTCCTCTCTTCCTTTAACAACCTAATTTCTATCATGACTTATGTTCCTGATATTAAATTTATCCAAGAATGAATTCGTTATATTCGTCTCATTTTTCTATATTTTTTGTGATTTATTTTTGAAATTTTCTGGATAATCACTTAAAAATAATATTATTTTAATCACCGGTGGACCCTACACATATTTTGACAAGTCTCTCTTCTTTTGACTTGTAAAGATGAAGTTTGATTTTATTTGGATTAGTTTAATTTGAAATTATAGCTTTAAACAACTCTAATAATCTATTATTACTAGTCATTTGTCCTATACCTATTTTGTCTTTATTCACCCATACCTTACCTTCACCATATTTGTCCTTTGGCCAAACATGACAAACCATCATCTTACCCCCCATATCTCTCCTTTGCCTATTATATCTTTTTTTTCCCTTCCTTTCAATTATTCTCTCTCCTTTATTTTTTATTTCCCTCTTCCTTTTTTTTTTACTCCAACTCTCAAGAAGAAAAATAAGAAAAAAGAAGAAGAAGAAAATGAGAGGTTCTTTAGCCTCAAAATAGGTTTATTTTCCTAACCCATCAAGACAAGTAGAATCATATCCACTCTTATATTTTTTTTTTAACTCAAAATATTTTATAGTTAACTTCGAATCTTAATTTGTTAAAACTTAGAAAGATAATGTCTTTATACAAAAAATCTCTATAATTATGCTAAATATAAAATATGATTTCTTTTACACTTTACTCTATGTTTATGTATCAAATTTATCATTTTATTTATGATCTCTCATTTTTAAATTACAAGTTGTAAAGTTAAACTATATGCTTTATTTTTAAATTATGAAAATGCTACCTTTATAAATGTTCATCATATTGGATATAAATTTGAAGTTTTCTATATAAATTCTTCGTGTATAATACAATGATTTAAAAATTATTTTCCACTTGCCATTAGAAAATATGTATATATATATATATATTCATTATCACGTTTTAAAGAGAGGGTTTCACATAAGTTTTTACATTAAATTTACTAAAATACTTCTTTTATACAAACTATTACGTTAGGTCATTATACCTCTATACTAATCCATGTTTACTTAAAAGAAAAATATATACATTAGTATGATTTAATAAATTTGTTATTTTGCATACCATGAATCATGCTAGAATTTGAAAATTTCATATATTGTTAAAGTAATTGTTATAATAGTGTTGAGCCTATTTAATTCCCACCTTTACGCTTCACTTATCTAATATGTATTTATATACATAATTGTGTATGTGTGGTTCACATACATGATAATCATAGATATTTTTACATTCTAATACTCACATACGTGTTTATATGCATACTTGTATATATGTGTGGTCTATATACATGATCATTTCTATAACACTCATTCTAACATTCTAAACTCCATGTTTACCTTGACATATACATACTAATTACTTGTACAAGATACATGAAAATATTTCAAATTTTTCCTATTAGTACATACACATGTCTTGATAATGCCGTGGATCCTGACTTGCCTATTAATTTGATTTTGACACTCCGTTATGCTTGCCTTGATATATACTTACTAATTACTTGTACAAAATACATAAAAATATGCTGGATTTTCCTTATTAGTATATACACATGTTTTGATAGTGTCATGAATCCTGACTTGCCTGTTAACTTGATTTTGACATGGACTATATCTTACTTGTTACTATACATGTATATGTATAACCTTAACATGATTGGTTCATCATATTCCGTATTGATTTGCATGTAATATAATTTGAAATCTTGGATTATGGGAGAATTAAAGGGTGGACAAATATTGTATCGTGAAAAGTTTATGATAGTTTGCGTAACCGAAATAGGGGCCCATCCGCGGGGTCGCCCGGATGTTACTTAATCATTCTTGTTTCTCATACATGTACATATACTTTTTACATCAATTCATATTTTACTTGTTAGTGCATATTGCACACTCCATACTTTTTATTGTTTTACTTACCGGGTTTGACTATGAGCTTCCTCACATACTCAGGTACTGAAGATGTGAGCGAGAATCTACCATTGCACGGTCCGTACTTTCTGGAGCAGACCGAGCAGCAATAGATTTCTAGACCTCCGCTTTTTTATTTTTGGTTTGGTATGTATCAAACCTTTGGGGCTTTATTTCCAACTTTTGTATCAGTATTGTATTTTTTTTACTTCTTATATTAGACATGTATATCTTCTTTTTTATATGGCAGTAGACTAACTTCCAAGATCCTGGTAATAATTAATATTTAGTTCCATTCATTTATGTTTTTACATACTTATAGATCTCGTGCACGTCAACTTACATGTGCTCGTCGGTAACGCACTCCGTTTCCATATCTCTCCAGAAAATGGGGCGTTACACTTCCTTTCTCTATCTTCTTTTCACTCTTCTTTTTCTTGAATGAATGATGAATGAAATCAATTGAGAGTACCTATTTATAGGCTTAAATTATAGTGTGAAAATATGATTAATTTTCAAATTTGGTGGGCGGTATTTTTTATATATTTTACTATTCCACTAACCATTTAACTATACCACCTAATCCTCTTTCACCTAATCATTCTCACATAATTATGTTTCTCACCCAATCCATTTTTTGGGTTGGATTAACTTTAACAATCTCCCCCTCCAACCCCAAAAAGAGGATGAACTTAAACTCTACTTAGAGTCCATACCGGCTATCTTCTAGCAGAATTCCTGTTTCTCTCTAGCTAACCCTTTTGTCATCATATCTGCTCCATTTTTGTGGTGTGAATTTTCTCAAGCTGCAATAATTTTTCATCAAGTATATTTCTAATCCATAGAAACTATACTTTCTGGTGCAGAGTTACTTAGAGACACCACCAATGTCTCCCAACTCTCTGGTAATGAACTGAATGATAAAGCCTACAACTCATTGTCAAGTACTATTCTCATAAAGGAAAGCTGATTAATAATACTTTGAATTTCATTCAAATGTCCAGCAATAGAAAATCATCTTTATACTTTGAGCTAACTAACTTTCTAATCAATAAAGTTTTATTACCTGCTATTTTTCTCTCATACAGACTTTCCAGTTTCTTCCAAAGAGAGTGTGATGTACTCTCAGTGGAGACATGATGAAACACGGTATCATCCAACCATTGTCGAATGAAACCAATAGCTTTTCTGTCAAACTTTTTCCAATTATCATCACTCATATTTTTTGGTTTAGACACATCACCTTCTAAAGGTGCATGAAGATTTTTACAATGTAAAAGATTTTCGATTCTTGGCTTCCAGATCATCCAAATAGATCCATTAAGAGTAATCATGTGGCTTATTATGCTCTCCATTGTTTACATACGATAGCTAATCATCTTAGCTCTGATACCACTGTTGCGAAAAATAATAATATCCTGACTCGTATGTAAATAATAAGTTAGGTATACGTAAATCAATAAGGTACATATGATACATAATATTTACGTGAAAAATCCTTACAGGAAAAACCACAGGACAATCAAAGAGCGAATTCCACTATTCCAGATAAATAGTACAGCCTTCCGAGTCTTGTCCAGAGAACTTGGGAATTATAGAAAATAGAGAGTGATAAAATGTTACCTCCAACACGAAAGAAACTTCCAATCTTATTAGATAACTATAGTCTGTAGTAGAAACATCAGACTAATATCGTGATGGATACCACCTGAAGAGAGTATCCCGCATACCACACCGAGCTTCTTATCTTCTCTCTTCCTTTCTTTATTTTCTCTTCACTCTTCTTTTTCTTGAATGGATGATGAATGAAATCAATTGAGAGCACCTATTTATAGGCTTAAATTATATTGTGAAAACATGATTAATTTTCAAATTTGGTGGGCGGTATTTTTCATATATTTTACTATTCCACCAACCATTTAACTATGCCACCTAATCCTCCTTTACCTAATCATTCTCACATAATCGTGCTCTTAATTTTTCTCACTTAATCCATTTTTTGGGTTGGATTAACTCTAACAGACTTCCTTAGATAAGCAACGAAAAAGTCATTCATCAAGCAATGGAACATTGAAGGAACATTCGTAAGACCAAATGGCATTACAAGGAACTTATATTGTCCTTAAAAGAGTTCAGAATGCGATGTTCTCTATACCCTTCTCTGCAACTCGCACTTGGTGGCAGACCGATTGTAGATCTAACTTTGAAACACATACTGCCCCATAAAACTCATCCAGAAGGTCGTCAATTAATGGAATTGGAACCTTATCTTTGATTGTATTTTGGTTTACATCTGCCAATTTCCATCCGACTAACGAACAAGGGCCACAGGAGAAGGACAGGGACTCGAACTTGGATGGATAATACTAGAGTGCAGCATCTCTTGAATGTGTCTCTCAATTTCAATTTGGATCGATATGGTCTAGCATGGACTGACTATTGAGCACTGATTAAGGGAATATGGTAATCACAAGAGCATCGGAGAGGTAATCCTTGTGGTTTCTTAAATATTGCTTCATATTAATCAATGATCTACTTAAGGGAGGTTGGCCAAGGCTCCATATCAGTAATGTCAGAAGTGAGGATTCAGCTGCATAGCATATGCCAATCCTTTGGGTTGCAGGATTTTGTCAAGCAAGTCACTACCAGACACATCACTAAAGTCCCATAAGGTTGGACCTAGATCCTTCAACCACACAGTTCCAAGGATAATATAGGGTTCTCCTAGCAGTACTACCAAGAGGTATGCCTCCGTTTCAACTCCTTGAGTGGCAATTCGTGCAGCCTTGTAGCATTTGATTCCCTCTATCTTCTTTCCTCTAGTTACCGTGATCTCAAAGGGGTTGATATATGCCAAGACCAATTGTAGGAGCTTCATGGTAATGGGATCAATAGTTATGTGTTGCCTCCTATCAACTGAGAAGCCCACCTCTTTGCCCATCAGCCTTATCGAACTTATACAAACAACTCAAGCAACAGAATTAGCAGCGAGAACAATAGGCTTCATCTCTTTTTTCTCTACCTTATATTCGAAATCCCACTCCTCTTTTGATTCTGATGTTATCTCCAATCTGTAACTTCTTTTATTCTTGCATTGGTATCCAGATGTATATTTCTCATTAAAATGGGAAGAAAGTCTATTCTCCCTCCTATTCCGAATCTCCTACAAAGTTAATATCTTGATAGGACTCACTTCAGCAGAGTTACTTGGAGTTTAATTCTTCGTTGTTGATGAAGCATTAGGTGTGACTCCCAAATTGGCACTTGGAGGTCGTGAATAATTCCCCTTCAAACTCTTGAACAAAGCATTCAGCCTTGTCTTCCAATTTAACCAACCTCGTTACCTACACCATCGTCGAGGGTCGTTTAGATAACACCTCAAACTTTACTTGGTCAAGGAGACCACTGATGAAATAGCTAACTTCATAGTCTTGAGAGATCCCATGTATATGGTGAGATAATCTCATGAACTCACTCTAATATTCTTCATATTGGCTATCCTCCTATTTCAGTTTTGAGAGCTCACCAATTTAATAAATTATGTTCGTTGGATCGTATATGGAGATGAGTCCCTTTCCAAACTCAAACCAGTTTACTGAATACTCTTTAGAATGGACCGTCCATATGTACCATTACAGAGGACCTTCGTTTAGGTACAGTGCTATCATCCTCATCCTTTGATCTGATCAATGTTAATAAAAATCTAGCACCTGCTCCATCCAATACAACGTTCACCCTGGCAGTAGGATGTTGGCCGAACACAAGAGGATTAGGATTTGGTAAAATAAGACCTTCACGACTGCAGTCCACATATCATTCGTTGTTGGAGGACATAATCATGTTGTTCTGGTGAGGGAGAGACCTGGGTGACTTGTTTTTCTACTATACTAAAACTCTTATTTTTCAAGGTTAAAATTAAAAAGAAGAAATTAAAAAGGAAAATTAATTTGTAAGGAAAATCAAAGAAGAGATTTAGGGTTTATGAGTTAATATTTTTGGAAATAGAGGTCGGAGACACGAGCAATATCCGAAATTTTTAATGACAAATTTATAATATAAGGAAAAATTGTAAATGAGCACATCACTTGACTTGGTGAACACAAGTCAAGTGGTATGCTCATTCTCAAAGTGGCACTAAGTCGATTGGTGTGATCACTTATAATTACCCTAATATAAGGGTGTTAGTTAAGTGGGGTCACTAAGACAATTAGTGTACTCCTTTAGAAATTCCCCGCAATGGGCCTCTTAATTGGGCTCCAACTGGGAGCAGTTACAGTGGACTAAAAGGAGAAGAAAAAATAATATATGGAAATTACTAAATGTCTCAATGTTTTTATTAACAAGCCTCCTAAGATAAATAATAAATAATTATAAATTTATCATTAATTTTTTTTTTTTTCTTCTTTCTTCCAAAAATTCTCAACTTCTCTTCTTCTCTCTTCTTCTCACGGCTGCTGCTGCCACTTGCTGCCACCACTGTAGTGGCAGCAACAATCACCGGTGTTGCTGTGGCAGCCACTGCTGCTGTTGCTGCAGCGGTAGCTGCCGCCGGCAGTGGCAGGAGAGAAGAAAGAAGAGGACTATTTTGAAAAAAAAGAGAAGAAAAAAATGGGCTAACTAAAAAAATATTCATATTTTAAAATCTCATGCCCATGAACTTGGGCTCACTTAGAAAAATATGAGCGCATTTAGAAATTCCCAAAATATATATTTGTGAAGTTCTTATTCTCAGGTCTTTCACAAATTCCAAATGTATTAAAAAATAATTAGGGTTTAGCTACTGCCAGGATTCCTTTGTTCTCATAATTCACAACCGAAAAATCTTTTAAAAAAATAAAATAAAATAATCAAAAATCTTCACCCAAAATCTAACACGTACAGAAAAAAAAAAAAAAAAACCCACCTTCGCACAGATTTCTTAACATCAAAACCCGAAACCCTAGCATTTGCATCATCAAACCAAACTTAAATCAGCGAAAAAAAGATAAATACCTGTTTGAGTGCAAGCATCGCAAGCGCCGAGAGCCCCGAACCGCCGATCCCAACGAAGTGGACCCATTCCTTCTTCCCAATTTTCTCAAGACCCCCATCATCTGCTACAGAATCCATTGCTTCCGATTTCAAGATTTCGCCTCGGAATCGAGATCGGCGACGAGAATTTGCACCGCTTCTCCGAAACGATAGAGCGAGTCGTGGGATTCCGGCTGTTTTAGCGTGTTTCGGCCGATAAATCGCCGGCACGTAGCGGTTGGCGGTGGCGAGGAGAGCGCAGGAGTCCATTTGGGATCGAAGGGGAGTGAGAGGGAAAATTGCGAAGAAAAAACGGTTAAAGGAAGCATTTTTTTTTTTGGGATTCTGGGGCCCACCTGTCAGGGGAAGGGTCGGAAGCTTCCGGGTATTTGAGATGAAGCAGTAGGATCCGTAGCAGGGCTTGATCCAAAATGTGATTGTTGCGCATGGTTTATGAAAAATAATAATAATAATAATAATAATAATTGGAAAAAAAACAACTGACACTTTTATCTGACAAGCAGGGGAAGCTAAAATCCAATGAAACTGAGCTCAAGCGGCATCGCTGTTCTTCAATTTACGAAAGATTTTGAATTCAACTTTTAGTAAGAATTCAATTTAAGTAATATTATCAAAAATATATGTGTTAGAGAGTTTGACCAGCAAATAAAAAAAATAGGAAAAACTAAAAAGAAAATCGACTAAAAATGTTGAAGATTGTATTGCCTGGTGTGAGTGAGTGGAGAAATATCATTCATATGATTGATCCAGCCGGTGTAATTATCCCAATTACTTGGAATAAAAGATTATGTTGTTGTTGTTGTTGTTCGTGTTATGAAAACCGTAAAGGTGTGTTTGTTTTGCACGGAAGTATAATAGAAGTAAGATTATTTCTATTACTATATATGTTTGTTTGGCAAAAAAAGAATAGGAAGTTACGTCTATTACGATGATGTGGATTTTATATAGCAACTCTATTTCAAATTCTTCGTAGAAGAGCTCATAAAGGTTTAGGAATATGATAAAATATTATATTTTATTGCTCTCTCATAATAACCTTACAAAAGACAAATAAAATATTACTATTATAATATTTATTAAACAATAAAATAATACTCATTTTACTTCTTAATCAATTTTCTACTTCCAAGAATGATCAGACAAGCACTAGAAATTATCGTTCCTAAACTTTTATTTTGGAAGCAACTACTAACTTTCTTTCTTATTTTCTTAACTTTCAATATCTAAACAAGTCCGCCCCTAAGTCGCATAAGAATGATGCAGTTTTATGAATTAAAAGATAATCAAATCAAGTAGAAGGAAGAAGGTAAATATTTTACATATTTAGTATCATATTTTTACTTCCCGCTGGCCTGTGAATGAGCTTGGCATACAATGAGTGCTTGAGATTCTCTTGTCCGATTAAGATGAAGCTTCTACCATGAGACAGATTCAGGCATTCGAATCGAGCGGGGCGAAATTATTCGGGAGTTCTTTTTTAATAATTCTTGATAAAATACAAGAATGGTCTGACAATCAAAACAGGTGCATGCACCCTCATCAAAATAGGCCTACACCAAGAGTAGGGGTGAGTATCGGTCGGTTCGGTTCGGTTTTGAAGAAAAAAACTCCTACCAAAAATCGAACTGAACTTGTAGAATCGAAACCGAAACCGACCGAATTTCTAAAAAAACTGAATTTTCGAATCGGTTCGGTTCGGTCGGTTTTCGGTTATTTGGGTTTGAAACTAAATATGCGATAAACACTTGTATTTTATACGAAAAATAATAATTTTTCTTTATATTTTTTCTTTTTCTACATATTAAAATAACAATAATATGTTTTTCATCAAAAATTTAAAAGAAAAACATATTGAAAAAAAAAAGAATAAACTACAATTGTAAAATTTCAATTTTTTTAGTTGGTTTCGGTTGGAGCTAAAGTCACAGAAACCCGATCCGAAATCCGAAATTAATTTTGGTTTTTAAACCGAACCAAACTGAAAACCGAATAAACTGAATCGATTGGTTCGGTTTGGTTTCGCGGTTCGGTTCGATTTTCTCGGTTCTCGACTCAACCCTAACCAAGAGGCTGGAGTTTGTCATTGTTTTTTGCAGTTTAAAATGAATATGAGAAGAAAAAATTCAGGATAAAAAATGAGATATTATATTAAGACAATAATTGAGTCATTCATCTCTTATAATCTCAATCTTTATAATCTAAAATTAAAATTTTAAAAGTTGAAGTTGTAAAATTTAGAATTTTGGAACTGCGACCATAAAGTTGCTTTCTATTGTGTGGTCCACCCCCAGTTTCCACTTCTTGTAACTTTGTATGGAGAATTTCTACATGTGCCTCATGTTTTTCTTAGTGAGCCCCAATTTTTTAGAAATGTAATTATTTTTTTCTCTAATTTTTGAGACACACTAAGAAAAATATGGGGCGCCGGCATCTAGAAATTCCCCTTTATATGAATGGTAAAAATTCTAGGAGGATGAAAGAGTTGAGAAAATCATATCTCCTTGAAAAATTTCTAATAGAAATCATGTCCTCACACTATATAAATCTAAGAGGATAAACTTTTTGTATCGTATAGCGCACAAAATAATACCAAATTACTATGCACTTCTTACAAAACAGAAGCAAATAGATTGGGAAATTCTATTTACTCACGACAATTTACTCTTCATGTACCGATTTGAAACTTGCAAATAATTATAAATTTGTCAATTTTTTTCCTAAATTACCCTTTTAAATTCCAAATCTCTAAGATTTTTCTTAAAATTTTAAAATACTGTCATAATTTTTCTCCTCTGTTCTCTCTCTAAAACCCAAAGAAACACTTTTTTTGTATTTAAATCTAAAAAATATATCTCCCACAAACTCATCGATTTCTTGACTCGCTAAAATTTTTACATTTGCGTTCCTACAAAAGTTAGGAAGAATTTTAAGTTCTTCGAATTTACTATAACAAACGAAATTAGGATTTAGACTTTGAATTTTTTGAAGCAAATGGAAAAATCCAACATGCAGTTAGTATCGGAGGACAAATCTAAGATACGGTTTAAAATTAATTATTTTTAGTTTTTGATGTGTTATTGTGTGCAATTTATTGTTACTATTTTTTTTTTTTTTTTTTGCACGACGGTAGATCACTAGTTGTCATCAGTAAATGATAATATATTTAATCGAGGCGACTCAAAATTTGAATCTTTGCTGAATTTTCTTAAATTTCTGCCCGTAATCGTTAATGTTTTAATTTTTAGTGTACATGTTCTAAATTGGGACAATAAATCTCCAAATAATTTTTAAATCAATCTAATGGTTGTAATATTGGAAAAATTAATTTAGAGTGTTAGTCTCAGTTTGAACGGTGAAACCCATAACAATAACACCTCTTTTCCTAAAATTGATGTTGGTTTCGATATGAACAACAGAACATGCTCGGAGAAAAATTTAAGAATTTTAGGACTCAGTCGTATTAGACGAAAGTAGTAGAGAGTGTGTGAGGGTTAAATTTGGGGGGGAAATTGACCGTAAAAAGTAAATTGGTGATGTGTCAAAATGGAAAGTTAGTGTAAAGAATACTCTGGGCTTCAGGAGTAAACTATTGTGCGTTAATAGAATTTCCCAAATAAATTAAGGCTAGGATTAAAAGATCCACCAAACTAGAAACTATAATATTCCAAAAAATTACAATAATAAGATAAAAACTCAAGTATAGATACGAATACAAAGAAATAATATGGTTCAGAGCAAATTCTACGCCCGCGGATAGCCAACCACTCAAATCTTTCTATTTGATGATTACAAAATGTTGCACCCGCACCCTACTATCCGGAATAGGAATAGCTAAGTCGCTCAAAGACTTGCAATAATATGACTAACCTTAGTTATACAATATAGTCAATCATAGAGGAATTTAAGCATATAAATTATCAAATAATAAATATTTCAAGTTCAAAATATTATAACTTCCACTCAATAAAACTAAATAATAGTTGTTAGACGAAGTATCACTTAAACAAATAAATTTTGTCTCGAGCTAAACCATTAAATATGTCAGTAGCAATTATTACATATTTAATAAAACTATAAATAAGTCCAACTAATAAAAACGAATATATCGATCAATCAATCCTACAACTCCGCGCTTTGAAAAGCAGGACAAATTCCGGACAAATTCCGTTGTTAGGCAACGGCCCCGCTATTTGTGGTCGTGCAAAAAATAAAATTTCTGAAATTAAACAAGAAATGCTCCATCTCTGGTGGGTCCACTTTATATCTGGACATACACATCCAGATCATGAAACTATGTATCATAATATTATATAAATAAATCAGTAAAATGACCTTATTTAGTTATTAATGCACATATCTTACTTTATTCTTTCAGTTTATGATCTTTGATATATGGTATTTAGAAATTTTAGGATAGTCTAAAATTGATATGTCTGAATGCATTCTCGTTATACTCGGAAAAATAATTATAGTCATATATATATATATATATATATATACTGTGGCTACCGGGAAAAACGGTTATAGTAACAATTATATTCAGTCTATCAATTTACATCAATCCTAGTTTCTCCCAAAACATAGTGTTCATTCAATTTAGTCTTTCATTCAGTTTCACTACAGTCGATATAATAATGATAATCATAAGATTCAATATCAATTTTATTATCAATCGATAATAATAGATGTTTCTACGGACCAATTTTTTAACTTCCCAATTCAAAATTTTAAATTAAAAATAAATTTTTATTTTTCTAATTCAGAATTTTGATTATGATAGATCAAAAATTGACCGGTTGACTCGTCTATTACTATCCCTATCCATAATTGTGAGGAGGGAAGGGTGTCAAATAGAGAATGCCTATTGTATTCCAACGGTTCTCGATTTCGTCAAGTACTAAGAAGTAGCTACCCCATGAGCACTCTTTCTCCCTTTGGAAATCGTAAGATCCCTTGTCAAGTATAAAGATATTGTTTCTGTAATACGTTTAACTCGAATAGTCTTATATCGAATATAAGACAAGAGTTATTGCAATTTATAATAATTTTTATGAATCTATATAGTAATTGTAGAGAGAGTAATCCGTGGTTGAATACAGACTATTATTATTCTACTAGATTCTATAACCTTGATAACTTCAAGAAAGTTAGATTTTTTTTTTTTCCTAGATTATAATCAATAATATAAATATGGGTTTTCTTGTTAAGGATTGGTCAATGAAGAATAAAGGAGAGATAGGGTGAAGATTCTAGTTGACCAATCAAGAATTCCGTCTCTATTTCTCTTTAGTATCAAGTGTAGGGATGATAATGAACGTATTTACGGACCAAATTTTAGCCCGCTCAATATAAAAATTTGAATTAAAAAAGCAGGCCAAAATTTGGCCCATGGACGCGCCCATTACCATCTCATTCAAGGGTTGTTTAGGATCTGAGATCCTTATCATAATTCGAAACCGTGTCAAAAACAAGAAAGTAATCAAATGTACAAACACTTGCGCAAATCCATCGATGATAGCTTTCATCGTCCATGGCTAGCCACCAACGCCACATACCCCCCCATCTATGGGTGATGTGGCCGCGCATATACCTTTTGCTACAGGGTTTGGAATCCCCGACTCATCCTTGACGGGAGTTTCCAAAGGAGCACACCATTTTTCCTAGTGAGACCACTTTCTAACTGAAAATCCGAATGAAAAATTACTGTCCAGTGGGCTCACTAGGAAAAGTGGTGTGCTCCATTGGAAACTCCCTCCTTGCCAAACCTTGTACTATAATTGGATTTGGATCTTTTCATCAAGGCAAAATGATAAGGACTGTGCTCAACACATCTCCAACACATCTCAGTTGCCTACTAAATTAGTGGATGATTTAAAATACCCCCTGAACTACCCATTGAATGATTTTCGTTTCTATTGCTAGGGCACATTTCCAAAGGAGCACACCACTTTTCCTAGTGAGCCCACCAGAAAGTGCAATTTTGGTCTGGGCTTCTTCTGTAAAGTGGGCTCACTAAGAAAAATAGTGTGCTCCTTTAGAAACTCCCCACATAGACTCGCATGCACACATTAAAGAGAACTCAGCAAAATGGAATATAACAAAAATTAAAATTAAAATAGATTTTTTATTCATATTTAGTAAGGAATCTAAGCAAAATGCATTTTTTTTTTTTAAATATAGCAAAATTAATGGAAACGGTCAAAAGGATCGATAAACAGGGAATCACATTTTAAATGGTTTGATTTAAAAATGAATAGTTGCAAAGAAAACACTATATGTGCTGAAATCACTTATCTTTCTCACAAATATATATTTCTAATGAAGGTCTTACCAAATATTAATAGATGGTACATGTCGAACTTTTTATCTCTTTTGACTTGTTCTTTTTGAACTATTCTTGATTGCATTGCTGATAAGAATGACTAACTTACAATTTAAGTTGAAATATTTTCAAAAGAAAAGTAGCGTTAACCAATGTTGAATACGACTTGTTAACCAATGTTGAATACGACTTGTTGTTTGCTATTGCTTGTGGCATTGTTAATTTTTACAATCTTATTTACTTGTTATAATTTTTTTCTAATTATTAAATTTTTTCTTGTTATAATTCCTTTCCAATTACTGAAATTTATTACTTACTAATTAAATTGATTAAATTGAATTCTCAACTAATCTTAAATAAACAATTAAAAATAAAATTAAGCATTACAAAATATAAATTACAATATTGATAATAATTGAAAATAAATTTGAAATCTTGTTTTCTTATTTAGATAGTGATTGAAATTATGGGTATGAATATAATTTAATTTATGAAAATAAATATAAAAATTACTATGAAACTTGTTAGAAATTTAAAATTAATACTAAGATATAATTTTTTTATATTTTCTTTCAAAATTTTTTAATTAAATTTTTAATTTACAAATTTTAATTTATATAATTTTATATTTATTTTTATTTAATAAATAAAAAATCGTGCAACCTACGTTATGCTTTAAATTATATGCCATATAACCTGACAGAGACAAAACTCTACATTACCGTTATAGTAATTTTAAACATTGGCATTAACAATTTATTACAAATCAAAATTAAAGTTTTCTTTTAAAAAAAAAAAGTAAAAATGGGTTAATAACGCTTTTGTTAAAAATATTAGTCTCTTTGCTCATGTTTCTCTTTAAAACGGAATTTTTAATGAACGGAGTTTTGGTAACTATGATTACATCTGACCCGACCAAAGCCCCAGCAAGAAAGAATTTCCCTGCTACAAAAGCTATATAAATTTCTACTAAATTTTCTCTCGGAAATTGAAATTAATTTAAAGATGCTATCTAAAATCATAGCACAGCAACTATGCATCACTTGCATAAATAGCGTAACTTAAGAACTGTTATAGTTAAATACACAAAAAATTATTATCTTGCTGAAGATATAAAACCAGAACAATTATTAAGTTATATAAATGAAATCAACTAGCTTTTGATAAACTCAAAGGTTAAAAAGAATTTACTGGAACGATAGTTTGGAAACAAAAGGAGCCAATAGCCAAGTGCAGAGATTTTATTGATAACTTAAAACCGTGCATAAACGAGCAGTAACAACAGCTCTATAGCAAGAGAGGCAAAAACTTGTGAATATTGCACCATGGGTATGTGACTTGAAATCGACGGTAAACTCAGACACCAACCTCGAGGGAATTCGTGGCGATTTCTAATGCCGCTTCAACAGAAGGCGCACTTTTTAGCTTTTCTTTGTCCACAATTGGCTGCCATCGTGCAAGTCGAGGAAGGTGGCCAAATTCCTGAGAGCATTTGAAAAAGAACGAATATCTAGTTACATATCTAAGGAAAGTGCAAGCTAGGTGATTTAAGGTTTAATGTCTTTATCCTTGAGGAAGCCGAATAACTTGACATAAATGTTAGAAATAGAACACATATTTTCAGGCTAGAACTCAGACAAGCCATGATTTGGTCTACTGTTTTCATCTACAGAAGTTGACACTTGTATATTTGCGCAAAGTTTTGGGTACAATAGCACTGATGACATAGAAGTTTACGTGAATGCCTAACCATTTGTTTCACTGATAATATTCTTATTTTATATCTGAAATATCTCATCAATATCAAAGAAAAAGCAGAAAAAATACCTCTGGACTTCCACTCTCAAGAAAAATTCCTTTCAACCTACTGTCTGCATGTTTAAGAATGTTAATGTATCAGTAAATGAGTGAAGCATCACAAGTAGCAAACTGATTTGAAAAATGATAACCTGAATCGACCCAGAAAGTAGCAATCTTTGGATCGAAACTTCCGACTTCAATTGTTTCACCTACTGAGAAGGTACAAACACATGATGCGTTAGCTTCAGCATATGGTAAAAGTTTTTTTTTTTGGGGTGTGTGTGTGTGTGTTGGGGGGGGTTGGTTGTGGGAAACAGAAAAAACGAAAAAAATCCTTTTAATCTCAAAGTGAGCATTCGTTTGGAGGATGGTACCATTGTCGCCATAAAATTGCCACCAAACTTTCCTAGTGCTTCCCTCATATTCAAACACCCTTGAGTAAAAATATGGCAGGTAATCATATCTGTAGCAAGTGGGAAGAATCGTAAGAGTAAACAGTATGTATAAAGATCTTAATACAATCTAAAAACTGCAAACAAGGCCAATCAACTTACGGGTGAGTTTGGGCAGTTAGAAGTGCTTTAACACAATGTTGTGCTGATTTTCGAGCATGATCAACATGTTCTACTCGTGAAATTCGATCGTACATCTGAACAGGAAAAAAAAAATTTACTATCACGAACTGGCTGGTCCTTATGGGAATACGAAACCTACAAGAATGAATACCTGCAAGGGGAATGCTGCAACATCTCCTATGGCATAAATACCTGGAACCCTTGTTCGGAAAAGGCTATCAACCTGGCAAAGATATTAGTCAGATACTAAGTGGCAGTAGGCTAAACAACATGATTCCAACATTCTTCTTCAAACTACATTTTTTCCCAAAAACAAAAAAAAAAAAAAAACATAGTTACATTATTAACTCCACCAGTACTGTGCTTAAAGATTTATCCTTTCACTGTCTGTCCCAAGCCAGGATAAAGGAGGAGGATTGTAGTAGGCCGGTGACAGCCAGCGTAAAACATTATCACATATTATGACATGAGCCAAAATATGAATTTCATTGAGGCGTTTCCTACTGAGCGACGCGCTATATCGGAGCCTAGGTATAGTGAAAAATGTGTGAGGGTTGCTAGGTCGTCGCCCAGAAGCGACGCAGCACGTCGGCGCCCAGATATGGTGTCAAATGTATAAGCATTCCCACATCTTAATGAGCGGATAGGGGTAAAAAAATTAGCTCATAAATATAAACATAGATTTTGGTTGACATCATGAAATATAACTTTCCTTACAGGTAGATTAACAGAGTTAGTTGATAGTATGATTAGAAAGAGAATTAATATTTTGTGCGTGCAGGAGACTAAGTGGGTAGGTGAGAAAGCTAAAGTCATACAGCTTTGGGGTTATAAAGTTTAATATACGAATAGAGATAGAAATCATAATGGGGGTAGGTGTGATCATAAATAAACAATTACTTGTGAATGTAGTGGAGATTAGGAAGAAGAATGATAGAATTTTATTAGTTAAAATTATTTTAGATAGAGAGATTTTTAATATCATTAGTGCCTATACACCACAAGTAGGAGTTGATGAATCCAGTAAACATCAATTTTGGGAGGATCTAGATGAGACAGTACAAAAAATATCTGCTAGAGAAAAACTATTTATTGATGGTGATTTCAATGGGCATGTAGGAACTAGTCGTAATTGGTTTGATAGTGTACATGGAGGATTTGATTTTGGAGAAAGAAATTAAGCAGGTAATTTAATTCTAGATTTTGCTTTATCTTATGATTTGATTTTAGTGAATATTTAGTTTAAAAAGAGAGTTTCTCACTTGATTACTTTTAAAAGTGCATCGAATGCGAGCCAAATAGATTTCCTTTTAACTAGGAGGGTAGATAAAACTAGTTGTATCGATTGTAAGGTAGTGCCAGGTGAGAGTGTAGTTACCCAATATAAACTCTTAGTTTTAGATATTCAGATTAGAAAGAGACTTAGAAAAATTAAGTATTAGTTAGATCCTAAAATTAAGTGGTGGCGATTAGAAGGTAATTAAAAAGTTTTTGTAGATAGAGTAGTATAAAAAGCAGATTGGAGAGACCATGATAATCCTAATGTAACATGAAACAAAATGGCTATTTGCATTAAAAGGATAGCTAAAAATATATTTGGTGAGTCGAGCGACGGTGCTCCACCATGTAAGGATATATTATGGTGGAATGAAGAGGTAAAAAATGGTATTAAGATCAAGCGAGACCTTTATAAATATTTAAAGAATAATAATAATAATGATGGAATAAGTTTTGAGAAGTATAAACTAGCGAATGAGACTAAGAAAGCTGTTCGGAACGCAAAAACTAAATTATATAAACAAGTGCACGAGAAGTTGGATAATAAAGAGACAGAAAAGGATATATATAGAATTGCTCGAATAAGAGAGAGAAAGTATAGAGCCTTATGTACTGTAAAGTGTATTAAAAATGAAAATCATACGGTTCTAGTTCGAGGCGAAGAGATTAAAGAAAGATAGAAAGATTATTTTGATAGATTATATAATGGTAGTTTTACTCAAGATTTGAGAGATCCTACTATTCAATGTGACGATATTAATCGTAACTTTATGCGCAGAATTAAAGAGCCTGAAGTAAAAGAGACTTTGAAGAGGTTGAAATCAAAAAAAACTATTGGTCTAGATGAGATTCCTATAGAGATATGGAGATACTTAGGAGGGATTGGTGTGAGGTGACTGACAGATTTTTTAACAAGATTTGGCAAATTAAGAAAATACCAAATGAATGGAGGAAGAGTACCCTAATACCTCTGTATAAGAATAAGGTCGATATTCAGAGTTGTTCTAATTATCGAGAAATAAAACTCATGTGTCATACTATGAAACTTTGGGAAAGGGTAATTGAACATAAATTGCGACAAACTGTTAAAATATCGGAGAACCAGTTTGAGTTTATGCTGAGGCGATCGATGACAGAAGCTATTCATTTACTTCGTCAATTTATTGAGCGATTTCGATAGAGAAATAGAGATTTGCATGTGGTATTTATTGACTTAGAGAAAGCCTGTGATAAGGTACCACGAGAGATACTTTGGTGGACATTGATGAAGGAAAAAGTTCTCATCAAGTATATCGACATAATTAAGAATATGTATGATGGAGTAGTGGCCAATGTCAGAACATGTAGTGGTTTAACAAGTGATTTTTCTATCACAATTGGATTGCATCAAGGATCTGCATTGAGCCCGTTCTTATTTGCTATAGTGATGGATGAGCTTACTAGAGCTATTCAGGATGAAATACCTTGGTGTATGTTATTTGCTGATGATATTGTTTTAATTGATGAGACAAGAGCAGAGGTAAATACGAAGCTAGAGTTATGAAAGCATACATTAGAATCTAGAGGTTTTAAATTGAGTAAGTCTAAAACAGAGTATATAGAGTGTAATTTTAGTAAACGATGGACCATAAACTATAATGCTATAAAACTGGATGGGTAAGAGATACAAATGAGCAGCCAGTTTAGGTATTTGGGTTCTATTATTCAGAATGATGGAGAGATTGATAATGATGTTAACCACATGATACAAACTGGCTGGTTGAAATGGAGGAGGGCAACGGAAGTTTTATGCGACCATAACATTCTGTTAAGACTGAAGGAAAAATTTTATAGGACTGCTATTAGGTCAGTTTTGTTATATAGCACGGAATGTTGGGCTATAAAGAAACATCATTCACAGACGATAAGTGTAGCAGAGGTGCGCATGCTCCGCTAGATATGTGACAACACTAGGAGAGATAAAGTGAGAAATGAAGATATTCATGCCAAGATAGGTGTAACTTTCATCGATGAGAAGATGCGAGAAAACCGATTACGATAGTTTGGTCATGTGCAACGTAGGCCTACAAATGCACCAGTTCGACAAAGGGAGTTTATCAATGTAGGACAAGTTAAAAGAACGAATGGAAGACCGAAAAAAATATGGATGGAGGTGATACGAAAAGATATAGATTCTAGAGGTTTAAATAAGGAGATATTAATTGATAGAAATAAATGGAGGACTATCAAAGTGATTGATCCGGCGTGATTCTTTTTTGGTTCATGTAGCCTACCCCAAATATTTGGGATGAAAGGCTTAGTTGTTGTTGTTGTTGTATAGGTACATTATTAACCATTGCGAGCCACAACATTCACAAGTCTATACTTGAATAAACAAATAATCAAAAAAAATATCAAAGACTGTCTCTATGAAGTTCTGTCTTCTTAACGGATATAAAATACATAAAGATCAGGTGAAGAGAATAATACGCAAGGTTGTCAAAGTCACACGAAAATACAGAAATGCAGGTGGAGCAGATGATAATACAGAAACATACATATAGTGCCAGAAAGAGATGGACTGATTTTGCTGTGGCTTCCGGGAAATTTGTGGAAAGAAAGAAATTAATTAATAAACTGAAGAAATATCATGAAACTCTTATAAATATAAATACCTGAAAAAAGCTTGACAATCACTATATACAAAAGATGATGCCAACAAACAGAAAGGCCATTTATAGACATTCATCATGATTGTCAGGTGTCACCACTTCCATTTTTATTTTATTTCATTTTATTATTACTACTATTATCACTTTTGTAGAAGAGGGAACACCCAAATTGTTGATAACAAAGAAAATGAGAGAAAAAATCAGATAAAGATCTTTATACCTATTCATGAATGACAATATCCATATACAAAATCAATCATGATTGAATTACACATTTCTTTCCTTTAAAAGTAGCATTATGGAATCATGCACTAATTTGCACATTCCAACTACAGATTTTGCAACAATTTTGGAACCAGAGGATGGAGATCCCACTAATGCGCAACCAAACTACCAACTCCCAATTTTTGTGTATTTAGACACAACCAAACTGGCCCTGAGATTTCAGTACAACATATGAAATTAAAATCCAGAACCAAAATTCAGTAGTGTGTTTATTTCATTATACAGACCACGAGGCCAGGTGTAATTATAAACTTCATTAGCTATTTTGTTCATCGCAAGCAAAAATAATTGAAGCTAAAGAATAATTGTTCACATGCAGACTGATTAATTATCTAACCATCATTTGTGGAAAACATGGAAAACAGGTACCGATGCTTAAACTGGAATACCTCATAATACCTCAGTACAAGGAACATCCTCTATTGGGTGAAAAGTATCTCTTATGAAATAACTGGTTAGATCAACAAGTAGATCTAAAATAAAAATTAGAACCAGTATCTATTGAATTTCCTTTCGTTAATTACTACCAGGAAATTGTTTACTTTTCACATCAAAATTCATGTCACAAAAACAATCCTTCATAAAGGACATTCACATGAGAAGAATACCACAGACATGAATTGCCGAAACAAGAGAATTTTGAAATTACATAATGAATTTAAACAATTTTGACTGAATAATACTCTGGAAGACTAACCTGAATTCCTCCAACAGTTGTATTTAACCCAACAGATTCAAAGGGTTTGACTACAGGCTTTGCTCCAATTCCAACTATGACCTGCATTTAAAATTTATTAAAAAAAATAAATAAATAAAGCTTCATTTTCTCACTTCTTAACAGAGAAACATAATGTAAAGTGAGCTATTATTCAACAAGGCAGTCTAATATGCAAGAGAGCAAATACCCTAAAAGGAACCATATGAAGGAAAAAAGTAAACCAATTAATTATGAGGCTTTTGTTCAACATATTTTTTCCATTTTGTCCACATTTATCCTTATGTTTTGAAGAAATAACATGTCTCCTTACCTTACTGATATTTACATATTATATTTCCTTACGTTTTTGAGTTATATAGCAATTATGTCCTTTTAACATGTAGGAACCAATGAAAACTAAAATTTAATAACTAATGCATGAATAAGCTAGTTTTATGATTTATAAGATGAAAATAGCTCAAAATTATCAATTTTAATCATTCACATGTTTATATCTTTAATAGATCAACTTCGACACTAGGTTACTGTGAGAAATATGACTATATTCTTTCATATTTGTGTGATAAATTGAGAATGATCAATGATCGCTCATATATATTGCCAAAATCAAACGACTCATATTTTAATAGAGTGAAAATCATTACTAATTCAACTTACATGATTCTAACTAAAAGAGGCATTTTTGCACCAAAAAAGGTGTATATATGAAAGTAACATCAATATCAACATCAACACAGCCATTATCCCAAAAAAAAATAGGGTTAGTTACATGAATTCTTTTGTTCTATTCAGCCCAGTAAGAGTCATCTCCGTAATTAAATCCATTACTTACATGTCCTTTTAATTGTTTCCATCCATATACAGATTAACCTACCTCTAGTCCTCCTAACTCCATGAATTATTATTCTCACTTTTCCCAAATAATGCCCATAAAGGGCTTCGTTATACATGTCCAAACCATCACATTGGTTCTCTCACATTTTATCTTCAATTAGAGTAAGTTCTAACTTTTTGTAAATGCACTCAACTCTCTCTTACTATTTTCATTTCTACCCCTCATTTTCTGAATATTTTGTCTTTTAATAGCCAAACATTTAGAGCCATAAAGCACTGCTGGTTTTATAACCACCCTATAGAGTTTTCCATTCAACTTTGACGGTATTTTATGATCACATAAAATTTTGGAAGCACTTGTCCAGTTTAACCACCCCACTTGATCTTTTATATCATATCTTCCTCAACATTACAATCTCCATAAATTATTAATCCTAAAATTCGAAATTGACTTTTACAAATTATATCTTGCCCATCAATTTGGATTGCACGCTCATACCTTGTCAGAATACAACTAAAATTACATTGCACATATTCCGTCTATGTTCTACTAATTCTACATCCTTTAGACTCCAAAACTTTTCTCAACCTCTCTACTTTGGATGTTACGTCTTTCCTAATCTAATCAACTAGTATAGCAAACAATATATACCATGACGCCTCTTCCTGTACATGGTAGTAAGATCATCAATAATTAAAACAAAAAGATAAGGGCTTAAAGTCGATCCTTAATGCAAACCGATGATGATAAAAAAAAACTTTTGTTTCACCTCACATTATTCGCAAACGAGTAACAACTCCATATACATATCTTTATTCATATCAATATATCGACTAGACACTTATTTCTTTTCTACAACCAACTACATTATTTTCCTAGGCATCATATCATATGTTTTTTCTAAATCAATAAAAACCATATACGAATCTCTTTAACTATTCCTATGTTGTAAGATCAATCTTCTAAATAAATAAATAGCTTCCATAGTCGACCATTTACAGCATGAAACCAAATAATTTTCTGACACAATTGTTTCTTTTCTTAGTTTTTGCTTTAACCCTCTCCCATAGTTTCATCATATGTCCCATAAGTTTACATTTCACGATAGTTTGAACAACTTTGAATATCCCCTTTATTTATTATATATAGATTCTAAAATATTAATCATCCATTCATTAGGCATCTTTAAAGTATCCATATTTTTGTCAAACAACTTAACTCACCATGCTAGGTCTATATCCCTAAGCTATTCCAAACTTCAATAGAAATATAATCAAGCCTTCAAGCTCTCCCACATTTCATCTTCTTTAAAATGCCTTTGACCTGACCCTAATATTACGACAATATTTATATTTCCTAACATGAATTGATCCGTTAGATTCAGCCTTATTCTCTCCCATATGATCCTTACTAAGCAATTTATGAAAATAATCCATCCATCTCTTATAAATTCCACCATTCTTCACTAATACTCTTTAATCTTCATCCTTAATACATTTAAAATTACCTAAATCTTCAGTTTTTCCTTCTCTCATCTTAGCAAGTTCTGTACATATCCTTCTCTTCTTATTTGAATTCTGACTCATAGATTCTCTTAAGCTTTAGTTTTAACTTCAGAAACTACTTTTTTAACCTCCTTCTTTGCTAACTTGCGTTTCTCCAAGTTCTCCTCACTTTTACAAGGCAAGGGTGAATATATTATGTCTAGAAACATAAGGATATATATGCTAAAATCCCCATTTACTTTTTTAATAAAATGCATTTGGATTGAGGATCTAAGTTTTTTATTTCATCCACATTCGTTGAACACCTAGATACTCACACCAACATATATAAAGATCTAGTTGCCACCTGCTTTAAATGGCAACTCATTCAAAGAAACCAATAATCATCATTTAAATGATTATATGAATACAAAATGTTCATAAAAGGATACTTTGTTGATGGTGGCTATGACTTTATTGAAAACAACATTTGCAAGAATAACAAAGCATCCAACTACAGCCAAATGAATCAAAGGTTACATGTGAAAAGTGCAAAAATCCCTCTGCCTTTCTGGGTTACCAACAATTCCTTTTCAATCCACTCAATAATCAATATATTCATCATCCAATCTTCAACAATTCCTAATTACACACATAGAAATAACTAATTAGTTGGTCTTAGAAGTCAGGAAATATTAGAACCTTAAACTCATACACATTTACTTCGTATGCAGAATTCACCAAGCCCTCTTTCCAAGTGTGATAGTCCATCTTACTTTTCCATGACTCTAAATCACTCCATTCTCCAATATGTCTACCTCTTTTCAACTAACTCTCAGTTAATTATCAATTGCGGACTTTATGATAAGTACAACAGTTCCCCCAACAAAACGTCCGACACACCCATACACGACAAGTGTGTCCATTTGTATAAGACACTTACGAATGTGCAAATGCCATCTACCTTAGGCTATATAAAAGATGGAGTTTGTTTTGCCCCTTGTGATGAAGATTAGTTAGTTCATAGATCATTTTACTAAAATTAGGTTCTGAATAGAAACTAACATTTATCTATATGAGTGAAATATACAAATATTTAGACAAAATATACATTTATAGCTGTGTCCTCGTCTGGATTTTGGAACATTGTTGTGCCCAGCACCCGTGTGTCAGAGCACAAAACTCGTGTCCGTTTCCACTAATCATTGACAGTAACATATTAACAGTGACAAAGCAATACCTGCAAAGTGTCTTCTAATATATTTTTAACATAAAGTTAGTTTACGCATCAATATCTCTAACCCCTGTTCTTTTAAATTTATGCATCTTTTTCAAGTCTTACTGCATTATAAGAATGGTACAACTTTATTACAGATTATCATCCATTCCCTCCCAAAAAGCACACACAAAATATACATACATACATACATACATACATATATATATATATTGGTATAGAACCTTTTTCCCAGAAAGTAAGATAAAAGCATATGATTAGGAGACAAACAAACTACTTGAGCCAGTGAATGGCTCAAGCCAAAATTCATTCCCCTAGAATCCTGGAACAAACTAGTTTCATCCCAAAGCTGACTCAACAGTTCTAGTTTGAAATATGGGTAAAATTGATTTCATTATCTCTCTTTCATTTTGGTGCATTTGGTTTTTACCTAACAATTTTAGTGCCACATCTATAAAGAAATTCTATTAACATCTGCTGATTATTAATATTATCACCATTTGACCCTTCAGTAAAATCTCATTTTTGGAAAATAAAGTCTTCCAAGTTCAAAAGGTACCTATTAGGCATCTATTTCAACAGTTACAGAACCATTAATCAGTCACCTCGTATTAATCAAATTTACAGACATTGATTACAGATGTAACCTAGATCTTATTTGCCTTTTTGTCAGGTAAGTTAATAAGTTATTAACAAATAAATTTGTTATTAGTAAATTAACTTTGGCTTGTGATCTAGGCGCACCTAGACAAACCAATATACAATGTAAATTTATCTAGGAGTAGGATCCTGTTGTGAATTAATGCCTTTAACTTCAAATCTGAATACACATGCAATAGCATCCTTCACAATAAACTTGTAAGGGTTGGCCTAGTTTGAGGATTGGATCGAATCCAAAGAACATGACTTACATGGCAAGTAAAAGGCAATCAATCGGCCACCATTAGATTGAAAAACATAGCCAGCTAAAGCAGCTCAAACAAATAACTTTGAGAAACTATTAAACAAAAACACAAGAAGAATGTGATCATAGAAAAGAATTTGGTCCTCACTGAAGGGCAGGGGTGATAAAGCAAATTCTCTATTTAAAATGACTTCTCATCAGTGTTGTTATCTGTGTGTGTACACATCCATTTCACTTCTCAGAACAAGGAAAGGCATAATTCAAAATCCTAAAATAGCAAGAATCGAAACTATAGAGATGAACAACATTTACAGTCACTGATGCTAAATCTTAAAGCATAATTTAGAAGAAGAAAAAAAGAAAGCAATACCAAAGGTCAATATGATAGGAGAGCAGACAAAGTCATACCGTGTCTGCCTCAATTGTGGACCCATTTTCAAGGATAACATTAGAAACTCTTCCATCAGAACCAGCCTCTAGTTTGTCAATACGAGACCCCTGATAAGAAAGAAGGATACATATAATGACATACAACTAATGACTATGAGTTTGACTTTACTCTGTGAAATAGTAAACATACCTTTAAGAATTTAACACCAGTTTCAGAATAAAGCTCTTCATATCTCTGAGCAAGAGGAGGAGTGAATAACCTTGACATCAGATGATCCTCTGGAAATATAATCTGTTGAGAAAGTTTTTTTAACCAAAAGGTACAAGCAAGAGGTACAGTAAAAGTTTTCAGAATTAAAACAATGTGCCCGTTTACAGAACTAGCTGACACTGAAATTCCAAAGCTTGCAACTTAAGAAGTACCAATTTGCAGAATTTCACAAGAGTTTCAAGGCACACAAAAGATATTACATGCTAGTCCTCATAGGTAGTCAGGTGAAGAACTATATAATTCACAAAGCCTACAAGTTTTAGCATAGAAATTGGTAATCCACGGTAATCTTGTTCAACAAAATTTTGAGAGAAATACTGTGACAATAATGAAAGAGAATAACATAAAGAATTACCCAATATCCAATATCAGTTGGATCATTGAGATGGCAGAGTATTTATATAGCCCATTGAATTTCACCATTAACCATTTTTTAATAAATGCCATATCATATTAACTAAACGAGGAACAAAGTTGGTTCTACATTAATAGCTTGAGACCTTAAAACCTAGTTCAGTTAACAAATGTTAAACCTCAAATATATCTACCTTTAATACATAGTACACCTGCTTAATATTTAATGAAACTATCCTATTTTCATTGTATATGCCATTGGTGTTCATCAAACAAATTTTTGCTTAGAGTATTTATAATGCCAAGGGTTTTACCTTTAATTAGTGATTCAGTCCTAAAACTTCTACATTGTTTCAACAGAGAAAATAGTAATCATTGTCTTGCCTCAACAGAAAGACATCACCATCTGTCATACTCAACTTATTATTTGAGATGACTGGCATCAAACAGAACACATAACTTTAGATTATTATTTGTAGCTTTTGGTCTCCATGGTTCACTGGACTATATTTTACGATTTACACCTTAAGGAAAATATATTTAATTAGTTAGCACATATTATTTTCTTACTCCAGTATGCAGGTGGAAGTTGCGACCCACTTAATTAGCTAGCACATATTATTTTCATACTCCAGCATGCAGGTGGAAGTTGCCACCCCAATATATTCCATATATCTTAGGTTGGAAAAATCATTTAGTTTAGTCTAGGTGTTCTTTAGATGAACAAACAACTTGCAGTGATTTTAAACACATAAAGAATAGTCAAGCTTTAGAAAAATAGGCTAACAACCACATCCTTGATAACAGATATGCTCAAAATCAAATAGCCTTCCAATTTTTCTGCTGTATAGAATGGACTCAAGTTGACTATATTCAAACAAAATGAACAAACCAACCACTATAGTGAATATGCCTAAATCTAACACACCCACAAGAGATAATTAAAAGGAAGTTGCACCCTTCTGCTCTTGAGTTTTGATTATGATCACAAGTTCATGTGACAGAAGGCATAAGAAACATTTTACGACTGTAATATTGTTTAGCATCCTATAATTTGTGGTGGATGAATTACCAATGAATTTTGCTGAGATGAATGATGACATATGCAGAATGATTACAGCAAATGTTTTAGAACTACAACATTTCCTAATTGCACATAGATAATCAAATGCCAAATTTTTCTTACAGTGGTATCAAGATTCCAACCAACAGTTGCAGCAGCAACTTCCATACCAATATAACCCCCACCAATAACAGCAACCTTCCTGGCTTTCTCCTAAAAGACAAGTGTTCAGTTACTCAATAGCAATAAATTTAGGAGTAAGGGTAAGAAAAAGAAATATTCTACCATATTGAAGTCAGAATCAAATCACATTACAGCATCATGAAACTAATATAGGTTTGAAATAGAATGTGCAAGGGATAACAGAAACATTCAAACATGATAGGAGTGAAACACATTAAACACGATGTCTCAGAAAGTGTTTAAGAGAAACCCCTACCAGATGCAATCTGTTATATATATATGCTGCATCATCATTGAAACCTCTTTCATCAAAATGAGATTTGCAGTGGAGCAAAAAAATTGTTTAAGAAGTCTCAGTGATTTTTCTTTTAAAAAAAAGTAACCTCATGTTAGCATTCCTGAATCTATGCCAGTTTCCAAATTAATCTCTAAGGTGAGATGTCTGAAAAGAAAGCGAAGGCTTTGTAGGGTACCCGAAGAATAGGTCTACACAACTTGTGATCAAGCATACCAGAGAACTGCAAGTAAATAATAAATTCTTTTTGTTCCTCAAGGTACAGGAGCATGCACATTAGAGGCTGATAGATACTTTGGTATTTCCAAAAACTGAAGAAGTTCTAAGTGACTTGGTAGATTCAAATTAAGTGTATAAGCATATTTCTTAATAGATCTCCTCAGTAGTTAGATAAATATATATAATTCACTCCATCTAAATTCAAATCTTTAACAATTTTCTACCATAATGACTACCCACTTCATATACATAATTAGTTCCCATAACGCTTTGTTGACCTCAAATACAAATAGATTTTTATTGCATAATAGGAGCATAACCACAAGTCAGGTGAGAATTCAGACCCTCATTAAACATGCTGAATAGATCACTGCATCCTCATCAAGCTGCACTTAAAATTTTGTATCCATATGCCACAGTCAGCTGAAGAAAGGAACTTTTGTACTATTATCCTTGAAAAATGAAAGAGGTTTTGCTGTCAAGAGCCCAAGTTCTTCAACAAAGGTAAGACTGATTAAGGATAAGACAGGCAGGCACCAACTTAGACCACACTGGGACAAGACAAGCAGGCACCAACTTTCAAATAAGAATTACTAGCCGCCAGCAAGTATCCAGACAGTTGGTTTGCAGATACAAATGACGTCCTGATGATTCTACATGCATTTAAACATCTATAAGAGGCCTAGATGTTAATTTAAAAATAACAAAAACATCCCATGCAGGGCATTGGGGGTTGTGGGGTTCAAATCAATACTGTCATGGTGTATGACTGATGATCTCTCTTTTTCTATCTCCTCTTCTACAATAATTTCACTGTTTCTGATTTCTCTTTTGCATCAATAATCAAATTATGTTTATGGTTGAGCCCATTATTACTTCAGAATAAGAATATGACACCAATGGTAGCTGTAAAATTTCTTTCCTCGGTGGCAAAAACACTGGAGGGGCTACATATATGGAATAATGGGAGGTAGAATTCCATCTTGATGGGGCTGGCAATTCAATGAAGGATAGAAAAGTAGAGTGGCAAGAAGGTATAGCGCAAATTCAAGGGATCAAGTAGACAATGAAGAAAAGTATGCAGTCAATAGGCACTAAGAAAAAGCACTAAACTTGAAGTGTGAGCTGGTAAAGTTCATAGAAAGGATCTTCGGGCAAAAATGTGGGGTGCATAGTAGGAGGAAGCCAGCAAAAGAGATGTGAAGAGCATTAGCAAGGAGAAGTTGATAGGCATAATCCATGTACCTATATGCAAGCCCAAGCATAACATAAACCACGAATAACCAACTTTACGAAGAATAGGTGGTAATCAATAAATATCCATCGAAATGGCACCATAATAGGGCAGAACATTAGATCTGTTTTATATCAGGGTAAACATGGATAATCCTCTTTCCTGTCTTCCGAGTATTTCTGTGATTAAAATAGCTATCTAAAACAAAATAAGGTTGAGGAGGTTAGTCTTTTCATTTATGATATTTTGAAAGATTGAAGTTACAAAACAACTAGTTTGGATGAAGCTAATATTACAGTAGGGTGAATGCATGATTGCCAAACTAAGAATTCTAATCTATGATATTATCAGACAATGAAAGCAAAGGACCTTATCCCCAAGTATGGAAAGAAGGATCGGACAAGCTTGAAAGGCTGTATAATTCAAAAGGTATATGTAAGCAATGAAGCAAAAAAGGTTTTACTCAATATCTTACGAAGGGTATCTGGATCTGCTAATGCACATGGGCGACATCTTCTACGTTAGGAATATTGGAAAGATCGAAATACCACCAAATTGTTACAGATGCAACTCTCAATGAATTGCTCACAGCATGTAATATGCAAAACTTTTTTCATGCAGTATAATATTCATTATACCAAACCTCCCTTGCTCCAGAGAAGCATAATGCTTAGGGAACAGGGATGGCAGGAAAAAGAACCATGGGACACAAGTTCTTCAATCTCAATCCCGGAGCCATTAATTCCAAAAGATGAAAAAAGTTAAACAATGGAAGAAGAAGCAAAAAGTACCAACGAAGAAACCAGAGAATCAGCATCAGCAACGTCACGTATATAATGAACTCCAGGTAAGTTTCCTCCAATCTTCTCTGGTAATCTGAACTAGAACAAAAATATAAGTAATGAAGTTTCCTCAGAGACACTAATAAAACAGTGTGCACATTAATAATTTTTCCACAGTGTTTAGAAAAATATTACCATACTATCATTAGATTACACAATAAGTTAGTTTTTATCACATTTCAATAAATAACTACTAATTTAGAGGTTAAACACAATGCAATATTTTCAAGGTCACCTATAAGATTACAGACTTCAATAAGATGAATAAATGAGTTTAAGAAGTACAAACATATCTGTGTCTGTATCCCATTATATTCAGAATATATTATATAAATAGAGAAGAAAATGGTTGGGCTGTTGAGTTATGAAACTAGTTTCCGTTTAGGCTGAATGTGTAATGATATCAAATCCAAATTCCAATCCAGAGTAGAACCACACTCATTTAACTTTTAGTGCCGTGACCAGCCTCGCTTTACAAAAACTTACTAGGTCAGCTCCATAGATACTGGGAATTATAAACAAGTTTCACATATAATTAACAACTTAGTATCGCTAATGCAAAAGGCACTTTCTATCAGCTTCACTTTAGACATGGACAAAAAATATTATGGAGGCCAATGCTATTGGGACCTATATGCTTTACTCAATGGCAAGACCCATTTCTCTCTTAAAGTCTAATTGACAAGCATAATGAAGAAGTCCTTCATCGGGTAGAATTGGCAGGACCTTGCTGGTTCTATAGCTTGAACTGATTGAAGAGAGCAAAACCTCAAAAAGCTTGAAGTGTAACTGAAAAAAAGAAAAGGAGAATCCCTCTTCTTCGATACACAAGTACGGAACACTTCCTTTCTCACTCCGATGATTACGCCTTAAGCACTGAATACAATTAACCAGATCATATATCATTTGTCAACCTCTTTTAAACTCATTACCAGTATGGAAAGTACCACTTTTCTTCCTCTTCTAGCCTCTTTCCCAGTAAAGGAGAATTCTGAAGGTTGATAAGGGCAAGTTTTCATATTAGCTATCTCAACTTCTACGATTTTGGCAAGTCTCACTCTCGTTATAGCTTAAAATGACAAAGAATTTGGAACCAACTTAGGGTTGGCGCCAGGTAGAAAAGTGACCACCGAATTTGGCCTGTCTTTCCCTGAAGCCTTCTTATTTTAGAGAATTGCTATATGCAACACACGGTTTAGATAAGAAAACATGATGATCATGACTACTGCTGAAGACAATGGTATTGGCAATAAACACTTCCTTGACAAGGTAGTTTCTTTTTTTAGTGCTCTTTAAATTTTACTTCCTAGCGTTTTATTAAACTTCAAGTAAGTTTCTCAAGCATAAGAACATTTCAGTTGAAAGAGTGGAACTAGGAACTGAAATGAGCAAACTATTGAAGTCTAGGAAAAAAAAAAAAAAGGCAGGCAAAAGCGTAGAAGCAATACACACTTTCAGTACAAAAGGTTGGATTGAGGTACCTTGCGGATTCACAACCTGTAGAGATTATAAGAGATCCGTACTTGAGAAGTTTCCCTGAAGATGTAGTCAGGGTTTGTGCTTCAGTATCAAGGCCTACTACTGGATCTTGATATAACATCTGCGAGACAGTAAGAAGTCTAATCACAATTCCAACAGTTTTGCAAAGTCAAACAACATAATAAAACATGTTTATGGAACTTATTTGGAAACATTGAATTTACTTTCTTGCGTGAATGTGGGCACACAAGCTTGTTTACACGCATGTAACTGATCAACTAATATTGCACACACGCATATAAATGTATCTACAAGAATTTGCTTTGTATTTGTTGGTGCTTACGCTTCTGAGAGTGTTTGCATGTGTGTGTGCGTGTGTATACTTGTATCCTCAATATAAGAATAATTAAATTACCATGAAAAGGTAAGAATATATTTATGATCATTCTGCACTCCAACAATCCTATTATCCAACATACATTTGTTACACAAAAGGCATCACCACCAAAAGAAGCAAGTCAACTCTTTGTCCAAAAAATTTGAGGTGAGGACATTGAAAGTGAAGCTGGTATTAAAAAGAAAAAAAAAAGAAAAAGCCGAGACCCGTAGCCTTTATCCTGCAAATGTATGAGAGGATAATCTTTATATCAAGATTTCAGATGTCATCTTATACCTATATGTATCACAAATATCGTATCAAATTTTGACGTTCCTGATATGATATATATCTAAAAAAAATCTTTATCAATATTGTCAATATTTTTTATATCACTAATTTCCAAGATTTTAAATCTTGCTTTCTAATATTCAAATTATAATAGACCAATTATCTATTATTAAAAAGTAAAAAACTTCTAGAATATTTATAAAAAATAAATACTTTAATTGGTGAAAGTTCAATATGTCTTAATTTTCCTGTCATGTTATATGGTTGTTGCAGGTCCAGGTATGTATACTTCTCAGATAGGTGGGTATTCATGAATGTATGCAACTATCTATCAGGTATGTATAAAAGAACGTAAGTTATAATGCAATACGAATTGAACACAGAACAGAAAGCGACAGAATCTGCACACCTCTATGCCTTGCTCCTTGTACCATTCCGGGGTCTGTCTTTCTCCACCAGAACCAACACATGTATGAAATCCCTAACATGAGTTCAAAAAAATTAGCAAAGGGAAAAGAGCTAAAAAAATATGATTGATTAACCCCTAATCATAAAGATTAAATAGCAAATACACAGTGACCAACTGAACATACACTGCAAAAAAGATAGTTTAAACCTTCCAAGCTACCTACACAGGATTTCTCTGTGGTTATGATTTTGCCTTTGTGCCCCTATTTCCCTTTGTTTCCAGTGGTCCTTACCACAAAATACAGAATTGAGGTTCATCCCATGATTAAACATGTAGCCTCCCCATTGATGAGAGGGCCCTATACTGGCCCTTAGTACTTCAGCTAGGTACTAATTTGAGCTTATGGACCGTGCCGCTGTATGTTTGTCAAGCTATTTAAGACTATGTCAAGATTTAGTATGTAATAAGATTGCCAATCCAGAGAATTGAAAAGTCATTCCAAAATAAATAAAGAAAATTAGGGGGCACTACTTCACGAGAAACACATTGATGCATACTCTCCATTTAAGTTACTACTCTAATTTAATCAAAATTCTCATCTGCCAGATCACTCCTAAAGCCAATTTTGCACACACTGTCACATAGCAAAAATTATCAACATTTAACCAAGCTCTTACAGGTAGGCGTGCTGGCTTTTTATCTGGAGGAAACAAGTAGCCTTTTGTTAGTGCTGGTCGCTCATATGGTGCAACAGCCTGCAAAGACAATAATCGAGTTAGCCCAAAAATTGAATTAAGAAAAGTATAAATATCTGTTTGGTTATATTTCTAGAGTACAAAGGGAAAGTGAAGTTGGCTAATCCAGAATGTATTACATATCCCACTGCATTGGACCCTGACATGGGACAACTCTATAGATCATAAGTACTAATGCTCAGCTGTCTAATTTCTTTCGAAAAGAGTAAAAAAAGTACCAGTTTATGATCGATTGATATGTGGCGAGAAATGAGTAAGGAAATACAAATGTGGTAATAGAAAGGAAAAAGAGACACCATCAGTTGATCGAAACATAAACTAAATGAAAAAATAGGCTATGTACTAGACCATATTTCTCATTTTCAAACCCAAAACAGGATTATGGGAATATGAGCTAATTCAGAACGTATTACATGACCCATCACATTGAACAGTTCTAAGTCTAGGAGAAATAGCTGCTATTTGGTAGCACGAGCTTTGTTACACGACCAGAAAAGGTAGGCTTGCCCACTTGCTAACTGATGATTCAACATTTTACAGCAGGATTTATATCTCGCTAATAGTTGTCTCATCAAGAAATTACGCAATCAACTAGCAAAGGGTTAAAGTGAGGTTGATAACAAATAATGAAAACTCAATTCTTTTATGTGCCTGCTTCTACTACGAGTCATGCTCCATCTCTAACCCCATTTCAATATGGATGCAAGGTAAAAATATAATACAATGGGGTTGTTTGGTTGCTTGTAAGTGATATTGTACGTTGTAACTTATATAATAGTAATTGAGATTGCAGCAATAGAAGTTGCTGCAAGTTATATTACGGAGTTGCAAGTGGTAAATAGAGTTGTAAAAAATTTTAAATATTAATTTTTTATTTTTAATAGGTCCAAGAAGTATGTTATTTATCCATAATACAATTATTGTTTGTAAGGGAAGATGAAAGGTGACTTATGCATATTTTTCCTGCAACTACAATTGATGCAAGTGAATAAATAGTTGCAATCGCAATTGCAAACTTTTGCAACTACAGTTGCAATCAAACAACAGAAAGCACCACTTGCAGCAAAAATAGTTGCAATTGCAATCACTTTACATACGCGAGCAACCAAACACTACTAACATGGATACCAGATACATCAAATCCTAAAATTCAGTATGCAGAGATGGCCATCTGTGTTCAACAAATTGGAGAGGCCAAAATGGTCACATAACATTACCATATTCATATTGTAAAAATAAAAATTAGAGGCTATAGAAACCAATTTGTACCTAAATAGCCATTATGCTTTACATCCTTTATTATAAAAGTGGGGAGATCTAAAATTATATGATGCAAGCAGGAATCACAAGGAAATTTGAACCAAGGTTTTAACTTTTAAATATCGACCCATACTGACAATTTCACAAATGTCGATCAAACTTTCAGGTACCCTTTACATGATACAGAGTGTAAAATATCAGTCTCGTATTGCAGATATTTTTGATATTGCCAATTCCAATATAATAAGTGATCAGTTTGATATATATTAAACCTTGATTTGTGTTAGAGTTAATCCAATACAAAAATACATTAGGTGAAAAATTAAGAGAATAATTAGGTGAGAGTGATTAGGTGGTATAGTGCCGGTTGGTGGAATAGTGTCGGTTGGTGAAATATTGCCGGTTGTGAAATAGTATCACAATGAAGCCTATAAATAGGTGTTCTCATTTGCTTTCATTCCTAACACCAAATCACCAAATCATCCATTCCAGAAGAAGAGTGAAGAGAAGATAGAAAAAGGAAACGAGGAGAGAAAAAACTCGGTGTGCTCTGCAGGATACTCTCTTCAGATGATATCCATCACGGTATTAGTCTGGTAGTTCTACTATAGACTACAGTTCTCTAACAAGGTTGGAGATTTTTTTCGTATTGGAGGTAATATTGTATCATTTTCTATTTTCTGTATATTTCCGAGTTCTCTGAACAAAACTCGGAAGACTGTACTATTTATTTGGAATAGTGAAATTCGCTTTTTGATTGTTCCGTGGTTTTTCCCGTAAAGGTTTTCCACGTAAATATTATGTGTCATCTGTGACTTGTTGATTTACTTATAGCTAACTTGTTATTTACATACAAGTCAGGATTTTATTATTTTTCCCAACAGTGGTATCAGAGCTAAAGTTATTAGCTATTGTGTGTAAATAATGGAAAGTATAACAAGTCGCATGATTACTCTTAATGGATCTAATTGGATGATCTGGAAGTCAAGAATGGAAGATCTTTTATATTGTAAAGATCTTCATGCACCTTTAGAAGGTGATGTGTCTAAACCAAAGGACATGAGTGATGATGATTGGAAAAAACTTGATAGAAAAACTATTGGTTTCATTCGACAATGGTTGGATGACACCGCGTTTCATCGTGTCTCCACTGAGAGTACATCCCACTCTCTTTGGAAGAAACTGAAGAGTCTATATGAGAGAAAAACAGCAGGCAACAAAACTTTCTTGATTAAAAAGTTAGTTAGCTCAAAATATAAAAATGGTTCTTCTATTGTTGAACATTTGAATGAAATTCAAAGTATTATTAATCAGCTTTCTTCTATGAAAATGGTACTTGACGATGAGTTGCAGGCTTTATTGTTGCTCAGTTCATTACCGGAGAGTTAGAAGATATTGGTGGTGTCTCTAAGTAATTCTGCACCAGAATGCGTAGTTTCTATGAGTTTGGTTACAAGCAGTTTGCTTAATGAAGAACTCAGACGAAAAAAACTTGGGCACATTACAGTCTGAAGCACTTGTGTTGGAGAATCGAGGAAGACCAACATCAAAAGATAGAAGCAACTATTCCAGATCCAAAAGTAAATCCAGATCGAAAAAGGATATTACTTGCTATTTTTGCCACAAGAAAGGACACATGAAAAAGGACTGCAGAATTCGAAAAAGAAATAAAAAATCCAAGCATGAAGGAAAATCTGAAGCCCATGAAAATACTACAGCTACAGCTGAAGGTGATTTAGTTGTATCTGAAAGTAATGATTTATATTTTTGTATTACATGTCAAGATGCAGATTGGGTAATTGATACGGGAGCCTCGTATCATGCTACTCCATATAGAGATTTCTTTACAACTTATCAAAGTGGTGATTTTGGCATTGTAAGGATGGACAATAAAGACACTTCTCAAATTAAAGGCATGGGAGATATACATCTTGAGACCAGTCTCGATTGTAAATTAGTGCTCAAAGATGTAAAGTACGTTCCAAATCTTCACTTGAATCTAATATCTGCATGAAACCTAGATGAAGATGGCTTTGGCAGTACCTTTGGCAATGGACATTGGAAGCTCACAAAAGGTTCTCTTATCGTGGCAAGAGAAAAGAAATATTGCACTCTTTATAAGATGCATGCAAAACTGTGCAAATGTGAGGTGAACACAGTTGAGCAAGATTCTTCTCTAGAATTGTGGCACAAGAGACTTGGCCACACGAGTGAGAAGGGAATGCAGATTCTTGTTAAAGAAAAATACTTGCCGAATATGAAAAGTACACATCTTGATTGATGGAGATCAGGATTAGATTAGATTTGATTAGGATGTGGATTGTACTAGATATTTGATTTGATTAGGAGTTTGGATTTTATTAATATTCTGTTTGTTAGGATTTCCCTATATATAGAGATTGTATGAAGTATTGAAAAGAGGAATAATATTTTGAGAAATTTTCTTGAGAAATCTCTGGCGTGGAATTCGCTGAGTAAAAATCTTTTCTCATGAATTCGTGGAGAGTGGGCGTGGGCCTGGGTGGATTCCCAAATCCCAAAAGTTTTCCCAAATCTATCATTTCTTCCCCAATCCCTCTAGAAAAAACCCTAATTTCAAAATCCTAACCCTAATTTCGCCTCCGTCCTGCGTCACCCTAATTTCAAAACCCTAACCCTAATTTCGCCTCCGTCCTGCGTCATTGATATTTATGTTCATTGCATAGCTGGTAAACAACATCGAGTTTCATTTGCTAGGAGTTAATCAAATAGAAAATTTCATGTATTGGATTTGATACATTCAGATGTTTGTGGTCCTATGAAAATTAAAACATTTGGTGGTGCTCTTTATTTTGTAACTTTCATAGATGATTATTCAAGAAAAGTTTGGGTTTATACTTTAAAAACTAAAAATCAAGTTACAGATGTTTTTAGAGAATTTAATGCCAGATTGGAGAGAGAAATAGAGCGGTCTCTTAAATGTATCCGATCAGACAATGGTATCGAGTATATCAGGCCATTCGATGAATATTGCAAGAGCAAGGAAATTCGACATGAGATGATCATTCCAAATATCCCTGAACAAAATAGTGTGGCAGAAAGAATGAATCGCACTATCATCGAACGGATTAGGTGTGTATGCTATCACATTCCAAATTGTCTAAACCCTTTTGGGGAAGTATTAAGAACTGCAATAGATCTAATCAATTTATCAGCTCTTTTAAAAGGTGATGTACCAGAAACGGTGTGGACAGAAAAGAAAGTCTCCTACAAACACTTGAGAGTATTCGGCTGCCGTGCATTCGTTCACATTCCTAAAAATGAAAGATCAAAACTTGATGGTAAGACAAAATAATGTATTTTTCTTGGCTATGCAGATGAAAAGTTTGGGTACAGGTTATGGGATCCAGAAAACAAGAAGGTAATAAGAAATAGAGATGTGATTTTCCTTGAAAATTAGACTATTGAAGATTTCAAGAAAAAAGAAACAGTACAGTCTTTTACAAGTGAAGTTGTAGATCTAAATCCAGTTTCTTCTCCAGTCACAAACGATGAAGGAGAAGAAGTGAAAAAACATCAAGAAGATGTTGATACTCCTATTCAATAAGAAGAGGGAGAACAATCCACTACAACACAACCGTCAATAGCGTCTCAGTTAAGGATATCTGACAAAAACCGTTATCCTTCTAGCAGGTACCCAACTAATGAGTATGTCCTGGTTACTGATACAGGTGAACCAGAAAGTTACCAAGAAATGCAAAAGGATAGTCAGAAAACTGAGTGGTTAAAAATTATGAAAGAGAAAATGAATTCTTTGCGCAAGAACCATACCTATGATTTGTAAAATCACCAAATGGAAGAAGGCATTGAAAAACAAGTGGGTGTTCAAGATAAAGACCGAAATGAATAACTCACAGCCAAGATACAAAGCAAGATTAGTTGTGAAGGGTTTTGGCCAAAAGCAAGAAATTGACTTTGAAAAAATTCTCTCCGGTGGTGAAAATGTCATCAATTCGTCTCGTCCTTAGAATGGCTGCAAATATGGACTTGGAGATCGAACAAATGGACGTAAAGACAGCTTTTCTTCATGGTGATCTAGAGGAAGAGAACAGTTTCATATCATTGTGTTTACGTCAAAAGGTATGATGGTGATTTCATTATACTATTGCTCTATATTGATGATATATTGATTGTAGGTCAAAACATATCCAAGATTGACAGGCTTGAGAAGGATTTAAGCAGATCATTTGCCATGAAGGACTTAGGAGCAGCACAACAAATTTTGGGGATACATATATCTCGTGACAGGAATGCGAAAAGGTTATGTTTGTCGCAGGAGATCTACATCAATAAAATACTAAAAAGATTCAACATGGACAGAACAAAACCAGTTGGTACTCCACTTACAGGACACTTCAAACTAAGCTCCGAACAATATCCCAAAAGCGAAATGGAAAAAGAAGAAATGAGAAGAATTTCATATGCTTCAGCAGTCGGTAGTCTAACGTATGCAATGGTATGTATTAGACCAGATATAGCATATGCAGTTGGTATTGTTAGTAGGTTCCTTGCAAATCCAGGTAAAGAGCATTGGGCTACAGTTAAGTGGATATTAAGGTACCTAAGAGGAACTTCTAAAATAAGTATTTGCTTTACAGGAGGTAAGTTAGTACTAACAGGTTACACTGATGCAGATATGGCAGGAGATACTGACTCAAGAAAGTCTACATCTGGTTATTTGATTACTTTTGCAGAGGGAGCTGTGTCTTGGCAATCCAAGTTACAAAAATGTGTTGCCTTGTCAACTACAGAGGCTGAGTATATTGCTATTACATAAGCTTACAAAGAGATGTTATGGATAAAACGTTTTTTGCAAGAACTAGGTATGTCACAAAATACCTATACAGTCTATTGTGATAGTCAGAGTGCCATTTATCTCAGCAAAAATCCAAGTTTTTATTCTAAATCCAAGCACATCGATGTGAGGTATGACTGGATTAGAAATATACTTGATGAAAAATTATTGCAGCTTGAGAAAATTCTTACCGATAAAAATGGAGCAGATATGATGACAAAAGGGTTACCTAGAGAGAAGCAAAACTTCTGCCGGAAGGTAACCGATATGGACTCTAAGTAGAGTTCTAGTTCATTCACTTTTTGGGTTGGAGAGGAAAATTGTTAGAGTTAATCCAACCCAAAAATGGATTAGGTGAAAATTAAAAGAATGATTAGGTGAGAGTGATTAGGTGGCATAGTGCCGGTTGGTGGAATAGTACCGGTTGGTGAAATAGTACCGATTGGTGAAATAGTGCAACAATAAAGCTTATAAATAGGTGCTCTCATTTGCTTTCATTCCTAACACCAAATCACCAAATCATCCATTCAAGAAGAGTGGAGAAAATAGAGAAAGGAAGAGAAGAGAGAAGAAACTCGGTGTGCTCTGCAGGATAATCTCTTCAGGTGATATCCATCACGGTGTTAGTATGGTAGTTTTACTACAGAGTACAGTTCTCTAACAAGGTTCTACTACAGACTAGTAAATTATACTGCTGAATTGTCGGTATGGGTCTACTAGTCATAGGTTGATATGCTTTCCGCTCTACCGGAGATAGGTATGGAAGCCACTATGAGTATATATCCAAGTATGCTTCTCGATAAGGATACATGACGTGACAGAAGTTGTTTGCTTCCAACATCCGACGTGTCTCGTCAGTTGTCGAACAGTAGCGTCGTATGGTATACCAGTGTGGGTCTAGGTGGGTGGTCACCCCTCTGTTGTGGAATGGTACTGTGGGGAGGGCGAGTCGGGGTTATCCCGACGAGTCATAGTATGAGTAGGAAAAGGCCAAAGACATGGTTTACCCAATTGACAACCAACACGACGAAGATAGATCCATAGGGTTGTGTGTCATAGAATAGAGTAGTGGGACAGTTTTGACCAGGTCCCCAAACAGATGGAACCAGACGCCAATGTGGGAATCTGAAATGGAGGATCTATGCTACGAGATTCACTGGGGGTCACTGTACTCGCCTCACCTCTACCATCTCACTAGTTTGTAGTAGAATCTTATTAAAGAACTGTAGTCTGTAGTAGAATTACCAGACTAATACCGTGATAGATATCACCTGAAGAGAGTATTCTGCAGAGCACACTGACCTTCTTCTCTCCTCTCTTCATTTCTCTATCTTCTCTTCACTCTTCTTCTTTAATGGATTATTTGGTGATTTGGTGTTAGGAATGAAAGCAAATGAGAGCACCTATTTATAGGCTTCATTGTTGCACTATTTCACCAACCGGCACTATTCCACCAACCGGCACTATTCCACCAACCGACACTATACCACCTAATCACTCTTACCTAATCATTCTCTTAATTTTTCATCTAATCTATTTTTGGGTTAGATTAACTCTAACAATCTCCCCCTCCAACCTAAAAAGGGGATGAACTAGAACTCTACTTAGAGTCCATATCGGCTACCTTCCGGCAAAAGTATTGCTTCTCTCTAGGTAACCCTTTTGTCATTATATCTGCTCCATTTTTATCGGTGTGAATTTTCTCAAACTGCAGTAATTTTTTATCAAGTATATTTCTAATCTAGTGATACCTCACATCGATATGCTTGGATTTAGAATGAAAACTTGAATTTTTGTTGAGATGAATGGCACTCACACTATCACAATAGACTGTATAGGTATTGTGACATACCTAGTTCTTACAAAAAATATTTCATCCATAACATCTCTTTACAACCTTCTATAATAGCAATATACTCAGCCTCTGTAGTTGACAAGGTAACACATTTTTGTAACTTGGATTGCCAAGACACAGCTCCCCCTGCAAAAGTAATCAAATAACCAGATGTAGACTTTCTTGAGTCAGTATCCCCTGCCATATCTGCATCAGTATAACCTGTTAGTATTAACTTACCTCCTGTAAAGCAAATACTTATTTTGGAAGTTCCTCTTATGTATCTTAATATCCACTTAACTGCAGCCCAATGCTCTTTACCTGGATTTGCAAGGAACTTACTAACAATACCAACTGCATATGCTATATCTGGTCTAGTACATACCATTGCATACGTTAGACTACCGACTGCTGAAGCATATGGAATTCTTCTCATTTCTTCTTTTTCCATTTCGCTTTTGAGATATTGCTAGGAGCTAAGTTTGAAGTGTCCTGTAAGTGGAGTACCAACTGGTTTTGCTCTGTCCATGTTGAATCTTTTTAGTATTTTATTGATGTAGGTCTCATGCGACAAGCATAACCTTTTTCGCATTCCTGTCACGAGATATATGTATCTCTAAAATTTGTTGTGTTGCTCTCAGGTCCTTCATGGCAAATATTCTGTTTAAATCCTTCATAAACTTGTCAATCTTGGATGTCTTGACCTACAATCAATATATCATCAACATAGAGCAATAGTATAACGAAATCACCATCATACCTTTTGACGTAAACACAATGATCTGAAACTGTTCTCTTATAGCCATGATCCACCATAAAAGAATCAAATTTCTTGTACCATTGTCGAGATACTTGTTTTAATCCATACAAACTCTTTCTCAACTTGCAAACCATATCTTCTTTACTTTTGACTTTGAACCCTTCATGGTGCTCCATATAGATCTCTTCCTCTAGATCACCATGAAGAAAAGCTGTCTTTACGTCCATTTGTTCGATCTCTAAGTTCATATTTGCAGCCATTCCAAGGACGAGACATATTGATGACATTTTTACCACCAGAGAGAATCTTTTCAAAGTCAATTCCTTACTTTTGGCCAAAACCCTTCACAACTAACCTTACTTTGTATCTTGGTTGTGAGTTTTTCTTTTCGCTCTTTATCTTGAACACCCACTTGTTCTTCAATGCCTTCTTTCCATTTGGTAATTTTACCAAATTATAGGTATGGTTCTTGTGCAAAGAATCCATTTCCTCTTTCATAACTTTTAACCACTCAGTTTTCTGACTACCTTCTTGTATTTCGCGGTAACTTTCTGGTTCACCTGCATCAGTAATCAGGACATACTCATTAGTTGGGTACCTGCTAGAAGGATAACGGTCTCTGTCAGACCGCCTTAACTGAGGCGCTATTGACGATTGTATTGTAGTAGATTGCTCTCCCTCTTCTTTTTGAATAGGAGTATCAACATCTACTTGATGTTCTTGCACTTCTTCTCCTTTATCGTTTGTGACTGGAAAAGAAACTGGATCCAGATCTACAACTTCACTTGTAAAAAACTATACTGTTTCTTTCTTTTTGAAATCTTCAATGGTCTAATTTTCAAGGAAAATCACATCTCTACTTCTTATTATCTTCTTGTCTTCTGGATCCCATAACCTGTACCCAAACTTTTCATCTGCATAGCCAAAAAAAATATATTATTTTGTATTACCATCAAGTTTTGATCTTTCATTTTTAGGAATGTGAACGAATGCATGGCAGCCGAATACTCTCAAGTGTTTGTAGGAGACTTTCTTTTCTGTCCACACCGTTTATGGTATATCACCCTTTAAAGGAGCTGAGAGTGATAAATTGATTAGGTCTATCGCAGTTCTTAATGCCTTCCCAAAAAGAGTTTGGACAATTTGGAATGTGATAGCATACACCTAATCCGTTCGACGATAGTGCGATTCATTCTTTCTGTCATACCATTTTGTTCAGAGATCTTTGGAATGATCATCTAATGTCGAATTCCCTTACTCTTGCAATATTCGTCGAATTGTCCGATATACTCGCCACCATTGTCTGATCGGATACATTTAAGAGACCTCCCTGTTTCTCTCTCGACTTTGGCATGAAATTCTCTAAAAACATCTGTAACTTGATCTTTAGTTTTTAAAGTATAAATCCAAACTTTTCTTGAATAATCATCTATGAAAGTTATAAAATAAAGAACACCACCAAATGTTTTAACTTTCATAGTGTCGGTTGTCATCATATCTGCTCTATTTTTATCGGTGTGAATTTTCTCAAGCTGCAATAATTTTTCATCAAGTATTTTTCTAATCCAGTAATACCTCACATCAATGTGCTTGGATTTAGAATTAAAACTTGGATTTTTGCTGAGATGAATGGCACTCTGACTATCACAATAGACTGTATAGGTATTTTGTGATAATAGGACCACAAACATCTGAATGTATCAAATCCAATACATGAGACTTTCTATTTGATTCACTCCTAACAAATGAAACTCGATGTTGTTTACCAGCTATGCAATACACACAAGTATCAATATGTGTACCTTTCATATTCGGTAGGTATTTTTCTTTAACAAGAATCTGCATTCTCTTCTCACTCGTGTGGCCAAGCCTCTTGTGCCACAACTCTAGAGAAGAATCTTGCTCAACTGTGTTCACCTCACATTTGCACAGTTTTGCTTGTATCTTGTAAAGAGTGCAACATTTCTTTCCTCTTGCCACGATAAGAGAATTTTTTGTGAGCTTCCAATACCCATTGCAAAAGGTACTGTCAAAGCCATCTTCATCTAGCTTTCCTGTAGATATTAGATTCAAGCGAACATCTAGAACGTACCTTATATTTTTTAGCACCAATTTACAAACGAGACTGGTCTCAAGATATATATCTTCTATGCCTTTAATTTGAGAAGTGTCTTTGTTTGCCCATCCTTATAATGCCAAAATCACCACTTTGATGAGTTGTAAAGAAATCTCTATGTGGAGTAGCATGATATGAGGCTCCCGTATCAATTACCTAATCTGCATCTTGACATGCAATACAAAAACATAAATCATTACTTTCAGATACAACTAAATCACCTTCAGCTATAACTGTAGTATTTTCATGGACTTCAGATTTTCCTTCATGCTTGGATTTTTGACCTTGCCAGTCAGCCATTAACCTATTAACTTATAGTCAGCAATAGATCTTCTACACATCTAGAATGCATTATAAATGTTGGGTAGTGTCCCACAAGTATCTACCAGGGTGTTCAAGTGGCCGGGTTTGTATATTTATGCAACATAGATGAATCCATATCTAAATGCTAAGCCAATGCAACATCATTACAACAATCAATCCCATTCTGGCCCCAAGATTCCAATCTGGCACTCGAGATGACTAAAAACTCCACTGAACTGGGGAAATTGAGAGGGAGGGGGGAAGAAAGAAAGAAAGAAAGAAAAAACACACTTTTTAAGCTCAAAATACAAAAATCACCTCTTTTGTAACTATACATAGCTTGCCATCGGCCATCCCGTGCTCGACGAAAGTCCTGGCTGCATACCCAGCAGAATTCCCCCCACCAACAATAACATACCTACAAAATCCAAATAAAAATCAAACCCAACTTATAAGAGAAAAATCGAAATTTTGAGAAATTTCTTTGAACAAGAGACTCACTCTCGGTTCTCATTAGCATAATTCGACGAAGCAGCGACAACAAACGATCTGCCAAACGATGGTCCGAGAGATGGCCGCCGCTGGATCCGGTTAAGATACAGCGATGGCGAAGGGCATCGCAGCGATGAGCTTGTCATCGATGCCATTAACCTGAGGACTGTGAGCTTGATTCGATTAGGGCTCGAGATTAAGGAAAGGTTAGGGTTTTAAATGTGAGAGAGAGAGAGAGAGAGGTGAGTGAGATTGACCTGCGGACATTCGAATCGCGTTGTTTAAGGATGTTTGAATTAAATAAGATAAAAGATATAATAATATTATTTTAACGAGATCGCTTAGGGTTTGGGAGTTGCTAGAAGGCGCCGGCTCTTGCAGAGGTTAAAGAGGCAGAGAAAGAGAAGCGAAGGTGGGGGAGAAAGGGAGAACGAATGGTGATGGCAGAGGCGCACGTTAGCGGAGGGAACTTCTAGATGGGCACAGTTTTTTTCCTGGTGAGCCCACTTTTCCTACTGAGCACACCCCCTCTTTTGAAAATGGAGGATTTTTCCTAGTGAGCACACCAATATTCCCTAACTACCACTCTCCTCTTCTCTCTCTCCGATCGCCCTGCCCCCGCTCGCCCTCGCCGCCGCCCACGCCCCCCATGCCCCCGCTCACCCTCGCCGCCGCCCACCCCCCTGCTTGCCCCCGCTCGCCCTCGCCGCCCCTGCTTGCCCTCGCCGCCACCCATGCCCCCGCTCGCCCTCGCCCCCCTGCCCCCGCTCGCCCGGGCTAACCACGCCCGCCCCCACCTCCGCCCCTCGCTCGCCCTCACCCCAAATGCATTGGTCCCTCCCCACTTCCCCGCCCTGTCCACTCCTCCGCAGCCTTCGAGACCTCGTCGGCGACGGAGGAGATCGAGGAGAAGAAGGCGGTGGGAATTAGCTGAAACGGTAAAAATCCCAGTAAAAATCCAGTAAAAATTCATTTCTTTTCTGTCCTAATTTTTTGCTCTAGTAAAAATCCCAATTACTGTTAAAATTTGATTTTGCGGCGAAAATGGTTTCTCAATGTTTGTGAAGATTTTGGGGGAAGTATATCGATATAGGGCAAGTTAAAAGAGTAAAGGGACGATCGGATGAAACATTGGATGCAGGTGATCTTATATGAATGACATATTGCTCGTTAGGAATGAGTGGAGAAGGATCATCATGTGATTGATCAGACGTGATTCTGTTTTGGTTCATGTAGCCTACACTAATTGTTTGGGATAAAAGGCTTGGTTGTTGTTGTTGTACAGAAAACTGATCGAATATGTTATAAATATGTTATGTTGTAAATTAGTAACATGTACTACAAGTCATTTTATACTTATCTAAAATTATTCAAATGTTCAAAATGAAGTATAGATCATTTTATATTTGTCCAAAATTGTGAAATGAAGTGTAATTCAAAACACATTATACATCCAAGAATATTTGGAAATTAATTATTAGTGTTTCAAAATTATTTACTCATTCCTCATTATGCAATGAAAGATTATTTAATATTAAGTTGCTTTGAACATCTCTCATATTTACCACTCCAACATAATCTTAATGAAAGATTATCGATAGGTATGTTGTGATTTCTCTCCTTTTTTTTTCGTTTTTTGTCATTGTTCAAGTTATGAGAGGTTTTTTGCTAAATATTTGGAGTGTGTGCTGGGGATGGTTTGGCTCACTGGTCTTTTGTTACAAGAATGTTTTTATATCCTAATCGGCAAATCACATATATCATAACTAGTCCAATTAAACAATGTCCCGTGTGTGCGTGCGTGCACACATGCACTTTTGACTATTTCTATAAATTTAATGCAAATTCTGCTTCTCTTGTTTCAATCGTTTTTTGCTTTTTCTTCTAAGCATTGATGGATAAGGCTGGTAAAGAAATTCCTCTTGTTAATATGCCTAGTCCAATTTTCTTAAATGGTGTTGGGTAGGAAATATAAGAATATGAATGAATATGATTTTTGGATTCTGATATGAATACCTTCAAATATTAGAACGAGATCCAAGTAAGCCTATAATGGATTCTAGTTAGAACACACGTTGCTTTTTTTATATCTAAGAATGAGGTCAGACATAATAACTTTGATTTCAATTTTATCATAGTAGTTGTTTATCTAAAATATCTTACTTTGTTATCATTTCAGGAATGAGATTCAAGACCGGGTGCACACAACCTGATGTTAACACAGTAGCGTAGTCCCTCACCGAAAGTCCCAGCTCTGTAAGACGCCGTCAACCCAAAAAGAAGCAACTCGCTCGGAAGTCTCGAAAAATCTAGAATTTGTTGGGTTTTTTTATTTTTAATTGAGCCTCAAACTATAGCTTACGATGATTGTTCATGTCAACATAAAAATGAAGTTGTTAGTATGGAACATAAATTGATTTTATTTTGTAGTTTCATGTAAATGAAGTTGTAATCAAGGAACATATTTTATATATCAAGTTGTAGTTTTGGATATCACTCTTCAATTAAATCTTTGAAACAATGAATGAATTGTTGGTACGTAGAATTTTTGTTGCCGTTATTCTTTGTTTTTGAAGCTATGAATGATTTATTAATATTGTGTATTTTGATATCAAATTGGGTGTACGAAACACGAACAAGTAATTATATTTGTTAGGGTATATTATTTATCTTCCGTATTCGTGGTTGTACGCACCGTATCAGGGCATCTCTAGTCCTGTATCCTTGATTCGGGTTTACAGAGCCGGATCAATTTTAGTTGATCCGGGACTGTAAACCCGGATCAAGAAGCTAGGGCTCTGGCACTCTGTCCGGACTAGCCAGCCCGGATCAGTGCAGTTGATCCGGGCTAGCAGCCCCGGATCAACTGCACAGATCCGGGCTGGCTAGCCCGGACCTGCCCACTCCATCCGGGACTGCTAACCCGGATGGGTTTGCCTCATCCGGGTTAGCAGTCCCGGATGGAATTTTAGAGGACAGTTTTGGAAAAAAAATAAATGGCAAAAGGGTAAAAAAGTTGAACTTTTAAAGTGGACTCACTAGGAAATATGCTGTGCCCATCTAGAAACTCCCTTAGCGGAGATGATAACAAACCGTTTGTTTTTGTTAACTAAAGAAATCAGCAACCAATGGGCCCTGAGCACATTTGTCAGCAAGAAATTGGGCTTGGGCTTGGGCTTTGGGCTCATTTTGCAATGGGAAATTCTAAAATCGCACCACATTTACTTGGTGAGCACCAAGGCATAAGGAAAAGTGATTTACACCATGGGGAAAATAGTGCTCACTAAGTCATATGTGGTGCGTATTTAGAATTTCCCTTTTGCAAATGGGTGTGAGATTCTTATTTCTTGATGAAGAATTATTAATAGTCCAACTGGATTTTTTTTTCCCCAAAGAAGATTGGCCAACAAGAAAAGAACCAAACTTTCTTGCTAAAAAAAAAAAAAGGGTTTTTTGATATTTATTTTTAAATTTGCATATTTACTAGGTTCTTAGAATATTTGAAGTTAAAGAAAAATACAATCACATCATTAGACAAATAAAATCCAAATGACATTTAGGAACTGATCAGTTTTCATAAAAAGTATTTTGAAAAGTAAAAAGGAGCAAACTTTTCACTTTTCTCTCTACTTTTCATGGATTGTTTCATAAATAGTTACTTTCTTACGTGAAGTGAAATGAAAAGTTGGGAGATGTATTCAACGTTTTTTGATATTGAATCCAACTAAAAGTAATGATAAAGTATTATTTTTTGATTGGAAATGATTGATTGGTCCATAATAATTTCTCTCTGCTTTCTATAGACTAATTTTCATACCCAACTTACATTACATGAAATAATCAGTAAAAAGTTTGAAGTTTGAGACAGCTTTTCTTAACTACTTTAGAAAATAAAAACAATAGAAAATTATTATGCCTTACCGATTCACTATTTATTTTCTAGTCCCCATGAATCAATCAGTCGCTTAACATATATGAAATTTTTAACATATATGAAATTTTGAAAAGTAAATATCAAAATACCGATGATTTGGAGATACCATCCAAAAAAACATAAAAAAATAAACCTTATATTGTGGAAAACCCATTTGAAAATTGTAATGTATGTTCTTACATCAAATCTCTCAATTCTTTGTTTTCAAAGGAAGGATTATTCCTTAGATTTGAACAAGAAACCTCCGAGAAGCATTTACTACATTACTAGAGTTATAAAATTTAAAAATTTGTTTTTCGAAGAAAGGAAAGAATGAAAACTAGGGATTGTAATAGACGTATTTATGGATCAATTTTTGATCCGTTTTATATAAAATTTGGAATTAAAAAAAATTAAAAAATTATATAAAGCGTGTTAAAAATTAACTCATGAACACATACATTACCATTACCATCCTAATTGTTTTCAATCACATAGAATCAATTTATCTTCTAAAACAACTTTCTTTAATATTAATTTGAAAAGTTCTTCTTGAATTTTTAGTCAAGCCCATTCAGCAAGCCCACTCACCAATCCAACCCACGAACCCAAAAAACAATCCATCCCCCAGAGGGGAACTTCTAAAGGGGCACAAGTTTTTTCCTAGTGAGCCCAGTGAAAACTTAATTTAAATAACAACTGTGCCATCTAAAATAAATTTCCAACTTACCCTTCTTCCCTCTCCCGCTTCCTCCATCCGTCTCGCGCGCGCAGCAGCAGGTAAAGTTAATTTTTTTTTTTTCAGCTTAAAAAATCCATTTAAATCTTCAATCTCCTTATAACATTTTGTTAATAGAGATTTAAAAGGTGATTATTTTCCATTTTTTTGTGTATTTTCATTATAAATCAAAACAAAAGAGAAGTTTTTGAGTTGTGTCGAACGAGACGTCAATGGAGAATACAATGATATCGTTGGTTTCATTCGACGATCAAAACACACTTGAGGTTTGATTCTATCTTCTTTGTATTAAATTATTCGAAATATACCTTTAGATTTTGTTATTTGTTGAGTATTATGAAATTAGGGTTTTAGAAATCAGTTTTCTTGTCGATGCGGTGCGAGAACACGGGAGTTCACGTCGCGGTTCGGACTTACAGTCCGCCCAAAATAATATGGGCCGGACTTAGAGTCCGGACAAAGAGAATTTGTTCGGACTCTAAGTCCGGACAAATTTTTTTTGTCCAGACTTAGAGTCCGGACAAAGTTATCTTGTCCAGACTGTAAGTCCGGACAAAAGGAATTTGGCCAGACTTAAACTCTGGACAAATTTTTTTTGCCCGGACTTTAAGTCCGGACAGGGTACTTTTAATGATGGTTTATTTCTGTAAGAGAGTTATCAATTATTAATTATTAATATTGTTAAATTATTGAAACACAGGGTTATATTTCGACGCAGAGTAGGCAAGTCGATAATGAATTAGTTGTCGATTATGGTTTGGACTTCACAACAAATCAGGTATGATATTATGTTTAGAACCTGGTCATATTGAAATTAGAATATTTCAACTAAAAAAATGTTTCTTGTCTATTATGACTATAGATTTTTACAAATCGAGACGAACTTTGCCGGTGGGTGCGCGATAATGGAAAGAAATCAGGATTTGTCCTCATGGTTTCAAAATCTGATACTGGAGGTCAATTGAATAAGGGGAGAATATGGTTTGGATGTGAACGGGGTGGACAACCAAGATTCAAGAAATTAAAAAATGATGAAGGCCACAGGGGCAGTAAAAAATGTGGATGTCCTTTTCGATTAAAGGGTCAACAGATATCATTAGCGGGGCCCGAATATAACCTGACGGTTTTATCCGGTGTTCATAATCATCCAGCAGCAGATTATTTCGAAGGCCATTCATATGCGGGAAGATTGTCTGAAACCGAGACAAATGTTGTGCTCGAAATGTCGAAGTGTCACGTAAAGCCGAAAGATATACTGACAGCACTGAAGCAAAAGGATCCACAAAACGTTTCGACAATGAAAACAATATATAATGCACGACACAAGTTAAGAGTCAATGAACAAGGTGGTCGAACGCAGATGCAACAGTTGTTACTAAAAATTTCTGAACTCAAGTATATCGAATGGCATCGAAGCAATGATCAAACAGAATCAGTAACGGATCTTTTCTGGGCTCATCCTGTTGGCGTCGATCTTCTCCGAGCATTTCCAGGTGTTATTATCATGGATTGTACCTATAAAACAAACAGGTACAAATATCCTTTACTAGAGATGATTGGAGTAACCTCAACGAATATGTCATTTTGCATTGCTTTTGCCTTTCTTGAAAAAGAAAGGGAAACAAATTATTCCTGGGCACTTGACAAGTTGCGTGGACTGTTTCTGAACGATGTATATCCAAGTGTCATTGTTACAGATAGAGATCTATCGCTTGTTAATGCAGTTAAGCTGATATTCCCGCCTAGCCGGCATCTTCTTTGTAGATGGCATATAAATAAGAATGTGTTGACAAACTGCAAGAAATTGCTAGAAAAACAGAGTGAGTGGGAGAAATTTTTCTTAATGTGGAAGCTGATAATGCTATCTGATTCTCTAGATGCATACAATGCAAATCTAAGCAATCTAACAAACGATTTCCAAGGAAAACCTGAGGCAGTTGACTACATTATGAAAACATGGTTAAATCCACACAAGGAGAAGTTCGTGGCTTATTGGACAAATATGTGTCAACATCGGGACAACGTGACTAGCAACCGAGCAGAAAGTGCCCACGCAAAATTGAAGAGACAATTGCGAACTAGTCAAGGCGATTTCGAAAAGTGTTGGAGTAATATACATACATTACTTGAACTTCAACATACAGAGATTAAAGCATCTTTTCAAAAAAGTTTGACCATCGTTAAACGATGTTTTATGCTGGCAGAATTTAAGGAATTACGGGGCACAGTATCAATCCATGCAATGAATTTGATCTTAGCCGAAGTAAAGAGAACTGAGTCTGTTGGAGTCAACCCAGCTGAATGTGGTTGCATTATTCGACAAACTCACAACTTGCCATGTGCTCATGAGATTGCAATATACAAAAGAGACAACCGACCAATTCCCTTGGATTGCATTGACCAACATTGGCGGAAGCTTGATATGTCCGCGAGTAAAGCATTGGTTGTTAAAGGTGTCGGGTATCAGAAAGATGTTGAGGTTTTTATTCATAACTTTATTATGTGTGATAACGAAGAACGTACTCGAAGATTGAGGAAATTAAGGGAAATATCTACTCCAGTTTGTTCTTCATTGGCGGATCCTGTGTCCAGGGTGATCAGACATACAGTTGGCCGCAAAAGGAAACTTGATATTTCGACACGAAGGGATCCGTGTGCGTTTGAGCTAATAGCCTCCGGCTCTGATAGTGCTTCTCCAAAAATGACGGCATTGATTCCCCGCAGCGACCGTAAACCATATAAGTTAATTCCAAGAAGGCCGCATATGACCAAGGTTCACTATTATATATAACTAATTCTTCCTATATTTCACTTGAATATATTATAATTATAATTTATTTGTTCCGAACAGAAATCGAAAATTGATGCCAAGACCGCCCCCCATGAACTGCCTGCAGACCATGCGGAACAACTCCATCAAGCTCCAACTCTTGCAGATCCTGTTGAATTCTTAGCTGACACAGATCCTGCTGGTAGTATGCTCGGAAAGTCCGTACCTGAACTGGAGTTAAAACCTTGTCCCAAGCCCGATTTGAAGTTCGAAAACTCATTGCCTGGATTTATGTTGCCATATATAGAAGATGTTCGCGATGTCAAGGCCGACGGAAATTGTGGTTTTAGGGTTATCGCACACAGCCTTGGTATGGGGGAAGATCAATGGATGCAAATCAGAAGAGATTTGTTGATTGAACTCGATACAAATTGCGTCTTCTACATTCCATTATTTGGGAGTATTGATCGGATTGTTGAGCTCCGAAAAGCACTTAATTATTTCCGGGACTTTCCAAAGGCCGACTATTGGATGACGATGCCGGACATGGGACATATTGTCTCTTCCCGTTATAATGTTGTTATTTTCTTCTTATCCAATGCGCAATGCCTTACTTTTTTGCCACTCAGAACTCCTCCTCCTGCCGCAAATATCCAACGGAAAGAAGTGACAATGGCATTCGTTGCGGACTGTCACTTTGTACATGTAAGCACAATTCATTGTTGTTAAAATTAGTTTGATTTAACTAATAATATGCTTATATATGGTTATAATATCTTTACTATTAGGTGTCATTGAAAGAACTTCATCCCATCCCTCAAATTGCATTGAATTGGCACCGACACCATGATCCCATTGCACAAGGATGGGAGGTACCGTACTTAGCACGGATTGATCAGTTCAAAGGGATTGTACCATCTTCGGTTGCTACACAAGATGTTATTGAGTTGTAATTAAGTTTTGTTACTCGCAGACGAGTTAATTTTGGGTTTTAATTTGATGTATCCGTGTATCAGTGTGTTAGTTAACTACTGTATCATTGTTGTGAAATTAACCATATTTTGTAGATATTTGTATAATTAAAGTGGTGTTACATTGGGTCGAGTAATGATTTACCAATTTTTTATGTGTTATATTGGGTAACATAGCGGGTTCTGACCACGGGTATCGTTCGGACTGTCAGTCCGAACGAAACCCAGCTGTTCGGACTGACAGTCCGAACAGCAGAATTTCGTTCGGACTGACAGTCCGAACGATACCCGTTCGTTCAGACTGGCATCCCGAACAGTGGTCATCAACCCGTTTCTGAATATTCTAGTCGTTAATTGATTTATTTAGTTGTAATGAAAGTATTTAAATATTATTATTGGAATTTAGGCATGGAAGCAAGTAAGTATACAATGAAATACCGAAACACATCACCAACCCATTGATACACTGATACATCAATCACTGCAACACAATGATACACCTACACACAATTATTTAACCGATATTATGATATAATGGAACATGGCAACTCCGATACAATGATATGTCGAAACAACTCTTATACAAAGAAAAAGTGTTTATATTAAAACGAGAAAAAACGAAAAAGAGAGAGCATTACATAGGAAAAAAACCATTAATTTAACGTCACTTGATATGTTTGCAAGAAATAATTTTACACCAAGACCTTCATGTTACATACATTATCCATATCATTACATAACTTGTGCAATGATCACTGTCTCCTTGTTTTTCTCGGGGGATTACGTCTGCTTCTGGTTCGAGTCATAATTGCCGTATCGGGTGCATTATGAGTGGATTGATCTGGTGTTGGTTCCTCAGTTTGCTCTTGTGGTGCTTCTTCTGGCTGAGTGCAACCGGTTAGCACGGCGTTGATCTTCGCAAGTGCAGTAAATAACAATCCAGATCGCTTCTTGAATGCCTTATCCCCTTGCGCAAGTAATGGATCTATTATTTCTTTTATGCGTGTATATCTCTGTTATATTAGTGGACGGGAAAACAATAAGCAGCAGAAAAACTGGTTAACCGTATTGAACATTAAAGTATGAAGATATATGGTTATTACCTCATCATCGACATTTGCCCGGGTTGCTTGATTTCCTTCCTCTGCTGGGGGTTCATCTGGTGCTACTCCAAGGAAGCGCTGTGAAACTTTAGAGAACCAAGAAATATAATCTGACGTGCAATCAGATGGGTAGTCAGCAATAGACCCACGGTGCTCCAGATATAATACGTGATCATACCAATTTATCCACATCTCCTCAATGTGCGTGTACTTTACCACATAACTATTGGCTGTTATACCCCGTGCTTCACGTAACGCAGAGAATGGTGGAGGTGGAATATACTGTTGACGACCAAACTGCCTTAGTACACGCACTGGATGATACGGCTCAATCACGCTGAAAATCTTCAACGTACCCATGAAAAATGTAATTTCTCTGAATGGATATTTCTCTCTATAATTCCGATATGGATCCCAATCAACCTGCATGTACGTTGGATACAAAGAAATACATTAGTTACTGTTACAAAACATGCAAAGTAAACAAGAATATGGAAAAGGGTGTTTGGCTCAGGTGTTAACAATGACCATGCACTTATTTTTCTCCAGTGACTAATACATCTAAGTGGATCTCGTTCCTGTATATATATTATAGTCTTAATATATGCACACACACAGTAAAGTAGTTTAAGGTTTAAAACGGAAATATTACCTCATCTTTTAAAACGAAAAAAGCAACGTGCGTCTTCAAACTCTTCAGTACTGACAAATCAACTGGACCCCGGTAATTTGACTCATGAAGATCATCTTCAGAGCCTTCTGCATCAGTATTCCCTTCTTCTCGTCGTTCACTAGCATATCCAATCAAATTTGGAGTTTCTATATTTATTTCAGTATCCACACCCACTTCGATTTCTCTCTCTTGTATCGGGCGTTGGATTTGTGGTCTGGATGCTGCTTTTTTCCTCCTTAACGAGGCCGTTGGTCGAACACGAGAAGATTCTGCCGGATCCATCTATGTAACACAAAGATATTTCATTTATACATACTTGTTATCAAACCAATAAATTTTCTATGTGCAAATAACTAGTAATAAACTATAATTTCCTACAAATATCAAATTTTATCCATTTATTTTAAACTTCTAAATGTATTAATAAATTTTAATATTAACACCTCCGATTATAAAATAACTACTGGTCTCGCAAACTTTACAACTACGATTACAAAATTATATTTTTTTCCCTAATTATAATCTAAATATTAAATAAACAAAATTATCAACAAAATTATACTCGTCTAGAATTTTCCGAATGTAAATTATTATCGAACTATACAAGAAGTTTTCACTTTTCAAGACAGTTACAAAGCATATAAGAATAAACAAAATAAAACAAAATTAAATTTAAATTAAAGAAGACTTACAGTAGAGCTCAAAAATCCTGAACCGAGAAGAAATCAGGCAGCTAGAGGGTTGGGTGTGGCAGCAGACACTGGAGGATTGGGGTGTGGCAGCGGCGGGTGGGGGCGGAGCTGGGTGGGGCGGGCAGAGGGTTGGGGGGCCGGGCGGAGGCGGGTGGGGGCGGAGGGGGTAGGGGCGGAGGGGGTAGGGGCGGGCGGAGCCGGGTGGGGGCGGGGGGGCGGAGGGGGATGTGGGGGCGGGCGGAGGCGGGTGGGGGCGGAGGGGGAAGGGGCGGAGGGGGTAGGGGCGGGCGGAGATCGGTGAGGGCGGAGGCGGGCGGAGAAGAGAGCGCCGGGGTGGAGATGGGGCTGGGGTCGGGCGGGGCTGGGGTCGGGCGGATCTGGGTGGGAGCGGGGGGGTGGCGCCGGGGGGGGGGGAGCCGGGGGGTGGCGCCGGGTGGGGGGGAGCGGGGGGATGGCGCCGCGGGGGGGAGTTTGGGAAGGAGAGGGCGCTGGGTGGGAGCGGGGAGAAGTGAGGAGAGAGTGAGACGAGAGATATAGCGGAAGGGTATTTTGGGAAGAAATACGTGCTCACTAGGAAAATTTTTCCTTTTCTTAACTTAAACAGGGCTCACTAGGAAATCTGGGCTCACTAGGAAAAAACTTGTGCCCCTTTAGAAGTTCCCCCCGAGCTAAAATTTCCCGCCATTATCTGCTCTCCCGAGTCCCGAAGAAGCTTCTGGAGACCCCACGATAAATCCAAAACCCCCTCGCGAGAAACTCAACCCCGAGAAATCTCCAGAACGCCATCGACTCTTCTCTCTCTATGTATAAAAACTCTCGCCTTCCCACAAAATTCACACACTTGAACAAGAGAAGCGAGCACCTCAAATCAAATCCCTCACTGCAATCAAAAACTAGGTTCCAACTCTCCATTTTTGGTCGCGTTTCTTCGATTCCGAGCGAGCAATGGCGGATGTTCAGATGGGAGAGGCAGAGACCTTCGCTTTCCAGGCGGAGATCAACCAGCTGCTGAGCTTGATCATCAACACTTTCTACTCCAACAAGGAGATCTTTCTCCGAGAGCTCATCAGCAACTCGTCCGATGTAAGTGTCGAAAATTTAGGGTTTTTTGGATGGGATGTTGGGCAATGGAATTGTTTGATTTTTTATTTTGTTTTGGGCTGTTGATGTAGGCGTTGGATAAGATTCGGTACGAGAGCTTGACGGACAAGAGCAAGCTCGATGCGCAGCCGGAGCTCTTCATCAGGCTGGTGCCGGACAAGGCGAGCAAGACGCTCTCCATCATCGATAGTGGAGTCGGCATGACCAAAGCTGGTGAGTACTAAACTCTTTTTTTTTTTCTTTTTTTTTTCTTTTTTTTTTAGATTTGTGATCTGAGGAAACTTCGATTCTGTTTAATGTTGCTTAGATTTAAGCATGCACACGATTTTTAGATCTCACAATACTTCCAATTTCGCAGTTGAATTAAGGCTGAAATTAATAAATTTCTAGGTCATTTGTTTTTCTCGAAGTAATTTAACAAAAAATTGTGTAAAATATAAATTGAAATTGAGAATAAATAAATAAGTAGATAAATGGAAATAAAAATATTGTCCATTGAGCAAGAAGAAGCATAACTTTTGGCTAATCAAAAAAATTTAGGGGCATTCCGAGAATCGAACTCGGGACCTCTCGCACCCAAAGCGAGAATCATACCACTAGACCAAATGCCCTTTTAGTCAATTGCTTAGAAAGTTTTCATAAAAATTGGCAAGTTGAATTTTAAATTATTAAGAAATATGATCACTCTTATATGGCTAATTTGTTGTTTAAAAACAAAAAAAAAAAAAAAAAAAAAAAAAAAAAAAAAAAAAATCAATTTTGAGCTTCAAGATTCAATTTGGAGACAACATAACTATATCGAATGACTTATCCTGACCTAAATCGATAATCGATATCAGACTTGGTGAACAATTTGGGGACAATTGCGAGGTCCGGAACCAAAGAGTTCATGGAGGCACTGCAAGCTGGGGCCGATGTGAGCATGATCGGCCAGTTCGGTGTTGGGTTCTACTCCGCTTACCTTGTGGCCGAGAAAGTTGTCGTGACAACCAAGCACAACGACGACGAGCAGTATGTTTGGGAGTCACAGGCTGGTGGTTCTTTCACCGTCACGAGAGATACCAGTGGCGAGCCCCTCGGCCGAGGTACCAAGATCACTCTCTTCCTCAAAGATGACCAGGTACTGAGATGTTCTCGGACTCTTGATGTTTGTCCGTAAGTCCATTTGTTTGTATGGCGATGGTAATGATTTTATTGGAGCAATGTGCAGCTCGAATACTTGGAAGAGAGGAGGCTGAAGGATTTGGTGAAGAAACATTCCGAGTTCATTAGCTACCCGATATATCTCTGGACTGAGAAGACCACCGAGAAGGAAGTCAGCGACGATGAGGACGAGGAGGAGAAGAAGAAGGAAGAAGAAGAAGGCGATGTCGAAGAGGTCGATGAGGACAAGGAGAAGAAATCCAAGAAGAAGAAGGTGAAGGAGGTGTCTCACGAGTGGACGCTTATCAACAAGCAGAAGCCCATTTGGCTTCGCAAGCCCGAGGAGATCACCAAGGAGGAGTATGCCTCGTTCTACAAGAGCCTGACCAACGACTGGGAGGACCACCTTGCTGTCAAGCATTTCTCGGTCGAGGGTCAGCTCGAGTTCAAGGCGATCCTCTTCGTGCCAAGGAGAGCACCTTTTGATCTGTTTGACACGAGGAAGAAGCTCAACAATATCAAGCTCTATGTCAGGAGGGTGTTCATCATGGACAACTGCGAGGAGCTCATTCCCGAGTATCTCAGTTTCGTGAAGGGCGTCGTCGACTCTGACGATCTGCCCCTCAGCATATCGCGAGAGATGCTCCAGCAGAACAAGATCCTCAAGGTGATCCGGAAGAACTTGGTGAAGAAGTGCATCGAGATGTTCTTTGAGATTGCCGAGAACAAGGAAGACTACAACAAGTTCTACGAGGCGTTCTCGAAGAACATAAAGTTGGGGATCCATGAGGACACCCAGAACCGGGCAAAGCTCGCCGACCTCCTCCGGTTCCACTCCACCAAGAGCGGCGAGGAGATGACCAGCTTGAAGGACTACGTGACCCGAATGAAGGAGGGCCAGAAGGACATCTACTACATCACTGGAGAAAGCAAGAAGGCAGTCGAGAACTCGCCGTTCCTGGAGAAGCTCAAGAAGAAGGGATACGAGGTCCTCTTCATGGTCGATGCCATCGACGAGTACGCCGTCGGTCAGTTGAAGGAGTACGATGGCAAGAAGCTCGTATCCGCCACAAAGGAAGGCCTGAAGCTCGAGGACACCGAGGAAGAGAAGAAGAGGAAGGAGGAGAAGAAGGCAGCGTTCGAGAGCCTCTGCAAGACCATGAAGGAGATTCTGGGCGACAAGGTCGAGAAGGTGGTGGTCTCCGACAGGATCGTGGACTCGCCCTGCTGCCTGGTGACGGGCGAGTACGGGTGGACTGCAAACATGGAGAGGATCATGAAGGCACAGGCTCTGAGGGACAGCAGCATGAGCACGTACATGTCGAGCAAGAAGACGATGGAGATCAACCCCGAGAATGGGATCATGGAGGAGCTGCGGAAGAGGGCGGAGGCCGATAAAAACGACAAGTCGGTGAAGGACTTGGTGATGCTGCTGTATGAGACTGCTCTGCTCACGTCGGGGTTCAGCTTGGACGATCCAAACACTTTCGCTGGGAGGATACACAGGATGCTGAAGCTGGGGCTGAACATCGATGAGGATGAGGTGGGGGATGATGCGGAGATGCCGGCGCTGGAGGAAGATGGGAACGAGGAGAGCAAGATGGAGGAAGTGGACTGATCAGCCTTGAGGCTATATATATCGGGAAATTCTAAATGCGCACAACATTATACTTTGAGCGCCATTATCCCCTATGTTGTAAATCACTTTGCTATTAGGATGTTGTGCTCACTAAGTATACTGTGGTGCGCGTTGGGAAGTGTGTGGATTGTGGTTTCTTAAGTCTCTGTTTGTTCCCAGTGTTGAACTTTGTAGGGTGTACTTGGGGTTCGTGTGGCTTGGTTCTCTTTTTCGTGCTGTGTATGGTGTGTAAAGGAGTGCTCTGAGATTGTTATAATATAGAAGGTGTGGATATTGTGTAAGCATGCGGAAAAGATGATTACAATGAAATGGGAAGTTTTTAATGGTTGAGTATTTTTTTGCTCCTAGGAGTATGAAGCCTCAACCGATCTTCAACAATTCCTAATTACACACATAGAAATAACTAATTAGTTGGTCTTAGACGTCAGGAAAGATTAGAACCTTAAACTCATACGCATTTACTTTGTATGCAGAAGTCACCAAGCCCTCTTTCCAAGTGTGATAGTCCGTCTTACTTTTCCATGGCTCTAAGGGTGTGTTTGGATATTTAGAAACAGTAGAAGTAAGGAAGTAAATTAGAAGTTATTTTTAAAAATAAAAAATTGAAAGTATCACACTTCTCATATTTTTAGTGTTTGTTTCTTATTTTTTAGAAGAATAAAGTAATGGAAAAGGAATAAAATAATTATTTCTTGGAAGAAAGAAAAAAAAAGAGTAAAATACAAGATAATAAAATATTAATACTTTTTTAGTTCTAAGTCTCTTCCACCTAAAATCCATGTGAAGTAGATTTGAGAAGTTGGATTGCCACATAGGATGCACCTCATCATTGTGGAAGTAATTTCCACTTTACTTCTAATCCAAACAAACACGTGAAGAGAAAGAAGTGACTTTACTTCTACTAATTTCTCATACTTCCATGCAAACAAACACACCCTAAATCACTCTATTCTCCAATGTATCTACCTCTTTTCAACTAGCTCTCTGTTAATTATCAATTGCGGACTTTTTGATAAGTACAACAGTTCCCCCGACAAAACGTCCGACACACCCATACACGACAAATGTGTCCATTTGTACAAGACACGAATGTGCAAATGCCATCTACCTTAGGCTATATAAAAGATGGAGTTTGTTTTGCCCCTTGTGATGAAGATTAGTTAGTTCATAGATCATTTTACTAAAATTAGGTTCTGAATAGAAACTAACATTTATCTATATGAGTGAAATATACAAATATTTAGACAAAATATACATTTATAGTTGTGTCCCGTTTGGATTTTGGAACATTGTTGTGCCCAGCACCCGTGTGTCAGAGCACAAAACTCATGTCCGTTTCCACTAATCATTGACAGTAACATACTAACAGTGACAAAGCAATACCTGCAAAGTGTCTTCTTATATATTTTTAACGTAAACTACGCATCAAAATCTCTAACCCCTGTTCTTTTAAATTTATGCATATGCACATATATATATATATATATATATATATATATATATATATATATATATATATATATATATATATATATATATATTGGTATAGAATCTTTTCCCAGAAAGTAAGATAAAAGCATATGATTAGGAGACAAACTACTTGAGCCAGTGAATCAAGCCAAAATTCATTCCCCTAAATTGTAGTAACTTAGAAGTTTTGAGGGACTAAATACTAAATATGAAAATTTGGTAGACTAAATCATAATTTATAAAGATTTAAGGGATAAACCCGTAAATACTTTTTTTTTTGTAAGCTAGTCCACACAAAATAGTGGGATTCTGGCTCACACTTCATTCTGTCTAACTTTTCAGGAATTAATCCATCCCTAAAAAATTTTAAGCGGGTTTAGACCTAGAGGTGTTTCGGGTATGATTGTATCAGTTGGTTCTTCCTCGATACAGAAAATAGTACTTGAGGAGGCTATTCTAAGAGTTGACATGGATTTTGATATTCTTCATCAGTTAAAAAGGGAGTAAAAGAACCCGTGGCTTGAGAGCAATAAGTGCCGACGAGTGTGGATCCATTTTAATAAAATCCCAAAAAAACAAATTAAAATTCTCAAAAAAACTTTAAATTATAAGTACCTGTTAACTGGTAAACTATTTGAGAGAGAGAGTGAAATATCTAGCTAGAGAGATGAAGCTGGAAACCGAAATAGTGAAGAAAACCTTGTTTGGGAGACTTGATTACTTGAAACTTCTTAATCACTTGATTGAAACTTACTAGTTGCTTTACTTGAGACTTCTTGAGAATTAAAGATTTTAGAAGATTTTTGAGAAAGAATTTGGTTGTATAAGAATGATGAATGGTAATAGAGGAGATAATGAGTTATTATAGAGAAAGAAAGGTTTTAATTTGCAAAAAAAATTACAAAAACTCCCCCCAACGGCTATTTTGACCGTTGGGGGAAAATGTGCAATTTAAAATTGCAAAAAACCTCCCAACGGCTATTTGTAAAAAAAAATTACAAACCCCCCCAATTTCCCCTAACAGCTATTTTTTAAAAAAAAATTAATATCCGTACAGGGCTGTGCCTGGCATGGCCCGGCACGACCCGGCCTTACCATGCCGACGGCACGGTGTGCCCCCGAGCCGAGGTGCGCCCGGGCCATTAAACAGGCTGGGCACGCCCGGCCCATTAAACACCTCTATTTGGACCTCCAAATTGATATTGTACCCGAAGTCAACCCGTTAAAATTTTCCCATTTCTCCAGTCCATTTTACCCTTAACCGTCAACCCTCCCGCCCTTGGCGATACAAAAAAAAGTAAAAGTAAACGTCGAACCTTCCAGAATCCCCAAAATAAACAGAGCCATCCGATACCAAGAGTCCAAAACCTCACCGATCAAAAAAATTAAAAAAAAAAAAAAATTAAATGATCAGAACCCTCTAGAATTCCCCAGGCCCTCATTCGCTCGGTCGAAGCTACTAGAATTCCAAAAAAATCCCCTATAAATCCCCTATTTTCTCATCACTCTCGTCGCTTAGATCTAACCCCAAGAAAAAGGAACCTTAGCCCTAGCAAGAAGCTTCGATCTTTGCGCTCTTTCTTTCAATTTCGAGCAATGGCGGATGTTCAGATGGGAGAGACGGAGACCTTCGCTTTCCAGGCGGAGATCAACCAGCTGCTGAGCTTGATCATCAACACCTTCTACTCCAACAAGGAGATTTTCCTCAGAGAGCTCATCAGCAATTCATCTGATGTAAGTATCGAAAATTTAGGGTTTTCTTTTTATGGAATTTAGGGCGATGTAGTTGTTGGATTTTGATTTTGTTTTGGGCTGTTGATGTAGGCGTTGGATAAGATTCGGTACGAGAGCTTGACGGACAAGAGCAAGCTCGATGCGCAGCCAGAGCTCTTCATCAGACTGGTGCCGGACAAGGCGAGCAAGACGCTCTCCATCGTTGATAGTGGAGTCGGCATGACCAAAGCTGGTGAGTGATCTCTTATCTTCTGATTGTGATGGAAATTTGTTTCAACTCGGTTGATTGATTAGGATATTATCTCTTTGTATTGAGAAGTATGGCTCTACGTTTGGATTTTAATGACAATGTGTCTAATTTCGCGATATATTTGGAAACCTGGGATGCGTTTTATATAAAGTACTGTGAGAAGTTCGTTTGGTTGTACTTCCGTATGCTGTCTCTTCCCCCAAAAAATTTCTGGGCACTAAGGATTGTAGCTTGAGAATTATTCTCAAAACATTAAAAAAAAAAATATTCAAAAGATCTGAAATTCCACAGGAAACTGGTAGTTGTAGGTAATAGTGACCAGTATTGTTAGAACCATAACAATTTTGACTGGATTGAAGAATGTTTGCTTTTAAATGTTTTAAGTTGTTAGTCTGTGCATTCTTATACACAAATAGACTTGGCTCTTTCCAGAAGGATTTAGAACTATATATTTTCCATTTTTGTAGACATTCTTATGGATAGATCACGAAGATCTATATTATTTGAAGTGATTATAAACTAAATGTTTTTCGACCATGCATCTAATAGATTCAAATGATTGGTCTAACTTGTGAGTTGGTTTAGTTTAATGGTAAAGAATTTTTTAAAATCTACTAAAAATTGATATCTAAATATTTGATTTATATTATCTGAAGTGTTTATAAGCCAAATATGTTTTGACACTAATAGACACAAAATAGACGCCTAATTTGTAAGTTAGTTAAACATTAAATAATGTCTTTAATCTAATAAAAATTGGTATCTAAATATTTCTAAGTGTTTGAATCAAATGATTGAAGGGTTGGATAAGAATTTATATATTGTAAAATAAAGTTACATGAATTGTAGTATTGCAAGAACTAGAGGCAGAAGAGCGCCATCAACAAAAATTGCAAGAACTAGAGGTGTTAGATGAAAAACGTCTCAGGGCTTAATAACAAATTGAGTTGTATCAAGTCCGGATCTCGCAAACGTTCAATAAGAGCGTTAAACCAAGGACCTTTAAGAAAGGAGACTTGGTTTTGACTATTAAAAGGCCAATGATTCTAACCCACAAGATTAAGGGTAAATTTGAAACCAAGTGGGAAGGACCGTTTATTGTGGAGACGGTATACTCTAGTGGAGCTTATTGCTTAATGAATCAGAATGACGATAGGATGATGATGTCAATCAACGGCAAATTTCTAAAAAAAAAATACTATGCTTAATGAACCAGAACGGTGACAGAGTGACTGTTACATCTGGTTTATAATTCCTAGAAGTATAACCATCCACTTGTTCAAGTTATGCATATGACCACTTGAACTTCTTTTATCAAACTAAGGCATGTGCAATTAGGCGTCTCTGTCGAAATCTGATAATCATCACTCGATTATTTTGGCATGTGCAGTTCAAGTTACGCATCAGAGTCTTGAATTGCCTCCATCATACTAAGGCATGTGCAATTAGGCGCTTCTGTCTAAGTTAATGATCCTGACCCGATCATCCTGGTATAAGTGTTTGAACGCCTTCACCAAACTACCATTTAGCTCTATTCAAAGGGCTTTACCGAGGTTAAATAATTATAACTCGGTCAGGTATTAACAGTTTAAATTACGCAGATGAGTCTTAGATTGTTTTACCAAAACAGTGAACTATTTTGATGACAAGTTATTTGTTGTGCCAGCGAATTTTTGAAGCAAACAGATAAAAGAATCAAAAGAGTTATCTTTATTCATAAATTAAAAGAATAAAGTTACAAAAGAATCCGAAGAGTCATTAAGTTCTTTCTTCTATTACAAGTTCTTTTTACAAAAAGAATAAAGAATAAAGAATAAAAGAATAAAATAAAAAGGAGTTATGGATTTCCCAAAAGCTTCAACTTATTCGTCGTCTCATTAATGACTCGACGACGAGACTCCTCCACGGAGTGTTGAGCTTGCTGATGCAAATCGTCATTTATTGCGAGTTGCTGGGTCAACCGTTGACGAGACTCTTCGATAGCGCGGCTCCTTATTATGCCCTCTTGCTCGAGCTGTCCTTATTGAAGGATCAGCTCTTCCCGTTTTTTAACGGATTTCCCTAGCCGAGACTCGCTGGCTTCTAAAATAGCCCGAGCCTTAGCGATAGTCTCCCTGGCTCTAAGAATGGCAGCCTGGCTCCCCTCAAGTTCTGCCAACTCCCGCGACCATCATTCTTCCTGTCGCCTCAATTCCTCTTGACGAGCTGCTAACTCTGCCCGTAGCCGTGCCAACTCTATTTTAGTGATCGCTTCCACATCCGCTTGATGAACTGTATTTAGCGTATTCACCTGCTCTTTTAAAGCTTCAAGGTGGGCCCGGTAAGGAGCTACTTGGTCACGTCTCCCAATCCTTTCGATATTATTCAGATAGCTGGACAACATTAGACGTCCAAGATTAAGGAAATCTCTTCCGTCCAGGATCATCCCAATACATTTCCTTAACAATCGCATAAAGTCATTAACACTGTGGTTGAAGAATTCTTCAAAAGGGTCCACAGTGTCTGTATTTAAAGCAGGCAGCGCTAAGGAAGATGTCGCTGGGAGAGGAGTGGCGTTCGTCGGAGTCGAGGAAGAAAAAGCCCGTCCCTGTACCAGATTCATGACGTGCGGGGCCAGTAAAGCCAATATGGACTTCGCAGAACTGGAAATCCGAAGAGAAGTATCACTGGTACAGATCATTCGAGTAGCATCACCAGCAGGGGCAGACGATGGAGTATCTTCACCCGAAGCTCCTCCTGTGGCAGAAGTGGTTTCGAATGAGAACTTCAAATTTTCTTCGTCTCCCGTTGACAGATGACTTGGAGCTGGAGGAGTCACCAGTGTCTCAACAGTCATAATGGTAGAAGGCGTTAATACCGCCGGCTGAGAAGTAAAGGGCACGCCAACTAGTATTGGAAATGTTTTCTCAGAGCAGACCCTTGGTGTTGGAGATGGCAGACTTGGAGACGGGGTAGCTTCTCTTACTGTGGCCGCGACAACGACCTCTGTCCTATCATCACTCCCGAGTTCATTGATGGAGGGAACTGAAGAAGGAATAGAGAGAGGAGCTGACGTGAAAATATCCACGTCAAACTCCCCCGCCGAACTACCTAGACCATCCACCGAGCCGGTGGTACCAGAGTAGTCGACTAGCTCCCCAGACTCCACCCTTGTAGTTAAATGCATGGGAGAGTGGAATTGACTACCTGCATCTCAGAAAAGTAAACAAGGAGTGTTACATATAATATAGAAAAAGGAACAAAAGATAGAATATAAAATTTAAAAAAACCATACCAGGGGATATAAGTCATGTGGTTGGACTTGAAGGAGGAGCTGTCGTTGTCTCTAAAAGTACACCCGTCTCGCCGCCCAAGGATTGCGTCGTAGTGTACTCTGCCGATTCTTGAGTCGGCAGGCGAACCGCAACATCAGGAGCGTGGGGAGCTTCACAGGGCGTACTCTCCTCTGCTGGTCCAGATGGCAGAGTTGAGGCCAGCAAGTCTGAAGCAAACTTGACCGTCGCCTCTTGGGGGACTAATAGGGTCTCCGGGGCCAATTTCTTCTTCTTCTTCGCCGGTTACAGATCCGCGGCATTTGATGGCTGGACTTCGGGAGCGGGGAACCAAGTCTTGAGGAGCATCGCCGTCATCGCCATCACCATCATCGTCATCTCCATCAGAGTTGCCAACATCTGATGGATAGGCCGCCGTACCAAGGAATTCATCAATCCCTTTTTCCCTCACTCTTTTAGCCCCTTTGCGGGTAGAGTAGAAGGCCTCTATCTCCTTACAGCAGTTGTGGTTGATAGAGAAATGGGGCACATCAGCATTGACAATGCTGTACCAGGTGCAGAAGCTTAATATCATGCTTAGCTCTGGCGATTTCAGGGGTAACATAAATTCTGCTCGGGTTCCTCCAGCAACAAAATGGAACTAGCTCCCGTGCCCCTGCGTACAGGTTCCCTTCGTACGCCAACCCCTTATTTGGATTTCCTACATAAAGCTGCGTATATCAAAATTGACGGGCAAATCTGTTCGGGATATACGGCTCTATGTAGCACATGGTGTCTTGCCTGTACACCAAGTATCCGGGGCGAATGTTCAGCAACCACCAGAAGGCCCCTGAAGATAAGTTGGTGAACTTGTTTGCTTCCAAAACATCTTTAAACTTAGATCCATACTCTCCTCCAGGGAAGTCTGGGAAGCAGCGGAAGATCTCATAGTTTTGATGATGGAGTGTCCTGCAGATTTGAGACATATAATTGCTCTTCCATACGGAGCGCTCGTACTTCTCCACGAAGAACGGCTTGTCAATCGGGCAATAATCCGCAGAACTCATCAGCGACGGGCAGTGCATGACTAGTCACGCCATTAAGTATGTGTAGGGCATCTCTACTCTTGGGTGCGTTGTCTTCACCGTAGCAGCTTCTTTGGCTGCTTTACCCTTTCCTTGCCCTTGTTCTTCTCTGCTGGCATAAAGCTGTTGCAAAGAGCTCGGAGCCCGCTTTGGAGGTTGACAACCATTGCTGGTAATAGCCCGAACGGTCGCCCGTAAGCGAATAAAACGGCAGGATAGACGACGTTCTTTGCGAGGGCCTCCTTGGGAAGTGAAGGAATAACGCATCTCTTTAATTAAAGCATCAGGAATCCCGCAAGCAGACCTCTATCTGAAATTGGGAACTGTGCCTGGTAATGGAAGCTTTGGAAGATGGTATCAGGACTGAATCCTTCTTCATTGGAGTCAGTCGTATAAGTTGTAGCTTCCAGTTTGGAGATACGCTCCTTTACTTCTTCAACACTTACTGGTGGGCGTCCTCAAACCATTGGGAGACTCTCCTTCAAATTAATGAAGATGTAGTCAGTCCACTTCTTATAGCCAATTCCCTGGTTCCTCACCCCCGCCAAGTCGGCGCAAATGTGATAGTGGCACATCATTTCCCAATAGGTTTGGTAGATGTGCTAATCTCCCGCTTTTAGCATCTTCAATTCTTCAGCGGTGGGATATATTCTTCATAAGGGACTTCGCTCATTGATAATCCCGCCACTTCGAGCATCTCGTGGAGAGCGAATCCTAGCTCACCCACTGGTGTAAAGAAGGTGCCGGTTTCGGGGTTATACATCTCCAGTAGGCTGAACAGGTGGTATGAACTTTGAGACAAGCCGAATTGGACGTTTCTAATGGCTTTGTACAAGCCAATTTCCTTCAGGGTCTGCTCATGGGTGTCCAGTATGTTTTGATGAGCCTGAACCACCACATGTTGCCCGAGGAATGGATCCATCCGGGCATTCTGAAATCTTTGGCGGGGTACTGTTCACCCTTGGACAAGAATTCGCTAAGGAAGGTCTTAGCACGAATTGGGATTTCACCAACAGGGTGCTCTTTGGTGACTGTCTGGGAGGAGTCCCGTAATACATCTAGGGGGACCATCTTGAAAAGCCTCATTTGCGCCAAACTTGCCGATCACAATACCATCATACTCACGAGTTAGTTCAAATTCTAACTCGCGGTGGGAAGATAGCCTCTGGAGATACACCAAGGGGTAGCTACGTTCCATGTCAGGCAGAAACATGAGCAGATCCCTGGCCTGGTACAACCACTTGCTCTTCTCTTCAAAGAGGATCTCATCCGAATGCTCCAACACATCTCCAAAGAGAAATGCGGGCTTTTCCAATGTCTCTCGGTTCATCGCTTCAAAAGGAGCATCAGTGATAATCTCCCTCGCAGTCGCAGGACTGTATCTTATCAATTTCTCTCTGCGCTCTCTAAGACCTGGCTTGAAGGCGGAAAGATCAATGGTGAAACAGAACTGAGTTGCTGAGTCTGCACCACCAAAGAAGCCGAAGTGATGCCCTTGGGAGATTGGATCCACTGAATAGCCAACTGTAAAAGAAAAATCAAGGATTAGAAAAGTTTCTGCAAATCAGAATTTTTTTTTAAAGTATAAAAACACGGAGCTAGAGGTAACTACCGCGAAGCTAAGTAAGATAACTTCGCGTTTACACACGCGAAGCTAAGTTCAATAACTTCGCGTTTACACACGCGAAGCTAAGTTCGATAACTTCGCGTTTACACACGCGAAGCTAAGGATGATAACTTCGCGTTTACAAACGCGAAGCTAAGATTGTAACCTCGCGTAAGACCGCGACAGTTAGCAAAAATAACTTCGCGTTTAGAACGAGAAGATAACGCGATAGCTTCGCGTGAAGGAAGACCAGAGATCTTCTCCTTCTTCTCCAAGCCATTTGGCCGGAGTACGGCGATCTCGCCGGTAAAAGAGATGATTAGCCGGTTAAAACCAAGCCAAATCACTCCTAAAATGTTCTAAAAAGTCCAAAAATGAAGATTCTTACCGCCGATAGGCGTGCCGCGGACTGGCTCGCCGCTGCGGCCACTTTCACGGTCGCTGCCGCCGCTGCTTGCGCCGGCCGCCGACGGCGAGGGTGCGCGAGAAGAGGCACGAGTCTTGGGTGTCATTGCTTGCGAAATCTTGAAGAGCATCAAAGGAAAATCTCGAAAATCGCTCGGGACACTAGGGTTGCAAGGATCGCCGGTCGCCTGAACTTTGAATTCTTGAATTCTTCGAATGAAGTAAGGAAGAAGAAGAAAAGACTCTATTTAAATGAAAAAACCGTCCCTTGGTATTCGGCTCGAGATTCGGTGCAGTTGCTCACTGAAACGCGGAGCATTAGCTCTGCGCAAGTGAACAAAACGCGAAGATAAATTTGGTATTTTAACTCCGCACTTTCAGTTTGAAAATCTAAAGTATTTCAAAATTTGCTAAATTCTAAGCTATTTTGAAAACTTTGGAGGGGGTTCTGTTGGCAGGAAGAAGAAGAAAAGACTCTATTTAAATGAAAAAACCGTCCCTTGGTATTCGGCTCGAGATTCGGTGCAGTTGCTCACTGAAACGCGGAGCATTAGCTCTGCGCAAGTGAACAAAACGCGAAGATAAATTTGGTATTTTAACTCCGCACTTTCAGTTTGAAAATCTAAAGTATTTCAAAATTTGCTAAATTCTAAGCTATTTTGAAAACTTTGGAGGGGGTTCTGTTGGCAGTGAAAATTTCTAAGTAAATAGGATTTTCCACAACAGAATGCGGAGCTAACTCTATAGCTCCGCGTATTAGCTATTTCAGCCTCGCGTTTGAGCAAAACGCGGAGCTAATCAATAGCTCCGCGTTCTGGTTCCTTAGCTCTGCGTTCTGGTTTCTTAGCTCCGTGTGACAGATAACCAGAATCTCAAATTGATTGAGATTATGATTTGGGCTTATCCAAATACCCAAATTAAGTCCGATCAGAACTCTAAATCAAGAGATTTAAATCAAAACTAAGATATTTGATTGGAATTCTTGATGAGTACAAATTCTATTTAGATAGAAACTCTCATATCATCCTAAGGCTATAATTATCCCTTTGAGGAAGCCCTAGGGATCTTTTCTGAAAATCCTTTAAGCATTTTAGAGAATTTGAGTTACGCATAGAGTTTTGAATTCGTGAACAGCAGAGAAGATAAAGATCCAAGTCGACCGGCATCTTCTTCATCAAGAGCAAGAAGACCTTCGTCGTCAGATCGTCCAAATGAGCTATTTCGATAGATCCCATCGCCACACAGATCCCATGATTATTGTAAAAGAGAGCGATATACTATAAATCCTCTTGTTTGTTCTCTTTTTCTTTTGTTTTTTTTCATTGTAATCTAAGCTGTATTCTGTTTGTTCTCTTTTTCTTTTGTTTTTTTTCATTGTAATCTAAGCTGTATTCAATGGAAGGAAAGCAAATTTCTGCTGCGAACAGTGGTTATATTATTTTAACATATGTTGATTTATTCATCTGGTAAAAATGAAGTAGAAAAATATACTACGCAAAAAAAAAAAAAAAAAAAAAAAAAAAGAGAGACGTTCTGTTAGCTGACTTTATTCAGTATGCAAGGGTGTTATTCAAAAAAGTAAGATAAACTATTTTGATTATTTATAGGTGAACTAATTGTTGGCCTTTATAATATATAAGCTTCTGTGATGCTGCTTGTTCTTTCACACCATGACAGTCAATTGATTTGCAAGAAGAACCGAGTCATAATGCTTCAAACAGTGTTCTTGTTTTGCATCCTAAATTGTGTTAAGTGACAAACAGCCGCCAAATGTAAAGTTTGGTTTGATGAACTATGGCTGCATTATGTTAACCCTTGTTTCCTTTGGTTGCCTAATGGTCATTTTATTCTGTTATCAGCAAAAGGCTATTGAAGATGCGCAATTGTGGATATTTGGTTGGCATTTTCTAATTTCTGGTTGGTATTTTCTAATTTCTTATTGTTTCTCGTTCGCCAGATTTGGTGAACAACTTGGGAACCATTGCAAGGTCTGGAACCAAGGAGTTCATGGAAGCATTACAAGCAGGGGCTGATGTGAGCATGATCGGCCAGTTTGGTGTTGGTTTTTACTCTGCATATCTTGTTGCTGAGAAAGTAATCGTGACGACCAAGCACAATGATGATGAACAGTACATTTGGGAATCCCAAGCAGGTGGCTCCTTCACCGTTACAAGAGACACAACTGGTGAGCAGCTTGGTAGGGGAACTAAGATTACCCTCTACCTTAAAGAGGATCAGGTATGCTTTCCTCAGTCTTCACAGTTCGTTATCTTTTAAACTTGTAATGCTGGCGTCGTTTCTTATCACCATTCATTGTGCAGTTGGAGTACTTGGGAAGAGAGGAGACTGAAGGACTTAGTGAAGAAGCACTCTGAGTTCATCAGCTACCCCATCTACCTCTGGACTGAGAAGACAACCGAAAAGGAGATAAGCGATGATGAGGATGAGGAGACAAAGAAAGAGGAGGAAGGTGATGTAGAGGAGGTCGATGAGGAGAAGGAGACAAAATCCAAGAAGAAGAAAGTGAAGGTCTCCCACGAGTGGGCTCTAATCAATAAGCAAAAGCCTATCTGGATGAGGAAGCCAGAGGAGATCACTAAAGAGGAGTACGCTTCCTTCTACAAGAGCCTGACTAATGACTGGGAGGACCACCTTGCTGTCAAGCACTTCTCAGTCGAGGGGCAGCTCGAATTCAAGGCCATCCTCTTTGTTCCCAAGAGAGCTCCATTTGATCTCTTCGACACCAGGAAGAAGATGAACAACATCAAGCTCTACGTCCGAAGAGTCTTTATCATGGACAACTGTGAGGAGCTCATCCCAGAGTACCTTGGATTCGTCAAGGGTGTTGTGGATTCAGATGATCTTCCTCTCAACATATCTCGAGAGATGCTTCAGCAGAACAAGATCCTCAAGGTGATCAGGAAGAACTTGGTGAAGAAGTGCATTGAGATGTTCACTGAGATCTCCGAGAACAAGTAGGACTACAACAAGTTCTACGAGGCCTTCTCGAAGAATTTGAAGTTGGGCATACACGAGGACAGCCAGAATAGGGCCAAGCTGGCTGATCTTCTGAGGTACCATTCTACCAAGAGCGGAGATGAGCTGACCAGCTTGAAGGACTACGTGACCAGAATGAAGGAGGGCAGAAGGATATCTATTACATAACTGGAGAAAGCAAGAAGGCAGTTGAAAACTCTCCCTTCCTGGAGAAGCTCAAGAGGAAGGGATACGAAGTGCTCTTCATGGTGGATGCCATAGACGAGTATGCTGTTGGACAGCTGAAGGAGTATGATGGTAAGAAGCTTGTTTCGGCCACCAAGGAAGGTCTCAAACTCGAGGATACTGAAGAAGAAAAGAAGAAAAAGGAGGAGAAGAAGGCCGCATTCGAGAGCCTATGCAAGACCATGAAGGAGATCCTTGGCGACAAGGTTGAGAAGGTGGTGGTGTCCGATAGAATTGTGGACTCCCCTTGCTGTTTGGTGACTGCTGAGTACGGGTGGACCGCAAACATGGAGAGGATTATGAAGGCTCAGGCCTTGAGGGACAGCAGCATGAGTTCCTACATGTCCAGCAAGAAGACGATGGAGATCAACCCTGAGAATGGAATTATGGAGGAACTCAGGAAGAGGGCCGAGGCTGATAAGAATGACAAGTCAGTGAAGGATCTCGTCCTGCTCCTCTTTGAGACTGCGCTGCTGACGTCTGGGTTCAGCTTGGAGGATCCCAATACCTTTGCTGGAAGGATCCACAGGATGTTGAAGCTTGGGCTCAGCATTGATGAGGACGAAGCTGGTGACGATGCTGACATGCCCGCCCTGGAGGAGCAGGGTAATAACGAGGAGAGCAAGATGGAGGAAGTCGATTGAGGTAACAGTACTTTTATATAGTGTTTTTGCAAATAGGTGAGCAAAACTGTTAAAAGTAGTTCTAGTTCTAAGTTCTAGCTTCGGGTTGTGAGTCTGAATCATGCTGTTCTGCAGTGTCCTTGTTATGTCTTGTTGAATTTGGATGTGTGTTTGGGCATAATGCTGTGACTGTGAGATTTGGACTTTAATCAGTGATAAAAATAGCAATTTCTGTATTTGGGCAAGGATGTTATGGTTCATTCTGAATATCTTTTTGCCGGTTAGATGATGAGCTGTGATGAGTATTTGGTGATTGTAATGGATAGACAGCAGTTCTTGAATTCTATCTCCAGATCAGATGCATCTTGTCCTGAATTCCTTTGAGAAAACACCTGACGAGAATAACTCTGTTTAGTTGATGATGATGACGAAGTTTGGCTTGGCTGACAAGTGAAGATTGCTCTGAACGCCGGAGAAGAATAACTTTGTGGTTGCTGATGATGGTGAAGGGACTCTCTCTCTCTCTCTCAGAATATTTCCGTGGGGTTGTTCTTCTCCTCTCTGTTTTCTACAGTCCCAGTGAAAATTGCTCCTCCTTTCACTGAGGCTGTGGAAAAGAGAAAAGGAGAAGAGCAGCACTATAGAAATATTCATATCGCGTTCAGAGCTGTTATCGACTCTGATGGATAGTCTGTTGAGTGATGCTCTGATGAGTGATGCTCGAGGTGTCGAGGAGGTCTTTGAAAAATGCCCCGTCTTGGAGAAGCTTAAGAAGAAGCTGGTTCAAAAATGGGAATATAATTACACATGGGGCGCTAATGTATAAAAGCCTTTGTAACTTTATTTGACTCCCTTGTATAAATTAGAGATGTTTGTCACAAATTTTAAATCAAACAAGGAGAGTTTTGATGAATTCCGAGTCTAAATTGCCTGCCCTGTGCGTTGTGCTATCAATGTTATATATCTGCCATCGATGGCGAAAATGCCTGAGTACAGCCATCGGGGCAGGCAGGCAATTGCTGGCCCGTCGATGGTATTGGGCCCATTGATAGCCAAAACTTGGCAATTGATGGTCATAGGGAAATTGAGCCACAAAACCAACATGGATTCAATCGTCTCGTATATAGTTTATGACCAAGGTCGGTGAGTGCAACCGTAAGCAAATCCAAATTGACTAGAGGTCTTTTCGAAAAATAGTTATGCAATTTTTTTTTAACATAAATATTAGATAATTCCTCTGTATTCTTCTATGGTTATACAACTTTCATATATAAATAATTGCTACTTGTAAATACTTGGTCTCTGTGCTGAATAACTAAGAAGTATGCTCTTCCTTTCCAAGATATTCTTTTTCTTACCTTATCATTTACGTAGTCAATCTAAAATTTTTTTGTACACGAGCCTATTATGATACATATCTTTTAAGATAACTAGATATTATAATCATTTTCAGAGAAAGTGTAATGCATCCTTCCAAAATATTGAAAAACATTCCTGAACCAAATCGCGAAAACCAGTATTCACGTTTTTCTTGTGTTTAGCGGTAAAAACAATGTTGCTTTTGGTGAAAGAAAATCACAATAATTGGATCCAACTTTCCAAGAGAAATCGATGGACGTAGATCCTTAGTCTATAAAAAACGCAATTATAGTTACATACGCATGGCATCGAATTCAAAGGTGCACTGTACATTTCATCATCATCATATTGACAATTGACAAATCTCATTTTTGTTTGAAAAAGCTTTAGAATGCTTATCTCCATGTGTTACTATTTGAAATCAAATCATACTGTGGAAGTACAACCTGCCCTTTTCCTATGTTGCAACTTGTAAGTGATAAGGGGACAAAACCACGTAGAATTCTTGCGCATAAATGATAGAGAGAGAGAGGAGAGAGAGAGGACAGCTGTATAAAGGTGAGAGAAAGTGACGAGGCTGAATGATTATTCTTCACTAATTCTTATTAAGTAATGTATTTTCTTTTAATCTCTTGTATCTATATCTTTTTATACTATGTCTATTTATGTTTTTTTTTTTATTTATCTTTCATTACTTTTTCAACTTTTCTTACATTGAAAATTTTTTCTCATCTAACTGGAATTTTTATTAGTCTATATTGTACATGACCAAACTAGCTAGTGTAGACAATTTTCTCACATCTTCTTTTCGATGGAGGTTACGCTTATCTTACTATGAATATTCTCATTTTTCACTTTATCTCTGTTACTGTTACCGCTCATCTAACGAAGCATGTATATTTCTGCTACACTTATTTTCTGTAAGTGTCATTTCTATATAACCAGACATTTTATGCTAAATAATAAAACTGACCTAATATCAGTCTTATAAAATTTTCAGTTCAATCTTAGCGGAATGTTATGGTCGTATAAAACTCACATTGTGCTCTTCCATTTTAATTTGTCAGTTTGAATCATTGATATCACGATCCATCTATTTAAATAATATAACATAAGTATCTAAACTGATTAGTAATCTCTTGTCGGTCAAATGTCATAACAATATAGTCTCATGTTCTTGTTTTACTAAATTTGTACTTCATATGCTCTATTTGATCCACTCATTCTAAAACATTTAGATAAAGTGTGTAGGCATAGTAGCCATGATTTCGACTCCACCTTTTCGTTAGAATGTGTTCTTTTTGGCTATTGTCTTTTATTTGTAACTTGAAGCCAAACGCAATTGGTCCCCGTCAATTTTGCTCTTTTTAAACTTTTTTTCTGGTCTATATTCATTATAATGTAAACTTTGGCATTTATCTCAGATCCACTAATCGAATTTTATTACATATTTCATGTTCAATTATTGTTCAGATATAGAAGAAGAAGATGATGAATGATGAAATTAAGAACTAACAGAGAGAACGAAGAATAAGTTTGTATTTTGAGGTGTTTATAAAATATTACAATGGCTATCTTTTTATAAATGATGGATGCGAATATAAAAGATAAAGAAAATAGAATACATAATTTGATCCTAATTGCATATAATTCTAAATCAACATAATCAGCCTAATTAGAGATATTTGACAAATATACTAATTTAGGAAGATATCCTGAAATATACTAGTAAATTAGAGGATTTGTCATATATACTAATTTAGGAAGATATCCTAAATTAGTGAGATATTCTAATATCCCCTACAAACTCAAGATGGTTTGGAAGATGTCAACTTGAGTTTGAAAACGAGATCATAATGATGATCATGTGGATGAGCAGCAGACAGGATCTCTGGCACAGGAGACGGAGACGGAACAACAGACGAAATTACCGAAGGAGGAGACGGAGATGGCAAAGGATGCATCATTAAAGATGACAATGGCAACGGAGTAAGAGCCAAAAATAACACATTAGATTTCGGTGACAGCAGCAAACATGATCTCTGGCAAAGGAGGCGGTAACAAAGTAACACATAGAGTCACCGGAAGAGGAGACAAAGATGACAAAAGCCGCACTTTTGAACAGAGCGATGACGACAGAGCAGGAGCCCACACTAAATTTTGGCGACAAAGTAGCAGATGAGATCTCTATCACCGAAGGCGACGGCGAAGTAACAGACAGAGTCATCATCAGAAGAGGAGACAAAGTTAACAAAGGCTACACCTTTAAACATGGCAGTGACAATAGAGTAGAAGCCGAAGACGACATACTAGATTTCAGCGACGGAGTAACATAAGAAGTCACCGAAGCACGAGACGGATACGGCAAAGGTAACGCTTGAAAATGGCGGTGACGATGAAACAGGAGCCGAACATGGGATATTGAATTTTAGTGACGGAGCAGCAGAAGGAGTCACTGAAACACGAGATGGAGACATCATAAGCGACGTTTGAAGATGACAGCGACAACGGAGCAGGAGCCACTACAGGCGTAGGAGTTGCAGCTGGCAACGGCGAGACAATAGATGGCTCGTGAGGGGCAGAGAAAGGGTTGTGCCCGTGGCGGAGGCAACGCCGACGCCAGTGAGCAATGTAAGCGCCGTTACAACTCATCCTGGCTCTGATGCCATAATGAAACTAAAAATTGATAGAGAGAACGAACAATAATTTTGTATTCTAAGATGTCCATAAAATATTACAATAGCTATCATTTTATAGATGATGGATGCGAATATAAAAAATAAAGACAAGAGAATATATAATTTGATCCTAATTGCATATAATCGTAAATCAGTATAATCAGTCTAATTAGAGATATTTGACAAATATACTATTTTAGGAAGATATCATGAGATATACTAATAAATTAGAGGATTTGTCATATATATTAATTCAAGAAGATATCCTTAATTAGTAAGATATTCTAATAATGAAGATGATATCAACTTGTCACATAATAATAGATCTGACCAAGTAGGAGTAATATCGGTCGGTTTCGTTTTGGTTTTTACCGATTTTGACAAAACCAAACCGAACTGATTAAGAATAAGAACCAAATTGTTTAGGAACCGAATTTTGAATAAAGTTTATTTAATATTAATCGTTTTAGTAAACATATCTCGAAATGAAAAACCGAATGAATTAGTTCGAGATGGAAAACCGACCGAATAATTTCGGTTCAGTACAATTTACCTATTTGGATTAATTTACTATTTCGGTTTTAATTGAACTCTGCAAGACTCTGCCACCAAGGGACCCAAACCATTTACACTTCAAATTTGTTCACTTTAATATATTGTACACTTCAAATGTTAAATAAACATCCCATGCACGCACCCATGACTTGTGCCTTTATGACACTGCACAAACCCTCACTTTAAAGGAAGGAAATAAAAAGAAAATTGAGAGTAAAAAAATAAGAAAAGGAAAGAAAATGACATCAAAAACCAATAAAACAATCTCCACAAACCCTTTATTTTAGAGAGAGCGAGAGAGAGGCACTGTTCATTGAGAAGAAGGGAATGAACCAATCATAGCCTCCACATTGGCTTGTGCTGCACTCGAGAGCTCATGGTCACCAACTAGCAGCTGCCCTTGCACTTGCTCCCAAATATTGAGAAGACTAGGGTACTGTTGCTGGGACTCAACTATCACCCACTCATCAGTCATCAACTCTTGCTTCTGATCAAAGCTGCACTCTCCATTCCCATCTCCCATGGTGCTCATCATCCCCATCCCATCCACCAGCGGTGGCAAGTAGTTCGAGCCCACAACGTTCGTGTAGTCAAGAAGAGAACTGTTCAGCGCTCGGTTATCATGCTCATGACTAGGGTTCCACACGTCCGAGCTCAGACTACTGATCCCGCTTACTGTTTCCTGATTCTGGTGATCGCCAATGTTCATGTCGAACATGAATATGGGGTAGTGAGACGGTAACATGGCGTCATGGTGTGCTGAGGTTGGTGGTAACAGCAAGGCTTGGTTGCCGTCGTTGGTAGGGGTAGCGAGGGGTTCGACGGAACTAGGCGGACTTGTGGATGGAGAAGGGGTGGTTGGCTTTCGGATCTTCTTCTTGATCCATGAGTTCCAGTAGTTCTTGATCTCATTGTCGGTCCGTCCAGGTAGGTGGCTTGCTATGTGAGCCCATCTGTACAAGTCATCAGAATTAAGCATGCAATCGAGTTTCAGAATAAAATTTTCATAATTTGGATGTGAAAATGTACATCATTGTCAAGGACATTGATGTTCATTATTGTCTACGTACGTTCAGATATATAGTATACTTTTTAACGGTACATATATGTACATATGCTGCACGAGCATCTTGCAAAGATGCTTGAATTCTATTTTGACATGTGGTCCAAGCTATGATAGCATAATGAGTGATGACGTCAATAACTGTGTAATTTTAAAGGAGATAATAATTGAGGAAGGGACCCTGAAAGTAAAGTAACTTTGAGCATGAATCTATTATGAAATTACGGATTATTAATGAATGACAAGCAGAAGAGAGCTGCAACAGTACGATCGAGCTAGGAATCTCAAACCTGTTTCCGACCATCTCATGGAGATTGATGATCAGCTTTTCCTCCTCAGGTGTGAATCTGCCGCGACGAATGTCAGGCCTAAGGTAATTGATCCATCGCAGGCGACAACTCTTACCGCATCTTTGGAGGCCTGTCAATATGGCAAAGGACAGAGCTAGCTATTAAACAAACTGATCTCATTTCCTTGATGTGTCGTCTTTGGATATTGATAGATATGAAACTATGAAGAAAAACTTGACTGGTGAATATAACAGAAAATATGGATGTAGTAAGGGTTCACTATCGGTTACAGAATAAAAAGCATCATGACATGACATGATTCTCATTATCGAATGAATGAACAAAGAATTTTTTTTTTTTGAAATTAAACTTTAAAATTTCTTATATTTTAAAATATATAGGATGTTATAATAAACAATCTAATTAACAACAGTCCATTATGATCTAATACGGTGTTATATAATATATCATGCACTTTATATATATATATTGAATGGTGTTCGAACAAAAGAACAAATAAAACTTCTTTATCAACGATATAAACTAATAAAAATATGGGGTATTTACTGGTTTGTCCCTCACATCTTTAAATATTATGATTTTGCCTCCCAAATCTTCATATTTAGAATTTTGCCCCCCAAATCTCATAAGTTACAACAATTTTGCCCCTCTCTCTAACACAGTTAAATATTTGACCATTTTACCCCTCTTTTCCTCTTTTATTTTCCTCCTCTCTTCTTCTTCTCTCTTCCTCCTCTCTTCTCCTTTTCTTCATTATTTCTCCTCTCTTCTTTCTCCTCTCTTCTTTCAGTATTTAACTGTGTTAAGGAAGAGAGGAGAAGAGAGGAGGAAGAGAGGAGAAAGAAGAGAGAAGGAATAATGAAGAAAGGAGAAAAGAGGAGGAAGAGAGAAGAAGAAGAGAGGAGGAAAATAAAAGAGAAAAAGAAGGGTAAAATGGTCAAATATTTAACTGGATTAGAGAAAGTTAGAGAAAGGGGCAAAATTGTTGTAACTTATGAGATTTGGGGGGTAAAATTCTAAATATGAAGATTTGGGGGGCAAAATCATAATATATAAAGATTTGAGGGACAAACCAGTAAATACCCCAAGATAAATAAGTCTTATACATTTCTTTTACATCACCTGCTTTAAAACATCACAATCAACATTCCAGATTGTATAATTTTGTATCTAATTTAAGATTTAATGGCCACACTTTTTTCAGATATATACATTACTGATATATGGATTAGGATAGATATATGCACCTGCTTTTTCGGGCACTTCGCTCCAGCATCCATAGCCATGGGTGGTGATGTACCGGATGAGCTTCTCGTCCTCTTCCGGCGACCACAGGCCTCGCTTCACCTTCTGCTGGTTGCAGCACGAGTGATGCCCCATATCAACCCCAAAATCTCTCTGTTGCTGGAGTTTCTGCAGCTTAATTTGGTGATCACTCAGCAGTCTGGTTTCGGTTGGAGAGCTCTCCCTTTTTATGTTTGGAGACTTAGTAATGGAGAGAGGAGACTCAGTTTGCTCTCTCTCTCTCTCTCTCTCTCTCTCTATATATATATATATATTCTTGCTTATTTTTCTTCATCACATTCATTTCATTTGAAACTAGTCGCTGTCTCCAACAAGTTCATCGGAAGGGTCCCAACCCTCTCTTTCTATCTAACCCTACAGCGACTTGGCATCGATCGGAACGAGACTCTCATTTGTTGTTGATACTCTTGCGCTCTAGTCTTTATATACAACAAGGTAGCTTACGCACTTAGTTAGAGAGAATACCGGAGCATCAATCTACGTTTTGTCTCACAATTGTAATGATTGAGACAAAAGTTAATATGATTTATAATGCTTTTTATGAATCCATAAAGTAATTAAATCCATTGTAAATTTAAACTATTTTAATTTTTAATATTCTACTATAGAGTTTAGTATATTCGAACCGAATATATTGTTAGTAATATATTGTACGTATTCATATGCCGTATATTGAAAGCAGGACGCACTATGCACTATAGTGATATCAGAGTTAAACATCTGCCGTAAGTGTACAAAACTAAATACCACATGAAACCAAATGCTAAACAAATCAAAATACCATACAAACATAGGGAGAGTCACTTCTGCAATCCATAAAGGCCACATCTAGAATTCTACATCACTTAGTGAACGATGATGTTAAATCTTAAATAGGGGATGTAATACCCAGTTCAAATAGTTTCATTTTGGACAAGAGACAAAAATTAGTGTGGTTTATAATGATTTTCAGAAAATTAGTAATATAAGTAATTTTTTTCAAAAATAATTTTTGGATCATGATCTCTGTAACTCTAACTTTTAAAAGTCTTTATAATAAACAACAGAATTTAATACGGTCCCTGAGCAAAATAGAACAACAATAGTATCGGTTCTTGAATTTTCAAATTAGTTGAATAAGAAACTTTTGATATTATTGGATAGATTTAACTTAGAGATTTAATCAGAATAATTATATCCAATCAATTAATTCAAATCAAATCAATTCAAAGCAATGAATAAATTTGACGACAAAAAACACATAATTTTAGTGTAAAAAATCCTTCAGAGGAAAAATTACTAATCAAAAACTGTATTATGAAGAAAAGGCTTTTATGATCGCTCGTTTGCACGACTGCTAAAAATTCACGGCTGATAGTAATGATATAATAATCTATCTCTATAACTTATTCGGCACTCTTGAATTAGAAACCCATATATCCGTAAGTAAATAAATCACTCACAATACAGAGAAGAAGACGAACATAAAGATTCTAAATATCAACAAAGTTACAAAAGTTCGCATGAAAATTGATATTGAGATGTTGGAGAAGATGAATAGGAATTATTGTCCAAGCAATGAAGGCTTCAATAAATTCTTCATAGAGTCTTCATGAGCAAGCCCTTAATAAGATTTTCAAACCAGAGCCTCCTTTTCCTTAGATCTCGAAAGCTTCCAAAAATTCTCCAAAACAATTATCCAAAGTTACTTTTACAGATAGGGTTACAAGAGCGAAGCTCTACTCCAAAGAGGATCTCTAAAACTAACTCAAAACACCAAAATCCGAGTCGAGTATGGACAATCCTGATGTTGTGCCACCAGTGGGTCTATCGCTTGATCCTCTCGGATTTGTGAGAAACTTCATTATGTAGCGCTCCAGTAAAACAGTCATAACTCTTGCACCCAATGTCCGATCGAGACAATTCAACTACCATTGAGAAGAGAATTTATTTCTCTATAATTTTCTCCTAAATAAATTTTTTTGATTAATACTTTATTCTGATCAAATATTAATTTGAATTCACTGGACCTGCACAGGATTGCATATAATCGGAATGGTGATATGAAATAACCTCATATGAGGTTGCCAACCTCAAGTTCCTTTCCATACTAAAATACATCATCATCATCATCATCAATTTTTGTGTGAGGGGTCCATTTCATGTCTCAGGACTCTAACTACGAATCAAATGGGGTCACAAATCTTTTCACGTCTCTGAAGAAAGTATTGACTTGGACCCAACACTGTGGCATGATCCAAGGGTCCTTAGCATGATTCGGACCCAAACCTGAACTTTTGGGCCTCGGCTCGACCCCCGTACCCTACTTAATCATCACACTTCAACAATATATTTTTGGCCAATCTTGACTTTGGATATGCTTCCCTTAGGTTGGCCTGAATCGGAGTAACAAAATTTGAGAGATTAATGTTTTTGTATGATTAGTGTAGATGCCAGGAGAAGTCAAGGTTTAATGAGGTACCTCACGATTTCTTGTGCTTGAGAGAGATGGATGACAATGACTGAGTCTACGGTTCAATTTTTTATTTGCTCTATTCAAAATTTTGAATTAGAAAAATAAATATTTCATTTTTAATATTCGCTACTGACTAGATTGACCGAGGCAGACTTTTCGATTAATGGATAGAAAAAGATTATATATAGAGAGAGAGCATGTGAATAGAATTTTAACATGGTTAGGTCCTAGGATGAGTAGTATTTTATTAGAAGAGAAAATATTACGAGAGCTGTCTCTCTCTCTGCTAATTTTATATTCTTTCCTCTTTCCCAATCCATCCCCCCTTCTAGATGGGGATGAGAGTGTTTTATAGTACAAGAATCGTGATTGATCTCGAATTCATTAGTTAATTTACTTATGTAAATAGATTCGGTTTTTTTGAGACTTGGTTTCGTTATGCTTAAAGATTTACTAATAGTTTGACTCTGTCTTTAATTCTGGATAGATTATAGACTTGTGGGCCCCGCTCGAATTCGGCCCGTAAACGTATGCATTACAGAAACCTTGTAGATTTACAGTAACATTTTGAATTTTGTTAGATGCAAACTTCATTCATTCCAATAACTTCAAATAATTGGTAACAAGGTTATGAAAACATATTAATAACCTAAGTTATATCATGCCACCAACAAGACTCAAACCCAGAACCATTCTCTTGATAACAAGATGTATAGCTTTCACGAGCTACAACTTGCACTAAGCTAGATAACATATACATTTTAATACACGCTATGTTACAAAAATATCGATACACAAATAGTTCTAGATAGTACGTTCTCTTCATCAAGTTGTTAACGAGGACATACCGAGCATACTCAAAAGGGCATCATCCGGTTAATAACGACCCTCTCGAATACAGAGGGAGGGAGGGAGAGAGATGTTAAGTATGTGTTTCTATTGGATATGGATGCAAATAACTCACCTCATTGACGTGGAGAGGGGTTTGCTTAGTTCCATCGCAATGCCAGCGAACTAAAAAAGAAAATGAATTTAAAGCTTAAAAAGGCTTTGTAAGTTGAAATCATTAGCACACAGCTTTAGGAGAGAGAAAAAAAAAACATGAAAAAAAAAAAAGGGAGTAAAGGCCCTACCAAAAGAATTTATTCAGGCTTTTCTCTTGAAGCGAAGGTTGGTTAAGTAACCTGGTCCTTTAGATGAAATATCTCTATCATCATTTCCCTATTCTTTAAATGCACACGCAAATGCTCCTTTAGTCTTCTACTTCTATTGTTGGCATAATGGGCCACATGAGGAATTATTCATGAGAGATCTACTCCTAATTATTTTCTTTATTTGGAATGGTCTCTTTATCACCAAATTTAATGAAATTGCATCAAGAGTCATGCTTAGGAGAGACATTGTCACATATTTGAGTAGCAATTACAGGAGAATAAAGAAACGTGGTTCGTCTCAAATTGAACTACGTTCATGGTTGCCAGATGATTTCTTGACTATTTGAGATTAGGGTTTTACGAGTATTGGATGAGAATATATATAGCTGGACCACAATCCTACTACCATGTGAAATTACCTAATTACCTATAGCTGGATCCGCACGTTGGCACAAAACTCAACATATTGTTGATAAAAATGGGAGTTATATCTTTGACACAATTGTTATAAGTAGTGCTCAGCTATATTTAGTATGAGTAATTGCTAAGCAAGGAAATTTTGGCATGATTGGGCCATTGGGTCAGTCAATTTAGTGAGCTGATCAAAGAAAACTTTGCCAGTTGGATTGGGCCAGGAGATGTGCCCTACTTGTCTCTCCAACATCCGGAGAACTTCAGAAACCCTAATTCGTTTTCTAAGCAATCTATCTCAAATTTCATAACCCAAAATGAGATTTCAACTACGAGATTTATCTTTTTTTTTTAATCTTTTTTCAAAATTAATGATAATTTTCTCATAATTTTCTAAGAGAAGTTCCAAGATCAACAAAAATATCGGTTATCTTACATTTTGTATATCTCATGTTGGTGTCCCATCTGCATCTCATGTTGATGTCCCATCTGCGGCTCTTTCTGGTGCGTAAACTCCCGTTTCATCGTCTCTTGATTCAAGCTGGCACCAGTTCTTTCTTGTTTGATGACACTCATTTATAGTGACTGTATGCAAACAAGTAAAAACAATATTAGTTCTGTAGGCTTAACAGCAACTCTAGATCCTGCCAAGAGAAAAACAAGCTCCAAACAGTAACTGGCTGCTCTGAATACTGATGATTACCGAACAATATTCATGAATCTCCTGATATTTTAGTTTATTCTTTGGCACCGAACATTTAGCACGAAACACACGTGATCTAATATTGACAGTTTATTTGATTCATTCTACAAGCAATGACGAAATTTGTGTGTGCGTGATGGCAATTCAACGAAGAAATAAAATTGGTGTTATGAAGAGCAAAAAATCACCTCAAGATACGGGCAAGTACGAGAGAACCAATTTATGTGCAATATATATGAAATATAAACAATGAAAAACGAATATACAAGAGATAATTGATTCCACAACTACCCCGGATTTCATTTCTCCAACCCTGGGTGAAGGCTTCACGGGTATCTTAGGATCCACAACTTCCCCGGATTTCATGTCTCCAACCTTGGTTTTTAACCATTCTACTAAGTGCAGCTGCAAAAGTATTTCACTGACAGTTGAAGAATCATTCGAAAGCAATGAGATGCAAAGTTAATGACAATGGGGCATGCATAAATTTAAATGATAAATAGACTTCTGTCAGTTGCATAGGGTGATGATTCCATATTAATATCCCTAAGTCCTCAGCAATAATAACTATAGAATCATAGAGTGGAGGAACCAATTTATGATCATCAATATTGTTTTCATTATATGTTTCGAGCTTCCATCATCAATAAAACAATTGTTTTCATAGAGCAATGAGATTAACCTTCAAGTTTAATTTCTCCTACATTAAATAAGAAAAAATACTGAATCACGTAAGATATTGATCATTATGTCATAAAAGTAAAATTTAACAAAGGAGTTAAGTCTGTTGCACTAGAGTATGTTCTTGTACATTCAGATTCAAATATGTATTCACAAGGTTTAAAATTGCAGAAACAGTATGGATATCAGCCAATGGTTTACTTCACGGTATTCAGAATCGGTAATATAAGATGACCCATATTGGCAATATCAAACATAGCAGCATTTTGGTACCGATATTATGGGTATATACCGTATCAGATAAAATAAAAAACAATATTGACAGTATGTATTATCCACCAATATTTGAAACCTTGGTATCTATCTAATTTAGCACTTCAAATAGTTTAGTAACATCAATATGCATAAATCCATAATTCAAAAATGGATGGATACTGGATACCCATATTCATCAAAATTTGGAATGGAATCAGATTTGAACCCGAATCAAATTATTTGTACCATTTTACATCATATCTTGAAGCAACGCTATTGCGAAAGAATTTTTGTTGAACTTTAGTTTTAAGTTGTTATTTATATTTTTATGGGAATTCTTCCCATGCTTATTGGCATAGGCTATGCTTTAGAGATGACTGCTTCCAAAAAGCGAATCATATCATCTAGAGTTCCTACTAGGTTAGGAAAAATTGGTTAAAGATTTGATTAATCGGTTTATCTCAAAAAAAAAAAAAAAAAAAAAAAAAAAACGAATTGATCAGTTTGTTTGTAGAATAATTTAACGGGTTGGAACTAGGGTCATAGCTAGGGGACACTTTAAAACTATTTACAGTCTTTTTCAAAACTTTACCAAAAAAAATCCTTATTCTCAATTTTGAGTCATACCCAAATATACCAAATTATGACTGATAACAGAGAAGGTAATATAAGAAAATTGAAAAAAGTTTACGCTTGCTTGGAATTGTTAAAGAGAAACCTCTCCAGGTGGTCGGTCTGTAGTCGACAGGAGTTCTCCTTGATATTATCTCCATGATGAGTATCCCAAAACTGTAGACATCACTTCTTTCATTCAACATACCACTGCAAGCATACTCTGTAGAGCTTAAACATAAACAAGGCAAGAAGATAATAAGAATATATATAAGAAATATACTCAGTGGAAGAACCTCACAATACAAAAACTTGAGCTGCAAAAACAAGAATGGATAATTTTATTCGGTGAAATGATGAGCCTTATATAGGAATACAATCCAACGGTACACTAAGCATGTCCTCCACCTTTATAGCATAACTCAACAACCTATAACAACACTCCTATAGACTTGGTCATGCAAATAACTAAATAACAAACCATGACTCCACTAAAGCAACTAACAGAATTCTAGAAAATAGGAGAAGCAAATTTGAATAGTTCAAACATGTGCTGGTGTTGCAGCTTTAACACTTCCCCTCAACACCAGCTTTCATTCTTTCCACCATGCTGAGCCAATGACAAAAATTTTTAAACTTGTTGCCACTCAAGCCTTTTGTGAACAAATCTGCAAGTTGGTTTTCTGTCTTAACATGCTTCAATGCAATTTCTTCTTGCAAAGCTTTTTCCCTAATAAAATGGTATTGCACCTCCACATGTTTAGTTCTTGCATGAAAAACTGGATTTTCTGCCAAACATATTGCCGACAGGTTGTCGCAATACAAAGGAATGGCATATTCTGCTGGCTGATGCAAGTTCTTCAATAGTTGCATAAGCCAAGTGCTCTCTTGAGCTGCCATTGCTGCCGCTCGATACTCCGCTTTTGTTGTTGACAAAGACACAGTTGGTTGCCTTTTCCTACACCAAGAAATTACTCCTGCCCGAGCATAAAGACATACCCGGTAGTTGAGCGTCGGGTATCATGGTCACTTGCATAGTCAGCATCACAATAGCCAACTAGCATACAGTCTCCACCTTTCTTGTATATAATACCATAGCCAAGCGTACTCTTCACATATCTTAGGATTCGTCGAACTGCTTCCAAATGAGGCTTCTTCGGATTTTGCATGTAGCGACTCATCACGCCAACTGTAAAAGAAATATCTGGTCTTGTTAAAGTTAAGTATATAAGACTTCCCACCAATTGTCTGTACATCGTAGCATCTCCCAAATCTTTCCCTTCATGAGCACACATTTTTGTGTTTGGCTCCATCGGCGTCGAGATTGGCTTACACTTAAGCATTCCAAACTTCTTCAACAAATCTTTGGAATACTTTTGCTGATGGAGAAATATTCCATCTTGAGTATGATCGATCTCTAAACCAAGAAAATACTTGAGTTGTCTAAGTTTTTTCATCTGAAAGCGAATTGATAAATTCTCCTTGGTTCGGAGAATTTCTTCTTCATAATCTCCTGTGATGATTAAATCATCTACATATACTAGCACAATAGCTAGCTTTCCTCCTTTAGTTTTGACGAACAAGCTAGAATCTGCAGATGTCATCGAATAACCACTATGAGTAAGAAATTCAGCAATCTTACCATACCATGCCCTTGGTGCTTGTTTTAACCCATAGAGCGCCTTCCGGAGTTTACACACATACTTAGGATGATCTTGTATCTGAAAACCCATCGGCTGATCCATGTAGATCTCCCGATCTAGCTCTCCATGCAAAAAGGCATTCTTCACGTCCATCTGTGACAACTTCCAACTTTTGCTAGCTGCAAGTGCTAATATGACTCGTACAGTTGTAAATTTTGCAGCTGGACTAAACGTTTCATCATAATCTAATCCATATTGTTGAGAGAACCCTCGAGCTACCAAACGAGCCTTGTGCCTCTCTATTGATCCATCTGTGCTATGCTTTATTTTGTACACCCATGTGCAAGAAATAGGCTTCACATCTCTTGGCTTTGGTACGAGTTCCCAAGTCTGATTTTGCTCTAATGCAGCAATTTCTTCTTCCATAGCTTTAATCCACTCAGGATTGTGAGATGCTTCCTCAAATGTCTCTGGTTCTTTTGCATCTGCTTCTTCTACTATGGCATTATTGGCATATTTAGAATTTGGCTTTCTGGCTCTTGTTGATCTTCTAAGTGCAGTTGGTGTATCTACTTCAATTTGCTCAGTATCTTCGCTTGGCCTTTGGTACACACCTGTTTGCCAAGGATTTTGAGCTATGCCTTCTTCGACATCTCCACCATCGTCTGCATCCTTAGCTTCATCTGAACTCAACTGGATTTGAGAAGTTTCTAATACTTTTATAAAAACATCTGAGTCTGATAGTACTTCTTTGTTCGAGGACCACCATGAGGAAGCTTCATCAAATACCACATTCCGGGATGTGTAACACTTCTTGGTTGTTGGATCGCAACATCGCCACCGTTTCCTCTGACTGTCATATCCTACAAAGATACACCTAACAGCCTTTTTTTCCATCTTGCTACGTAAGTGATCAGGTACAAATACATAGCATACACATCCAAAGACTCGAAAATGACCAACAGTAGGCTTCATATTCCATATTTTTTCAAAAGATGAAAGAAAACATAACCTTTGTTGAGGAAGCCTATTGGTCACGAAAGCTGCAGTGTTCATCGCTTCGGCCCAAAATTGTCCTGAAATGTTATTCGCATGAAGCATACTTCGACAGACTTCTGCCAGATATCTATTCTTCCTTTTTGCTACGCCATTTTGCTGCGGAGTGCTGGCACATGTGAACTGATGGCGTATTTTGCACTTTCGAAGAAAACTTGAGAATTCATTCGAAGTGTACTCTCCCCCATTGTCAGTGCGTAGACAATGAACTTTTCTATCGACCACCGCTTCTGCTATCTCCTTGAACTCTTTGAACTTTGGAAGAGTTTCAGATTTTTCCTTCATAAAGTAAACCCACACATATCTTGAGAAATCATCAATGAAGGTCACCATGTACTTCATCCCACTAATGGAGGCTTGCTTAATTGGTCCAAACACATCAGAGTGAATCAACTCTAATGGTTCCTTGGTTTTAAATTTGGACTCTTCTTGTACGGTAACTGGTGCGCTTTTTCATATTGACAGCCTGCACATACAGTTTCTGTTCTTACCTCAAGTTGTGTAAGTCCTTTCAGTATCGACTTCTTCATCATCACATTTAGCTTGGAATAGCTAACGTGACTTAGCCGCATGTGCCACAAATCTGCTGTCTCGTTCTTTTTTGTCTTGTCTACATATGCAGTTTCTGCAGACATCACGTAGAGTGACTCCAATCTTCGTCCCTTCATCACCGGCCTTCGTTCCTTCATCACCGGCTCTTCTATAATCTCAAGGTCCCGATATACTTTCACATCTTGTGGACCAAATAGAACAAAATGGCCAGAAGATGTTAATTGTGCTACCGAGAGAAGATTTTTTTTTCATACCTGGGACATGATAGATATTTTGGAGTGGCACCTCGGTATCACTGCACTGGGGAGAGACTATCGTATCACCGATGTGAGCTATTGGTAACTTTGAGTTGTTCACCGTTACCACCACCCGGCTTCCCCTGTACTTTGACAAGTTTTGCAGCTTATCTTTATCACCGGTCATATGATTCGAGCAACCTGAGTCAACAATCCAATCATTCTCATAATTGATTTGATTGAATGTTGTTGCTGTAAGGGCTAGCTCTTCTTCATCTACAGCAAAGAACGCCTTAGCATTCCATTCGTCTTCACTTTTGGAAGTAACAGCATTATTTTCCACAACCTTTTTCTTTGACCAGCAATCTTTTGCCATATTACCCTTCTTCTTGCAGTTGTAGCACTTCCCTTCAAACTTTTGACCATTGCCATGGTTCTTAGAACGTCCTTCTGCACGAACGCTCCATTCGCCTTGATGACTTCTTGCCTTGTCATCATTCTTTTTGGATCCACCAACAGCATACTGCTTGGAATTCTTCCTGCCTTTATTGGCATAGAGTGCCTCTTCTTCATTTTTCAACGAGACTCCTCCCATTTGCTTAGCTAAGGCCTCCTAACCAGCTAGCAAATTTTCGAATTCCACAAGTGACGGTTGAGTTTTCCATCATTGTATTGCAGCAACAAAACTCCTAAATTCTGGCTTCAAACCATGGATGATGATCCGCTTCATCCTCGTATCACCAATAGGAGCTTCTGGATCCAACTCAAAAATTTCCCGGCATAGCGACTTCACTTTATGGAAGTACTGTGCAATCGTCATGTCGCATTGCGCCACCGACAACAACTCACTATCTAAGAGTTGGAGCTTCGTATCATTCTTCTTAGAGAACAGCTTGGCGATCGTATCCCAAGCTTCTTTGGGAGTGTTTGCATTCCGAATATGCTCCAGCACGTCCTCTTCAATTATTGTCTTCAACACGAACATGGCTTTGCCCGCTTTAATCTTCCACTTCCGCAACGTCCCATTCACATCTTCAGCCTCTGGTTGTCTCACATCATTTCCGTTTACAACCTCCCACAAATCCTGGCCTTGCATATAAGACATCATGCAAGTAGACCATGAATTGTGGTTCTGGTTGTTGAGCTTCTTGATTCCGCTAATGACTTGAAGATCACCCATCTTAACAATAGTGATGCTCACTTAATGCCCACGAACCGTTAGGCTCTGATACCAAATTGTAGAGCTTAAATACAAATAAGGCAAGAAGATAATAAGAGTATATATAAGAAATATACTCAGTGGAAGAACCTCACAATACAAAAGATTGAGCTGCAAAAACAAGAATGGATAATTTTATTCGGTGAAATGATGAGCCTTATATAGGCATACAATCCAACGGTACACTAAGCATGTTCTCCACCTTTTTAGCATAACTCAACAACCTATAACAACACTCCTATAGACTTGGTCATGCAAATAACTAAATAACAAACCATGACTCCACTAAAGCAACTAACAGAATTCTAGAAAATAGGAGAAGCAAATTTGAATAGTTCAAATACGTGCTGGTGTTGCAGCTTTAACATACTCAGGTGCCACATAGCTGCAACAATGAAACTTGAATCTATGGCATCTAGGAGGGGAAAACAATGTAAGTGAGCTGGCTAACAAAGTAGGCAAACTAACCCAAATGTTCCCATAATACGAGTTGTCACATGTGTTCTCCCAGAGCCCAAGTGCTTGGCTAGCCCAAAGTCAGAAATCTTGGGACGCCAGCGCTGGTCAAGTAATATATTGCTTGCTTTAACATCTCGGTGCATGACTTTTGGTTCAAGCCCCTCATGAAGATAGGCTAAGCTGCGCATACGTTTTTAAAGTTTCAGGCACAGAAATCTTAAAGAAGAAATATATCTAAAGCCGACGTATTATGTCCATAAATGGACAACTATGGTTAAAAGCCTTTTATCCCAAATATCTGGGGCAGGCTACACGGGCCAAAAGAGATTTACGCTAGATCGAGCATATAAATCGTCCTTCTCCTCTCATTCCTTTCAGGCAATATCGGTAAACTAAACTTGATATATAGTTGTACATCTATTTATAAAAAAATTCTTAATTCTCAAGAATCAGACATGAGAATTAATATATTTTCTTATAAATGGATGTAAAAGGATATATCAAATTTAGTTAAGTGGCCTCTCCATTTAAAGATTTAGTATATGTCTGATTCAAACAAGTGGTATACTTTACCTGTATTCACCCTAAATGCAGTAACCAAGCAATCTGACCAGACGTTTATGTCGGACTCTCCCTATCGCTTCCACCTCGGCCTTGAACTCCTTTTCTGCTTGACCCCTGATAAAACCATAGTAAAAAATTATTGACAGTTTGACACAAGGAATGAGTTTTTACTAAGTAAATATAAATAAAAAGTTTTTGTTTCGGTGGGATAATGAGAAGAACTAATATATATGGGAAAAGAATAAAGAACAAGGACGAGTTAACAATACTGTTATGCTATGTATTGCAAAACTAAAGCTCTTCTATGATACCATTTCACGGATGAGAACGGGCAGGTCCAAGGACCAATTCTTAGCCTATTTTATTTCTCTTATTCAAATTTTTGAATACGGTTGATTAAAGACTGGTCCTTGGATCCGCCCATTATCATCCGTAGCTACGTCTGATGTTTTCCCTCAAATTAATTAACCTAACCCAACCTACAGACAGGGTGTGCACTATATCCAATTCTTCTCACAGAAGCAGCTTGCCAACCTATCCATATCTAACTAAGCACCGTATCCCAATATTTATCGCAAATCAGCATGAAGGTTCAGTAATGTAACGAATTATGCCTGCGCTGATAGAATTTATAGCATCAACAATCATCTCGTCTGCCAAGCCTGAAGGAACTAAAGAACTCCATCAACTTCTCAACTTTTATCGCAGAATGAAGAGCTGTGACAGCCAGCCTCCTCTACGAAAACACATCTAATCTAAAAGTTGAAGTGGTCTATTTGTAGAGTAATATAATGAATTATGCTTGTGCTCACTATGCACCGTGTACCGATATCTAATATCAAATCAGCACGAACATTCAAAACAAAACATAGAGTAATGAAACGAATTACCAGTGCTAATAGAATTTCTAGCATCAACGTTCATCTCATCTGCCAAGCCTTAAGGAATTTAATAAACTCCGTCAAATTTTCAACTTTTATAGCAGAATGAAGAACTTCGACAGCCAGCCTCCTTTACAAAAACAACAACAACAACTAAGCCTTTCATCCCAAGTATTTGGGGTAGGCTACATGAAACAAAAAAGAATCATGCCGGATCGATCACTTTGATAGACTTCTCCATTCATTTCTATCAAGTAATATCTTCTCATTTAAACCTCTATAATCCATATTTTTTCGTATCACCTCCATCTATATTTTTTTTGGTGTTCTCTTCGTTCTTTTAACTTGTACTACATTGAAAAACTCCCCTCATCGAACTGGTGCATTTGTAGGCCTACGTTGCACATAACCAAACCATCGTAATCAGTTTTCTCGCATCTTCTCATCGATAGGAGCTCCACCTACCTTAGCACGAATATCTTTATTTCTCAATTTATCTCTCTTAGTATTGTCGCATATTCAGCGGAGCATGTGCATCTCTGCTACACTTATTTTCTGTGAATAACATTTTTTTATAACCCAATATTCCGTACCATATAACAAAACGGACTAATAACAGTCCTATAAAATTTTCCTTCAGTCTTAACGGAATGTTACGGTCACATAAAACTCCCGTTGCTCTCCTCCATTTCAACCAGCCAGTTTGTATTTTATGGTTAACATCATTATCGATCTCTACATCATTCTGAATAATAGAACTCAAATACCTAAACTGACTGCTCATTTGTATATCTTACCCATCCAGTTTTACAGCATTATAGTCAATGGTCCGTCGTTTACTAAATTTACACTTTATATACTCTGTTTTAGATCTACTCAATTTAAGACCACCAGATTCTAATGTATGCCTTCATAACTCTAATTTGGTATTTACCCTTACTTTTGTCCAATCAACTAAGTCAATATCATATTCCTTTACGAAATGCATCTAATCTAAAATTAAAATTTGGTCTATTTATCAAGGTTACAAACTAACTGCATTAGTGTAGATCCAGAGATTCTATTACTGAAAGCATGAAACTCTTCTGCTTCCAAGATCCAATCTTTACCAGTAAACATCCCAAAATTTCAACTCGGTATCCACCAATTCCGCAAAATTCCAACCAATTCAAACAAAAAAAAAAAAAAAAAAAAAAACATCAAATTCTTACTTGTTGTTGATCAGATTCTTGACAGCGATCATGGTGTTATCAGGCAAGACACCACGATAACGACCCCATACCCTCCTCCTCCGATCACATTCTCCTTGCTCAGCCCACCCGTCGCCTCCACCAGCTCTCTCAGCGTGTACCAGCGGCCCCAGCCGAGGTTCGACCCCGCCGGCGCTCTGCTCTCCGTCGTCTTCTCGACATCGATCTGGACTTTCTCAGATGGAATTCGAAGAGCTGGGTCGTCGTCGTCTATCTGAAGGAGGATCTCTTTGGAGATGGGAAGGGATAAGGGTTGCGGTTGGGCCGGCAGCGGCGGCGGCTGGTGGTGGTGATTCTTAGGCTTGGTGATGAATCGGGATCGGGATTGGGATTGGGATTGGGATTTTCGGCGGCGGGATATGAGGCAGAGGGAGAGTAGGAAGAGGAAGAGGAAGAGGACGACGAAGGGGCGATGGCGATGACGAAGTAGAGGCGGAGGCCGAAGATTGAGGTCCGCTTCGAGAGCTCTCTCTTGATGGACGAGCTGCTCCACAACGGCGCCATTGCTGAGCTCCAAGCTCTGTCAGGATCTAGAGAGAGAAAATAAAAAAATATGCAACTTTTTTCGTTAGTGGTAGAGAGAGAGAGATGATTTGATTTTGCCACGTCGGAATTGCCGCCCAGAGATGTTAAGTGGGCCCCACCGTAACTGGGGCCCACCTGAATTGATAGCTTTTACTAGTATCACAAATTTATTTATCAAATAACAAAAAAGTTAATTGGAATAACTAACTATATATTATTCCGATTATATCACTAATATTCATTATGAAATATTTTATTTGGATTTTATCACTAATATTCATTACACTCATTCATAAGAAGAATAACTGAAATAAATAAAAAAAAAATAGCAAATTATTGTTATGCTTATATCCCTATCAGATTAATCTTTTTTGTCAATTTTTTTTTATAAGAAATATTAGTAATATACTTGATAGTTTTTATAATTAATCAATTAAAAAAAGAGGTATTTACTAGTTTGTCCCTCAAATATATTATGATTTAGTCCCCAAATCTTCATATTTAGGATTTAGTCCCCCTAAATCTCCTAAGTTACTACAATTTAGTCTCCCTCCCCAAATCCCAAAATTTTTGACCTGATATTACAATTTTACCTCTCCTTATTCATTCTTTATCTTCCTCATCTCTTCTCCTCATCTCTTCCTCTTCTCTTCCCCTTTTCTTCATTATTCCTCCTCTCTTCTCCTTCTCAATTACTTCTCTTTTCATCCTCTTTTCTTCATTGGGAAAAGAGAGTAGGAAGAGAGAAGGAGAAGAGAGGAGAAATAATGAAGAAAATGAGAAGAGAGGAGGAAGAGAGGAAGAGAAGAGAGGAGGAAGAGAAAGAATGAATAAGGAGGGTAATATCAGGTTAAAATTTTGGGGATTTTGGGAGAGGAATTAAATTGTAGTAACTTAGAAGATTTGGGGGACTAAATCCTAAATATGAAGATTTGGAGGACTAAATCATAATATATAAAGATTTGAGAGATAAACCAGTAAATACCACTTAAAAAAATTGAAAGTCTTTTACTTTTTTTTTTTTTTTTTTTGGGTTTTCTCCTTTGTATCTTATTCTTGCAATTTCTTAGAATGACATTTTTCTTTAGGTTTTTCTCTTTTTGTTGTAAGGATTAGGACAAAGAAAGAAGGAATATCACCAAGCAATAAATTAATAAATGGGCAATAATCTCTCCAAAGCTTAGAATTTTATTTGCTATATTAATTACATCATATCATATGGATCCAATCTAAATACAACAATAAATCCTGACAAAACTTAGGATCGTACTCAAGGCACATTGAATAGCAAATCATATGAATTCTCCAAATCATGGTAAAAAAAAATTATGCTGACATTTAGGCATTCCATTTACTATAAAATTTTATGCTAAAGTTTAGAGATTCCATTTACTCCTATAATTTATTCGTTATTTTGTAGTATACATTCATCTATATATATTCTGTTTAGATTATAGAAACAAAGTGAATTTAATTTTAAGCATATTCCATCTCTTGTACATTGCACCAGTGGAAATTCTCTATTGATTGGTTTTACCTTTTGTTTCAAAAGAAGTGGTACTGATAAAAGCAAAAATTAAAAAAATGTATAGTATAGGATTAATTACAGTTAGACCCCTTGTAATATTGGGGATATGTCACTTAACACTCATAAAGTTTGAAACTCTCAAAAAAACCCCGGACTTCGTTATTTTCACTCTCTTTTTTTACTAAAGTGCACTCTTGTCTCTCAAATTCCTATTCTACCCTCATCCCTCTTTTTAACCAGCACACTTATTAAAGGGAGAGATAATGGTAGAATAGGAATTTGAGAGATAAGAGTGCACTTTAATAAAAAAGGAGAGTGAAAATAACTAAGTTCAGAGGGTTTTTTGAGAGTTTCAAACTTCAGGGGTGTTAAGTGACACATTCCCAATACTGCAGGGGGTTTACATGTAATTAACCCTATAGTATATAACAATTCAACAATGAAAAAAGTTGTTACTATTTAATCTATTTAACTCAGTGATTTAATCAAAATAATCATATCCAATCTCTCAAATCAACCAAAAGAATACATAATTTTAATTTGGAAAATCCTAAAAAAAACCATCATGAATCAAAAACTGCAATATGACAGAAAATTTTTTAAAAGTTGTTCGCTCACACAATCGCTACTTTCTCGACTGCTAATAATAATCCAAGAAAATATCCCTCTAACTTGCTCAACATCTACTGAGAAACCATACTATTGATTACCACAAGTGAATCATCCCATTCACTATATATGCAATAAGATGCCCTAAAAATTTCTAGACATCAACAAAATTACCATGTCATAAGAAGATTGTGTTGGCAGTGAAAATTTCTAAGTAAATAGAGTTTTCCACAATAGAACGAGGAGCTAACTCTGTAGCTCCGCGTTTGGTTATATTAGCCTCGCGTTGAACAAAACGCGGAGATGTTCAATAGTTTCGAATTAGTTCCGCGTTTTGGTTCTTTAGCTCCGCGTGAGAGGATAACCAGAATCTCAAATTGATTGAGATTATGATTTGGGCTTATCCAAATACCCAAATTAAATCCGATCAGAACTCTAAATCAAGAGATTTAAATCAAAACTAAGATATTTGATTGGAATCTTTGATGAGAGCAAATTCTATTTAGATAGAAACTCTCAAATCATCCCAAGGCTATAAATACCCTTTTGGGGAAGCCCTAGGGATCTTTTCTTGGGCAGAAGGTCTTTTCTTCGGTTCGGCAGAAGAGGCCCTCCTTTCTTCTTTTCGGCATCTTGGAGAATTCAAGTTACGCATAGAGCCTTGAGTTCGTGAAAGACCAGAGAAGATCGTCTACAGTCGGCCGTCATCTTCAAGAGAGAAGATATCGACGTCAGATCGTCAAAAGGAGCTGCCCGACAGATCCCATCGCCACAGATCCCACAATATTTTGTAAAAGAGAGAGATTGACATATAAAATCCTCTCGTTTGTTCTCTTTTTATCTTGTTCACTTCTATTGTGATCTAAGTTGTACTCAATGGAAGGAAAGCAACAAACTTTTACGACGAACAGATTGATGTCTGGATATCGAGACTCGAAATAGGAATTGATCTCCATGTAAGAAAGAGTTTCAAGCAATTCTTCACCAAGTCTTTAAAAACTAGATATCGAAATCTTCACAAATTTATTCATCCAAAGCCTACTTAGTTCTTTGTCCAAAAGTCTCTAAAAGTCCCCAAACAATTCAATAAAAAATGCTTATATAAATTAGTCTATTAACAAGAATCCTAAAACAAAAAAATTGATTCATAAAACCAACTCAGAACGCTGTAATCCAAGTAAAATCTGGAGCTCTTTACCCAGAACCATCGATGGATTCACTGCAGGTCCACTACTTAAACCTTTTGAATTCTACAGGTAAATTCCATTCTGTAATGCCTCAAGAAAAAAGACATAACTTTTGCATATGATATCTAATTGAGAATATTTTTTAACCATTAGAAAGCGATTTTGAATTTCTACAACTTTCTCCTATATTAAATATTAGTTTGAGACTGTTGTTACATGACTGTATATAAACTAGCTTTTCTTAATTTTTTTCAACTCAAGCTCATTTCAAATACTATTCACCATACATAATACTTGTGATTGTTATTTTGGTCACAAATTGACAATCTATATTGTAAAATATGCAATATATAAATTTATCTCAAGCTATTTTTGCTTATAAATAAAGAAACTCCTAGCTTGTCAATTAACAAATAGTGGTAATAATATGAGCCAACTAAAATCATGTTTATTACATGTCTGATTGAATTTTCATTGGGAGTCAAATTCGAAACTTCCTACAAATTGGAAAGTGATAATGTTATTAGAGACAGGCTCGATGACCTTCACATGTTTTGTTGTCAGCAAAGAAATGCTTACGACCGATTGACAAAAAGAGATTGAAAAGAAAATGGAAGAATACATAGGAATTAAATTATAAGTCTTTTGTTTTTTTTTTCTTCATTTTCATCCTTCAAGTAGTTTGTCTATTTTTATGCCCATAGTAATGTAGAGAAACAAGAAGAATGCATATACTCGTAATTCATTTATTTTTTACAAGAATATATATATATATATATATATATAGATATATTCGTCAAGGGTACAAAAGCGAGAGCTCTTGTCGATCGTGCGGGGGTCCCAACCAAGAAAATTCTATATAATAGTTACACGAATTCGATAATAAAATTATAATTTTACAAATTAATAAATAATCAAGACATAATTTGAGATATTATTCGAGAATCTTAATATTAACTAATATGTTCTAATTAAAATAAAGGGAAAAAATATGTGCAAGTTTTGGAAACAACCTATTACTATCCTGCGACCCAGCTTCTATCAATAAATTGGAGAAGAATTTCTAGAGTTTTAAATACGGGCGAGTTGGTAAAAAGGTATATATATGACTAAAAATAGGTTTTTAGTTTTAACTCTTTAGACTTTAGCGAGATATGTTTGTACAGTGAATTTAATTAAAAAATATGAAGGTTTGTGAAATTAATTTAAAAATATGAAAATTTGTGGAATTAATTTAAAAATATGAAAAAAAAAAATGAAAATGAAAAACACTTAATTAAGTAGTAAATAGCTAGACAAAGATCACAGTGGACTTAATCTCTTACCCGTAACAAATGGCCGTGGGATCTTCAAGGAGAAAGAAACCCGGGAAATTCTAAATGCGCACCACATTTTACTTAGTGACCACCATTTTCCCCTATGTTGTAAATCACTTCACCATAGGATGCGGTGCTCACTAAGTAAAATGTGGTGCGCATTTAGAATTTCCCAAGAAACCCAAGCGCCGCGCCCAACCTCGGATCTCTCAAGCCCTCCAATGGCCTTCTCCTCATCTCCCATCTCTCAATCTCGCATCAAAACCTCTAGAAATAGAAAAGATTTGAGAAAAAGATTCTTTTTTCTTTTCGCTCTCCTCGCTTTCCCTCTCTTCCTCTTGTTCCTCAATATCAATTCCAAGAACAAGATCCCTTCGCCCTTGGGAACAGATTCGAGATTCTACACATTTGAGATCGTAAACGAGTTCCCTCACGATTCCAGTGCCTTCACTCAGGTATCAACTTTAATTTTTGCTGTGATTCGTGATCTTGAAAACTGAGGAATCCTTCAGATTCAAATGGGAACCCTGAAATTTTGATGCCCAACACTGTGGAGTGGAGTGAAGTTGATTTGTAAAGGAGGCGACTTTAAGACTGTATATTTTTTAATCTAGGAAAATAATTATGATATTGTTAGCTGATATGAGAATGGTAAGAGTGAGCAATGGTTGTATATTTTGGAGATCAATTTTTTTTTTGACAATTTCCCTAATAGTTTTGCTAAATTTCAAGTAGGATTTTATGTTCTAACTTCTAAGAAAATTGGTTTATGAATGGTTTCATTTTGTAGATCAATGTGGGTTGTCGGGCATATTGAGTGAATGATCCTTTTGAGATTGGCTTGTGTGTTAGTGAATGTACTTAACGTTTTAGGTTCGTGTATGAAGACTGCTTTAACCTGGCTTGCAATTGCATATGAAGATACTTTTACTGGGAACCTTCTTCTGTTAAGATTATTTTGGTCAAGGATATGAATCCATATACACATAGGAGCGGAAATAGTGACCTATCTTGGTAATTTGTTTCAGTTTGAATTTGGGGCATATAGTTTGCTTCAAAGATTAATGCATTCTCTATCAAGTAATTCTACCCGTACTACTACAATGGTAAGTATTAGTTGACTGACATGTGGGGGTTGCTTGCAAATAACAGGCTGTTCCGTATGTCGGTCTCTAGTAGTTTTCAGAGCAATGTGGTATTTATTGTACAACAAGCATCTCCCCTCTCCATTCCAAATGTTAAATCCCCTGATATAATATCTTTGAAACTACAGGATCAATGAGACTGTTTCCCTATTTCCCAACTTCTGTGAAGCCCTCTCTTGACTAGGAACTTGGAAGACCAAATTGTGTCAATATGGGGAAGATTTGCAGTGTGGCTGATTACATATTAGATGAGAAGAGTCTTAGATGTGATTCTATGAGTAGTCATTGGTGACATACAGGTAGGAATCCATGTGCATATAATAGAACATGAATTAATTTGATGGCACATATTGTACTTTGTATGCAGCCTCCAAGAGGAATGATATGAAAAAAAGATGGAATAAGGGAATATGATAAGCTTGTTGGTGATGATTGGGATGGAATTTACATGCCAGAATAGATTATTTCCCATTCAAATAAAGTTTCCAATATGCTTATGAGCTGAACATCATCAAGTTTTTTATTCTCATATTTTTATGCACATTATACAGCTCAGTTCATGATTTCAGGTTGCAAGCATCCTTTGTTGCTCCAGTTTTTTTCTTTCAAAATATAACTTGTTCTTACATTACAAAGTTCTTTTTCCATTTCCTTTTGGGCAAGTAGTGCCTTGAAGTGATTTCTCGTTATAAAACTGCCACTAAGCACTAAGAATGTGCATGGTGTTGGATCTGTCTTGAGTGCCCTTGAACACCCAATGCATCTTGAGTAATATCATTTGAATACTAGTGTGAACTGCATATATTTAATTGGGTATGATGTCAATTATAAATGTTAATAATCTATAGAAATCTATTTTTTAGATCATGCACTTGATGATATCATGCACGGGGAGATATTATCTGATGTAGTGATTCCTTAAATTGGTACTTAACCTGCAACTGGTTAGGATACTGAGTTGAACATGTTATCAGGTGTGAAATTGACATAAAAGATGTGACGTCAGTTCTAAGTCATTGGGATGAAGATCCCAGTGTGTACTTCATGGCCATATAAGATATACGTGTACTACAATACCATGTTTGATTCTCTATAACATGTCACTTAAGAGATGGATAATTTAAGCTGTTATATAGTCCCTTAGACTTGATAGTGGTGCTGTTTCTGATTTGCAATTTTGAGGCTTTAGTTTAATGATAAATTTTGTTGATTTTAGATTAGAAAACCTGAAATATTGGGATACTTGAATCCATTTAGGAACGCAATGGACATCCAGATCAATTCGGCATGCTCATATCAACGATTACAAGTTTTCACTCTCTATTGCCCATGAAGCTATATAAGTTCTAGTTGACTGGTAGTTGAAAATTAATTTTCAAATTCTATTTTTGTTATAAATTATTTTTTAAAGTAAAATTATTGCAAACCATTTTAAGTTTATGGGGTAATCAAATCTTTAGGCTTGAGTAATTAGCTGAATTGGTTCTACTCATTTATAAGCCTAAAGAAAAAGTAACTTGATGCATGGGAGGAATGAATAGTAGAATATAATGAATGTTTGCTTCGACAATTTTGTAATAAGAATGAGCTTTTATAAATAGTTGGCTTGAAAAGAGCTTGCGTGTTAAACTAAGATTACTATTTAGTTAATTACGAATTAATTAATTGGTGAATGGCTCTTATACCAGATTCCAAGCTGTCCCTCATATAACCTATAGATGGAATATTTATCACAACTATACTAAGTGTTTTCTTATAATTACTATCATGGTTTATAATAAGACTAATGTGAAATAGTCTGACTCTTTGGTCTTTATACTGGGTCTTTGGCCTATATAAAGAGCATAGTTGTATGTTGTTTGAGAATTAGAAAAGAGAAGAGTGCCTCCTATATGGTTCGATGAAAATCCCTAATAAAGAGGAGAAAAAGAAAACTATGAAATTTTAGAGAGGATACCTACCTCCCATGGTTGTCTTTTGCAAGGACTGGTAGACCTGAGTGAAGGCTATTTGCACTTGCAGGGCTAACCAGAGATTGTTGTGGATGAATAAGAAAAGGACTACGAAGCATGAACTTCGAAAACGTATGCTTCAATTTGATCTTAAAATTGATGTGCATGTTCGACCTCTTGTTGCACAATTTTTTCTAGCACATAGAAATGTTGAATGATAACCATATCTGAAAATTTACCAACAGTTTATTTTGGCTACCTTCTTTATTGGCTAGTTTCTCATGATGAAATTTGCTTACTCACGGATTTTGGTTGCCTGCTAGGCAATAAATGAATCCCATATCTGAAAGTTTAACCAAAGTTAGTTTTGGCTACCTTCTTCATTGCTTAGTTTCTTGTTGTGAAATTTGCTTGGGTCATGGGTTTTGAGTGGCTGCTAGAATATAAATTAATTGTTGCTTTGCATTTTTTATTGGATGCTAGGCTGCATTTAGTACTTTTTCCAGAAACGGTTTATCTGAAAACCTTTGTTTTTTTTAATCTCAGGGGCTCTTATACGGAGGAAATGATGCATTATTTGAGTCAACTGGTCTTTATGGGAGGGTGAGTTTGAAATCTTTCCAGAAATTATCATATAAAATTGGTCTTCTATGTTTAATCTTGTTTCATGAGTACTCCTAATCACTCTATCTAGTTTGGAAGTTAACTCTATAATTGATTCTCATCACTTATCCTCCGTCATGATCTCATTTCTTGATAAATCACTTAAACTCAAATTTCAACTCCATTCGTGGAAAGTTATCAGTCCTCTACTTTAGAAGCTTTCTCAATGGTTCTCAACATTTACATCATTTGCTCTTTCATTCTGTCTCTTTTTTGTTTCTTTCTTTTTCCTCGTACTGGTCAACTGTGCTAATCTCTTATTTTGATCTTGTGTTTATTCAGTCTTTGGTCAGACAAGTTCTTCTCCAGACTGGCAAGGTAACTTCATCTTCTTGTTCTTTTTGTCCACCTAGTTTATTCTTACTTTTCCATATGGACATAGGGGTATTGAAAGTACCATCTTGATCCCAGTTATCATCCACCAACAACTTGGCCTTCCTATAGCAGTAGGAATTATGGATATATGTACAGTCACCTATGGTTCCGAGATCAAACATACTTGGGGATGAAAGTGAACTAAATTTATTGACAAATATAGATATGATATAGAAGGCAAAGATGGACTAATGACTGGAAATAGGCTCATTTGATTATTTTGGCAGTTAAACATATTTTGGCAGACTAAAAATCTAGCGACTGGGGAGAAAACATAGCTTTCAAGGTAATTTTGCTTGCTATTACTTTGTAATATTTGATTTCCATGATCCTGAGACACACATAATTTCTAAATGTAAAGAAATATATAGTATACTTTCTAACTTACATGACGTCCCATTGCAATAATTAAGTCTAGGATTAAATCCCTACTTTGAGATATTGGTGAAACGCATTATATTGTAACACTCTAAATTTTCACATTCATTTATCGATTTATTATTTATCACTTTTATCGATTCCAGGATCTGAATACCGATATTGGCTCGATATTAAGTTAATTGATATATGTTATATTCCAGTCACCAGATAGATCCAAAAATTTGACAAGCACATATTTCTCATTTTTTTAGATTTTTGATTATTTTTCTGTATTTTTTTTGGAACAGTCAAATTTTGATCCATTAAAATAATATTGTTTTAATTATAGGGTCCTATTTTGACTTGTTGACTTTTTAATGGCACAAAGATCCTATTTTTCTCCGTGCATATTTTTATCTTTATTTGCATGCATGTATTGTTTATTTATATGTGTATATTTATATTAATTTATAACCTAAATCTAAATCAACTTAACCTTCCCCATACCTTGACTTTACCATATTTGTTCTTTGACCAAGCATGGCAAACCATTTTCTTGCCTCGATGTCTCCTTTGTTTATCGTATCTTTTTTCTCCTTCTTTTTATTTCTTTTCCTCAGCCTTTATTCTCTCTCCTTCTATCCTTCATTTGTCATGCTTTCCTCTCTTATTTTTCTGTAACTCTCAAGAAGGACTAGGGAAGAGAAGAAGAAGAGAAGAAAAAGAAGTACTTTAGCCTCATGATAGGCCTATCTTCTCTAACCCAGCAAGGCAAGTAACTCTACACTATGTTGCACTAAAAATCTAGGATTGAATTTATGTGTCATATTTATATAAAATGTTTAAAGAAAGAATCATGTTAATAATGATAAGTTTATAGTTTATGTAGGGATTATCCATGCAAGTGACTCCACATCTATATTGTATTAAAACCAGTTTAAATGAAGGATTAGAAATTTGTTATTCATACTTAAATAAATATATTTGTGAATGAGTCAAGTTAAAAATCAAATCTTACCTAATTATTTCAAGTGTAGTCATGAAAACGAATCCTTATCTTTTCCTTCTAGAACATGCTTACATAATTAGATCACCTTATCATATTAAAAATGGTTGATTGCTATGTTATTTTAATTTTATGCTCAATTTCTAGAGGCAAGTAACCTGTGTTCATCTTGCACTAGACCTAGTTTAACAAAAAATATTAGGATTTAAACTTGTATTTGCATGTTTATGTTTTAGTAAAATGGTTAGTGGATAAATCATGCTAAAATGGTGAATTGTACCTATACTAGTAATACTAGCTTTTCCTTGCCTTAAAATTAATGATCGTGATCCATTAATATTATATTACAGTTTAAATCTAGTTTGTGCTTTATGGATAGTTTAGAATTTGTTAAATTCTTAAAAGAGCTAACTTACATGGTAAACCATGTTTAATCCATGTAATTAGTAAATATGAGTATTTTTGCGAGACCTATATGTTGGCAAACACCATAGTTGATTTAGCAAAGAAAAGTGAGTTAGGATTAGATTAATTGATTTTAGATATATAGAATCAAGATAAAATAAACTCTTGCCCATATTATCATTAGTTTCATCTTTATGAAAATTTTTGATATATTATTTTTAGGTTGTAGCTTTTGCATAAATGGAAATTTGATAGTATAAATCCATGATATAATTAGAGACATATTTAGTTATTGTATTATCCATGCAAAATATTTTACTTACAAAAATCCTTGCACTTCTTAAGTTATTTTGCTTTAAAAAAATATAAATTAGAAAGAACATCATGCATATAACTAATTCTAGAGATTAATTAGGCAAGTATCATTCTAGAGATTAATTACGCAAGTATGCGTATACTTTAAACATGATTAGTAAATAACTGGTTTTAGGGTTTGTTTAGTTATAGTAATGTTAAGCTCATCCCAAGCCCAAATGTTAATTTGATTTAATATTGAAACTTTTGAAACATTATAAAAGTCGAATAATTTATTAATATTTTGATTTAATCTTATTATATATCTCTTTAAATAGATTGATACTTTAAATTAATTTAGTACTTAGTAGTATTCAGAATAATTGTGTTTGTAGTTTGATTTAGTGCTTTATATGTCATGATTTATATATGGATTAATTTTGTAACATTCATCGGGATCTACACACGGATTAGTTTTGTAACTTGCCATTTTATCTAGTGCCTCATGTTTGCATGATATGCAATTTGATCAGTGCTCTATGTTACTTTGGTCAATATGATTGATAGTTATTCATTTTTGAGAATTTGACTAATACATGTGCCATTTAATTTTGTGTGTCATGATCTAATTATGCGACCGCATGGACTATTGTCATGTTTAGGATTTTGATTACATTGTTTAGAGATGAAGTATGGATAAATGGATTGCAGTAAATTACATTTGCAACATTCTTATATAATTGATTGTAATATTGATAGAACATAGGACAATACTCTATAGTCAATATATAATCATGTAAATATCAACCATGGGTACTAGGGAAACTATACAGTCGAATTAGATTACTAGTTATAGGAAGTATTATTGTTAGTATGGTCTGGCTTTGGAAAAGGACATGTATTTACATTATTGATTCAGTGACAAGTCAATGTAAGTGCATATATTATTTAAATTTATAAACCCTTATGGAAAGAGACTCAGCCCTATAGCGCTTCGCAATTTTCCAATTCCATCCCAAATTCTGGGATAGATGGCGGAGAGTAATCTCATAAGTGTAGTAGGTGTCGTCTGACAATTCGGCTTGGACACCATATTGCTTGTGCCCGCCCAAACTACGATCATCGTGTCCTAAATGAACGGCTCCCTTGTTACACTGTGCCTCTACCCTATTTCCACGTCTGCTTTTATTTGCCCGCAACTTACTTTCTTTGCCAACACAACTTGAGAGCCATCCCCTTCATTCTATGTTGACCCTGGTCGGGACTGGCTTTTTGGAAAGCCCGTTCCCACTGCATTCACGGCTCGGCTGGCCTACCAATGGTAGTGGGAATTCTTCCGTTTCCTGGTAAAAGAAATTATCAATTGGATGTGGGATCTATTTCACGAGAAGCGATACGGACGTAGATGATATCATAACTACCTTTCTTTGCATACCACTAGGGATGCTTAACGCCACTTTGCCAACTGGCATTAACTGCGCTTTCGTCTCTCTCAGTATCGTCAGCACTGGGAGTTTCCAAGCAGAGAGACTTACACCCATTCACATTAGTTCATCCAAAGTTCCTTACCCTTATACAGGAATTTTGGAATAAGCCATCTTCCTATCAAGGTTAAGGAGTCAACTGAGCATATTAGCGGTGGTATTGAATACCCATATCGAATCAGAGTTCATGCCACCCGTTCTGAACAGATAAGAGGTGTGGGCCACAGGCCGCAAATAAGCCACCGGGTCGTATGACAGAAGAACACCCATCATGAAGATGCACATTCCTCCATGTGAAATAGGAAAATTCATCTTCACTTTTTTGTAGTAGTTGTGACCAACAATTATCAGTATTCAGCTCGTTGGTAAAACGAGAGCTTCAAGCCCGATCTTAGGCGGCACACCCCCAAATAAGCACCACTCAATGAAGAGGGGGCGGGAAAAGCTACAGGCCCAAAACCTTTGACCCTTCTTTCGGGATGGAGGTGCTCGGGGCACATTATCTTGTCATTTCGTCATTGCTCATTCTCGGTAGGACGAAATGTTCAGCCTTTCCTTCCCCGCGCTCGCTCACGCTTCGATGACCTATCACGAGGTAAAAAAGAGAGAGTACGAAAGAATTGCAAGTAGTGTAGGCCATAGAAAGATTCTAAATATGACAAATTCCCTATGGATTCGAGAAAAAGGAAATGAAGTACAGGAGAGAAACGAAATAAAACATTTCTAGTAGATGAGCTTCTCCCAATTATATTTGGTAATAGAATAGGGCGGCTTGTTCTTACCAACACTCCATTTTTTCTCTGTCCATGGAGCATATGAATTTTCCGGAATGTAAATAGACAAAAAAGAGAATTTGGGGATAAGAATAGGAATTAGAGTACCATTAGAAGAAGAGGCACCGGTGAGAACATTTTTACTGAAGAACCATTTCATAGCATGGGTGCTGTTGTGCCACGAGGCACAACCATAGAAATAATGAAAAGAAGTTCTGTAATTGGACTATTCGCTCTCTTCGCTTGATTTTTGCTTCTGCAGAGAAGATGAGACGATCAAAATAAATGAAAGTGTTTGCAATACATACCGAAAAGAGTACCAATGTTGCTGACTATTATTGACTAGTTCGAGCACCAGGTGTAGGATTGAAGCTGACAAAAAATTTTGGACTTTCCTTATGTTACCAAATGTTTTCAACAAAACCTTCTTATAAGAATATTTTAACAATGTTTTCGTGATATTAGTAGATGCTATTCGAACTATGGAGTTTTTTTATCTATGTCAACATTTCTTATAGAAATTATTATATCAGTGATAGTCTCCCTACCTATAACGAACTATAAATTTTGGTGCCTTCTTTAGAAATCTATTTTGATTTATATATTTATTAGTAAAATTTTACTCTTTCAATTCCTAAGCGATCACACCAAAAATTCGAGTTTATTTTGGATTTAATTTGTCAATTAATGACAACCGTTGCATTGTCATCATATCGTATTATCAAACCGTTGTCATGTTGAGTTCTTTATGTGTACGTACAACTAAAGTTATAATTACCTCTGATCTTTTGAGATGTATATTGTGCACTGTCTTTTTTATTACAGCAATAATAACGTCACCAATATGAGTATATCGGTGATTACGAGCTCCTACGATTCTTGAATCATATCATTTTTTTGGATCTGTTATTTCAATGTAAAGGATGAGGAAAAAAAGAAAGATTGTTTGTCCAAAAATAAAGAAACTTGTGTTTGTTTTTTCATTTTCAAGACCATGGTTTAGTTCGACATCCCCATCCTGAAATAACAAATTGAGATTCTATAGGCATTTTGCATGCAACTATTAAAGTAGCTGCTCTGGCTACATTTCTGAAACTCCGCCCATTTCTTAAAGTATTCGATCCGGTTTTACGATATATATATATATATATATATATATATATATATATATATATATATATATATATATATATATATATATATATATATATATATATATATATATCCCCGGACCCCTACGTGTTTCCGTAGGTCTTACTGTAACATAACAGGTTTGATGGGAAATATATGTATCCATATTTTTCCTGCACGACATGCATATCATATTATTACTCTTCGCTCTACTTCTATTTGTCTAGCTGTAATCCAACAGGTTCAATGCTTGAAGAGCGTATTTGACGAAACAAATATGATTGCCTCGATAAGATATTCCCTTCATTCTTCCTCTATGTTGTTTACAAAATCTGGTTCTTTTAGGTTATAGTTGATGGTTGTTTCTTAATTCCATCTCTATTGCAGATATGGACATTGGAGTTTCTTTCATCCAGCTCCTTACGCATGAAACGAAACGATTCAATAAAAAAGTGAGGAAGCTTTAAAAAGAAAAGAGATTTCTTGTCTCAGTAAATAGTTTTTGAAAGTGAAGAAATAAATGTGGGATGCTAACACTTGACAAATAAAATTTTAATCAAATAACTGAAGTTGAGTGGAAAAGGGTCGAGCTTTCTTGTTTTGGCTTATCATACTACTGCGACCATCGGGCTAAAGTGAAGATCGATAGTTTTCCTCCAATGCTTTATGGAACGAGAAAATTCACCAAAGCATAACAAATCTCTTTCTAATGACGAATCCATGCTCAATGGGTGACTGAGACGAAGGAGGGAGGTGACTCATAAGGGGCTCTATAGTCCTCTTAAATTGCTGAAATTGTGGACATGTGATCAAAGAGACGAAGCTCTTTTAAGCCGATGTCCTATTGAGTAAAATTGAATACTTAAAACTCTAAAGAATCGATTTGAAATGTCACTGTTCGAATTGAGAAATTTCGTACAAATTGGAAATAAAATTATCTCAAAATTGGTGTGTCATTAGTGCGCTGGAACAAGGCTAACGACGGCCTGTTCTTGTTTTTGCTTTCTCGATTTATGACGTTAATTTCATTTAGTGCTATACTACAAGCAAATTATACGTTAAGCTGATTCAGAAACCCTCCACTAATGACTTTTATCCTCTGTGAACTGAACTAAGTAGAGAACTGGAAGAAGTAATCACTCACCAAGGGAAAGCGACGAGGCCTAGAAAGGAATTACGGTTATGATCTGATTGAAAAATTGCATTTATTTCTTAAAAGAATGAAAGGAAGTAACTAGGAAGCAACCTGTATCTATTCTCAAGCTAGAGTCGACTCCTCACTAGTCGTCCTGACTATATTAGCCTAGCTACAGGTCTGGAAAGAAAGACATGTATTATATTATTCGAATTCACTAGCTCGGAAAATGACTTGTACTTCTCGTTCGAGGATTGCAACCAACTATGCCTTAAATGTTGGCTGCATCTATGATAAACTCGTCATCAATCCCCTCGCTCGAGTGCAGTTTATCTATCTGTTTTAGCTAAGCTTGCACCTTTAATCAGGAAACGACTCCTGCATGGTCACTCGCTCCCCGCTCATCGAAGTAATTCCTGCCGAAAGGCGTCTGGGTTTAACAATGCCTTGGTTCATAATACATTGATGGTATTTGCATAAATAGACTTGAAGAAAATCAGTAATATAATTCAATAAGTACTTAAATAATACAATTCGAGTGTACCATCATTATATTATTTTTCATGCGTATGAAATGAGACATGTATATACATCATTGTTGCTGTGATAAATACTTAAACTGTAGCTAAAGCAGCTATTTCAATAGTTGTGTGCAAAATGCCTAAACCACCTCAATTTGTTATTTCATGATAGGGATGTTGAACTAAACCGGGTCTTGAGGATAAAAAACAAACATACGTTTCTTTATTTATGGACAAACAGTCTCTCTTTTTTTTCTCATCCTTTGCATTGAAATAATAGATTCAAAGACAAATGATATTATTCAACCTCGGACCCCTTTGAATGTGGTGGATAACAACGAAGCTTGAGAATTGATTTGTATTCGAATCATAAAAGCTGGTAATCACTGATATGCTCAAATTGATGATGTTATTATTGCTGTGATTAAAGAAGCAGTGCCTAATATGTCTCTCAAAAAATCAGAAGTAATTATAGTTTTAATTGTACGTACACATAAAGAACAAATGTGACAACAGTATGATAATACGACATGATGATAATACACCGGTTGCCATCAATCGACGAAGTAAATCCAAAAGGGAGTCGAGTTTTTGGTATGATTGCTCAGAAATTGAAACAGTGGAATTTCACTAATAAATATATAAATCAAAATAGATTCTAAAGGAGGCACCAATAGTTGTAATTCGTCATGAATAGGGAGACTATCACCACCACCAATAACAACTAAGCCTTTTATTCCAAGTATTTGGGGTAGGGAGACTATTATTGATGTAATAATTTTGTAAGAAATGCTAACATGGATAAAAACTCCACGATTCGAATAACATCTACTATAGCACAGAAAATATTGTTAAAATACTACTACGGAAAGATTTTATTGAAAACAATCGGAAACATCAAGAAAGTCCAAAATTTTTTGTCGTTTCAACCCTGCTCTTGGTGTTCGAACCAGTTATTTAATGGTTGGCAACATGGGTAGTCTTTTTCGGTACGCGTTGCGAAAACTTTCATTGTCTGATATTCTCTAGAAAAGGTAAAATCGAACGGATAGAGCGGATGGTCCAACTACATAACTTCTTTTTCATTACTTTCATGCTTGTGCTTCGTGGCACGGCAACACCCGTACTATTGAAATGCATATATTGAAAAATTATGATTTTTCACTTTGGAAGTTCCAATCAGAGCATATAGATCCATAAATGGATTTTTAGTATAGCCACTTCAGTCATGCTCGTCATTTCTCGAATGGAAAAAAAACAATCTTTTTTTTTTTGGGAACACGATAAACTAGAAATTCTTATTTGCGTGATTTTTCATTCACCAATGAAGAAAATGCTCTAGTTTTCCATTCTCATATGAGGTTGGAAGGTTTATTGGCAATAAATATGTGATAGTTTCATTGTATAGTGTATAATTTCAAATATTAACTTACGTAAAACTTGTACTTGATGTTAGTGCCACAACGAGATCGTATACCGAGCAAGAATTGAGTATCACTTAGAGCTAAGTGTTACGTATAACCAAGTGGTAGGCCTCTATTTGAGCATGTTGGAGTAACCTCTAGAATTTTCGACATGTTAGGTAGTATGAGATGCGTAATGGGATTTCTTTCGGTTATTTTTCGAGCATACAAGATACGTGTGATAGACTTTTAGGAGTTACCTTTATTAGTTTCTATACTATTGTTATTGTTGTTATTGTCATACTGCATTTACTATTTTTCTTGAGTGTTAGATGTGGTTTGTTACATATCATGCATTATATAAAACCTTATTTATATTTGTACTATTCCATATTTATTTTTTCGAGCTCGACCTTGATTTTGTTATTTGCCAGGTGGTCTGACCTTGAGCTAGCATGCTTAGGTGTAGAAGAGTATGAGATAGAACTACTAGTGGATGATCCATACTTTATTGAGCAGATGGAAAAGCAAAGATCATAGGACTTGATTTCTTTTGTACTCCCGAACATGTATAATTATTATCAGATTTCAATTTGTTCTTATCCTTTTGTTAGTTGCTATCTGTCCATGCTTGTTTCTAGATAGTGAACCGTATATATATGTTTTTGACTTGAATTTGTTAAACTTATTATGGACATATTATTTTTCTTTCTAAATGGCAGTTAGTTCTTAGTTTCCTATGATTTTGTCGTGGACCTAGGTATCTTGGTTTATAATTCCTGTTTTGCTTTTTTTATTATATTTTGGTCTCATGTACGCCGTATTGTGCATGCCTGCTGGTACTGCACTCCATTTCCATATCTTACGGAGAAACAGGGCGTTACAGATATGCTTTAAAGTACTTTTAATAACAAGCTACTGCCTTTCTCCCTTAAACTGAAGTACTCTAAATGTTAGATCTGGTTTATTAAGAAAAGTATTTGGAAGATATAGACTCACATACTAGTTTTTTCTAATGTCGTGAGCTGGACTTAACGTTGCAATTTGTGCATCAACCAAATAACTGTGTAATTCAGCTATGGAGAAGTCAGAAAATTTATTTCATTAACCTTATAACTAGCCTACTAGAAATATATATATATATATTATATATATATATATATATATATATATATATATATATATATATATATATATATATATATATATATAGTCAAAGTAGGGTTAAGTTATTGAAATGCCTACTATACTTCCTTAATGTTATCCCCCAGACGTATGCAGGACTAGCATTTATCTTCTTGGTATATAACCAAAAGTCGAAGCTTATGGCTTGTGAGTCAGAAGTGGCATCAAACAATGTATTAAAACCAGGGAACAGCTTTAGAAATCTAACCATTTAATTACTAGCTAAAGTTTACTAAACGGATGATCCTTTCATTCAGAAGCCAAAATAGTTTGTCTTAAATAGACTATTTGCAAAATACAAACATTTTGAACTTCAAAAGTGATATAGTTTGAAGAACTTGACAAAAATATTTAAGAACCTTCTACTCGAAAAATAAAGATTGAGTGACTTTATGTGCATAGCTTTTTTAACTGTGTCAAGTGGTTAATGAAAAGACTAAGATCTTGTTTCAGATCTCTTATATGCATAGCTATTTTTTATGAACTGACAATTAGAAGTGGAACTTTCCATCCAAATTGATCACTCTGCTATGCTATTGTGTGTTAAGTTGTAAGTATGCTTAGAATGCGTCTTTGTCAAAATTATATGGGCATGAATGGAATCCATGGTCTCAAGAAATTATAGTAATTTTTACTTTTATGTGAGAAAACAATTTTTTGGCCTTAAATTCCTACTATCTTTCTCTTTTTTTATGTTTGTCCTTACTTTCATGTTTTCGGTAAATTGTATGGAATTGAATAATCAGGTTATTTTACAAAGTTCACTCGTGGGTGCTCCAAACCCTTGCTTTGGCGCCTTTTTTCCTCTTCTTTACCTATATGTTGTTGATTTTTATAAGCTTTCAGCATGTTCATTTCTTTTCATTTTTTCACTATATAATTACATATTCTCAATGATAACTTTTAGTGCAGACTGAAAGTTGACAAGTATTTACTTTACTATTAGTGATTAATATTTGCCTTTGTGTAGGATAAGTCGAGCTCATCATGTTTGATAAATTCTTAGGTCCTGTTTAATCATCAGATGGACAGTTCTCTATTTGGTGAAGGTCTTACTCTCATAGGAGAAAGGCTTGTACAACTCACTCTTTCACTTTTCACGTGGTAAATTCTAGGGGTATTTACTGGTTTGCCCTCAAATCTTTATATATTATGATTTTGTCCCCCAAATCTTCATATTTAGGATTTTGTCCCCCAAATCTCATAAGTCACAATAATTTAGTCCCCCTCTCTAACTTTCCCTAACACAGTTAAATTTTTGACCATTTTACCCTCTCTTCTTCTTCTCTCTTCCTCCTCTCTTATTCCAATAATATGGATAAGAGAATCAAGGTACTGTTTCTTATGACCCTATATTATGATATTTGAATGTCAGGTGAAATGTGCTCAAGTCCTTGAGGCCGGTGCTGCTGTTGATGCACTGGACAAGAACAAAAACACTGCTCTCCACTATGCTGCAGGTTATGGTCACAATGAATGTGTAGCTCTTCTGTTAGAGAACAGTGCAGCAGTGTAAGTCTTCAAGTTGTCCTTGCATTACCTTACCACTCTTGCCTGTATGATGATTTATCTTAACATCCTGCTGTGCAGAACTTTGCAAAACCTGGATGGGAAGACTCCTATTGACGTTGCCAAGCTGAACAACCAGGACGAGGTACTCAAGCTGCTCGAGAAGGATGCATTCTTGTGATCTAGGTTCCATTATTCTTTGAATGAGAGGCTGAATCGTGTTTTGGCATGTATGTTGGTTTCTGATGCTTTTGAGTTCTTCCTGTCTTGGGAACCTCAGTTGGAGACTTGCAGTTACTAGTGTTGCTCTTCCAGTTGTGTTATAGTCTGTTATGCGATTGAAACAAATTTCAGATTGAAACAAATTTCAGATATTTGGATGGACCATCAGATAGATTTGCAGGGGCTTTCTTTGCCATGCCATGTTTGGTCTTGATTGGGTCTATTAGATAAGGTGATTCTACGATGCCTGTGAGGGTATACATCAAAATTTAAGTTTCTTGATATTATTATCGTTACAGTAAATATCTAATGTGAAATGTAGAGGGTATCAAGCTTCATAATGTATTAAGCTTCTTATAAAATAAAAAAACAATGTGACTTGGTTTGTTCTATTGTTTCTTGTTTAAATTCCACATGCTCAACAACGAATTCAATTTCGGGTACTAGTTTGGATACAACTAGCAAGTACTCTAGCAGAATAGATACTTCAAAAAGGTATAATATATCTCATTCTTGCTTTAATTTTCATGAAAAAGCAAGCTAAAATCTTGACCGTAAATGGTATAATTATATTTTATGTAGTGGTTCCCTACCAAGTTTGCAATTGTTACAGGGAACCAAGTTTGCAATTGTTACAGGGAATGAGAGATGAACGAATCCTATCACAGCTATAAGATGTATCATCTCTAGTCTAAAAGACTGTCCGAAGACCATCATGAAGCAGCACTCTCTTGTTCTAAAACAAGTAGGCACTTGTCAGATGTTTACTAAAATCTTGCGAGGGCATCTCTTTCACGGACATTGAAACCTTTCTTTTCTAAGCTTTGAAGGCGCCGGAGGACATTGAAACCTTTCTTTTCTAAGCTTTGAAGGCGCCGGAGGACATTGAAACCTTTCTTTTCTAAGCTTTGAAGGCTAAAAAAGCTAAAAGTAGAAGAGAGGAGGAAGAGAGAAGAAGAAGCGAGGAGGAAAATAGATGAGGAAAAGAGGGGTAAAATTGTCAAAAATTTAACTGTGTTAGGGAAAGTTAGAGAGGGGGACTAAATTGTTGTAACTTATGAGATTTGGGGGACAAAATCCTAGATATGAAGATTTGGGGGACAAAATCATAATATATAAAGATTTGAGGGACAAACCAGTAAATACCCCTAAATTCTAATGGTAATAGCATGGGGCCTATTAGCATTAGAGAAAGTGTTAATGACTTATTTCCTTAAATCTCTTGTATCCTGATGGTTGATAACTATTTTTGCTGGGATCATCACTATTAAGCTAATTCTTGTTGTTGTAAAGATTTTTACAACTTGTTAAATGTACTATTGCTAATTGAAACATATAAAATTGGCACTGGTACATCTGCCCAAAAAAAAAAAAAAAAAAAAAAAAGAAAAGAAATAATGATGCTTACAAAGCTTTTTGCTGATACATGCAAATGATTTTGTGGCCCATTCTTATAAGCATGTCGTTGTGGCTTCCTTCATTGTTCATAGACTAAATGAGCTCAATTGCATGGCCAATCTGAAAGTAGGTTTTTCTACTTGCCAAGTGACCTAATTTTATGGCCAGTCCCTTTTTAACCCATATTTTGGTGGCAGGAATTTCTCACCAGTTTGGATGATTGATATGCAACTGGTAGGAACATTGCTCAAGTTTTCGGTAGAACTTGTCCATTTAGATTATGTGATCCATGTCAAACCCCATTTTTAACAGTGTAAAGACATGGATGATGATTAAGACTGATCAAACCATGCCCAAGTGGGGGACTAATTTAACATCCAAATAAAATTATTGTATCTTTTTGTTTTATAATACTAGAATCTGGACATATACCAGTCACCGCACAGCTGAAAGATGACTTAAAATAGTAGAAATTATTAATAAAAAATTGATTGTATCTGAAGCAACAACTTTCTTGGTATGCCAAGAATATACATAATGCATTTAAATCTGACTGAAGCCCTTGAAGAGTTGTGGTTATAGTAGTAGAGGTGTAACTATTCCTATAACTTTGGTACTTCAACTCTCTAAACTCCAGTAATTAAGGCCGGAACTACTAGCTTCACACAGTTGATGGTGAATAAATTGATTTTTGGAAGTTAACAAGTAAAAACATCTGTATATAGTTTCATTCACTATCTTTTAGCATTATTTGCGGTCTTTTACCTAACAAAGTTGTCTTGGCTTCAACAATGAAATAAAAATATATTAGCGAGAAACTTATATGTAAGCACATAACATCATCCAATTTCAATATGGAATAAGAAAATGTATCTGTTAATCCCTTACCCATTTATAACTCGTAACTCATAAGTTTAGTATCTAAATGAAGGCTCCTAGTTTATTATCTATGGCATGTAGATGTGAACACAAGTATTGTGTTCAGACACAGATGAGAGTTGTCAGACAAATCCTCAAATATCTGGATACATTAACACATCTATATATATGTTTTTTATGACATTTAATGGATAAAAACATACATGTTGGGTTGTTAGTCACGTACAAATGAAGTTGTAACAGTAAAATGAACCATAAAATATTTAATTTTTATCAAGAGGGCGGCATATAACATACTCCATCTTTATATATTGTTGAAGTGAATGAAAAATTTAAGAATTTTTGAGTGCCAAACTTGGATGGATTCGGGTATCGTATACAACACTGTTGGACATGCCAGCTTTTGGTTAAGGAGAGTGTGCTACATATCATAGGTTTAGAGCTTAGGTTTGATGATCTAGAACCTGTTATGAATAGTAGTAGTGTTAGTAGGATTATACAATAGTAGTAGTATTAGAAGTTCTTTATATTCCATTTTCTATTAGGATTTCTTTCTTCTCTCTGAGTTTCCTTCTCCTATTAAGATTTCTCGTGAACTGTTTCTATATAAAATTATTATGAATTGTATCTATATATGAGTTTCCTTCTTCTCCTATTAGGATTTCTTTCTTCTCTATCAGTTTCCCTGTTAGGGTTTCTTTCTTCTTTATTCTATCTATATTTCTCTCTTTAAGTAATTCTTAATTAGATCAATAATGACTTTTCCTTTACTTTCAAACTTGTTGGAACCCATTTCCATATTCCAACTCATTATGCAAGCTCTGATCAGAATCCAGTAAATGGCCATCAAAACATCTCAAACCCACCCATGGTTCTTGCCTGTGGACAATTGCCATGGATTACCTATGGTGGTTGAACCTGAAAAAACAGGCAGCAATTTCTAGATCACTATTATTTTAACACATTTGTATCCAGTCACAGTTTCAAATGTATATATATATGTTTTTAGTGCCAAAGTTATGATCTATCAAACACAAACCTGTAAGCGAACGCTAAATATTTTACTGTTATGTTTTGCTAGAACGAAGTGTGAATGTAAAATTGTAAATTAATCCTACAGATTATGTTTTGTATTATTTAGCATGAATGATAATTCATGAACTTAAGTGGGATTTTATTTGAGCATGACAGAGGACTAACTAGTAATTGATCACTAGTCATTTAATTTTCTTTTTTCTCTTTTGTAGGTTGTTTCAAGTAACTTGGTTGAAGAATACTGGTTGCGTTTATGACCGATATGATTTTAACAAAGTTTGTGCTTCATCCACATGCAAGCTTTGATTTATTGCATGCAGCTGTATAAATATTTACTTGTACTATTTTTCCAATGTGTATTTCATTAAGCTTTATACATTTTTTCTATATCTTAATGCTTTTTCAGTGTTGGAATATTTAGATAAGATTGTGATGCTTTCTTTGTTAGTCCTTGATATGCCATTTCGTTTAACCAAACTATGCATAGTGATTATGAATCTATGATCAGCAGACTCTTTATCTCCTTTTTTCATGTAAATCCCAAAATTCCTATGAGCCTTTCTAGTTTCCATAACGCTTGCTTTCGATTTTTTGATTTTTGACAACTCAAGAGTACAATTTAATTTGAGTTATCGTGACAAAATTTGGACTTAAATTTATGATGCATTAAAACATAAGTGGCAGCACATAATATATATGAAAACCAATATGCATAAGTCATGATGCAACATGCTGAAATCTCCTACATATAAATTTAAGCACACACAAATTTGTTCATTTACTGGCTATATAACATTCACCTGGTGGAGCATAATACCATTGTGCGATTTGTTTTTTTTTATCGTTTCATGGTTCAGAGGTGAGTTTGATTCTCATTAGCAAAAACAATCATTTTACCTTATTTATACTCTTTCATAGTATTGGGAAATTTGGAAGGTTGTCACTTGGTTCTTTGAGCTTTAATCGGCATGCAGAATCATCAGCTAAGGTAGGTATCATCCAGGACTATCTTATGACAAGGTCATAGTTGCTTGGCTAGGATTCTGACGCTAACTCATATAGATTGTCATCAGTTCCATGGGTGGTTGTCAATATTGGGTCAATTTTGTGAAGCTTGGAAGGTGATGATACCGAATAGAATATTCAAGTATGATAAAGGATATTTTTTCAGGGCATCATGAAGATAGAATGATGTTCACAATTGTTGATGGGAAAGGGCTTGGACGGTGATGATACTGAATAAAATTTTCAAGTATGATGGAGGCTATTCTTAGGGTGTCATGAAGATAAAATGATGTTTGCTTTGGTTGATTATTCTGGTAGCGTCTCTGAAAAACCAGAGTCTTCTTGAATTGTATCAGTTTTAACAAAATTCTATGTAGTAGGAAGTCAATCATCAAGATTCACCTAGAGTGCATTTTGTGCTTGCAGGAGTGTAAATGGATCCGTAAAAGCCTGAGGTAATTTAGGTTAAAATATGCCCTATGATCTAAAGTCAGATCTTTGAAGAAATGATTCAAAAAAGGAGTAAGAAAGCAAAAAATAACATAGTTCTCTTAAGGCGTGAAGGCCAATAAGTCTTAATATGTATTAATTTCTGGGAGAAAGAGCTGTTGTTGTGCTGAAATCTATGCAACTGATGGATCAATCCTAGCTGTTGGAGTTACAAACTAGAGCAGATAAAACACCCCGAGCAGTTAGTGAAAATACATATATTGGTGGTTACCTCACCTGGTTGAGAATAAAAATATAGGAGATCGAAAAATGAAAAAGAATGAAATAACCACAGAAGAGAAAGAATGGGATATATGAATATAGGAAGATGAAAGTAAAAGAGAAGGAAAAAAAGAAAGAAAGAGATAACTTAATTAGACTGGATTACAATGCTTGTGTCATACTTGGCTTTCAGCCGTCCAGAAACTCTGCATGTCGAGAGTTAATGAAAGTACCTCCAACTTTAAAAAAAAAAAGAAATATTATATCTATAGTTATTATGCACTACAATTTCTTTAACAAGAAACTGAGTAAGTCTCTACAGTTGCAGTAAGGATACCTAATAAGCTGATTCTGTTCCTTTGGCTAATAAAATCCAACTTCATATAGTTTGGACATGAATGTTAAGTTAAAATTGACGGTGTCATCCTCCCTGCATGCTGTTTGTATGGGCGGATTGTCCCTTGTTACATCTTGTTAGGAGTTATGGATTACAAAAAAGAAAGTGGTTGACTTGGATAGCAGGCGGGTTATACATACCACAGTGTCAAGATGTGAGTTGCAGGTGGTGATAATCACCTCGGGTATGTGCAGGAGCCTGTCAACAGGCACTCCCGGACCCGCCAACGCTTGATATGGATGCCACGGTTCAGAAGAGGGAATACTGGGCATTTGATTGATAGGCTGCTTAGTCTTCTGCATGAATTGATTGTTATATTCTTCTGAAAATGAAACGTAGTTATGGAGATTGGAAATTAATTGAAGTTTATATGCAAAAATCTTCTCTCTCTTTTTCTGATTATTAAGGTTCTTCTTCATGGACATGTTTGGTGACATCTAAATTTATGTTGTTGACACAGTTGACCATCAAACGGAAGTGTTAGGAACGCGGGTCCCAGTTGACGTAGATAGCCCGTATAGACAATAACAAAGACAATAAAATGGGAAAAATAAATGAGACAATGGACACAAAGATTTACGTGGTTCGGTCAAACTGACCTACGTCCACGGCCGGAGCGGAGCCAAAACTCACAACTAATATGTAGAGAAATATACAATATATGATGACGGACTTTTGGAGATATCCTAACCACTATACTCCCTGAATAAATAGAGTTATCAAAAGAAAAACTCGTGGAGTATACAAAACCTCACAACACTCAAAAGAATTTTGGCTAGTAGGATGAATGTTTTTGTTTTGGTTGTCTCTCAAAGAGTAAAACTTCTCCCTCTATTTATAGGCACAAGCTTGAAACCTTTGTTGCATGATTCAAGGCATGATTCAAGGCTTTGTTACATAATTCAAGGCATGATTCAAGGCATAATTCAAGGCATGATTGAAGGCCTTTGTTTGCCACCAAAGTCTTCATTTGATGGGCCAAGGGAGGCCACCTAACATGAAGCTTCTTAGAGAAAAGCTTGTTATCTGGGTTGAGAGAAACACGAGAATCTTCTTAGAGAATAGCACGCCTAGTTTGACGTTATTAGATACTGTTGTCAACTTGAGTGGATTCTCTTTCAAACTCAAAAAATGAGGAAAATGGTGGGGAGGAGGGAGGGATGGAGGGGCTCTTCCTGCTGGAGCCTGGTCAGTGTAGAAATTTTAGATGGATAATGTGGACAAGGTTTCATGTTCGATTTATATCAAGACATTCATGTTAGAAGGTCTGACATAAGCTTCATTTTACACATAATATGCACTTTATATCCGGATGTTCAATCTCAAATTTGAGTCTTGGGAAACTTACATGTACTATATTTGAATTTGCAATTCACATGCTCAATCATCTGTATTTTCAGAGGGAGCAGGACGGCTGGGGGCTGGCCGCGACTGATGGAGGAGTCATATTTGGGAGTGATGGAAGATCAACACTTTATCAGCTTGATCCCCTTGCCTGGAAAGGTCTTTTACTCTGCAGTAGTTAGTTTGTTATTTTATTTAATTTGTTTACCTTCGCTTTTGATTGATTTCTTGATGGTGCAGCACTACACAAAGCAACCGTCAGATACAATGATATGAAATTCCTTTTCTAAATGAATTGGAATATATAAACAATGAAGTGTGGGCAAATGTCTGGCAGGTAAGCAAACTTTTTGTCAAATATAATCTGGAATAGTAAGTTTTTCTGACTCTTGTGCTGCTGAATCTAGTAAAATCATAAATCCTGCAATTCCTTCAGTAGTTGGATGGAAATGTTATTAAGTCTGGTATATGGGAGAATTATTCCCATTTTGAACCTAACACTTAACAATAAGGTTAGATTATAGCTCTTGAAATTGTGTATGTAACGAACCAAGTTCTCACATGAAAAAAAAGATCCAAACCAAACGTTTACTCATCCATAATTTAGGTAGAATAAACTTCAACAAATTCTCCATAAAATAGTCTTTATGCACCATATCCAAAAAATCTCTAGCATAAACTTCAACAAATAAAATCTCAAGAACAAATTCATGTTACATCCAAAAATTATAATCTAAGTGGGTAACATCACACATGTTCTCAAAGACTGTCTGCAGAGTTTATCCTTATTATCAAAGTAAAGTAAGGAATAAACATTGTTCTAAATATCTCCAGTAGGATCGATATATGTCTTTGATATATTGTTCTTTCGTGTCAGCACGTCAGCCGTGATGATACGTTAAAAAAGGTGTCATACCATTTTTGTACATATCGATTGACATTTGCATATCATCTGATATATTGGCCCGATATATCACCCCGATACATCGACCAATATGATTTATTCTTTTAATTTAGTTTTTAACTTAGAAATAGTTTGATATTTATACTCGGTATCTTTCCTATATATAAAGGAAAATCCAAATTTTTTTCACCTCTGATTAAATCAATCAGGTTTAGAAATTGCTACCATAGAAACTTGAGAGACAAAATCTCTTTGACATGTCAAGAGTTAAAAATGCTAAAAATCTACTTTTCGAAGCTTATTTAAATACTTCTTAAGATTTAAATCTTTATTTAAAATTTATACTTTTTCAACTCTCTCTTTTTAAATCTTTATTTAAAATTTATACTTTTTCAACTCTCTCTTTAAGTTTGTTGTTAAACTATTGAGAGAGGAGGAAGAGAGGAGAAATAATGAAGAAAAGGAGAAGAGAGGAGGAAGAGAGAAGAAGAGAGGAGGAAAATAGAAAAAGCAAAGAGAGGTAAAATGGTCAAAAATTTAATTGTGTTAGGAAAAGTTAGAGAGAGGGACTAAATTGTTGTAACTTATGAGATTTGGGGGACAAAATCCTAAATATAAAGATTTGGGGGACAAAATCATAATATATAAAGATTTGAGGCACAAACCAGTAAATACCCCATAAATCAATAAATAAAATCACTACACTTTGTTATTTATAGTTACAGATTTGTCAATACTTCCAATTTACCATATAATTTTAGTATACAATATTTTGTCCCAAGATTTTAAAATAATCTCCCATAAAAAATTTATTAAAATCCACTACTTGGTTAATCTAACCCTTTTGCTAGCCCCAGTCATATCTCTGTACACTAACTAAATGACGGATAAAATATGTAGTAACATTAAATTATTTTTTTATTGTTGGAAAGTCAAAATATGCAATTATTCAATTAATGTTTCATGCAGAAAAATTAAATTTCTATAGAACTAGAAAATTTTGTGATTGCAATCACGTTGAACATCAAAATCTGTAATTTTGGAATGCTTCTGACATTTTATTTTGCATTAGAACTACTTTCTGCTGAATTCGAAGTTTCTCAATCTAGAAAATTTTCTAAAATTGCAGATTTTACTCAAAAATTTTGATTAACCAATTAAACCTAAAAAATAATTTATATATACTAAAATTCAGTAATTAACATTCAAAAACAGTTTAACTAGTTATTTTAATTGATCAGCTAATACAAATTATAAGAATAAATTCTAATATACTTAATAAACAATTTAATAACTAAAAAAGAGTACATATTATTGTAGTGTACTCTTGAAGTTTGCATCCAATTTAAGGATAGATACCAACTGTCTAGACTCCAGCACATGCAGAGGCTTTTGAGTTTGTTAATTGTAATATTTGAGTCTCGTATCATGGAAGTGAAGGGTCAAAAGTGGGGACGGCACAGTTTATTTCCTTCTCAAGTTGCTCATTCCACTATATTTCGAAGAAAATTATGGTCTAGAAGACTTAGGTGTTAGCAAAACATAGCGGAATAATACTAATGTAACAACCAGCGGAATCAAATAGTTAACCAAAGAGAAAAATAATAGAGACAGAGAACACGCAAATTTTAACGTGGTTCGGCAATATGCCTATGTCCACGGGGACCGATCGAAAAACTTCCACTATATCAAAAGAGGATTACAAAACTCTAGTTCTCAACCACAAGAGAAATCACAAAGAAATCACACAAGATTTTGAGATCAAACCCTAATCTCTTGTTGCAGTGATTTACCTCATTGTTTCAACCGCCGAAAAACCAAAAGAAAGCACCACCCTCTGTTGCTTTAGTCCACCGAGAAAAAAAATTTCACCCTGATTGTTTCCCTTCAGCCGCCACTCACATTATTTCACCAAAGTTGAATTATTTGGCCAAAAACAATCAGCCACCTTTTTTTTTCTTCTCTCGGCCAAAGCAACTACACAGCACACGCAAATATTTCATTGAAGTCAATACCTTTTCTCTGACCGTAGCCCTTCACCACAAGTCTAGCTTTGAACCTTTGTGTCCCTCCTGCCTCATGTTTTACCCTGTATACTCACTTGTTATGCAATACTTTCATCTTTCCCGGTTGCTTCACCAATTTCCATGTGTGATTCTCCTCCAAAGAAGACATCTCATCACGCATGGCTTGCTCCCACTTAAGATGAAGTTTATCCTGCATAGCCTCTTGGTAACTCTCTGGTTCACCCGCATCAGTATACAAAACATGATATAATGGAAGACAAAGTTTTTGGGTTGGCTTCCTTATCCTCGTGCTCCTCCTCAAAGTGGGAACACTCTCTGATGAAGTACTGGAACCATCTATTTCAGTCAATGGCTCTCTCTCCTGTTCGGTCTCATCTGAAACTTGTGTATTCTCAGGTGCAGCCATTTCTTCTCCTTCAGATGTAGGTATTTCTTCTTCTCTTTTATCCATGGGATCCATCCCATCTTGTGGCTCATCCAGCTCCAAGCGCTCTTTTTCCACTGCATTCTCACTCTTACTTTCCGTTCGGTCTTTATACATACAGCCCTCATTAAATACTACATCTCTGCTGCGAATTACCTTGTTATGCTCATAATCCCATGAGCGATAACCATATTCGTCGCCACCGTATCCAATGAATGCACACTTCTGAGATTTAGAATCAAGCTTCTTTCTCATCTCATGATCCACATGTGCATATGCTATACAACCAAACACTTTTAAGAAAGAGTAATTCACAGTTTTACCAGACCACACCTCCTCTGGAATTCCTCCATCTAAAACACTAGCTGGACTCCTGTTGATCAGATAGACTGTCGTATCTACAGCGGCTCCCCAAAGTTGCAAAGGCAAACCTGCTTGTAGTCTCATACTCCGAGCTCGCTCCAAAATGGTTCTATTCATCCTCTCAGCCACGCCATTTTGCTGCGGTGTCCTCGGTACAGTCTTTACTCTCCTGATCCCGTGGGCAGAGCAATAGTCATTGAACTCTCTATTGCAAAATTTCCCACCATTGTCTGACAACAGACATTTTACCTTCAAACCTGTTTCATTCTCAACAAGAGCTTTCCATACCTTAAAGATCTTGAAAACATCGGATTTCTGTTTAAGTGCAAACACCCATGTTTTCCTACTTGCATTATCTATGAAAGTGACAAAATAAGAATTACCTCTAAGAGACTTCGCCGAAGAAGGCCCCCATACATATGTATGCACCAACTCCAATCTCTCGGTTTTCTTCTCCTTGCCATCCTTCATAAAGCTAACTCTTTTCTGCTTTCCAAACACACAGTTCTCACAGAAATCAAAATTAGCATCTTTCATATCTGTCAACATACCTCTGGATTGCAATACCCTCATGCCGCTTTCGCTCAAGTGACCGAGTCTCTGATACCATAAGGTAGCCTTCTCATTCTTCACGGTGGCCAAAGAAACAACGTGATCCACCGAGCTTGAGAGTAAATATAGAGTTCCCACTCTCTCACCCTTGACCACTACCATTGCTCCTTTACTGATCTTCCAATGTTTCTTTTCAAATGAGATTTGATAACCTTCGCCATCCAGCTTGCTAACAGATATCAAATTCTTCTTCAAATCCGGTATGTGCCTAACCTCTTGTAAAAGCAACTTTCTACTATTGTGCAACTTCAACTGAATTGTCCCTTTACCGACAATCTTGCATTCCTGCCCATTACCAACAGTCACATGTCCAAAATCATATTGGACATAATTCTCAAACCATTCTCTGCGAGTAGTGCAATGGAACGAAGCCCCTGAATCCACAAACCACAGATCTGACCTCGATTCTGTATGAGCAGACAAGCACAAGTCATCATACTCTTTACTTGGATTCACCACATTCGCTCCTTCCTTGTCTTTGTTTGGACAATCTTTCTTCATATGACCCTCTGTCTTACATTTCCAACACACTAACTTTTTCTTGAACTTTTCCTTAGATTTTGATCTCCCTCTTTGCTTCGACTCCCTGCTTGAACTTCTACCCCTTTCCTTTCGTCTGTCATTATCAACCGACAGAGCAGTACTTGTAGAAACTGTGCTCTCACCCATGCTCTTTTTCATCAATTCATCATTCATGATTGTACTCACAATATCATTGAATTTAAGAGCAGTATTGGAAGAATTGCTGATGGCCATAACAACATTCTCCAACTATCCGGTAACGAACACATAAACATCAAAGCTTTAATGTCATCAGCAAAGACAAAATCTAAAGATTCAAGTTGTGCCCATAATGTGTTAAATTCGTTCAAATGGTTAACATCTGAACTATCAGAAGGCATTCTCAAGTTGAACAAATTTTTCATTAGAAACAGTCTATTTGAAGCAGACGGCTTCTCATAAAATTTAGCTAATGCTGACATCAAACCTGAAGTGGTTTTCTCCTTGGAGACGTTGAACACAACCTGCTTTGTCAGGCACAATCGAATCTGCGCCAAAGCCCTCCTGTCCAACAATGCCCACTCCTCATCAGTCATCTTTTCTGGCTTTTCTCCAAACAGTGGTTGATGTAAATTCTTTTGATATAAATAATCTTCCATCTGCAATTTCCACCATTGAAAATCTGTCCCATCAAAATTTTTAATTTCTCCCTTCCTATCTTCCGCCATAACTCCCACTCAAAATCAACACCGATCTGAGTGAAATCTGACCCGAACCAGGGCTCTGATACCAATTGTTAGTAAAAGATAGCGGAATAATACTAATGCAACAACCAGCGGAATCAAATAGTTAACCAAAGAGAAAAATAATAGAGACAAAGAACATGCAGATTTTAACGTGGTTCGGCAATATGCCTACGTCCACGGGGACCGATCGAAAAACTTCCACTATATCAAAAGAGGATTACAAAACTCTAGTTCTCAACCACAAGAGAAATCACAAAGAAATCACACAAGATTTTGAGATCAAGCCCTAACCTCTTGTTGCAGTGATTTACCTCTTTGCTTCAACCGCCGAAAAACCAAAAGAAAGCACCACCCTCTGTTGCTTTAGTCCACCGAGAAAAAAAATTTCACCCTGATTGTTTCCCTTCAGCCGCCACTCACATTATTTCACCAAAGTTGAATTATTTGGCCAAAAACAATCAGCCACCTTTTTTTTTCTTCTCTCGGCCAAAGCAACTACACAGCACACGCCGCCTTCTATTTTTCTTTTTAATTTCGGCTCTTTTGGTTCACACAAAACCCTAGCACCACACCCCATATATATATTATATCATAATGTGTTTGGACCGGTTTTGGATCCGTTTCGGTTGACCGAAACCCGCTACGGCAATGGGCTCCATTAGCAACATTAGGTACCTCAAATTGTATTGGACATGGAAATTTATATTCCTACACACTCTAAAACTCAATGTCATGTGAGGTTAGGGATGGTAATGGACGCGTCCATGAGTCAATTTTTGACTCGTCATATACAAAATTTTGAATTAAAAATGGAACTTACATTTTTGTATATCAAAATTTTGTATGAAAATGGTCAAAATTTGGCCTGTGGACACGTTCATTACCATCTCCATGTGAGGCACAGATAAGTAACATATTATGTTTGAAAATGGCAACAACAATGTTGAAAATAACACGTTATGAAACCCGTTATATTGTGTTACGTAACCTAACGGAACCCCAACGCTACGTAACAATTAGAAATAACTCAATGCATCGTAACAATACATTTTTTTAATGTTATTTTACGCTATATTATGTAACGTTACGTTAAATTACGTTATGTTACGTTATTTACAGTTATTTTTTAGTTATTTCTATATTGTTATTGATTATTATTTTGATTATTAGCGAATTGCTGTAATTTTATTACTTGATTAGTTGCTGGCTTATTTGATTGCTTGTGGAATTGCTAATTTATTAATTTACAATTGTTTTATTGTTCGCTTGTAAATCTTCTCCGATTGCTGAAATATCTTACTTGTTGATTATATTGAATTTTTAACTTAGCTGAAATCAACAATTACAAATAAGATAAATTGAATATTATAAAATATAAATTACAACAATGATAATAAGTAGAACTAAAATGAAAAATTAGAATATTTTTTTTCTTGTTTAAATGATGACTAGAATTATGGTTGCAGATTTAATATAATTTATGAAGATAAATATGAAAATTTTTGTAAAATTTAAAATTAGAATAAATTATGATTATAAAATGGTTTTATATTCTTTTTTTAGATATTTTATATTTATATTTCAATTTATTAAAATTATTTTATATAGTTTATATTTATTTTTATTAAATAAATAGAAAATTGGGTAACCTATGTTATGCGTTACGTTACATGCGACATAACCTAATAGAGGCAAAACGTTACGTTACCGTTATTGCTAGTTTAAACATTGGGCAACAGTTTTTTTTTTTTTTTTAAATTTTATTTTCACTCGAACTTCAAAGAATTCTTTTGCTTCCCAATTAATGTATTCTCCCAAATTACTGACCTAGACCTCAACGGAGACTTAGCTAGTACTGGGGCCAACCTTATTAGTCATTCAGTTTAGGCTCTAACAAAACACTTGGCAACAGTTTAGAGATATATGTCGCTATTAGGGATTCAATTCATCTCTGACATGTGTTTGTTTTGATTTCAATATTTCATTTTCTCATTATTTTGTTATACGTTAATCTTACTATCTTTGATTCATCCCTATGCCTGGACTTGCTCTTACCAGTCATATATCAGCTCATGAATGGTTTGTTATAAACTTCTCCTCATTTCTTACAAAGCTTTGATGGAGGAGGTACTGTTTTCATGGGTGCGCCATGAACAAAAGAAATATAGAGAATTTGATGCCAAGAATAAATGTTGGTAATTTGTGAAGAAGGATTTGCGCTCTTTTATGCAACAGAATCGTGCACAACAAGCAAGGGCACATGCAGGAAGCAGTGTTTTAAATATCGGTCGCAATATCGATATTGCGATTGATGTTGCGTTTTGGAACACAAAACGCAATGATATAAGTAGTTTCATAGCATTTAGCATTTCTGGAAGAATAGCGGTGCAATATCGATTTGGACCCAATATTGCAGCCGCTATATCGGATGCAAAATAGCAGTCGCTATATATTTTTCTTTTGCTTTAATTTTAGTTTAGTTTTTTTTATGTTTTTTTTATGTTTTGGATAAAAAGTGAGATGTTTTTTTATGTTAATTTGAAATCATGGTTATAACTTTATTAAAAAAATTACTTTTTCTTCCTATATGAGCAAAATCAAAATGCAATGCTAAGTTGTCAAGATAACTATATCATAGCTTTAGCTTATATATGTATATATGTATGTGTATGCATGAATTTCTTTACTTAAATTTACTTTCTATGATATATGCATGTATATTTACATTCCGATATTGACATCCATTATTTGTAAAATATTCCCGATATTTCTAATATTAACCGCTATAAAATTTTCCAATCTGATATATCAACTATAACCGATATTTAAAACCTTGGTAGGAAGACATGCAAACATAGTTGAGAATTATAGTTTAATATGTATGAAATCGACAAATGGATCTTACACTGTTGTATGCTTGCCAAGGTCATCGATCACTTATATTTCTAGGAGAAATGGTACTCTATTCTGTTTCACGCAAACATTTAAATTTCTCTTGACAAGTTTACTATCTTATATTGTCACCAAATTCTTCTTTCAATGTCTACTGAAATTGATGTTCTTAGTCGCATTGCACTGCTTGGGACGAGGAAAACAATCATCTGTTTGGTAATTTGTGGTGCCTGGGTTCCATTACAAAATATTGCCTCATTTTTTTTTTTCTTGCTTTTCCATTATGAAAGGTGATCGTTCTTCATAAGTAGATTTCATGACATATTATATAATTTTGTATTTCTGGTTATTAATGCTGCAAGGTTTTGATTTCATGAAAGTTTTTTCCTCTCATTTTTTAGCAACAAATGCAATCCAGCCACAAAAAGAATTAAGGATTGAATCACTGTTAGCCCCAGGTAATACTTTTACATCTAACTACATTGGAAAACAATTATTAGAAAATAAAATTGAATAATATAATTACGTAGACATATGCCTTTTTGCATACACACCAGTAAGTTGAAAACTATAGCTAAATAAAATCCCATAAAAAAATTCCTTCACATAATGCCAATACATTATTTTTCTTTTTCTGTATAATTAGTTCTCATACATGGGTATATTGAAGAGTTTGAAAATACAGAGATCAATATATGTTGGCCCGACAATGTAACAATATCAACAGAATCAAGTAACATACAGTTGGGAGTAGTCTCTTATTGTTTCCCTTCCATTCCCAGAGAGAGGACTCACTTTCTCATCAGAAGAACCACGGTGTGAGCTGCTATGCTCCGATTTTCTCCGAGACTGTCAACCTTCTCATGGGTTTTAGCTTTCAGGTTCACGACGGATGGGTCTGCCCCAAGAAGTTCACATAAGTTGGCCCTGATGGCCTCTTTGTGCGGGCTCAGTTTTGGCCTCTGTAGTATCAGAGTGGCATCTAAGTTTCCGAGCTCATAACCTGCCTCATGCATGAGTTTCACCTGGCACGAATTTATATTCACATGAAGAATCAGTGCAAGCCCCTTTGATTATTTAGAAGGAAGTTTACTTTTGGAATAATGGACAGAATAATGACTAAAAACAGATGTCTGCAGGAATGGCATGAGGTTAGGTAGAGAACTAAGATAATGATTGCACTATCTAACATAGTCAGGTTAGGTATAAATTTGATGCAGGTTTAATGGAGTTTGAAGCAATTTACTGTTCCATCTTCTGATCTGATATATAAGCCCCTAAGAACTGGTACCGTTTTAACACTTGATGCGACCTTTATGGGGAAAGAAAATCCTTCGTTTTAAAAATAGGATGGAGGTTTGACATTAGTAATTTTAAATTGACATCCCCACCTCAAACGAAGTTCAAAAATATTTGACGAATGAATTATGAGCCTAATACTCATGATGCCAAGCTCAGGTTTTATTGAGGGCTGATTGAAAAATAAAGAAAAAACACAGCATACCCAAACTGTATGGGCTAGAAAAAGATAGGATACCAGGGCTATAAGGGAGATAAAATTATGCCATCAGCTACTGATTAAGGGTAAGCGTAGAAGAAAATGGAAAACCAAGTGAAGCTTAGAGCCAACTCTATAAAATCATGATGAAAACCAAGAGGATATAGGTACAGAGTCCTCACTTTTCTTGTTAAGAGACAGGAGGAGGAGGAGGTTCTCACTGATAACAGATACCTCGTAGCATAGGGCAATACAAATAGCCGATAGCTCATAGCATATTGTCATGTAAAGTCTCTGAATACATACTGGCTTCCAATTTAATCAGTGTCTCTTAAACTATGTTGAGGACTTATACCGTACCTTGGATATAGAATGCGTCAACAATTAAAAAGGTACTGCCATCTTTACTCCTTTCAGTTTCTTTCATGTTTAGTGTAATTCTGGAGGGTTGTACTTTCCCTGAGCTTCAATTGTATGAGTAATGAGATAGAATTATAGATTCATATCAATCAATAGATGGTTGCTGATTTCATGAAATCTCATATTAAACCTTCCCAATTGTTTCGTTTTCCTCCATAGCCAAATTAACAAACTGATGGGGATAATTGTTGAGATGATAATGACTCTGAAGCAAGTTGGGATTGATATTGGTATCAGTATAGCCTGGGGGTTGATGGCTTAGGACGGCCGTATCTATATCGTATTAGATACCACCAAATCCGACACTATATTTGCAATACATATCGCCTTATAGATATCAACCAATATTTAAAACCTAACCATGATGATGCCACTCGTTAGACTTATTTGTTCATTAATGTTGTGCCAATTGGGTGGCAACAATGCCCAGAAGATGGTAGACCAGGCCTTGAAGGTCCAACATAATTCATAGGTATAAGAAGAAGCCCCATCACGTTGTTAGTATGGGATATAAGGACCGCTACTACCAGCAGTACTGCACCTTTGATTATGAAATGGTGATTGCTTGTTGAACCCGGTGAACAAAGTGAAATTAGTCCAAATTCGGACCAGTTCAATTTGGATTATGGGCATTGATTTGGTTTTATAGCTTGGAGTGTTGATTCTATATAGAAACATCTTATCACAAATCATGCAAGCATGAATGAACATCTCATATCAAATAAAAACAACTAAATTAAATCAAATTCTAGCAAAATAAATAAATAATTTATTTAAAAAAAAAAAAAAAAAACTAATCCAAGGTACTCACAGCTTCTCTCATGAAAACCGAGGAAGCGGCGCCCTTCCATTTCGGATCCGAATCCGGAAATATCTGCCCGATATCGGGAAGCCCTAACGCCCCCAGAATCGCATCCACCACGCAATGAAGCAAAACATCCCCTAAACAAATTCCCCCAAAAATATTACAAAAATAACAAAAAAAAAAAAAACCCTAATTCTCCAAAAAGATCGGAATTTAACCGTCGGAGTGGGCCTCGCAGCCGCGATCATGGGGGATGTCGACGCCGCCGATGATCAGGGGGAGGCCGGGCTCGAGGCGGTGCAGGTCGAAGCCATGGCCGACCCTGAAGGGGAGCTGAGGCGGGGGCTTCGACGAGGGGCTTTTGGTAATTTGGGCCTGTTCCAGTTGGACGGCCGATATCGGAGATTTCAGGCGGAGGTTTCGAATCGAGGGGCGAGATTGAGGGACTGAAGAGAGAGGAGAGAGAAATTGACGCTGATGGACTGTTTGGGTCCGAGATTTTGATGAAAGTAGGGGAGGCGAGGGAGAGGAGAGAGAAGACAAAGCCATGGCCCCCGCGGAGTTGAGAGAGAGAGAGAGAGAGGGGGAGTCAGTGTCTAGAGCGAGAGAGAAAATGATTAATTAAATAAATAAATCAAAACCTGCAGAGTATAAATTTATAAGAATATAGGACTGTACGCATAAATAGTGTGCATGCAACCTCCGAGATTTGGTATTTGGGCCGAGAATGTTCGAGATGTCGTCTTGTAAACGACAAATTTCGTTTTCCGCATAGAATTATGTATGCGGTAGCCTGGTTGCATATGTTAGATACTGCATGCAGCATGGGTGCCAAATTCTATTCGGCAAAGACAACAAACTTCACCGCCAATTACTGTTTTTTTTTTTTTTTTAATTTATTTTAATGCGAGCCTCAGCAATTTTCATGGGCATTTAATTTTCTTAATACGAAGAAAATTTATTTGCAAGTTTTCTCTATGGTGCAAAACTTATTTGAATATATTGTCCAAACAATTAGGTTTCTTGTAAATTGTATTTTGCCCGATTGATCTGTTATTTCTTTTTAATGGAACGATGAAAGCTTAGAGTGCATACCTAATGACTTAAGAAATAATAATAATAATAACTTTGCATCCTATCTCCCAAAAAACTCTATCATTGGTGAGGGGGTGTATAAATGCCAACCTCTTAAATAGATTTTCAGCACATTATAAGTAAAAAAGAGGAGAAGCAAAAATATATTTACCCAGAAGAAAATACTCGTAATTCAGCAACAAAATTTGGTATCTTGTTTTTTTTTTTTTTTTTACCGTTTATGATATCAATAAATCTTTATGGCATTCTTCCTTATTGAATATCACTTCTTTAATAGGCGTAATAACGTGCTATTTAGTCCTTGTTAACAAATAATTCGACATACCTCAATTTTTCAGAACAGATCTAAGTCAAATAGTGATGATTCAAAACACTTCCTTTCACATTTTACATTCCACTATTTTGGAAATCCAAGGACTCAATCTTATGGATAGATATCAATCTTATGGATAGATATGTAAATATACAAGAGGAAAATAGATACTCAAATTAAAGCTAGCAAACAGAATGTTTCCAAGTAAAAGGAGAAAAAGCTGGGTGATGTGAAGATTACTGGTGAGGGCAAAAGATGGTAAGCTGTCCACAACCACAAAGCCATGGCCGTCCAAGGAGGGAAGAGAAGTTCAAAGCTGCTTCCGTGTATATAAAGTGTATCTAAGAGACAGTGTATATAAAGTGTATCTAAGATGTCTCTGCAAAGAGTTTCCCATAGAAGCGGAACTAAATATCAAAATGAAGGCTATCCAAATCATTAATTGTCATTTTCATATTCTAAAATACAAAACATACATTTTCCATAAATTTTAGCTGTGTATTAAATAGATTAATAAATAAATTAATTAATTAATTAACGGTTTCCAAGGCCTGCTTCATATCATTATTCTACAAATCAACCATTTTTCACTCTATATCCATCAAAAAATTTATGCTGCCCAAAACCGAAAGTTTATTATGCTAATCAATCCCTACTATCAAATTCCTACATGAACAGGCAATCACAACAAAAGAAGTAGCAATTTCCCCCAACTTGTTGCAAATTTCCAAGTCCTCGAGAACTCAAATCTCAAATCTATGCACAAACAATTCTACAATCACAACAAACAGTTTGCACTGCCCATCAAAAAAACAACTTGTTGCAAATTTCCAAGTCCTCGAGAACTCAAATCTCAAATCTATGCACAAACAATTCTACAATCACAACAAACAGTTTGCACTGCCCATCAAAAAAACAACTTGTTGCAAATTTCCAAGTCCTCGAGAACTCAAATCTCAAATCTATGCACAAACAATTCTACAATCACAACAAACAGTTTGCACTGCCCATCAAAAAAACGCTAACAAGCTCTCTGTTTACATTACAAGATAACAATGAAAGGAGGTGCAGATTTGGTGCTCTGCTCCAAGCAACTCATCACCTCCTCCCTACTCCTCACCACCCTGTAGAACACCTCCCTCAGCTGCCTCTCAAACGGTCCCAGCCCCTCCTCCAGCCTCCTGCTTGCCTCCCCAAGCTCACCGGCCACGACCTCGGCCCTGGCCCTGCCGACTGCCATAGCCTCCATCAGCTCCTTCCCACACCTCTCCACCCCCAATAGCTCCACCAGCACCCCTCCCTTCCTACCCCTCCTCCACTCCTCCCCAATCCTCTCCTGCAGCCCTATCATCGCCGGAGCCCATGCAAGCTGCCGCGGCGGCGCCACCGGCACCGGCACCGGCACGGAGCCTGTAAGCGGAAAGGCCACGACGAGTGCCCACATAGTGAAAACCAGCACTGAGCTCATAGTGTACACAGCCAGCGCCAGCCCGTTCGCTGCACTGCCAGCATCGCAGCCGCGCGGCGGGATGAGGTTTGCAGTTATGGCCTGCAGCTGCTTCCCTGCAGACCAGGTCCGCAGCAGCGACCGCGGATGCAAGGCCTCCTGTCTCGTGTCGGAACAGTTCTTGCCCAAGAAAGACCAAGCCCTCTCCGTCGTCCTCCTGTTGCTGCAGGCTTCATTGTGGCTGCTGGGCTCCCACGAGGCGAGGAGCTTGGCCAGCGCCCTCCTCGCACGGTTGAACTGGCCCTCCCCCAGAGCAACACCCTGCGCAAGGAGCGCAGACGTTGCAATATCCGCATGGCGGTTCCAGTGGTGGATCAACTGCAAGCTCTGCGTCGAGCTATTGCATATGTCGAGAGACTTGATTGCACGGTCGAGGAGATCAGACAGAAGCTTGTCGACAGGGGGCTTCGACACGAGTCCAGAGTTCTGAACCAGCAAATTCCTGAACTCGCCGTCGATGGAGAGGAAAGCATCGAAGAGCTTCTGCAGGAACGGAAGAGAAGGCAGCTGGAGGTCGAGCTCGTTGAGAGAGGTGAAGGCCTCCGCAACATGGGACTGGAAGAGGTCAATGTCGTGGAGCTCGTCCTCTTGGACCTGGTCCATGGAGACTACCTGGTTGCGTCGCAGGCTGAGGACTGAGCGGCCACCGCGGAACGCCATGCCGACGAAGGAGGAGCCCCTCTGGTACTGATGGTGATCAGATGCTGCTGGTGGAGGCATGATAGTAGTATCAATCGGCTCAAGAGAAGAGAGGGAAGTTGAGTTCATGTCATTGTAGAGGGATGAGGAATTGGATGAAGCATTTAAATAGAGGGAGAAAGGGTGTGGACGTGTTCTTTGTGGATACAGGCTGACTCGGCCCACACTCTGTTTGCTTCTTTGATGAATTCTGACAAGTTTTGGGTTGGACACGGTCCAAAGAGTACGATGAATCATGAACCAAGAACCAAGTCCTTGGCTCCAGAAAAGTAAGCTATGAGGATGACAGTTTTAGTTTTTGACATCTCTGATCTGATATGCGAATGTGCGGTTCTAATTACTTGCCCTATGTCTTCCTTGTTGAATTAAAAATATAAGTTTTTTTTTTTATTCAAAAAATTTAAATATAACGGATTAAAAACCAACCCAAGTTTAGATCATACCAGGTCTTCAAATGCTGTTGCACCTAACTTCGGTTCGATGATTATGTACAGAACAAGTGAGGCCAGCTTGCGAGTATTGATCAAGCAACAGGTCCGATATAAAAGCAGGTTGATTGGCCTGTCTCAATGAATCAGTTACTGGCAGTGAACCGGACCGGACTAGACCGGACTGAGCTGACAGCACTTGCTTGACTTTATCCAGCCGAAGATATGGGGAATCAACTGGGTGGGTGGACTCTGAAGAGCGAACATCTGTAATGAGAGACACAAGAATAAGTCAATGAACGGGGTTGGCGTTGACAACTGAAGCCTGAAGCTTAGATAGCAACCTTATTCTATATAAAGATTTGCCTCTTGCGAGGATTGGGGGAAAATGAGTCACAGACAAGCCGGCACGTACATCAGCAGTTCACTTGGAGGGTCGACACGTGGGTGGCTCTACAGCTGCGATCACCACCGCCGGCTGATGGGACCCAAAGTATCCATCAGAAAACAGATTGAGGAGCTCATAAGAATCAAAGTGTCACAAGGGCAAGATCTATGCTCTGACTGAGGCTATGTTTTGGTGTGATAGAAAATGATAGAAAAAGAAAACGGAAGAAGAAAGAAAAAAAAAAAAAAAAAACGAAAAATGAAATTAAATTCTTTTGTTGATTTGTTCAGAAGAAAAATTAAAAAAAAGAAAATATAAGGGGAAAAATAAATAAATTAAGGGAAAAAAGTTTTGTTCCCAACTCTTTCAGCTCTCCTATCTTCTGTCATGATTCTATTTAATAGTAATTCTATTTAATAGTAACATCAAATAACAACTTCTCCTAATTTCTCCATATTAAAATAGAAAACAATTTTGCAATTTCGGAGCCGCTGTGTAAAGCCCGTCTCAGCCCATAAAAAGCCCTAAACCTACGGGAGCGTGTAGCAGCAGGAGCTTCAAATCTCAGGATTAAGAAAGAGAAAAATAAAAACTTTGAATCCTATTTTCTCTTACTTTCTCCAAGTTTCGTTTCCTTTAATTGTTCTCCACAACCAAACAGTGGAAAGTCACTTTCTTTCAAACCAAACGGGGCATGATGTTACTCTGATACTAACACGACAAATCTAAAGAAATGGAAGTACAAGTCGAAGTTAAGGAGCCCAAATACTAGAATCAGAATTATATTTATAAAGAGGCATTACAAGCAAAACTTGCCAGCTTTTAATTGAATTCTAGATAGCAGTGCAGTAATGGAGCTGAAAGCAAAAGATTATGAGATATCCAAAGAGATATGGATGAAGCAAAAGACAGTAGGAACGGAAGGATAAGAACATAAATGCAAGTTTAATGTGGAGATTAAATAATTTTGACAAGTACAGCTGAGCAACATGAATAAAAAAAACTACTGCACAAACACGAGACCCAGAGTAAAGAAACAAAGAAGATGAGAAATTGGGGAGGAGCTATCAGGTGACAGTGTAAGCAGAGATTAAAAAAAAGAAAACGAAAAAGCCAGAGGAATATAAGATATAAATATTAATCTGATGGAAAGGAATAAAATTATGTTCAATAAATATTTTGAAACCATTTCAAAATGATCCTTGACAAAATTCTGGATCCTAGTAAGATAATATCAAGATCACACACAAAAAAAAAATAATAATAATAATAACATTTAAGATTTTTACCTTTAAAGCATGTTGATGCTATATATTTGCAGTTTGAGCACAGTTCCATTGTATTTACGTTAAGAAATTTTGCGTCTACAGTTACTGCCGCTTGGGAGAATTAGGTAAAAGGGCCCAATCAAATGTCAGGATATTCAACTGTAACAGAAGTGAAATTTCAAGGTTTAAAGCATAGTTTAGCCTTAATGAAACTGATGAAGTTTCTCTCCACACGCTTGGGTCCATATTGTGCTCAAAAGTGCTCATGGACATGCACAACAACTGTCACGAAAGAGAGTTTATGGAAAATTCCCTTGTCTGATGTCAGAGAAATCAGTAACAATGCTAAACTCACCAATTCACTAACCGTCTAACACAACAATATCTGTCTTTATGGTATTTAAAGAATGATACAAACTCTATCAAATGCCATAATATGAATAGCCTTTCTAGCGAGCTTAATTTTAGCATCTGTCGTGCATTGGCAACAAACCAACAAAATTTTGTTAGAATTTTGAGATCCTATTGTTGGTTATGCAAGGCAAAACACGTCAAAAACATAAAAGAAAAGCTATTTGCACAAATATGTACAAGCACCCATCAGCGGCATGTTCCAACCATTGTCAGGTAATTTGGCTGCGTTCACCCTTCGCTACAAATTCTTGTTGATCCATTGGATCAAAGATAGTTGGATGTGATTAAAAGAAGGTGTTAGGATTTATTCAGAGAGAGAGAGAAAACTCAATAAAAATGTCATCTACTTGGAGATCGAAGGACGACTCAAGCAAGGCATTTAAAGAGAAATTTCATGAGGTACTTGAACAGAAATTTCACGAGGTTCATGACTATGGAAACTTGAGGTGTTTGTGTTATTGAATATTGGAGATTAACATCTACATCAATATATCTGTCACATACATCTTTCATCTCGTCAATGTGGTAATATTTGAATGTTTAGTTTTTCGATTGATTCATGAATTTAATATGTATTGTGAGTCAGAATTTATCACTTGTAGTGATTGAGAGTCAGGTTACTAATTTGTGGTTCTCTAGAAAATTAGAGAGAGATATTTTTAGATCATTTCTAACAACTGTGGCTGCCTAACAGTTAACGAGAATGAGTGATTATAAATGTCAAAGCATATAGTGCAGTTTGTTGATATGTGGTTTTTCACCCTTCTGGATTTTCCATATTAAATTCGTGTGTTTGTTTGTGATTGCTTATCTGCCAATTTCATATTATCTGCCAATTTCATATTGTGTGGGACGATGCTAATCTTGTTTACTTTTTCAATTTTAAACTATCAACTTACTAAACATCTTTGGTATCACACTACGTAGAAATGCCGAGGTCCACTAGAAACTTCTTTACGAAACAAAGGGGTCATAGTAAATGTCTTTGATGTGCAGATCAAGATAAAGAGATGCATTTCCATGTATGAGAATTTTGCATTTGTTATATCTTTTATTTGAATCCCTTTAAAGGGCAATTTGATGCCCAGTGGTAGGATACAATGGGGAACAAGCAAAAAGAAGGATGATTATGGGCAGACTTCCAGTAGAAATAAACATCGAGCCCCATAGAGCGCTTTGTAAGTTTATGTAGGATCTAAGAAAAAGATGGACAAGAAATGGTTCGGTAGAGAGAACGCCGCGTTTGATTGAACATCAGTACACATAGAGATAAAGATGACTCAGATGCATCATTAGGGCTGGCAAATGGGCCGAGCGCCCCAGCACATGCCGGACATGTGCTCGAGTACCCGGCTCGGGCCGTGCCCCAGCCGGGGTTACCCGAGCCGCCAGCACGGCTCGGCCTGGCCGAACCGAGTCGTGCCTAGCACGCGCTGGACACGGCCCGACACGTCTGAAATTATTATTATTATTTTTTAAAACTAGCCGTTTATAGTCGTTTGGAGTTTTTTGCAATTTTTTTTGCACAGAACTTTATAGTAGTTGGGGGATTTCTTACAATTTAAATTTGCAAACTTTGCTCCCCCTCCCCTCCCAATTAGGGTTGAGCATAAAACCAAAAAAACCGAACCGAACCATTGGGGGTAGGGGTGAGCATCGGTCGGTTCGCTTCGGTTTATTCGGTTTTCGGTTCGTTCGGTCAGTTCGGTTTATTCGGTTTTCAGTTTGGTTCGGTTTAAAAACCGAAATTAATTACGGATTTCGGATCGGGTTTCGGTGGCTTTAGCTCCAACCGAAACTGACCGAACAAACCGAACTTTTGGAATTGTAACTTATTTTTTTCTTTGATTTATTTTTCAATGTACTTTTCTTTTAAATTTTTAATGAAAAATATACGATTGTTATTTTAATAGGTAGAAAAAGAAAAAAAATAGAAAGAAAATTATTATTTTTCCTATAAAATATACGCGTTTATCACATAATTAGTTTCAAACCCTAAAAACCGAAAACCGAACCGAACAAAAAATTCGGTTCGGTTTTCGGTTTCACTCTTATTCGATCGATTTGGTTTCGGTTTTATATATTCGGTTCGGTTTTCGGTTCGGTTTTTTTTCAAAAAATCGAACCGAACCGACCGATACTCACCCCTACCCCCAATGGTTAAAATGGCCGTTGGGAGGGGGTTTGTAAATTTTTTTTGCAAAAAAAACTTTTCTTTCCCTATAAATAACCACTCATCTCTCCCATTTTCATTCTTCTCACAAATCAATATTCTCTCAGAACTCTTCTCAATTTTCAACTCTCTCAAAAAATTTTAAAAACAAAATTATTCCAAATAAATTCTTCTATATTCGATCAAATTTTAAGCAATTATCAAGTGATCAAGAAGTCTCAAGTATGCGAAGCTCAACTCTCAAGTAAGCCTTCTTAGTTCTCCCAGCTTCCTCAATCACTCTACTCTATCTCTCAAGTGATTCACCTCTCAAAAGATATTTATAATTTGAATTTTTTTTATTTGGTTTTTTTGTGGTTATTTGAAATAGATCCATACTCGTCTGACGCTTCTTCCTCTCAAGCCGCGAGTATCTTTTTTTTAACAAATGAAGAATATCAAAGTCTTTGTCAACCATTAGAACACCATCCTCAAATACTATTTTTATCGCAATCATATGAAAATATAGAATCAACTAATATGCCCAAAGAAGAACCAACCGAAACAACCTTACCCTAAACCCAAACAACCACTCCCAGTGGGACTTCTAGATCGGACATATGGAAATATTTTTAAAAATTCATGAAAAATAGTGTTAGAAAAGCTAGATGTAAGTATTGTCAAAAAATCTAATTCTTCGCTTTAGGTAGTAAAACGGGCCACCTTAAAAAACACCTAGATAAAACACACCGACCAAATGAACCACAACGAATACAATTAAATACCTACGGAAGAGCTTTAGAAACTTTTAAATATAATCCTATGAGCACAAGAGAAGAATTAGCAATATATATAGTACATGCCGAACAACCTTTTTCTATGGCAAAAGATCGAAAATTAGAAAAATTTATAAAAAAATCTTTTGCTCCCGAATATAAAAAAGTCTCACATTCTGCATGTAAATCCAACATTGTTAAAATATATAAAGATAGAAGGGAAACTTTAATTGTCGTTTTAACATTTTTAATTTATACAGTAGCAATAATTGCAGATTGTTGGGAGGTTTTAAATAGTTATCATTATTTATGTATAACGACCCAATATATAGATCAAGATGGTATATACAAAAAAGAATAATTAGTTTTAGGAGATTTAAATTTTCTCATAATACACATAATCTATCATAATCCCTACTTAGTATTTTTGCGGCATTTAGAATAGAAAGAATTTTTTTTCCATTTCTTTCGATAATGTTTCCGAAAATATGACCGCAATAGAAATTCTAAAAAATATTATTAAACCAATTTTAGATAGTAAATTATTTCACATTAGGTGTATTTGTCACATACTTAATTTATGTGTACAAGATGAATTAAGAACAATAAATGATTCAATAACTAAACTTAGAAACACAATAGTATTTATTAAAAATAGTAGGCTGAGAAGATAATCATTTAAAAAAATATGTAGGAATTTTAAAATCTCACCTAAAATTTTACCTCTAAATATAAAAATAAGATGAAATTCTACATATAAAATGTTAAACACGGCAATTAAATATAAAGATTTAATAAATATGTTAAATAGAATTACCATCTTGTAATTTAGATCTTAATGAATGACATCCTTTGCATTGCATTTGTAAATTTTTAAGCAAATTTGAAAATACAACTAGACCACTATCAGGCACTTATTACCCAACTACACACATTGCATTATATTATATAACCGAAATTAGTTCAGTTTTTAATAAAAGTAGGAATAACCAAATACTTGATAATATTGTTCAACCCATGAAAACTAAATTTAATAAATATTTTAAAAAAAATTCATACTTACTATATATTTTGCAACTGTTGTAGATCCACTCTGTAAATTAGATGGACTTGAAATTTTAATAGATTTATTTTATAAAAATATGTGTTATGAAGATAATAATAGGGATTTAGTTAATGATATTAAAACTTGTTTAGATATTATATACCATATATATGAAGAAATGTATGGTGATAAAACACAAATTACAAAGGAACCAACTGTTAGAGAAACCCGAAACCCAACAATATTATCCGTATTTCACCGAAAAAAGCCTAAGCAGTCTAGTGCTTTTTTTAATTAACTTCATTATTAATTAGAAAGGGCCAACTATGAAAATGACGAGTCCACTGAAAATTATGAAGCCTTTGATATTTTGATCTTGTGGAAATCACAGGAAAAAAAACATATCATATGCTTTCTAACATGGTCATGTGCTTTCTAATATAGTCCGTAATCTACTAACTCCTCCGGTGCCTACAGTACTACCAAAGTCTGATTTTAGTGCAGGTTGTAGAGTGCTCATGGAGTGAAGGAGTTCAATAGCAGCAGACACATTGGAGATGTAAATTTGCTTAAAAGACTGGCTCGACGTAGAAGAAAGGAAACAAGATTATCTAACGAAGAAGAAGTAGAGAACTCACCAGAAAATGAATGAAAATTGAAGACTTTTGTATTTTCTTTTCGAATTCTAATTTCTACATTTGTAAATTTTTTCAAATAATTTTTTTAACTCATAAATCTCTTGAAAAAATATTAAGAACAAGAACGGTCAGTGTCCTCTCCCCTCTCTTCGGACTTTGTATAATTTCCAAAGAGATTTATAGATCAATTATTTCAATGTAATGAGATTTAATATAAAAAAATTATTTTTACTATTGTTTTTCTTGTTAAAACTAATTAAATTAAGCTAACTATTCTATAAAATAAACTTAATAATCAACTTAATAGTTTTAAAAAAAAAATTAAAAAAAATATGTCGGCATGCCTCGGCCCGGACACGGCACGTCCCAATAGACCGTGCCGGCAGGCCAATGCCCGGGCGGACGTGCTGTGCCCCAAGCATGGCACGTCCACAATTGAGAACGTGTCGTGCCAGCATGTCCGAGCCGGGCTGGGCACGGCCCACTTGCCTGGTCTATGCATCATTTTCTGTTTTCAACCTTGGCACAAGAAGAACAGAGATCAAGAAGGTAATAACAAAGTATGCATACCGACATGTTATATCAAACTGCAACGATGTAGAAGAACAAACAGCAAATGGGGCTTATTTTGCTTCTATAAAATTATAATTTCGGTAATTCATATTTTGATTATAATATATGAAAGATGCAACTCATCAACAAAACTACAAATACTGAAAAATTCAAGCTACCATTTTGTGATTTACATGAACATGCTTCATAGTCTCATTGACTCATTAATCAAATTGTCTGATCTAAAATAAAGGACCCAGGTGTTAATCTGGACCAAAGTAAGAAGCATGCCTTTAGTATTGCAACTTGCAAGACAAACATCCTAAAATAACTTTGAATATAGACCCAAAAAAACGTAGAGCAAATTTAGCAAGAATTTTAGTTAAGTATAAACTGCAAACTAATGTTTAACCAGTTCTTTTTGCGTAGATGATACTAACCAATTATGAAGGCGACTAAACCTAACAGCTAAACTTAATTGTCGCAAACACAAATACTCTTAATCCATAAGACTTAATTAGCACTTGCCTAAATTTAGGGACTGAGGAAGGTAAGATTCAGAATGCCCTCAAAAAATCCTCAAAAAATACATTCATGCAATTTCCCATAACGAAGAACTAGGAGTCGAGAAAACAACCATGGAGCCCTGGTTTCTTGCCCTCATCTCCCTCTTCTTCTCTATATCCCTTAGCTTCCTCCTTTTCGCCAACAAGAACAAGCGACTTCCACCAGGCCTTCCAGCAATTCCCTTCTTCGGCAGCCTCCTATGGTTCAGAAAATCAATTTTGTACATTGAACCAATCCTTAAGAAACTCCACCGTCAATATGGGCCCATGGTGACACTCCATATTGGTACACAACCGTTCATCTTCATCTCCGATCGTGCCATTGCTCACAAGGCCCTCGTCCAACATGGCACCGTGTTCTCTGACCGACCCCCGCACCACTGCCTGCCAACCGCTTCCTCAGCAGCAACCAACACACTATCAGTACTGCTGCATATGGCCCTCTATGCATGTCTGAGATCCTCAGCTCTTCCCGCATCAAGTTATTCTCTGAAGGCCGGGACTGGGTGCTCCATGTCCTCATCCAACATCTCCAAGCCCAATCTCAATCCTCTGGTGATGGCACTGTTGTTGCCATGAAGAGCTTTCAGTTTGCTATGTTTGCTCTTCTCATCCTTATGTGCCTTGGTGAGAAGCTGGATGAGAGGGCCATACATGACATTGAAGTAGCAAATAGAAACATGCTAGTCTATGGTAGGAAACTCAATGTTCTACGCTTCTTCCCACCAATCTCAAAATACATCTTCCGTAAAAGATGGATGACAGCATCAGCATTGCGGCAGAAGCAGGCGGAGATTTGCATCCGCTTGGTAAATGCACGGAGAGAACACAAAAAGAAACAGTTGGAGACCAAAGAAAGGTACACATACTCTTACGTGGACTCTCTTCTTGACATAAAGCTACCAGAGGAAGGAGGGAGAAGCCTAACCGACGAGGAGATAGTAAGTCTTTGTTCTGAGTTTCTCAATGCTGGCATGGACACTACAGCAACTGCGCTTCAATGGATCATGGCGGAACTTGTGAAGCATCAAGAAATACAAGATAAGCTAGCTGAAGAAATTGCGGGTGCTGTGGGGAAGCAAATGGAGGTCAAGGAGGATGACTTGCAGAAGATGCCGCATCTCAAGGCAGTGGCATTAGAAGGGCTGAGGCGCCATCCGCCAGGCCACTTTGTATTGCCTCATGCTGTGTCAGAGAAGATTGAGATTGAAGGGTATATAATTCCTAAGAATGCATCAATTAATTTCATGGTGGGAGTGATGGGATTGGAAGAGAAGGTTTGGGAGGAAGGACTGGAGTTTAAACCAGAGAGATTCTTAACAGGCAGATCAGGAGAAGGTGTCAATATAACAGGGAGTAAAGAAATTAAAATGATGCCTTTTGGAGTTGGGAGGAGGATTTGCCCGGGGCTTGAGCTGGCCAAGCTTCATTTAGAGTACTTTGTGGCAAATTTGGTGAGGAAATTCAAATGGAACACAATGGAAGGTGAAAAGGTTGATCTGACAGAGACCGTGGAATTCACTGTTATCATGAAGAATCCCCTTCGAGCTCAGTTAATTCCAAGGTGAAATTAATAGGAAAAAAGAAAAAATTCTTCTTTTAAGAAATCAAAATTGTATGAACTTTGAGGTTTGTTTTTTAATATCAACTCGTTCTTAGTTGTGTATACTAAAAGTTTATGAATATATGATCTGATTTTAAATTCTTATTATTGATGTCGTATATAGATAGAATGACAGATACATAGGGTGGGTGACTTAATATGGAAACTCTAAAATAGCATAAGGTCATGATATAGAAACTCCTAAGAAATGGGAAGTCAAGTCCTACAATGAGCTCATAAATATGTTAATACTGCGTATTGGATCCCCCCTCAAGTTGGAGAAAATATCATGTACTCTTAGCTGGTTACAAATGTGTCTCCTCCAACCATTTACGCAAACAAAGAAAAGATGGAATCCCATTGGATTCATACATCTCGCTTCTTGGTATCATCACCATCTGCCTATGTATCTTCTATAAGTTGATCCACTTTTAGGGGTGTTCACTGTGTAGGGTTTCGACCCAAATACATCTGAATACAACCCGAACATGCAGGTTTTTGAAAACTTGGAAACTCTTGCAAACCTGTACATACAGGTTTTGGTTTTCTTTAAAACTGGCATGAACCTGTGTCCAAAAAACCTGAACGCAAAAGAGAACTGGAATTGTGCAGAAACCCAATAATTCAAATGTGTATATAAGGTTAAAACTCTTTACCCTAAGTACTAAAACCTTTACCAAGTGGTGGACACATACTTGTCCCAGGGTGGGAGGCCACCCCGCTCAAAAAATTCAACTTAATGTCATTATTTATTAGTATGTCCCCACCTCAAGTCCCAGGAAGAGGCCTGTTTTTGGCCCCCTCAATACTCTCTTAAATTTTATCGCAACTTATAAAATTTTAAAAACTCTTTCCTCCAATCTGTTGGTAGAAGTTGGGTCTCCATTTCTAATCCACCGGATTGCAGTCAGTTATTTCCACAACTTGTAGGTATTTTTTTTTTTTCTCTTATTAAATTATATTTTATTCGTGCATTAGTTTGCAAAATTATAATTAGTGTCACAGAATTAATGTTGCTATAATATAGAATTTTTTTCTAGGGTTAGAGTCTTCGCCTCTGCATCCCCGACAGGGGTGCTTTGCCTCCTGCAACTCTGATGAGCTATTTGGATAGGTCAAGTCCAAGTAACTATGTGTGGTTTATTATACAATTTGAAATAAATATTGTCCGTATTTTAAAATGCAATAACAAAATTCTGCCCCCGGATTGAGTGCATGCGTCCATCCTTAAAGGTATTGGGTTGATCTATGATGACATTACATACAATTAACAATATTAATACTACTCATTTAATAATTTTACAAGGGTAATGGGTGGGGTAAGACAATCTTACCCTTTCCCCATCCCTTTCAGTAAAACAGGTTAGAAAATTCCACCCTAACTGTGAAAAATACGGTAAACAGGTTTATCTTTAATACCTTAACTATTGTCACTCCTATATATACATATATCATGTACTTCCAGGAATAAACAATCAGCTAGCAAAGCCAAGCAACACCACCACCACTAAATAACTAATCCAAACCAAACAACCAACATCCAACTTTCAATTATATTCTTAAGTCTCCATGCTACACCTTTTCGCGATAGTACACAACCAACAACCAAGAAAACCAACAAACGTAGAAACTGCATAACCACTACCAACCAGCTACCAAACAAAACCTTAACGCATCTTTATACACTTCATTACATCAACTGTTAATAATATCTTATGGAGTAATGTAACCTCTTGCTGGTTAACTGTTACTAATATCTTATGGAGTAATGTAACCTCTTGCTGGTTGACTGTTACTAATATCTTAGAGAGTAATGTGACCTCTTCCTGGTTCAGTTACAGTAACATTGTTAGAAATGGTAATGGATGTGTCAATGGGCCAAATTTTAGTTCTTCCTATACAAAATTTTGAATTAGAGAAATGAAATTTTCATTTTTAATTCAAAATTTTATATAGGACAAGCCAAAAATTGGCCCATGAACACCTCTATTACCATCCCTATATGCTGTAGTAAACCATGTTTTTTTTAATAGATAGAATTTTGAGGAAGAAGATATAGTCTTTGAAAGAAAGTAGAGGGGAATGGATGGATATGAAAGACAAACTGAGTATGAAAGGATGATAACAACAAGAATTGACAGTGGCAAAAGATTTGATCACAGAAAAGAACGTGCAATGGTGGCAATCGGTCATGATGGAAGAGAAGATAGGAAAGACAGGACAGTGCTTGTGTTGATGACAAGAAGACATGAGGATAAGTTCAGTGACAAAGTGTATAGCTGTGCAGGAATTAAGCCCAGGGCAATCATGCAGAAACGTTAGTTCTGCCGACAATAAATATGAATAAGCCATGGGTTGACAATTTTGGAAGTTCTGCTAATAATAACTCCTGCACTCTCACTGTTGACAAAAAATTTTGAGAAAGGAAGAGAAAACGAGGGATTCATAATTCAAGTAAAAATGATTAATACGCAGATCTTCTACCAAATAGAAATCTGCATTTAGAGCAGAGAAAGGCTAAAACGCGACCTTTACAAAGTCGCGAAACTCATTCTCTATAGCCAAAATGCGGATCCTTCAGAGAGACCCACGTATTGGGCTAAGTAAAGAATGACAAATGTGAACCCTTCAGGGTCGCAAAAACCTTAAAAATATAAGCTTATTTCTTTTAATATTCAAATACAGATTCTCGTTCAGAGAGATCCATGCAAACTTAAAGTTGCATTTCAATACAAACGCGAATCTAATATAGCTTTTGGCAGCCAGCTTAGCTCAAGTCTCGAGACTTGTTTCGAGCCTAATCATTTGTCTTGCACTCAAGTTGTCTCGGCAAACCTAGTTGGGCACTTTTGGCACAAACTACTAATGGAATCAGGTGAAGATTGCTTAGTGTTCACAATTAAAAAGAAAAAAGACAAAAAAAAAAAAAAAAGAACAGGTGATAGTACTTGCAAATACGTTTGTATGGAGTCCATCAAGCTGAGACAGTAATTTCAATGGAGATTGCAGATGAAGGGAAAAAACAGAGGACCACAAAGTTGAAGAGGTTAATGACTAAAGTAAAAACATATAGAAAATGGATGCTGCTATGTCATTGCAAAAAAAAAAAAAAAAAGTGATGTTCAATAACTGGCATTGTTAATTCATTAGCCTTTATAAAATCATTCTGGGAAATGGCAAATGGGTGAAGGGAATGTTGGTGGTCCTACATGTAACAATGAATTTGCTTATATGCCTAAAATAGCTTTAGAGACATTTCTACCTAGAAACCACAGATCAAGAAGTTTTAGATATGTCCCTATTGGCTAACCTGCTCCTCCAAGAAAGCAGTGTAAGGATATGATGTTCACCCTTCAAACATCATACTAAAATGTCTGAGCGAACCAGGAAGCACTGAGCAAACATCCCCTATTGTTCTTGTGTAGCAGCCTTCTAGGAGCTAGACTAGTCATCAGAGCCAGACTAGCTACAAAGACTTAGTTGCTCTAAGCTATGATATGCAGTACACTCAGTGTAGTCAAAGAAAAGAACACAAATGGGAGAAAGAAGAAACAAAAGAAAGAAAGAAAGATACCATGACCTTTGCCTTAATAACATAATTAAATCATTTTTGTTCACTGATTCATTTCATTCAGCCTTTGGATAGGCTTTACATGCATATGAATTATACATGATTTCATCCTTATCTAAAGTAACAAGCTAACAAATCTAAGGAAAAACACAAATAAATCAAGCTAATTACTCTTTCTATCCAGAAGTAGTCCTTTTTTGAGAAGAAAAAAAAAATCCCAAATTAGTTGTCATTTTTAAACAAAGCCATTTTATCATTTTTAATGAATATCATGTCAGTACTACCAATACCAAAGTATCGCAACCTTTTTTAATTTTTATCTATTTCAATATAGACAAAGATGGTACCTCATACATCATTTACTAAAATAATTCATTTTCACATATGAATAATACCGACACATATTTATAAAAGCAAATGTGCATATATTCAATTATTGCCATATCCGACCACCCCCATACTATCCGAGTACAACAATCCAGTTTGTCTAAATCATAGATTCTCATGCCTCAGCGTAATTTTTCATAGTCTCAAGTTCATTATAGGAAAATAATCCACAAATAAACCTATGGAAATATCACATAACTAAAAATATGCAAAGTATTGTCATAATTTGATAACTAAAATTAGTCTAAAATACACAACAAAGGAAATAATAACAAAACTTGATGCCATCAACAACAAATAGCATCATTCCTATAAAATAAGAGTTTTGCAAGAACTCACTACGAGTCCTATATAACTATGTTAAAAGATATCAATGCTTAATTCTAGTAGCAAGTTTCGGTTGTTCCTTAAAATCATGCATTTTTGCTTCACAATGTACCTCTTGTCTTTATATGGAGATGGCAATAGATTATTATTTCTACTTCGATAAGTATCCTTCTATTATAAATATGTAACTAGCCGATCTTTTTGTGTGTGTGTGTCTGTGTGAGTCTCTCTCTCTCTCTCTCTCTCTCTCTATATATATATATATATATGTGTGTGTGTGTGTGTGTGTGCGTGTGTTTGTGTGTGTGTGTGTGGGTGGGGGGGGGGGGGGATTACTGTAGGTGAGCCGCCAACTCAGGAAAAGTTACTTGATCTAGCGGCAAAACTATAATGATCTCATGATTTTTATTTAATTTTTTTTTTTTTACAATTACTATCTCTAGCTCCGTAACTTCTTTCGGATTAAGTTTTAAAAATTTTAAAATTCATTTACCTCTTTATCAAGATCATACATAATGTTTTATTTATTGAAAATCATTAATTTTGTATTAACTTGACAGAGGACCAAATCAAAACTAAAACCCAAGAAATTGGGTATGAGTCAACCCTAGAGAGTCAAGATCATAATCCGAAAGAATTTTTTTTAAAAATATTATTGGAGATAGTGAAAATAAACTGCAGCTTAGATAACTTGCGTGAGCTGTTAGCTCATTTTCATATCTCTCTCTCTCTCTCAATCTCTCTCTCTCTCTATATATATATATATATATATATTGTGAATTATAGCATAATAACTAACATCCAAAATCGTTTACCATTATGTTTAAATTCAAAAAAGTATCAACATTATAAACTTTCGAAAAGAGAAATTAACCGCTAAACTAAAAGAAAATAAACCTCTTAGGCTTCGGTTTGCTCTTCCCCTTCCTCTTCTTTCTTTCTTCCTCCTCTGAATCATCCTCACTGTCAACTTCATCAAGGCTATCGTTGTCATCCTCGTCGTCGCTTTTTGGCGAGGGATCGAGCCTGGCCGCGTCCTTGGCCCACTGCACCAGCCTCTCCACTTCCTTCTTTGATACCCCATCCCCATCTCCATCCCCATCATTATCACTAGCTTCGAAGATTCTGCCCCCCTCAGTCTGCTCAAACCCTAGATTCGCCGGCGGCGGCGGCCCTGAAGAAGCCTTCAGGGCTGCGAATCTCGCGGCGAGGTCGTCCCCAAGAATCCCACTCGATTCCTCATCTGCTGCTGCCGCGGTTCTTTTTTCTTGAGGTTGTATCGGAGGTTTGGAGGGGTTAGGGTGAGGGTTAGGGTTAGGGTTTGGGGGGGATTTGAGAGAGTGGAAGCGGCGGGCAAGGTCGGAGTCGAGGTAAGAGGAGGAGGATATGGAGTGGGAATCGGTGCGGAGATTGAGGAGGAGGTGGTCTTCGGCAGCTCGGAGGAGATCGTCCACCTCCTGTGATGATGACGATGAGTCCTTGTTGCTGCTGCTGCTCTTCTTGTTGCCGCGGTTGCTCATTCTGAGGGCTGCGGGAGAAGGAAGGAGCTTAGTGAGCCCGAGAAGCTAGAAGGGGAATTATTTTTTGGGGTATTCAATGGTTTGTCCCTCAAATATTTATATATTATGATTTTGTCTCCAAATCTTCATACTTAATATTTTGTCTCTAAATCTCATAAGTTACAACAACTTAGTCTCACTCTCTAAGTTTTCCTAACACAGTTAAATATTTGATCATTTTACCCATCTTTTTCTCTTCTATTTTCCTCATCTCTTCTTCTTCTCTCTTCCTCCTCTCTTCTCATTTTCTTCATTATTTCTCCTATCTTCCTCCTCTCTTCTCCTTCTCTCTTTCTCCTCTCTTCTTCTTTTCTTCTCCTATATTCCTATATGAATTTAAAATGTGAAATAACTCCAAAATAGAAGAAGGAGAAGAGAGGAGGAAGAGAGAAGGAGAAGAGAGGAGGAAGATAGGAGAAATAATGAAGAAAAGGAGAAGAGAAGAGGAAGAGAGAAGAAGAAGAGTAGAGGAAAATAGAAGAGGAAAAGAGAGATAAAATGGTCAAATATTTAACTTTGTTAAGTAAAGTTAGAGAGGGGGACTAAATTGTTGTAAGTTACGAGATTTGGGAGACAAAATCCTAAATATAAATATTTGGAGACAAAACCATAATATATAAAGTTTTGAGGGACAAACTAGTAAATACCCTTATTTTTTTCCCCACTTTGGAAACTCACTAAGAAAAAATATAGGGGCGCATCTAGTAACTCTCTTTTGTCCTCAATAAAAACAGATATTTGGGAACAAGTTTTAAACATTGTAATCACTGCCCCTCCTATCACTAAAATTAGAGTAGCACAAGGAGTACTTATTTTCGTCACAAGAAATTCATTTTTAGTAATAATATTTACTTCTTGTTACCAAATATGTTCCTTTAATGATGATTTTTACTTTTTTTTTTAAAATTAAATATTATTTACTAAGTCCAATTTTCCTACACTTCAGAGTACGCTTCAGTAACTCGAAGAGCAGATTGTACACAGGCTAATGTGAAATCATTCTGACCAGCGAGCTTCCTTTTATTACGAAGTCTACAACAAAATTACCTTCCCCAAATTGAAGAATAAACATTCATGTGACGCATGAACTTCACTAGCTTCATTCAAAAAGGAAAATTCCTAGATACAACTTCCAAGTTAATTATGTAGGTACAAATAAACACCTCCCAAACTTAACAGCAAAACTATGGACTTCCCGATGAACTGCACTTCATACACACAGTTCTCATTGTCTGATGTCATCAAATAAACAACATGTTGACCTCGCATGAACTCATCAGAAATTTCTAGTACTATTACACAGATGAACCCAGACAAATTTACATTTGCCAGAATGAGCTTAACAAAAGAACATATATGACATAATTGAATAAATTAAATTAAGAAAAAAAGACAGATTACATCGTTACACACGATAAGGACACGCAGGCATGGTTAAGTGTAGCTTCTTTCGAGTGGACATACTTACTGCACATACCAACATACCATTCGTTCCTACGAGCTGACAGTTCCGGCTAGTTAGAAAAGTTCCTGTGCTATCTCATTCAATTTATGCTACATGCTTACGATACTACCTCACCTCACCAAACTAATGCAATAGAGAACACACTGCTCAGAGACGGCATTTATGATCTAAGGCATTTTTTTTTATACAGGGGTGTCAAAACTTGTGCCAACACGGCAAGATGCGGCAGGAGCTAACGATGGTAATGGACGCATGACTATAAAAAATTTTGAATTAGAAATGAAAATTTTATTTTTCTAATTCAAAATTTTGTACAGAAAGGACAAAAAATTAATCCATAGATGCATCCATTACCATCCCTAGCAGAAGTAGCAGGAGCTTCTGGTTGGACGATGAACTTTCTTGAAGCAGTTTCTGCAAGAAAATACCACCTTCCAGGAACAGTTGAGAGAGAGTTAGAAAAACCGCCTTTTGAAACTTCTGGTAGTTGTTTGATATGAGCGCATGAGGAGCCCAACACCAATCCCTAGCCCGACGCACATTCCCAAACCTATTCCCACCCCAACTCTCACCCCGGCGTTGAACCACGAGAGCTGGCCATCTTCATCCATGTACCAACCTTCAGGATAATAGGTAGGTGCAACCTTGGTGTCTGAATCATATCCATCATCGGAATCCCCTTCTGCAGCCTGTGAACCCATGTTATTGAAAATCTGGAAAAGTTTTCTGTAACAAGTTATATATATATATATATATATATATATATATATATATATATATATATATATATATATACACACACATATATAATATGTAATATTTGTGCGACATGTGTTATTAGGGGGAAAAAAAAAAACTGCCACAGATCAATCGAATTAAATGGTTAAGAAATTTTCAAATAATGGAATAAAGCAGTTAAGAATTCTTTATTACAGGAAAAATAGTTTGGGAGGTGGCAAAAAATCACCCATTAGTTTCAAGTTTGTGATGACAGCTAGTGCTTGCATAGTCTTGAATCAAGAGTGATGTTGAGGTCAATTAAACACGATAAGAACAGCCAACTTAACATCAACCAAAACAAAAGGAAAGGGTTTGGGAGGGAGTTCCACATGTTACAAAAATGACAATGATTCCAAATTTCGAGCTAAATCAGGCATTCTCTACTTAGGCAGATTAGTTTTATTCCAACTATGGGGTAAATCCAGCAATAACGATACAACCTTTATCCTGAACTTTTTTATCCAATTATGACATCCACCTACTTGTGGATTTAGCAACTAGGATACCATTCCAAATCCACATTGGCATATCCTTGGTCAGAGCAACACTATGATTTATAACTGGCCACATCCACTGTTCTTTGTTTCGCATGCTGAAAGCGGTTTTTGATTTTTATTTCAAATGTACATCCTGGTTGGTTCTTGCTCAGATCCAAATTTTATAGATAATATTTGGTTTAATAGGTTACTGTGCTTGAATTGGTGCCAACATTGGGCCTGAGTAAAAGGGCCATGTGGATCTACACATATCTATCAAGGTTTAGAACACCACAATATCCACATCACTTATGGCACAAAATAGGCAATATTGACCGTATCATAATAATAATATTGAAAATATCATATCAATGTTATATGATGCATCATGTATGAGGCATCTCAAAATCTGATATATACATATGTGACATATATCGGAATCTGCCGATATTTAAAAGTTTTTGATATCTATGCATATTTAGGCCTAATCTGAACAAGAAGCCATATGAACTTGAATCCTGATCTCACGGTTGTCGAATGCAAGTAGGCCAAAGGTGGAGAATAGTACACTCAGGACATATCCTCATGTCAAGTTTAAGCAAGTTGTTGGGGCTTTGCAAGAGATGACAAAAGGAGCGGACATCCTAAGCATGGTGTGGGATAAGTAGTGCATGCAAGGAGCAGCACCTCTGTTTCTTGGTGGATACAGGTTGTTTCAAAAAGGTAAGTCTTATGTGAGTGTGGGCCATAATGATGTTGACCCAGCTAACCTGTCTCATAAAAGGGTACCATGTCCAAAGTAGAATTGGAACTCAATATGATCAAGCATGATCAAGTTTGCTATCTCGTCATTTTGTTAAAGGTACATCTCATTACATATAATTTGTGCACAATCAAGTTGGCTATCTCGTCATTTTGTTAAAGGTACATCTCATTACATATAAGTTGTACATGTCCCGCTTACTCAAATATGAGAATCTAAACCCGTTTTTAAGTCCCATGACTCCTATCTTTATTTCTTCAGTCAAATTCTGAATTTCCATTTCTCGTAGTCAATCATATGAACCTACCCCTCCTCGACCAATCGTAATTCCTCACTGAAATGCTCAGTTCCTTTTTCTCTAGTACTCTACGTCCCAAAGGCCAACCTTTCCCTACACGTAGCTTGTTCAAGAGACCAAGAATATGATGAAAGATAAGGAGATTTGTGAGGAAGAATATGATGTAAAGATGGATGAAGACACTAATTAAAGGAGGTGACAACAGGTTTGCAATTCAATTATTCCTTTTAGTTGAAAAAATACTATTCAGGTTTTGGTTTTATTCTTTTACTACATGTTGATATGTCGTATTGAATTACTTCTTTCTTTTCCCTCCTAAGATAAGACCACTTTGAATCTCTATACTAATGTACCCTTGGCTTCAGCTTAAAGAGACCTCCGGTACCCAATTGTCCAACTGGATTTGACTTGACTAGTTCAATGACTTAAGGTTGACTTTGCATAAATTCAGGCTACGCATAAATACGCCAACCGAAATTCACACTAGATCCAAACCTGACATTTTCTATTGCCACTCAGATTCCCATCAACATGGTCAAATCTACAGCGGCTGCCATAGACTAGATTTGCCAGGACCATCTGCATTTTATTTTCTTCTTGTCTGACCAACTGCTTTTAGGGTTGTACTTAAATGCGCACATACATGCTCTTCTTTTTCCTTTTTTGCGATTTGGGTGAGTGGGTGGGGTGTGTGTGCGTGTTTTTTGATATTTACTTTTTCAGTTTTTCATGAATATAAGTTGCTGAGCATGGTATATTATGATATTCTGCCCTTCTCATTCATAATATTTCTCCTCCTTTCGACCCTTCTCTGACACTTTTCTGTTGCAACTGAAAAATGGTGATCAACCCAACTTTTCTGATCAGCTCTACTGAAAACTTTAAATTACAAAATAATCATCAGGAAGTAATAGTATAAAACATGGGGAAAGTTCAACATAGGAAAAAAGACAAACAAACCTGCAATAAGTTACACCTCTTATCAATTAACTTGACAGAAACAACCTAAAAGTTATTCCTTCTCTTGTTGGCCGTCCTTTTATTGTCGCAAGAAAGGAAATCTAGACGACTAACATTTATGACAGAAGCAACAAAGTTGTTCAAAATTTATTCAGAACACTCCATGAAAGTCAAATTATTTTGACAACATTTCAATAAATTCAAAAAAAGGAATACAGCCTACCTTGACAAACTAAACATTTTCCTTTAGTATTTTAGTTAATATTTCTCGATCCTCTTTCTCATCCTAAAGAAGACTTGCGACTTTATTTCTAAGAGAACACAACATAAGGGCTTACTACCCTTTAATTTTCTTTACAACCTTAATGTGGGCCATAAGTAATTGGGCCTAATGAGTTCATTAATTATATAAACTTTTATGTTTTTCCAAAATATCAATATGAGCCTTAAAATAATTGGGCTAATAAATCAAACTGAAATTAAGTAGGCCTTTCCTCTTTCATAAAATCGGAGTGTGGGCCTCCATCAACATTGGGGTTTAGATGGGTCCTCTTTTGTGTCCTATCTCTTGGGTAAGGTCGCCAAAAACTACAAGGCCAATGTGATCTATCTACCAATTGATATGTTGAATATTTAATAATAAGTGGATACCATGAATTTTTTGAAGTATGAAATTGGAACTTATATTATTTGGAAATAATACAAATTTGTATTGGATATATATGAATATCTAAGTGCATCTTTAAAGTAGGAAATTAGAATTACATTATTTGGAATTAATATAAATCTGGATTTGTTTAGAATTTTAATTAGTCTGAAGATTTGAGATCTTCGAATTGGTTGGTATCAGCCGATGGTCTATGATCCTAGAATTAGCAATACCAGACATATCAAATCAGCAATATCAGATGATACCGGTACTCGTACTGTAGATAAGATATATAGTGTATCAAGATACCTCAAAATTCAGTATGATACTATGATTACGATACCCGATATTTGAAACCTTGTGAGTAACTTTCAGCAACCTTGATCTCATAAAGAAAAATATTTTATTTCTTAATTCTTAGAAATAGATTCCTCAAATCTCTACTTAGATTTTACTCCTCTGTCAATTTCTTCCCACATGCCTCAGGTCCCATTATTTGGTATTAGAGCTAGGAGATTCACCATCACCAGATTTCAAATTTGCATGACTGTTATAATACCAATGGTTGCTACAATGACCATATTTGCTATAATAGAACGTGCAGTTGCTATATTATACATACTACTACAATAACTTTGAATTTTTTTTCCAATTCTTTCTCCCTATCCTATTATTCTTATTCATCATCTTCATACTACTCCGGTCCATGTCACTGTTATCATGGTGACATATAACAGCTCCTTTACAAAATCATTCTACAATTCACCATCACCACCAGAATTCAGATTTTTTTTTTTTTTTTTTTTGACTGCTATAGTGCACGTGGTTGCTATAGTGCATTTGATGGCTGTAGAACCGGCATTTGCTAGTACATGCAACTCCTACATGTTCTGCACCTACTACAATAGTTTCTACTACAATGGCTTCTGAACTTATTCCATTGCTTACTCGCAATCCTCTTTTCTTATTCCCCTTTATACTGTTCTAGCCCATGTAACCGCTCCCATGGTATAGTATAATTGATCTATCAACTCCTTCACAAAGACCATGTTACAATTTTTTCAGGGTTCTGACAATCCCTGGTAATATGAAAATGGGATGGAAGATTTCCAGGACATACTTTTTATTACTCTAATGAATTCTTCATCTCTCATTTAATATCAATTCCAACCTATTAATTTGATATTTTTCATTTTATTCTATCTTATACTCAAACTTGAGTTTCATCTGAGGAAGCGAGATGCAATGCAGCATGATCCCCTAATCATATCTCCTAATCATATCTGGCATTATTTCCTGTTCAATGCTACAAGCCATCACAATACCCACATAATCCATTAGTTAACGGATATAATATATTAAACTAGAAGAGGGTAAATTTAGATCTTTCTGGTTAGGAAGTTTAGAGTTCTACTATTTGGAAACAATAAAAAGTAGGATTATTTTAGAATTTTAACTATTTTAATAATCTTTTGCAGCATTGTCATATACAGGAATTATTTTAACTTTTAGAACTAGATTTTCTAAGCCTCTAGTTAAATTCCGCCTATTAAAATAGTCAATCCTTCGTATAACCAATAGATGACAAATTATTGAATGGTTGAATGTATTTAATAAAATAAAATGTTTTCTCCTCTGTGAATGAGATGTCAAGATTTTATTCTTCATCATGTACAACCACAATGATGTGAGGCACAAAACTTCTTCATGTTTTAAGTCCAATTCTTTCTTTTTCTCTCCATTTCCACTTACGAGCCTTGGTTTCTGCTAGTTTGCATCTTTCTTGTAAAGTTTGCTTTGTTGACCAAAGCCAGAGTTCCGACAAAGCTCTCTTATCTTCCACCATTTATACTGTTGTGATAATACAGATACCTTCAGGAGCACACCCCATGTATTTTCTTTTGATCGCATAAAGGTCAAATCTTTTTTTTGATGAGGAAGGTCCCAATCTTTAAATCAAAATTAGACTAATGATAGTTTTATACATTAAATCCTATGACTGACTGGATACATTTAGGTTAATCTTTTTCTTAGTGCATAACTCACTGAAAATTAAATATGTTATTACTTGCCCATGAATTGCTCACTAACTTTTTGTTAATAAAAACTTAAAAGATGTCAGGAAATAGAAACTAGATAATAAAGGAAAAAGTCTACTTTATTTCAAATAGGAAATTCCTTTGTTTTAAATTCGAATTTTTCAAATTATGATAAAAGAATGATAACTTCCGTCAAGTATTTTGAAGAATTTTGAACTAATTATGTTTCCTTTTTTTTCGTATGTAAATATATATAGATATAAGAGACATGGGGAGAGTATCGATAAGATTAGAAACATAAACCTTATCAAGTGGAAATTTCAGGCTAGATCATCAAATTTTAAAATCCAACCATATTGATGTGATCCGGGATATTTAAATAGCCTAAATATAATATTTAAGTTTAACTAGTAGATCAAGAGCTTACAAAATGCATGGCTTCGAATAGTACAATAAACAAGCATTTTCGTAAGATTTTGATTGACGAGTAAAACTTCTTTAAATTATATGAACCTTTGTATTTAGACATTCATACATTATCAACAAATTCATACAACTGAATTTTAAAATTTATACTTTAACATGGAATTTTCACTTAATAGGAACCGACTTTAATTCCTTTTAATTGGATCCTAGTCGAACTCTGTGTGCAAATGCGTCTGCATGAGTGCATGTGTGTTTAATATCCAATGCATGAAAAAACAATATTGCAAAACATTTTTAATATGCCCACACTGAGAAAATATACTGGTTATATACCCTCTGTTCTATATTATACCTTTAGCTTTAGATTGCAGCTCTATGTTGTTGTTTCGTGTTTATTGAAATCTACAGTTTGCTACTTCACTTGACATTAATTTGCAACTTAATTTAATTTGCCAAGGGGAAAGTATTTATACTTACAAAAATGAAAGCTAAGAAACATACCCAATCCTAATCGTGGGACTATAACTAGGAGTTGCTAAGAAACAAAACCCATTCAAAGGCAAGTCCAACAAGCTCTCCAGAATTTCCTCCAATCGTGAATGCCAGTTACTCATAGGATCCAACTAAGGGATTGCTCTATATTAATAGCACAAATGGACTGTCACTACTAGGGCCACACATTTCTTCCTTTTATTTGCTTCCAATGGTTTAGATATTTTCATTGGTAAAAGTATAGCTTTTGTTAAGATGAATTTCTCTATCTGTAGTTGTGTAAAATCTATGGTGTAAAATCTATTCAAAACAAAGAGCACAACCAACCAGTGAAACCAAGTTCAGGCTAAACCTTGGTTCGTGGTATTAATGGAATGCTACTTTGCACAGTATGCAATATGAACGTAATAAGCTTAATTAATTCAATATTTCAGGTTATACACTTGGGAGCATTGCTAGAATCAGTTTGATAATTACGCATGAATCATATACACGAGAGGAGAAATGCATTATACATGTGATGACATGAAAATCAAATTCCTCTTCCCAAAGTAAAAAAATCAATTTACTTAACTAAAAAAACATGATCATAATTCTGATTGTGTAAAAGTAAAATGATCAGAGTCCAAACTCCAAACTCTAAAGAATAGCGCAAGTTTCAGAAAGCACAAAATGCCCATCAAGAAAAGGCAAAACACTAGAATTATATACATCAAAAGAGCTCCACTCTTCTTCCGTTTTTCAAATCACCCACTTTTACCAATTCAAGTCAGCAACACACCATGAATATGTATGCATACACTGGAATGTAGTTTGAGGGGTGGAGGGGATTAGATAACACTAGGAACAACAATAAGAATATGTGCAACCTAATTTATTATGTATAAAGGCACAACCAAGTTACTAAGGAATATCCAGTCTATGTGCTAGTGACAACAAAGGGCATACACCTCAAGAGATGGTGGCTGAAAGAAGCAAAGGCTAGCAAACAACTCCATGAAGTAGGACACAAGGAAGAAAAGGGATGTTACAAACTCTGAGGCTGCCTTGTAGATTCCTAACCTGCATATCATCAATATCAAACTGTTTGACTATTTTTCCTTTGAGCACACATACAAAATCAAGGAGACTCCATGGAAGGATTAACAAAAATTTATGGCAATAAAACTTTATACATTTTCTGCTTGACTTTATGTAACCAAGGCTCCATGAAAAAATTAACCAAAATTTATGATTGGCTATCAATAAAATTAGTAACTCCATGGAAGGATGAACCAAATTTTATGATTGACTTTCAACAAAATTTTATAAATTTTCTGACTTTATGTAAACCTAATGTTAGTGACTCCACACTCCCTCAACATAAAATAACTTGAAATAAAAAAAATTTGATATACGATGTCCTGAGATCTTTCAGATTCTACACTCAAAGCTGCTACAGCTACTACTACTATCCATGAAAATTATAGCAAAATTGGAACATTCAACCATATGTTATAATCTTTGTAAGCTTAATATCTCTTTTAAATTGAACATTGACATTCAGGCATGGGATTTACAAATGAAGCTTAAGCAACTCTTCAAAGAAACTAAACCTTTCATAACACACTCCATATAGCTTTGATTGTCAACCAAAATTTCTAGAAGTAATAAAGCATTTAAGACGCAATGCATAATTTTTAGTCGCTGTTCAAAAACAAGTCAAAAAACACAAGTCAAAAATGACCTGACAATCAGGATGTGGTCCTACACTTAGAACGTAACCATACCTCTCTATTAAGCATAAAGTTTATCATATAATCAAAAAGTAAACATATGGTCAAGAATCATACTAGTGCATATTGCACCAGAAGACAATTGCATCCCTACGTCAAGAATAAACCGAAATGAACCTTACAACACTTTCAATTAATTGGAGTCCGTTTTGCAGTGATTTCTATGTGCATGCAACTCGGAACTATCATAATTAGTCCTAGGCCATTATAAGCTGAATTGCATCTCCTATTGCAGCTTTTGAACCACTTAAACTTACTTGCTCTCAGCCATGCAACTACAAATCGAGTCTAAATATAGTGAAATTTTGATTTTAAGTGCAGTGAAAATAAAACTATAACCTTATAGTTGTCCGCACTCAAGTTGATTGCAATTTCAACTAGACTTTCCACAAGCCGACCTAACTTGTAGCATGCACAAAAGTTTAATCTGTTCAATGGTAGAATAAATTGATCATCAAAGGATAGCAAATTGGCAAACAAAAGGAAAAGTATCTCACAGTTGTCGTGGACCGTCGACAAACCAACCCACCATCACTCCTCACCTTCGCCGTATCCCACCTTTCTTTGTCCTCCGGTATAGAATCCAACGCCCCGGGCCTAGTCTTCCTCTTGGGACTCAACTGAACGGTCTGCGTCAAAATCAACGGCACCCCACCGAAGCACCCGGCCACATAAACCTCAATCGAAGGGCTCACAGTCCCCAGCTTGGGCTGGGCTAAACCCGATCCCCCAATCGACGCCGCCAAGTAGCAGTCCATACTCCACCCCGTCTTGGGATCCTTATCCCCACACGATCCCATACTCCCGTTGCTCCACGCTGCCTCCATCTTCTCCAGCGATCCACACAGGATCAAGTTCCCCTTGTCATCGCAGACCTCAAAATCGACGGCGCCGGTGAGCTTGACGCCGTCGGTGCTGACGTAGGTGACCTCCGACGCCTCGTGGTCGATCCGATCGCGGCGGAGGAGGAGGGAGGTGGGGTCGGAGGGGGGGACCTTGGCGCCATTGATCTCAAGGCAGACCCCGACGGGGCGGCGGAGGTGGGAGAGGGTGAGGTAGGAGGGGACCGTGTCGATCGAGAACGGGGAGATGCGGACGTAGAAGAGACGGATCTCGAAGAAGAAGGGGGGGGAGGATGAGGTCATCGTCGCCGTCGCCGATCAGATCGAGTTGGATCAGGTCATCGAGGAGTTGGAGTTCTAGGGTTAGGGTTGGGGATTGGGGGGGGGAGAGAGAGAGAGAGAGAGAGCGGAGTGGGCGGAGAGTTGGAGGAAAATTCTAAATGCGCACCACATTTTACTTAAGAGAGCACCACATCCTATAGTAAGGTGATTTACAACATAGGGGAAAATGGTGCTCACTATGCTAGAATTTCCCAGAGACAGGAGAAGGTGGGGAGTTTCTAGATGGGCACAGCATATTTCCTAGTGAGCCCACTTAAAAGTTAATTTTATTTACCACTTTGCCATCATTTTTTTATCAAAATTGCCCCTCCTTCACCCCCTCCATCTTCCTCCCAGCACACCCAGCGCGAAAGCAAAGGAGAGAGAAAAAACAGAGAAAAAAAGTGAGGATTCGGATTTTGAATGACAACTACGTAATATAGAGCGAACTGGTGGTCTTAAATGAACTATGTCTTACAAAGTTCATTTGGAGCAATTAAAGCAGAAACCAAGTACTGCAAAAACTTAAAACACCAACATATCTGTTGTTGAAATAAAGTATGCTTGTATGCTTGCTAAGAAGTTGAGGTTCCAATACAAAGTGAAGAAAAAGGGAGAAGTTTGGGCCATTCAGATAGCTAGCAGAATCACTCTGTCCTGGCTGGTTAGCCCGGACAGGGGGCCATATTTGAGGCACCCCTGATTCGGGCTAGCAAGCCTGGACATGTTGTCTCTGTTCAGGTTTACAGTCCCGGATCAACTAAAATTGATCAGGTTCTGTAAACCCGGATCGCGGATACCTAATTTAGAAATTGAAGTGATACGGTGTGTCGAACAACAACTTGGTATCAAAACATATCAACAACTTCGCATCATTGATCCAACATATACACAAGTAATTCAAAACTTCAAAATAAAAGTTTGGCAAAATAAGCTAAAATTGATACGGTTTACAAAATTAGGGTTTAAATATATTGAAGAACCATATCAGGGCATGTCGAACAACAACGGTCCAACATATCAATATCTTGGTATCAAAACATATCAATAACAGAATAAATATCGTGCATGTCGAATAACAACGGTGCAACATATCAATAAGTTCAAAAACGGGGTCCATATCAAGACTTGTCCATGCTGCATACCCTCGATTTGGTATCAAAACACACAATATCAACAATTAATTCATAGTTTCAAATACACAGAACAACGACAACTTCATTTTGAGTTTGAGACTCATTTAAAAACAACGGCAACTACAACTTGATATATAAAACATGTTCCTTGAGTACAACTTCATTTAAAAAGAACGACAAACTAAAAGAAATCTCTGTTCCATGCTAACAACTGCTTTTTTGAATTTGAGACTCATATTAAAAAAGAACAACAAATTCTAGATTATTCGAGACTTCCGAGCGGGTTACTTCTTGACGGCGTCTTAAAGAGGTAGGACGATCGGTGGGGGTTGCGCAATAGACTGTAATACTGTGTCAATATCAGTTTGTGTGTACCCGGTTAGAACTGATTTTATCTTGATGAGGGCATTATATAGCAAACTCGGACGCCTTTTACTTGCCGGGTGCACACAAACACCCGGTAAAAAGGGATCAATAATTGCTATAGTTTCTTGAATTTTCTGCATATATTATGGCAAAAACATATATAAGTTCGATTATACTTGATTAATTCACAAAGAATAAAAAAAACCAAATATTACCTCATCATTATTTGTCTGCGGGACATCTTCAGTATTAGTCTGCGGGACATCTTGCGCCCCCTCTCGATTTGCTTATCTAAATCCATTAAATAATATAACATAAACACACAAGATCTATATTTCAATTTATTCCGGATTCGAAAATAAAAAATTAACCATCTAATTCAATCACAAAAAAAATAATAACTAATATTCACAATATAAATTTTGCACTTAACTATTACAATTTCCAACTAACATTAATCGATAATAACAATATAATCTAAACTATTTTTACCAATGAAAACTTTAATTTCACCATAACTAAATATAAAGAAATTATTTTTTTCCCCAATCTCTTTGCCCCTCAACTAAATGTACCCTTATCTTAAAACTCTGAATTGTACCATCTTTGGAGATCAATCAGCTGAGTATTGCACAGACTAGGAATTCCAAGGTGATTTATTTAAAATACTTCTCATCTATGAAAGTTATAGTCGTTGAACGTCAATTAAAACAAAAACTGTTGCTATATAAATAGAAAGTTTTTGCCTTTAAAATACATAAACAATTAGACGTTGGGTTTATGTAGGTTTTTTTATACGCAATAAACTGCATGTAAGTTTACAATTTCAATTACTTTATGTTGTCATCTCCTATGGAAAAGCTAGTTCAGGAAGAACCTTGTGCAAGGAAAAGAAATTAAATGAATTAAAAAAGCCACAATGAACTCTTGAAAAATAAGTTAATCTATATTTTTTCCACATTTTTTTGAGAAAATTCTTGAATCCTTCCAAATTTTTCCCTAAATCAAATTGCAAAAAATAACACAAAAAATTAGGATTTCATTTTTACCTTAAAATCAAGAAAAACACTAACTCCTCTCCTCCTTTAAATCTGCCTTTGTGGCGGAGTGTCGGTCGGGACGCAAGTGGCTGGAGCGCGGGAAGCGGGGGGCCGGAGCGAGGGAAGCGGCCGGAAGGGGGAGGAAAAATGGGTGGTCCGGTTAGAGTTCGGGGTTATTGGGAGAGAGAGAGTGGAAAGGAGATGGATTTAATGAAGGAGAAGAAGAGGAGAGAGTTGGGTTTGGGAAATCGGTTGGAGTGAAAGAGATAGAGAAGATGATGATAAAAGTGGTATTTAGGTGTGCTCACTAGGAAAAAACAAGGGATTTTCTAAGGGGGGTGTGCGCACTAGGAAAAGTGGGCTCACTAGGACAAAACCTGTGCCCATCTAGAAATTCCCTGATGGTGACGATGACGAAGATGATGATGATATTTTTGTTGTCACGTGCGGTGTGCCTGCCGTTGCGACAGATGGTCTGGTCTGGGCTCGTAAGGGGATTGTTCCGTCGATCGTCGCGTTCATTCTTTTTTTTTTTTTTTTTTTTGGTTTTTTTTTCCTACCGATTTCTTAAATTTTGGATATTTTGATATTAGCATCGTAAATTTTTAATTTTCAATATTAATTATTCAAACAATTAAGGTACTCCATTTTAATCCCGTTGAAAATGTTCATTAGCTTTTTAGTCTATTTTTTCTGTTAATATCCTCATACCCTTTCTTAGTCTATTTTTTCTGTTAATATCCTCACCCCCTTTCTTACAGCCGTTCCCTTATCTTTCTTTCATCTTCCTTCTTTCATCCATTAAATATAGGGATATTTACTGGTTTGTCTCTCAAATCTTTATATATTATGATTTTACCTCCCAAATCTTCATATTTAGGATTTTGCCCCCCAAATCTCATAAGTTACAACAATTTAGTCTCCTTCTCTAACACAGTTAAATATTTGACCATTTTACCCCTCTTTTCGTCTTCTATTTTCCTCCTCTCTTTTTTTTCTTCTCTTCCTCCTCTCTTCTCCTTTTCTTCATTATTTCTCCTCTCTTCTTTCTCCAGTATTTAACTGTGTTAGGAAAGAGAGGAGAAGAGAGGAGGAAGAGAGGAGGAAGAAGATAGGAGAAATAATGAAGAAAAGGAGAAGAGAGGAGGAAGAGAGAAGAAGAAGAGAGGAGGAAAATTGAAGAGAAAAAGAGGGATAAAATGGTCAAATATTTAACTGTGTTAGAGAGGGGGACTAAATTGTTGCAACTTATGAGATTTGGGAGGCAAAACCCTAAATATGAAGATTTGAGAGGCAAAATCATAATATATAAAGATTTGAGGGACAAACCAGTAAATACCCCTAAAATATATTAGAATTTCTTTCCTTTTCTCTCTTTCTTTCTCTCTCTACCTCTCTCTCAAACTCTTCCTTCTTCAAAACTGAGCGTCCAAATCTTAAAACCCTAATTTATGAGCTCTAAGCAGAGGGTTCAAAAATTAAAAGGAATTTTTGAAGACTTAATCTTGATCCAGACAACTTCTGAGCTAAATAGCCTCCTCCAATGGCGATTGCAGACCAAATTCAAGCCTGAGTGGGGCTGGAGTGGTGGAGCTTTGCAATTGTGATTTGCTAGCTCGAAACTGGACTTGTAGGTAAGGAGCAAATAAGGGTTTTGATTTATTGGGATGTACTACATACAAGAGCTAAAGGAATCCCGAGTGTGGGCACTTCTGCTGGGTCAGGGATCCGAGAAATATCAAGGTACGGTTAAGAAAAATAGAATAACATTTCGTGCTCATGAAGAAAAAGATAGATCAGTCGGTGAAGGTGGTCAGCATTCTCATGTTAATCCTTGTTATTGTAGAGATTATGTAGTGTTGTGCTGTAAAAATTTTCGTAAAAATTTTCATATAACAAGTAGAAAGAAGTGTGCCCATAGAATTCAAGATGACATAACAGTGGTTGATCCACTATATAACTTTATTTTCAAATAACTGTTTTAAGTGTGTATGTATGATTTATCACTTGAGCAATATATAAATCATCCCTTGAATTCATAAATGAATTTAAGTTCAGATAAATTACAAATTTTGCTGGGTCCAAGGTCACAAATGTTGCTCAATAAGTACACCAATAAATTGCAAATGAATTTAAGATTGAAACACCACAACTAAGCTAAATTTAAACTTTATTAAATGAGTCTATCAGATTACCAACCAACACATATATATATCAAATCTGATTTAATCAGATCACAGTCATCATTAGATAAAAAGTGTGGTTTCCAATAAAAGATCATCAGATTGAGCGGACAAATATTACAAGCACGGCATCAGATTGAGCACAAGTTGTGCTTTCATCAGATATACAGCATCATACAACTATGATATACAGCATCAGATAGGTATACAAGTTATGCTTTCATCATATATAGAGCATCATTAGAAAAAGCATAATGATAGCATCTTTAGATATACTACATCATTAGCAGCATCATTATGTTGTTTTCGTTAGATATACAATATCAACTATGATATATAGTACAAAATGTCACCAGATATAAAATACACAAGTTAGAGCACAAACATCATTATGTTGTTTTACCGCATTGTGCTTACAGATAAAACACACAAATTATGGTGTTATACACCTCTAATATACAACTCAAAACACACAAGTTGTGCTTTAAGTACATCTCTAGGATGCAATATGTTTCAGTACACCATATTGTTCATGAGAATCATCAGTACACATGAAAGATTCAATACACTATGTTCCCAGAAACTGACAGCATGTTTGCTCATAACTAGTACATGTTGTTTCACAAATAAATACAATGGGGTCACTATGGGGGAAATGAGGTGGTTTGGGATTGCTGGGTTGCTAGTGGTGGGCACTGGGATCCTAGAGTTTCAAAAGTTGTGCTTTAGCTTCCTCTAGGCAGATTTGAACTTGAGATTTGCCACGAGATACTTCTAGCCACATTGGGGTTAGTTGTCATCTTGTTGGATCCAAGATCTATATTAGGGTGGACCCATGGCCTATGCACAACAATTTTCTATTGAAGCCTAGGGATACGCTGCCATAAGCAATACATACACACAAGTTAGTGTGCTTTGGCCTCTGTATGTACCAAATCTAAATATGCAAGTATTTAAATTACCTTGGAACAGTCATGCCTACTTGCCTTGGATTTGTAGATGATCCTCTGTATACGCTGCCATAAGCAATACATACACACAAGTTAGTGTGCTTTGTCTTCTGTATGTACTTAATCTAAATATGTAAGTATTTAAATTACCTTGGAACAGTCATGCCTACTTGCCTTGGATTTGTAGATGATCCTTCACCTGGGAATAGCCCACTCCCATGAACCCTGATTCCTCTTCCTCTGCTGGCAATAACTCTCCTCCTAGGTAAATTTGTGCAACTACATACTGACATACTAACTTAAGGACCACATTCTATGCATTTGGTTCTCCATCCCTCTGAGGGGTGCCCCATACCTCTAACAGGTGCCACCTTCCTCCTCAAAGATATCTTACTCACCTCCACCCTAATAATCTTTTGGTTTCCACATTCATATTTTTTCCTACCCGTTCTTCATATGTTTTTCCAATACCCATTGAATCGTAATATTATTTCAACCACACTCACATTCATTCAGCCAAAACAAACCATAATTCATATTGATACTCATATCTCTACCCACTGTACTACAAAATTAATCGTAAAAGGAAAATCAAGACAATAACACACACTGGAATGGAAATACTTACAACAGTAAGCTTAACATGACAGTAAGATTAACATGACAGTAAACTTAACATGTCACGAGCACTAAAATGACAAATCTCAATAGAAAGCTAACAAAGCATCCTAACCCTAACTAAGCAATGTCATATCACTAATAAATGTGAACCAGGACATTAAACTTAACAAAGCATTCTAACCCTAACTAAGCAATCCTAAGCCCTAATGCATTCAAACGATATGGACCAAAAAAGTGTACTGTCTCTTGTATGGAAGACATGATTTGCCAAATAAATAGCTTTTGCTCAACGCTGATCAATAATAGAAGCAACAGTTTCTAATATCTTTTAGCACAATGAAACTGATAGATTCGCAGCATTCATATCCTGTAATTACACCTCACAAGCATAAATGCAACCATAACTTGCTTCCTTGTGCTCTTACAGTCTCTACCACCAGAAAATGTTACTTCGGTGACCTGAAGCTTCAACAAACTTCAGGAAACTCAAAGAATTTGTAAACAGTTCCGAATAGGAATTGGCAACTTGAGCAGAAAAAGGAAAATAGCAAATACTACGTTATCTGAATCCAAATTTGTACAGGCTTTTAAACAAATATAGCTAGAAAGAATTGAATTATATCACCATCAGTTGTCCAATTGACAGAGTAAAGCAATTCAATAATTATATAGGAAACCCAAACAAGCATTGCCGTCATCCAAGCAATCTATCCAGATCAAGAAGAGCAACACGAGCTCTTCTGATTGACAGGTTGACCCCTGATCTGCACTGTAGGGGGCCTGGCGTTGTTCACTGCTGGTTGGCTTGCCATCCTGAAAGTAGCAAATTACATGTTAATCTACCTTTTCCATAAAAGATAATAATAGAAAATATTGTGTGCAAAAAGATGATATCTCGGGCAGTAAATAAAAACCACAGAAAATAGTGCCAGTTGTGGATTAATAGCTGTTGAAACCAGGTTCAGAAAAGGGAAAAACGAATATATAATTCACTTCGCTAGGATGGAATTCAAACCTTTCAAAGGAATCCAAGATGATGAAGAAAATCGAAATATCATTGTGTACTAATGATATAACAAAACAAAAACATTAGCATAAAATATTACCTGTTCTTGATGTCTGCAGCCATAGCCATGAAGGCCTGTTCCACATTGGTGGCATTCTTGGCACTAGTCTCCATGAAAGGGATGCCAATTTCATCAGCAAAAGCCTAATTACCAAAAATATTATCACAGGACGGGTCAAAATGTGTTGCTGCATACATAAATGCATAAGCTAAGAGCACATAAAATAGAGAATCAGCTGTCCAAACCCCAACATGCAGAACAGTGAACTGGTTTTCGAGAATAAAATCATAAAATAGATAGAGACCGTAAAACTATTTGTTATACCAGTAATGATTCTAAACAAATCTGCAAATCGAAGGCCCAGTAAATATGGAAAAAGGAAGAAGAAAAAGGGCTGGCTAATCTATCTCAGCACAACCAATAATACCGATCATTGTGTAAAACAAAAAAATATGGATCACCTTAGCTGTCTCATAGGATACGACTTTGTTTGCAGTAAGGTCACACTTGTTCCCAACCAGAAGCTTGTTGACATTTTCACTTGCATAACGGTCAATCTCATTCAACCATTGCTTGACATTATTGAAGCTCTCTTGGTCTGTCACATCATAAACCACCTACCCAAAGCCAGAAGTTTATTGTGAAGAGTTACTTAGAATGATCTTAAATTCCCACGCAGCAAATTAAACGAGAAGGTAAGATAACTGTGCAGAAACTAAGAGCTTACAATGATCCCATGGGCACCTCGGTAGTAGCTGCTGGTGATAGTTCTGAACCGTTCTTGTCCAGCAGTATCCCACTGTAATACAAAAAGAGGGAAAATATAAATAATAAGGGGGAGAAAGAGAAAAACTTAATATCATCTGGAACAAGAAAAAACTAAGGAAGTCACACAGTAATAATTTCACAAATCTCATAATATGCTCTATGAGGTCAGGATGTTTTGCTGATCCTTGACCAAACAAGTTCAAAGACTCGAAACCAACAAAGTTCATGCCAATCACCAGAAATTTCACTTGCTAACTTATACCATGTACATAAGCGCCTCAACAGCACAATTGGTGTAAAACTTAGCAGTTGCCACAAAAAACATGCCAATAAATACCACCTTCCTATATGTGATACCTTCACATATTCATCCTTCTCAATCTCCTCTCTACTCTCCCCCCATCTTACGACTTATCCTATCTGTTTTTCTCTCTCCATTTCCTTTATTTCTTAGCTATAAGATAAAGCTTATTATACAAATTGAGCCTTCTTTTGGGATTAAGCTTAGGATTGCTATAGATTTCACTTCGAATTAGGTCATTATATTAATATTTCCAGAATTTGGATTCTTTATCTATATATTAATGTTTCAAGATATTGGCCACACAAGATCTATAGCAACACATTTTTACGCTTTTTCACATTTTTTTTTATCTCAATGTACCTTTCTGGTTCCTTATTATGTCACTCATTGTCCCGCAGAATACAAATAATTTAAGCCATGTTAAACTAGTGTTATCCAAGAATGATAAAATGCAGAAGTAGGTTAGTTTCAGTTAATTGGACAAAAGGATCTAACTTTCCATTTTATTTCCTTGATATTTAATCTTATCTTATAAAATAAGGTGTTTGCCTTTCAAATCCTTGGCCTTTCTTCGAAACTTGACTAGAATGATCTATAGTTCATGGATATGGAAGCAACTATCTGATTCCAACATTGACACAGTTGTCAGCATGTTCTCTGAAGTTTAGCCACAATAACATATCGAAATACAAATTTCTTTTCATAAGGAAAATAATCACCCCCAGCCATTTCGTTTCAGTACTTCACCATCCTTAGTCCTTGATTATTAAAGATTTACGAAAATGCTTTTTATAAGGACTCTTAAAAATAATCATTTTCATATAACCATCAGTTTTACTATTTTATCAATATATGTGTCTTATCAAAGAACTTGTACATTAGTCATGCTACTTTTTAAAAAGCAAATTAGCAGTAATATTGAATAATGTGATACATGGATTTATGGTAGTCTATATTAATAGGGGTAATTTTGTGTCTACAGTTTTAGGACATTTATGGCATTGGAATTCTTCTTAAATGATAGCCTCCACATAAGTAATTTTGATGCTAGCCTTTCACACAATGGCACCTACTTAACCACCTCCCCCCCCCCCCCCCCACAAAACCACACACACACACACACAAAAAAAAAAAAAAAAAAAAAAAAAAATCAGAAAAAAAAACACCCACCCACCCGAACAGCCAAAAGAAATTGAACAGCTTAACACTTCATATTTTCTAACAATTGATGACATTGAAGATTGTAATTTTGTCTACGAAAGTTTGGTGGTAGTCTAAAATTCCCATAAAATTTATAAATGATGCAACTTTAAATTAAAATCAACCAGGTAGGCCACGATTTATTGATGTAAACTGAAATATGTAAGCTAAACTGTTAAAAAGTTTAGAAACCAAGCATCAAAACAAATAAAATGACACATTAAGTCATTGAAACTTTTGAACATAAACTTGGATGTACGAATTGGGTTAACTTATAATATTTGATGATGTTGAAGGTTCTTTCTAAAATGTTTGGCAGTAGTTTACAGTTTTTAGAAGATGTACATCCAATGTAACTTTAACAGGAAATCAAACATGTCACTCATGACTTGATGGAAGATGAGTTGTAGGTTAAAGCTTATAAGACAACCATAAAATAACGATGAATTGAGCTGTTGAAAAGATTTGAATATACAGTCTCATTATGTGTGATCCAAGAGCGCATAACACAATCGGATTATTTTGCGATTAAATGAATTACGTAGAAAATAAATGTTTAGTATTATATTAATTAATAATACAATACATATCTACAAATATTTTAAGAGAAAATACAACAAAATGATAGAAAATAAATGTTAAAATTACCCAAAAATAGTACCTCATTCTCTTTGCGGTAATCAGAATCATAATTGAATCTTTTACAAATGGAAACTTTTTCTATTATAGAAACGAATAGGTGCTATGCGCAAAAGCATAGAAACATAGCATCCAAGTGTCACAAAAAGGTATGCTTGTCCCACCTGTTGACAATTGAGGAGGGCTTAGCCTCTCCTTCTGTCACTCCTCCCGGGGCAGAGAAAGAAAGATGAGGAAGAAAAAGATGAGAAGAAAAGGAAAACAAAAAAGAAATACAGTAAACACAGAACTTCCACCGGGTGGAGATCAGCAGCAAGCAAGCGGGTAACATCCTGGACCCATTAATACAGAGATTGAAAGTTGCTCCAAGTGAAATGGGTTCAACTCTGACCCATAAAGGTTGAGCTAGTCTAATCTGAACCAGAGCTAGCTAATTCGTCAAGTGGAATCAAAATTCACTTGTAAACTATGCAGGCTGACTAAAAGGGTTCTATCCTTTCTTAAGCCCTGATTTTGACAGCTAAATGAAGAGTACAGAATGTGTAAAAAGATGAGCAAAAAGAAGCCTGGTTCAATTCAAGGTAAGCCCATCTTCTTCCCCATTCTCTTTGATTCTCTCTGTCCTCAAATCCTTTTCGCTCTTTTAAAATTTTGATTCCTGCTACTGGATGAATGAATCAGGTGACAACCATGACATCATCGAAGAACTTAAGAAAAACAAAAGGACGAGGAGGAAAGGGGAAGAGTCAGAGAGAGAAAGTTGGGATGGGTCTGATGGAGAAATAAAGAGCTTTTTTCCTTTCCTTTTTAATTTGGATTGAGGGTCGGAGCCATTTCCAAGCGGGTGGTCAAGCCTATAATAATTGTTCTAAATAAATAGAACAATCGTATGCATGTTTTTTCAGGTGTGCAGGCACATAACCTGCATAGCCCCAAATATGTGGTTGTCCACATGATTAGGGTGAATGATCCACATCTGATGCAGTCTGGACCCGCAATAGCATATGTGGCCACTCTCACAGCCGAATAAATGTGTTTTTGAACATTGTTTGAATGCAAACTTAGAACTTGGAAGTGCGAATATGATAAGAGAAAAGTAACACTGTCGAAAAACAGGATTTTTATTTGTCAATTTTAATTTTAAAAGGTTTTAAATTTAAAATTGTAGCATGCAAAAAACATTCATGCCATGCACATGCAAAAAACGAGTAACGAAATATTTTAGCAATATGACATATTAAACTTGTCCTCGCCGTCACTCTTCTGTGATAATTCAAAACCTATTTAAAGAAGTCAACTCCTAAGTACCACACTTCTCCAACAACTAGTTTAAGGAACTTTTTGGTATCTAGATTAATCAAATACCCCACAAAAAGAAGAAAAGAAAAAAAATTCCAGCTATTAGATAATTAAATTATGATTAAAAATAAGGAGCTAAGAAAAATAAGCAAATTGCCAACTAAAATTCACCCAAAAAGCCATCAGGGTTGCCACAAAGAGCAAGAGAAGGTGTTCTTGATATTTATCTCCCCTTCGCTATGTTTTGGGTATTATGAGTCAAGAAGGCAGGTTTTGTTAAGATGCTAAAAAAAGGAAGCAAGATAAATACGAGCAAAGAATGGTTAGGTTAGCTCTCTAGCATTTTACCTATGATTTATAAACACAGGCACGAGTGCCATACTTCCACATGGACACATAGAATGTAGGACATGGGTCAATATCCTAAAACGAGGACACATATATATATATGAGAATTTCTCGAAAAAAGACACATGAGATTGTTGGATGCGTGCTGCCAACATAGGAAAATTTCCTGTGCCAGCAGCAAAAGATACACCTTTCTCCATTAAAAATCATGATCCAACCCTATCAACTTTATCTACATCGTCTTAGATTCCTTAAGACAATGGATTTTAGAGTTCATTTACCCTACCAACCAGTGGGTTTTAAATGAAATACTTTTGCAAGCAGTACATGTCATTGTATCCCTCGATGGAAAGTCAAATGATCCCTAGAACCCATGAATTTCAGTCCTAAAGCACCTAAAAAGGTATAGATCATAAGGATAAGAAAGTTTGAGCACCCAATTCTATTGAAAAAAAATTGGTTATTTTAATTTCTTGTGCTTCCAGTACAGATATATTATTCTCAAATAGGTATATTTAAATAATATAAGTATCGGGTTATTCATATATGCAAGAAGCTAGAATAGTACTACGATCTATACATTTAGTTAATTGGCATAACAAATGCTTGTACATTTTCTTGAGGTGAGTAAATGTCTGCACTTCTATAAGTGACGGACAAGGATGGATATACGTGTCTTGTCAAGCAAAGCCAATTTTTGGTTGGGGGCTAACCTACTCGTACACTTCATGGGGTTTAATATATCTAATTAACAAATGTGAATAACCCACTACTTATATTTATTATAGAATTTTACTAATATTACAGAAGTTCCACTCAGTATTTGGTAACAGCTAAGAATTTTGATTAATATACAAAAAATTTGCATTATCTACTAGCTAATGCATAGCACAAAAGTGGAACAAATGATTTGGCTTTCAGAACTAACAAAATTCAAAAAATAAAATTAAAAATAAAATTAAAATTTAAAGTAGGAAATTATTATTTTTAAAAAAAAAAACATAAGATCTCAAAATATACTCCAGCTCAATCAATTAAATGTCTACTGATGATTAATTTAGGGCTGGTTCATAATGAGGCCCCACCAACTAGCTTAATGCTAATGTTTATTCTTTGTTTAAAGCACTGATTTTGACTGATCACCTTACAAGTAGGGGGAATTCAGAACAAGCTGCAAACTGCTCATCATAGTTTACGTGAAGGAGGTGCACAGATTGACTAGGAATGATGATAATAAGATCATAAGGGAATTCTAAACTAATATAATACTCAGTCATACTAAAGGAGGCACTCATCAAAATCCAGAATACTTACAATCTGCAGTTTAATAGTTTTCCCATCCTGCTCCACAGTACGTATTTTCTACAAGGAAAAGGGTAATGTCAGTAACTTATTAGTTTCAAAAAGAAGCTTAATAACTTTAAATAAAAAAGTATATACTTACAAAATCAACTCCAATGGTACTGATGTAACTCTCTAAATATGAATCATCCTAACAAATGGAACAACTGATTATGGTCAAATCCACATAAACATGGCATTTCCAAGCTTACAATAATTCATTAAGATCCTACTGAATTCACACTACAAAAACCATACTTTTAATTTCCCTCAAAATGAAATTTATGAGCAGACAAGTAGTTCAGAACCACACATGCATGTGCATACAAATATTACTTATGATTATACAAAGAGATATGTATTGAAATAGAAATTTAACAAATGAACTAGGCTTCTTACTGCAAATCGCAAAAGGAGACAAGATTTACCAACACCAGAGTCTCCAATGAGCAAAAGTTTGAACAAGTAATCACTGCAAAAGAAGAAATCTCATAAGATTCCAATGTAGGAAAATCAAGTTCTATTGGTTAAAGTCGGATAATGGCAACCAGATAATTCTATGACAGCAAACAGATGTGAATATAATGGTAAATCATACGTTAAAAAATAAATGCAACCTCTCATTAGAAATTTTATAATAAATGTCAATCAAATTGAAACCAGGATAAGCAAGTATAAATATCGCAACATGGTAACATGGTACACAATGGAAGGTAAAAACCATACAACTATACTCTTTTGATGAATTGATTCAATAGGTGATACCAATTGTACATGTATTGGCTTAGAAACTAGTTTTTTTCTTTTTAATTTGATGCCAAATATTCAAAAATTAACTACTAACTAACATTATTAATAACGTTCGTAAATGGACCGGATATTGGTATTACCATATTCGTATTCGCTTTTTATTTGAGATACGAAACAAATACAGATATTGTTCAGATGTTGAATTTCTTATCCATATTTGACAAAACTGATAGGATCTAGATATTAAGCGGATATTATTAATTATAAGAATAGTTTTGAAGGAAAAAGTATACTTTTTATTATTGTCTATACCACCGAAAAAGTACTTTGCGAAATAGTAAGTCAACTTTATTTCCACACATTTCAGATAATTGGATATCTATCCAGACATGTCAGATACAGTTAGTACCATCGATATTCATATCATACTTTTATTGAGTGAATATATATTCATATTCATCAAAATATAGAAATGAAATCGAATACTGATAGGATTATTTGAATTTGCTTACAATCCTATTATTAACTTGTGACATCCAACACGCGTATGACAACAAATGCATCAGTTTATTAAGACTCAGTTAATACTCCCTCCCTTCTCACTCTCCCCCACCATTAGCACTTGGCTTCAAAACCTATCTTGTGTTCAAGATTTTTGTGACATCTTTAACATGCGAGTTTAATAGTACCTATATCCACTCATAATCACTTGCAACAAGGCTCACTCAACTAGCTTCATAATGTTACAAAATAGTTTCCAACAAACGCAGCTATCAATTATCAAACAAGAAGAACATTACACAGCATGCTCTCATCAAACAATTGGAATTCAAAGTTCAGTGTATTTCGCAAGTCTAGAGAACAACAACGCATACATAATAGTCATCTCCACATAGACCCAAACAAAATAGCAATTCGCATTAGCACGAGCTTAATTTGACCAAATTGAAGAACAAAATCTCATCCAAACAAGAAATTGCAACAATAATCGAACATACCATAATTAAACAGACAACATAAAGCTCAATTCAAGCAAAATTACCATCCCCAGGGCCAGATCTAGAATCAAAACACCAGATCCCCGTTCTATAACCATCTAAACCCTACTCGATCCACCCGATCCAAGGTTTTCAGGAAAAAAAATCAGCCCAAAGCCCCTAGATCTCCTCAACTACGCATCGGATTTAGCGAGATCCGACCACAAAACTCACTGATGATCGGAGGTTTGGACCTAAATACAACTATTTTACGATGAAATTCATGGATAAAGATCAATTGGACTTACTATTCGGGATTCATGCCGAGAGGTGTTTGAATATTCCGGCGTTACTCCGACTGGATTTCGCCGGAAAATAGAATGAATGAGGCGACGAATTTCTTCTCTCGAAGGAAGAACTCAAATTGGAGTTGGGGAGAGAGAGAGAGATCCCGAGACCGCGGCGAGGGGCAGAAATAAATAAGGGAGGAGATTGCGAGGAGAGAGAGAGAGGGAGGGAGGGAGAGAGACGCAACGTCAGGTCTTAGACACCACGTCCAAGAAGGGGAATTTCTAAATGAGCACGTCACTTGTCTCAGTGACACAACTCCTAAATAAATTAGGAGTTTGCCTTTATTACATTGCTTCTTGTACTAATCGAAAATTAATCTCCCGAATGCTTTTAAAACTTTTGGGGACTAAACCCCACTAATTTCTAAACGGTTTGGACACCGCTCAGTACTAATATCCAACCCAAAACAAATGTGCTTACTAATATCAATGATTTGCAGAGAATTTCCAAATGAGCACACCACTTTTCGTAATTTAGATTTTATAATCTTTTCTTTTCTGCCTACTGAATTTTTTTTATTGTTTGCTAGTGTTGTAAATTATAATTTGTATTATTACAAATAAACTTCAGTAATAAAGTTCTACAATTTGTATTACTATATTTAAGTAGGAAGTCGCAAGTGCTAACTAGAGTAAAAAAAATAATTTTAATTTCTTATTTGGAAGAGTTATGAGAAGTACTATAATTTTGCAATAATATAATTATTATTTGTATATAATAATCATAATTTGTCATACAGACTTTTTTTTTCTCAACTGACACTGCTATAAGTACGTAAGTAATTATAGTTGCAAAGTTTTACAACTGCAAATGCAACCAAATAGGTAAAAAAAAAAAAAAAAATACTTGCATATAAAAACACATGCAACATATTCGATCTGGTTTGATTCTCTTTTGGTTCATGTAGCCTACCCCAAATACTTGGGATAAACGGGAGTTTCCAAAGGAGCACACCATCTTTCCTAGTGACCTACTTAAGAACAATTTGGATTGAAAGTGCGAACCAAAAATACACTATTAATCATTAGGAAAAATGGTGTGCTTCTTTAGAAACTCCACCACTTTACACACTTGGAACTCTACAAAACAGCCCCATATAAAAAAAAGCAAGAATATTTTGAATTTAAAAATAATTTTAATTTTTAATTTATATTTTTCAATAAAACAGCCCAAGACCTGTCCCTTGTTTTCTCATATGCAACAAAGGACATGTACTCTAAACGCTTTAAATTTTAAGCACTTCATCGCTCACGTTTAATGCCATTAAATATACGCCCCGTGTGAAAGTCAAAACCTCATAAAAATTTTACTCTGAATCTTTGAATTGCCCGTAAAATGGGGAAACTTCTAAATGCGCACCGCATTTTATTTAGTGAGCACCACATCCTATGGTAAAGTGATTTCCAACATAGGGGAAAACGGTGCTCACTAAGTCAAGTGTGGTGCGCATTCAGAATTTCCCGTAAAATGGGGAGACTTTTACTAATTAACAAAAAAAACCAAAAAAGAGAAGTACAGCAAAAGTGATAAGATTAGCCATGTGAAAGCCAGCACACGAACGTAAACCATCCAATGCAAAAATAAACAGTTGGGATATTTACAGATTTGTCCTTTATATCTTTATAAATTATGATTTAGTCCCTCAAATCTTCATATTTAGAATTTAGTCACAATAAATTACTACAATTTAGTCCCTCCGTTAGTTTTTCCATCCAAATAAACGGCAGAATTTAATTTTTACTTTTTTAAATAATAAAATAACTTAAATACCCCCATGAAGAAAAATGTGGAAAAAATAGAGAGATAGAGGAGAAGAAAAAAGGGGGAAGCCAATGAACCCAATGAAGAAAAGGAGAAGAGAGGAGATAGAGAGAAGGAGAAGAGAGTTGAGAAGAGAGTAGGAAGAGGGAAGGAGAAGAGAGGAGGAAGAATGAAAAAAAAGAGAAGAGAAGAGGAAGAGAGAAGAAGGAATTAAGGAGAGGTAAAATAGAAAAATCAGGTCAAAAAATAAACTGGGCTAACGGAAGTTAGGAAGATGACTAAATTGTAGTAACTTAGAAGATTTGGGGGACTAAATCCTAAATATGAAGATTTGGGGACTAAATTATAATTTATAAAGATGTAAGGGACAAATCTGTAAATACTCCTTATTTTTGTAAAACTATTGAGCTCAATTAACATGAGAAAGTAACAAGCCCACCTGGCCACCTTCCAGAAAAATGAATCATTTTATCGATATCAACACTCAAAGTACACTAACATTGATGACGGTGTATCAGTGACCATCAAGAACAAGACACAGACACAATATGAAGCAAATGGTCCATAAATAGTACATGCGAAAGAGCAAGACGCTTTATAATGGAAGTGTCCGTGCTATATATAGAAGCATCCTCACATCGTTGGCAAAATTTTCTCAATGGATGCCCAGCATCGTATTTCAAATTTCGTTGGTTGATGCTCGCCAGCATGGAAAACTACTCTACCAATTTCACAGCATCTTCTTCATGGTCGGCCTGAGAGGCTGGTATTGACTGTTGGAATGTTCTTATGAAATTATATTGATACTGTTGAAAGATGTTGTTTGCCTGTGTATACACAAAAAATATCACCAGGTATTAGCAATGTTTTCATGAAGAGAGAGAAGTAAATAATGTTTGCAACAAGAAATGCTTCAAGATATTGCTCCACATACTTCTATAGAACCGTCATCAGAACACTCCAGCATATTGTATTGTTGTCTTTGTTTCAACCATTGTTGTTGCCCCTTAATTTTACTCGTTTCCGTAATTTGCTTTTTAAACTTTTGATTAAATATATTTCTTGATTTATTTTATTGTGTTCTGCTTGAATAAATGTATATGTTATTGAATGCCCTTACATGCTCTTCCGTTTTTGCTAGATAGTTGACATCAACGACATCACAATCACCTCTAATGTAGATATTACATACATGGCATACATATATTGTGCTTAATATGAGCTCGTGCCCCTGATATACCATCCGAGATTTGCTATTTGATAATAAAAACACTGTTAAAACCTTGTGGATGAGCGCATATATATTAGAAAAATATATTTCTTAACAGATTGGTAAGGCAGAATCTAAGGCTATCTTCAGCACCAAAGAAGCACTCGGTAGAGTTGTTTAGTGTTTAGACTTAACCCTAAAGGGTCACCTGTTTGAATCCCACAAATTAAAAAAATAAATTTATTAACAATTGGGTTGATTTGACCTCAGATTTGCATTCTTATTGGTTGTAATGGGTGGTTAATTTGTTGTAATGACTTATCACCGAAGAGTAGATATGGACATGGGATACAGTAAATTTTTAAGAAATAAGACTCAAATATGGGGTAGGAATGGGAAAAAATAAATTCAAATTTAGTAATGCATGTACAAGACAGATACAATATGATGTCATACAAGGATAAGTCAAATATGAAAATTTTATGATACTAATACATTGTAAATACAACATCAATAATACTATACATGTATAAGTGTGTTATTGTCTAATGTCTCAGATATGTGAAATATTTGCATATTGGCTAAATTAATAACTAAGTGCATAATCATATTCTTTACAACAAAAGCCATATTATGAATGTAAGCGTATGCAAAATAAATCAAGTAGAATAGTGAATCCATCATTCATAAATTCAATTTTTAGCTTTCTAGTTCTGGGTACATCTCCAATACGTATTAAAGTCCCTTTCACTGTACCAAAACCCTCAAGTTGTGGTGAAGGTTAGAGTAATATATTCATACCCTAACGCACCCCCATAGGTTGAGCGTCCTTTTATGTCGAAACCTGAGCTTTACTCAACGGTCTTCAATTCTTTAAAATATCACAATTAAATGCACGTTAGCTGATATTTGAACCTGAATTGTTCTAATGTCATATTGAAAGTATCTTGTATACACTAAGACTCCGAAGTTGTGGCGAGAGTTGAGAGTTATATATTTCTAATAATACATTTGCAATACATTTAGAATACATTGCAAAATTTGGATACTTCAAAGAAAGTACCTAAGAGTATCACGCCAAGTACCAATATGTCAAAGCAACAGATATGTATCTGGCACAGGTACAGCTCCTCCTCCAAATAATTGATGCTATATAGTGGCTTCTAAAGAGAACTAATAGCATGCTTGTGTGGACTTTACATTTTGTAACTATTAACACATCGAGGACTTTGTATTGTAGAATTGCACACTTAAATCACACCAATAGTTTTCATGATTTATCATTTGAAGTTTCAATTGATGATGGTAGCACAATCATAAACCCTTTCAACTTTGACCTCTCCTTGCATTTAGAACACAAATATACACGATCTCTCTCCCGCCCTCCAGTACATAGCCTCCCTCCTGTCCATTAGTCCTTTGTTTAGTATTAAGATCGCACTTGCTAATCATCTAATTTCTATATACTCTAAAGTTTCTTAAAAGAAAAATCTACTATTTTTTGTAAACTATGAGAAGAAGTTACAGTTTGAACATAGAACCAGTATCAGTTCGTAGGCATGAAGATGAGAAAAAGAGTCTATGTTATTATTCAGCCACTAGACTAGCTTCGCAGTTCTACAGTGGTTTTAGTAATTGATAATTAATATCTCAATTTCGTTGACAAAATTCTACTCGTAAAGGTAACCACCAAACTACTTCTGATGAGAGAACGCACACAAATAAGATGATATGCTACCATTGTAGGATTATGATTGTCGAACTTGTTTGAAAGATTGGAATTTTATTCGTCAAACCAAACAAAAGCACCCAGAATTTGAATCCAGCTATGTTAGAAGCATCTGTAATTGTTATAAGATGATGTTCACGTATCACTAGTCCACAAATCTAAATAATGGACTTTATTGGGATAGTATTTGCTAAAAGCACTCTCTGACAATTATAGTAAAAAATAATAAACTAGAACAAGATAGTGTAGAATACATCATCAATGCACAAAGGTTCTTAGCATAAATAATTGGGGTTTAAAAAAAGCCTTTTTCATATATTGATCAAATTGACTAAAACATGTATTTTTGCGTGCCTTTGCCTATATCAAATGGAGTCAGTGAAGAACATAATGAAATATATTCCATAGTAACGTTTTAGTGTACTTATCCAAACCAAAGATTTTAGTTGCCAGCATCACAAGGATCATGTACATACTCATTTAAATGTGGTGAGCTAACCAAATTGAGCCAAGCTTAAAATGAGCAAGCTGAGCTTGAACTCTACCTCATAAATAAACACAATTCCAGCACGAAAACTCATGGATGACCTCACAAACAATCAATGCTAGGCTTCTTCGCCTTGATGTACAGCCCTACTACAACATTATGCACTAGTATGTATGAAACTTGACTCTATTTTCATTATACTAGAATATTCACTTAATTATATTAATGGAAGCTTACATGTCCAAGTTGTCATGACTAAGGAGATGCTTTTTGAGGCCTATAAAACATTATTGCAGTTGAAAACTCCGATAGTGTAATACTACAAGTTGTGATGACTAAGTAATATACTAGTGTTTGTTATAAATTCAATCAAAATTTACAAAAGAGCAGAAGGTACCCGATACATTTTAGTTGCTATCGGCGGGTAAGAGTTCCATAGCCCTTAAAGCTTATTCCACGCTATTGTCAGATGCAGACTCACTTACCTATCATCATATTTATATAAAACAATAAATAGATGCATAACAACTTTCTAATTCCATAGCAAAATTAGAACGCAATTGTAGTACTTCAATTGCCATCATGTTTACGACTTTTGGAAAGTTAACTCACATACAAAATCCTGCTATGACCGAGTGTTTTGGATATTGTAGAAGGAAAAGGATGCGCCACTATAATCAACAAGTGATATGAAGCATAATCAGTCAATAACACTTTAAAGAAATATAAAACATTCTCCAAAAGTTATATAACCCATATAATGACCTCTGAAGAAGCAGAAATATCATTTGGTGAATAGTCCTTGTTGGTCATGAACTTGCTGCAGTTACCTTTGGTAAACAAACCATCTCTAGAGAGATCACTATCTGATGCCAGGTACGACACCTCCTTCACGATCCTATTCCAAACATCTAGTAGAGATTTCACGAAGCAAGCGCTTAGAGCAGCAGTCATCGCTCGTACACAGAAGAACTGTGATAGCTTCACGATTTAACTATGGCTCGAGGACTTTGCAGCTTCCTCACCAATAATCCCCACAAGAGCATCCCCCATTACTAAAATGATGGAATCTAGTGTTGTCCCTCAGTACAATTTTTCTTCCTTCGACCAAAGAAATGAACTTGGCAGCATTATGACAATCACCACAAACTCTAAGATTCTTGAACACCCGAATTGTGCTACATGGAGAAGTTTTCAGCAGCCCAAAAGCGATAGCTAGCTTCTCGCTGTGCCTCATCAGCAACCTCTCCTTCTGATCCACTTCCACATCTTGCAATACAAAACTGATATCTGGAACATAGCCTGCCTGTTTAATCCTGTCCTCCAACACATCCAACTTTTCGTGGATCAAGTCCAGCTCGGGATGAACTCGGTCTCCCGATCTGAACTCATGCACAGTGTCCTTGATTTCTATCCAACTATAGCCAGGTGTCTTTATCACCACATTTTCTTTCATCTGTTTCCTTACTCTAGCAACGTCGTTCCACATACTCATCGAGGCATATATATTAGCAAGCTGGACATAGGCCCCCGCACCCTGTGGATCGAGTTCAATTAACTTTGCTGCGCCAAATTCTGCAAACTCTAGGTTCTTGTGAACCCGACACGCACCCAAGAGGGTTCCAAATACAGATGGATGGGGTTTGAAAGGCATTGATTGGATCAAAACCATTGCGTTTTCAAGCAAGCCAGCTCGACAGAGAAGGTCAACCATGCAAGAATAGTGGTCCACTTGAGGAGTCACACCATACATTTTCTCCATTGTCTCAAAATATTGTATCCCAAGCTCGGCCATCCCAGCATGGTTGCAAGCAGTCAAGACAGCAATGAAGGTGATCTCATTAGGTTCCACCGCTTCTTGCCTCATTTCATCAAACAATTTGATTGCTCTTTCTCCATGCCCATGTTGGGCATATCCAGATATCATTGCATTCCAAGAAACTACATCCTTTTTGGCCATTGTATAAAATAGCTTACGAGCATCATCTAAGTGTCCACACTTGCAGTACATACTCACAAGTGAAGTCTGAACTGTTACATTGAGACTCAATGGCAATTTGGAAGCCCACTGATGTATCTGCCTGCCCAAATTCAATCCCGAGAGGTTGCTGCATGCCAATAATGCACTGCTAAGTGTCGACTGGTTCGGCTGTACCTCAAGTGATCCGATCATCAGTCTAAACAGTTTCAGCCCTTCCTCCGACTGCCCATTGTTGATGAACCCAGCTATTATGGCATTCCAACTGACCTGATTCTTAACCGTCATGCTACTGAAAATCTCTTGAGCCTGCCTGATCTTACCTGAAATCATGGTAAAAAATACAAGGTTCTCAAACTATGTTGCAACAAAAACGATTCAGAGTTTCGCAAATATTCCAAAAATGAAATGCAAAGTTATTGTCTTTACAGTCTAGTGCACATTGAAATAACAACAAATGTCAATAACAAGTAATTAGTATATGTATGAGTTACCAAAAAGGAAAAAAAAAAAAAAAAAACTGCAAAAGTACAATTTTTAACTCACAATTCACAACATTTCTATTCCTGAATAACTTTCAACAAAATAGATTCGCAGTATGGCAACTTCCTTTGTATGATCGTCCTTTTATTACTTTTGAATGATCGGTTCTCTCGACTGTAAGGGACTTTTATGTACTCTACATATGTATGTTATGTTTCGGTTTTTAATGGAACATGGTGTTTATGCCAAAAGGGAAAAAAATAATATTGATTCAAAGATAAACTGATAAGCAATTCAGGTAAGAGAAAAACTAAGTTTAGATGTCAGCAGATATCTATCTAGTCGGAGTTCGAGTTTAAATCCTATATATAGGAGTAACATACAAATGCAGTGAGTAAAAACAATTAGTTAAACGAAAGAGACACCATGAAAGGGCGAGCACTACCTACCTAAGCTCATATACCCAGATATCATAGCCGTCCGCAGCACGACATCATCCCTATCCGGCGCCTGCCCGAAATACTCCTCCGCCAGCTCCATCTCCCCGGCCCGCGCCAGCCCCGACACGACCGCATTCCACGAAACCGAATTCCTCTCCCTCATCCTCCCAAACACCTCCCTAGCCTCCTCCACCCTCCCAACCCGGAACAACCCGGACACCATCGCATTCCACGTCGCAATATCTCTAACGGGCATCGATCGAAACACCCTCCAGGCGCCAATGTAGTCAGAGTTGAGGAAGTGGCATGATATCAGAGTGTTGTAGGAGACGATGTCTGGGCTGGGAATTTCGTCGAACAGCTTGAGTGCGTCGCGGAGGCGGCCGGGCTGATGGGCGAAATGGGCGAGGAGGGAGTTGTAGGTGACGGTGGTTCGGGTGGGGAGGGAGTTGAAGAGGGCGAGGGCGGAGGGGAAGTCGTTGTTGCGGACGTGGAGGGAGATTTGCTTGTTGATGGAGTGGACTGAGTGGTAATGGATTTTGAAAGGAGGGGGTTGGAGATAATTTTGGAGGCGGTTTCGAGGTTTAAGGTGCTTTATGATGATGATGATGAACATGGGGAGGTTTTAGTTTCGATTGAAATGCAAAAGATTTCTCAGCTGTTTCCTTCGGTCTACGTACGATATTTTGTTAGGCCTCTCTCTCTCTCAGTGACCGCATGGACCCTGCAACAGGCCGCGATCCAACTCCGCCCGTGCAGTTAAGTTTTTGTGTGTGTGTGGACGGCTAAAATAAATTAGGGTTAATTACAGTCAGACCCCTATAGTATTAGGGGTGTGTAACTTAACACTCATGAAATTTGAAACTCTCAAAAAAATCTCCTGAATTTAGTTATTTTCACTCTCCTTTTTTTTTTATTAAAGTGCACTCTTGTCTCTCAAATTTCTATTCTACCCTCATCCCTCCCTTTAATCCCTCCCTTTAATGAGTGTGCTGCTTAAAAGTAAGGATGTGGTAGGATAGGAGTTTAAGGAACAAGAGTGCACTTTAGTAAAAAAAGAGAGTGAAAATAACTAAGTCCAGAGGTTTTTTTGAGAGTTTCAAATTTCAGAGGTGTTAAATTGCATACTCACAATACTACAGTGGGTCTAACTGTAATTAACTCAATAAATTATTTTGGAGTGTTTTTAAAGTGTGGAATTTAAAAAATATATTTTGATGGTATGTGTTTTAGAGTGTTCTATTAATATATTTTGGTGTATTTAAACTTATATTTTGAAGTTTAGTTTTCTCATGTGTAATTCTATTCACGCACGGTAATTTACTTTTAACATACAGATTATTACTATATGTACCTACCTCCTATTTTGAATCTTCACTAATTTATTCTATGAGAAAACGGGAAAAACTATATTATATAGGAGGGGCACCCTCCTATAACTCTTAGGTATGTGAATTGACTATATGAGTTGTTTTTAAAAAAACCTCTCTCTAATGTTTTTTTCCAAAAGACCCCTTCACATGCAAATATTATATTGGTCAATCCCTTATATGATATAGTTTTTCCTTCTTCCTCTTATTCTAAACGTCCTTTTTTAAAAAAAAATGTAATCCTCCCTTTCTCTCTCTTAATTTCGGCTACCGCGATCATAATCTCCTAAACGAGCGCCTCTTTCGAGCCAAACTAGTGCCTCCTTCGAGCCCTACCCCACATTTCGACCGCTTCCGTCGCCGCTAACCCAATTTCATCGCCACCAACCGCCTCCGAGCGCCTACTCTGAGTCAGATATTCATATTTGAGCAAAAAAAAAAAAAAAATTGTGGACGGGTATTAATACCCAATCGAAATTAAATTTGGTCGGGTGTTAATACCCAACCAATGACTCACCGTCTTCGCATACTAACAAAAAAAAAATAGTAACAATAAATTACAAATAAAAACACATAAAAACTAAGAATGATTTTAATCCATATCTGAAATTTATCTTCCGATATCAATTGCACGTTAGATTTTTCCATTTCCTTCAAGAAACTCAAACTCTAATCCTTATTTTGCTTGTAACAGTGAATTTGAAGAATTTAAAGTTTTTTCTAACTTTTTAAAGAACGTGAATGTAAAATTTTTAAAGAATCAGGAAATCAATGAGTTTGTGGGAGATGTATTTTTTTAATTTAAATACCACAAAGAAAAGTGTTTTTTTTTTTTTTTTGTTTTAGTGAGAGAACAAAGGAGGAAGACGATAACAGTATTTTAAAATTTTAAGAAATTTTAAAGATTAAGGATTTAAATGTGTAATTTAGTTAAAAAAAAGAAAATAACAAACTTGTAATTATTTGCAAGTTTCAAATCTGTGTGTCAAGATTAAATTGCCAGCCTTAAATAGAATTTTCCTGGTTTTTCGTGGATTTAGTAAATATGTAAAAGACAAATATACTCAATTAGAAAAAGGAAAAGTACATAATATAGAGAGTTGGAAAAAGGAAAAATGAAAGTATTTTTGGATAAATAATTCAAAACATTCTGAAACACTCCGATTTGGGATGTTCTTAAAAACACTTCAAAATACTTTTCCAAATATCTTGGGGTGTTCTAAAGACATTGCAAAACACTTATCCAAAAACTCTTAAGAATATTTCATAACACATCCCTCCAAAACACTCTAAAACGCTTCAAAACTAATCTCCCAAGCATAACCAAAAACTTTTGAATTAAAAAAATAATTTTTTCTTAAAATTTTAATTCAAAATTTTGAATAGAATGGATTAAGTGTTGGTTCTTGTACCAGCTCATTCTCATGTAGTCCTTGATACTAACAGGGATAAATTTTTTATTGAGTTTCTGGTTCTATTAAAAGAAAATAAATGTTGAACTAACTATGCATATAAAATTAATGGTTTATACGATGCACAAATTATATTAAAGTGTAATTTTCATCATTTTAAGTATTTATGAATAGAAAATCATGAAATTTAGATATGATTTGGATATCTAACCACCATTTAGAAATTGAACGGACGAGTTTTAAATTTTCAATAAATTTTTGGATGGTCAAATCGTTGTTCTTTATGGATAAAAATTCAATGTAATGTTTTAAGGAAGCTTTTATGAATAAAATAGTTGTTTTCATTTTTTTCCTAAAACTTTTGCTCGGAAATTTTCTTTATACTTATAAATCGCTAAACCATTATCAGTATGATCGATCTGATGTGATTCTCTTTTGATTCATGTAGCCTACCCCCAGATATTTGGGATAAAAAACTTAGTTATTGTTACTGTAAATCGCTTAACGACTAAAATAAATTAGGGCTAACTACAGTCAGATCCCCTGTAGTAATTGAGGTATGTAATTCAATACTCTTGAAGTTTGAAACTCTCAAAAAACCTCATGGATTTAGTTATTTTCACTCTCCTTTTTTTATTAAAATGCACTATTGTCCCTCAAATTTCTATTCTACACTCATCCCTCCCTTTAATCTCTCGCTTTAATGAGTGCTGGTTAAAAGGAATGATGGGTAGAATAGGAATTTAAGTGACAAGAGTGCACTTTAGTAAAAAACGAGAGTGAAAATAACTAAGTCCAGGAATTTTTTTGAGAGTTTCAAACTTCAGGGGTGTTAAGTTACACACCCCATACTGCATGGGGTCTAACTGTAATTAACTCAATAAATTATTTTGAAGTGTTTTTAAAGTGTGGAATTTAAAAAATATATTTTGATGGTATGCGTTTTGGACTGTTCTATTCATGTATTTTGGTGTATTTAAACTTATATTTTGAAGTTTAGTTTTTTCATGGGTAATTCTATTCACGCACGGTAATTTACTCTTAACGTACAGATTATTACTATATGCACCTACCTCCTATTTTGAATCATCACTAATTTATTCTATGAGAAAACGGGAAAAACTATATTATATGAGGGGCTCCCTCCTATAACTCTTAGGCATGTGAATTGACTATATGAGTTATTTTTAAAAAAACCTCTCTCTAATGTTTTTTTCCAAAAAAACCCCTTCACATGCAAATATTATATTGGTTAATCCCTCATATGATATAGTTTTTCCTTCTTCCTCTTATTCTATACTCTATACGTCCTTTTTAAAAAAATGTAATCCTCCCTTTCTCTCTCTTAATTTCGGCTACCGCGATCCTAATCTCCCAAACGAGCGCCTCTTTCGAGCCAAACTAGTGCCTCCTTCGAGCCCTGCCCCACATTTCAACCGCTTCCGTCGCTGCTAACCCAATTTCATTGCCACCAACCGCCTCCGAGCGCCTACTCTAAGTCAGATATTCATATTTGAGCAAAAAAAAAAAAAAAATTGTGGACGGGTATTAATACCCAATCGAAATTAAATTTGGTCGGGTGTTAATACCCAACCAACGCATACTAACAAAAAAAAAAAAAATAGTAACAATAAATTGAAAATAAAAACACATAAAAAACTAAGAATGATTTTAATCCATATCTGAGATTTGTCCTCCGATATCAATTGCACGTTAGATTTTTCCATTTACTTCAAGAAACTCAAACTCTAATCCTTATTTTGCTTGTAACAATGAATTTGAAGAATTTAAAGTTTTTTCTAACTTTTTAAGGAACGGAAATGTAAAAATTTTAAAGAATCAGGAAATCGATGAGTTTGTGGGAGATGTATTTTTTTAATTTAAATACCACAAAGAAAAGTGTTTTTTTTTTTTTTTTTTAGTGAGAGAACAAAGGAGGAAGACGATAACAGTATTTTAAAAATTTAAGAAATTTTAAAAATTAAGGATTTAAATGTGTAATTTAGTTAAAAAAAAAGAAAATAGCAAACTTGTAATTAATTGCAAGTTTCAAATCTATGTGTCAAGAGTAAATTGCCAGCCATAAATAGAATTTTCCTGGTTTTTCGTGGATTTAGTAAATAAAAGACAAATATACTCAATTAGAAAAAGAAAACGTACGTAATATAGAGAGTTGGAAAAAGGAAAAATGAAAGTATTTTTGGATAAATAATTCAAAACATTCTGAAACACTACGATTTGGGATGTTCTTAAAAACACTTCAAAATACTTTTCCAAATATCTTGGAGTGTTCTAAAAACACTGCAAAACACTTATCCAAAAACTCTTAAGAATATTTCATAACACATCCCTCCAAAACACTCTAAAACGCTTCAAAACTAATCTCCCAAGCATAACCAAAAACTTTTGAATTAAAAAAATATTTTTTTCTTAAAATTTTAATTCAAAATTTTGAATAGAATGGATTAAGTGTTGGTTCTTGTACCAGCTCATTCTCATGTAGTCCTTGATATTAACAGGGATAAATTTTTTATTGAGTTTCTGGTTCTATTAAAAGAAAATAAATGTTGAACTAACTATGCATATAAAATTAATGGTTTATACGATGCACAAATTATATTAAAGTGTAATTTTCATCATTTTAAGTATTTATGAATAGAAAATCATGAAATTTAGATATGATTTGGATATCTAACCACCATTTAGAAATTGAACGGACGAGTTTTAAATTTTCAATAAATTTTTGGATGGTCAAGTTTGATTATCGTTGTTCTTTATGGATAAAAATTCAATGTAATGTTTTAGGAAGCTTTTATGAATAAAATAGTTGTTTTCATTTTTTTTTCTAAAACTTTTGCTCGGAAATTTCTTTATACTTATAAATCGCTAAACCATTATCAGTATGATCGATCTGATGTGATTCTCTTTTGATTCATGTAGCCTACCCCAGATACTTGGGATAAAAGACTTAGTTGTTGTTACTGTAAATCGCTAAACCATACAGAAGACATCGGCCAAATAATTAATAAAAGCATGATGAAGAACATATGAGATTTGATTCACAAATTAAAAACGATAGATGTTTGTCAAGAAGCTCAATAGCTCAACAAACTATGATACCACGTACATAGCTCGAAAACAAATTAAAATTTTGAAAACTAAAATTTCGATAAAAAAAAAAAAAAAAACCTCCACAAAGAACGGATACTCTATTTAATGTAAAAATAAAAGAAAGATACGCGTAAGCAATTAAGTTATATATAATAATATTGTAATATTCATATCTCGTATAGTTCCAGTAAATATAGTTTATAATGATTTTCGTGAATTTATAAAGTAATCATAGTTTTTGAAGGAGAGATCATAGTTCATTATAAATTATTTTGTATATATTATTGTTATATAAAATACGTAGCATATTTTTTGCTATCCAATTATGTGGGGGCACGAGTCAAAAGTATGAATATAGCAGATGACCATCTTATAAATGTGCAGGAGCCACCTCTAAAATAATTAGCCAATGAATGGAAAATATCGGGAGTTCAATCAGTATGTTGTTGATGATTCGAATTTGGATTTGGATTCTATTGAAAAATTCTCCTCAAACGCATGCGATATCTAGCCGGTGGCCTCTCAAAAAGTACCAACTTTTATGCTCTCAACCCACAAAAAATTCTTTTGACTTCAAATATCTCAATCACCTACAATAAGAACAAACAGAACTAGCACTTGAGTCCCCTTCCCCATTTTTGAACTTTGAGCTACACATCAATCACATGATAAAATCTATTCTCACCCAATTTGAGTCGAGGCTATGTATTTGGCAAATATTGTTAAGACTTATTAAAATATAAAATAATTTTTCTCTGCTTTTAATATGATATCAGAATAATCCAGCAAGACAAAATATACCTGTTTTTTTCCTCCACCAATTATAATTTTCTCTCTTGCCCTCCTCCTCTGCCAATTTACTTTTCTCTTTTGCTTTATGTTCTGTCTATAAATATCTATTCACTGTTTTCTATAAATATCTATTCACTGTTTATCCGAGCGAAGATATTCAGACTTTGGGTCAACCGATGAGAATTTGCCCAGAAAAAATGGTGTGTGAAACCGAAGCGGGTCACCTTCCGGCCGTTAATTGCATATCGGACGGCCAACGGAAGCTCTCCTCCACCTTCGCTCGTAACGGACATGTGGCGCTCAGTTGATTTATGAGGTTTAGATACACATTAAGATCGTGGCACGCGACGACGTTTGCCGTCCTCTGGCCGCGGACTCGGAGCTCCTGGCCGATGTCAGCATAGACCCAGCCTATCTTCGAAAGTAGCCACTGACATATGCTTCGTTCCTTGTTGCTTTCACTTTGTTGATCAACAACAAATCCAGGGACTTTCGTTATGATGTCGTGTGTGTTCACTATCCGGAGTACTTTGCTCCCTTGCTCTTCCAATCGCCGTCGGAAGCTACTGTTGCCGACCCTCGGACCGCCGAAGGAGACCACCGTGACCATCGGCGAGTCTCTTAGGGTGGCGGTTATGTCGTAGGCGGTGAGAACGGCGAGAGCGGCGCCGAGACTGTGGCCAGTTATGGTTATGCTCATCGGCTTGTCGTTTGATCCCCCTCCACAGGTTTCAATCAGTCTCCTTATCTCCTCTCTCACCTACAGGGTAAAAATTTGACATAACATGAGATCTCAACCGTTTAAAAAAAAAAAAAAAAATTGTTTCATAAAGAAAACTATAAATATGCGAAAATAAATTATTTTTAAAGGTGACATATGTATCAATTTTCGTTATTGTATACACAAATAACAAATTGACTCTAATACTTAGAAAGAGGATGAATTTATTTCTCTTATTGATCAAGATCTCTCACATGGGGGATCTCTTTGTAAATATCTCTATCCTTTCTCCTATTGGCCAATTATGGTTTTTTCTCTGTAAAAGTAAAGAGACTTTAAACTTTATTTTTTATTCAATTGATTTGAGAATTTCTATAGGAGCACACCAATGGTTTTTATTAGCCCACCTTTTCTAATTCAGGATTAGTGCCCAAACTATTGAACGACTTTATGAGCAGCGTTGGAAGATTACTTTCTGACAATGACAAAAAAAACGTTACTAAATAAAGTGATAAATTTGTAATATTTTATGACTTTAAAACGTGGGCTCAATAAGAACAGTGCTATGCTTATTTGGAAATTCCCTCATATCAACTAATAAATTAATGAATGATTAAAAATTGCCCGTATAAAGATGAAAGATGAAAGTCCAAAATATTTAAAATAAGAAAGCATTGTTTTCCTACCTCGAGAGAGAGAATCTGAGCGTTGAAATTTATAATTTGCAATGTTATCAACAGTGAAAGCGATTTAGTTGGTAGAAAAATAAAATTTTTATTTTTAATTTAAAATTTTATATTAGACAAACTAAAAATTTACTTACAGTTGCTCCTAATTCAATCCTAATTCAATGCAACAAAGTGGTGTCGAGTCAATCACCTCACCTGATCACGGAGGCTCCTGTGACTCGACCCACAGGAAGTGAACAGACTCCAAAACCCTCGCTCAACCATCGGGTCCGGGCTCGACCGCAGCGACGTGGCCGTGGTCGGCAAATGCGTCAGCGCTGTCCGGAGGTTCTCCAGCCACTCCATACAAGTAACCGTTCCCCGGTACGCAACCACCACGTCCCGGCGGCCGAGCCTGGCCACCTCCTCCTCATCACAGCACACTGCCACGTACCCGATCCAGCTGGACCGCCTGGTGGCCCACGACGGCCCAACGTCGTCGGCCCAGCTAGGCAGCCTGGCGCCGGAGCTGGCGTGCAAGTTGCGGGTGACGCGGTAGCCCGTGGCGGGGAGGCTGGAGGAGGGGAGGAGTGAGTGCTTGGGGTAGCGACACGTGGCGTAGGACGGGGAGGATGGGTCGCAGTCGAAGCAGGTGTAGGCGGCCTGCACGAACCCGCCGTAGCGGAGGATCTCGGCCCGGAGGGTGGGGTCCAAGGGGTTGAGGAGGCCGGCCCAGTTATTGAGGCCTTGGAACTCGGCCCAGCGGCGGCCGAGCTTGACGGCTGTGGGCCGAGGAATGGATTCCTGTTGGGGGGAGATGGGCTGCGATGGTGAGGCGTAGGAGTTTGAGCTAGTGTAATTGATAGCCGCCCTCATTGTCCTCCTGCTCTGTTTTTTTTTCCTTAAAATTTTCTTTTTTTGAATTTTCGGGTTGGAAATGCAATGCACCGAGTTAGTTGGAGTGATATTTACAGATTGTAACCTGAAGCACTGACGTCTGCTTGCTTTTCTCTCTATGGGAGTTTCCAAATGGAGCACGCCACTTTTCCCGGTGCTCACTGTCTATGGTATTTTTAATCCGGACAATTCTTAAAAAGTGAGCTCACTAAAAAAATTGGTGTATTCCTCTGAAAACTTCCCTCTCTGTCGAGATCGTACGGAAGGGGGACAGGGGCTAATCATTTGGGGATGATGAGTCAGTTGAAAAGGGTAATTCTAAATGCGCACCACATTTTACTGGTGAGCACCACATACTATATACAGTAAAGTGATTTACAACATAGGGGGAAATGGTGCTCACTATTAAAATTTGGTGCTGAAAACTGTCGCTAACTTTATGGGAAAATATTTGGATCTTGGTTTTGGTGGGGCCCTGATGAGCGAGGTTCGATCAAGAGGAAGGAGAGAGAGAGAGAGAGAGAGAGAGAGTCGCACTGAGTTAGTGTTATTTGGGTGGCTGCAATGCACGTGCATGAGAAATTACTTTGTGGGATATTTCGAGATTCCAATAGATTCCTGTCAAGCTTTAATCTGGATAATATTATATCAAAAAATTACTAGAAAGAAGGCACGTTAAACAAATAATTCGTAAATACGAGCTCAACACGTGATTATCAATATATCTATTTGAATTTTATTAGAACTATCCATCTAAACAGATGTTATTAAGACTTTCTCTTGGAAGCTATGTATTTCTAATTCCTCTAGTAGTGATAATTATTTTGGCCGACCTAGCAAATATGTAAATATTCCTTCCCTCCAGGCGCATAGAGGACTAGGGTGAACGTCGGTCGGTCGGTCGGTCGGTTCGGTTCGGTTCGGTTTTTTTTTAAAAAAAAACAACTGAAAAAAAATCGAACATATAAAATCGAAACCGAACCGACCGAATAAGAGTGCAAATCGAAAACCGACCCAAATTTTCGGATCGGTTCGGATCGGTTCGGTTTTCGGTTTTTAGGATTTGAAATTAATTATGTGATAAACGCGTATATTTTATAGAAAAAAATAATAATTTTCTTTCTATTTTTTTCTTTTTCTACCTATTAAAATAACAATCACATATTTTTCATTAAAAATTTAAAAGAAAAACATATTGAAAATAAATCAAAGAAAAAAATAAACTACAATTCTAAAAGTTCGGTTTATTCGGTCGGTTTCGATTGGAGCTAAAACCACCGAAACCCGACCCGAAATCCGTAATTAATTTCGGTTTTTAAACCGAAAACCGAATAAACCGAACCGATCGATTCGGTTCGGTTTTGCAGTTGGGTTTTTTCGATTTTATACTCAGCCCTACAGAGGACAAAAAACTATTTCATTAATAGCTTATAGCTAGAAAGAGAGAGTGAGTGATTTGCAAGAGATTTTTTGTTCATCATTAATATACAGATCCAGTAGATCTATCAACATTCTTCCGAGAATGTAGTTTTGAAAAAAAGTACCACTAGTTGAATCTTATTATATCGGTGTGCATCTTTCTCTCTGATTTTTTTATTTTAGTTAACAGTTTGACTGTAGATTGTGATTCCCATCTCTATAACTCGGATTCTAGTCCTTCTCAAGATCCTTAAATTGATTCGAACAATTTAGTAAATTGACTTCAACAAATAATATCATACAAAGGCTATGTGTAAGTTTGACTAGCAAACTCATGCGCGTATTTGGGTTTACAAATGCCATCTAATGTGTGAATGCCAAATGTAAATGTTGTTTTTTTTTTTTTTTCCTTTAATTTGTTTAACACTACATAGTTTATTATTTTTTTTAAGATTATAAAGGAAAATAATTTTATAATCTAAGGTTCTATTCTTAAAATCCATTTAGCAACATGGGCAAACATTGATAATTTATGCTTTCTTGTTACATTTGCACATAGGTAGGATTCTTTATTGTTTTGGTATCAAGGGAGAAAATTTTGAGCATAATATATGTATAATATGTGTTGGCACTTTTTGAAAATTTAAGTAGGAAAAATATTTTTTTTTTTCCTAATCAAACTCACACAAACATATTTTTTACAAAATTTTTCAAATTATATTTCCAAGTGAAATCGGACTCAAAACTACTCACAAACTGATAAAGAGTGATACTATTAGAAACAAGACTCGTTGACAGTACAAAATAAATGGATAAATAAAAGTATGCACGGTCTTCATTTCAAAAAGACATTTATGTTAGTAGGCCAGACATGCCGCATAAATAAGCGGCCCCATTTTGACCCTCTGAAAATTTCAGTTAATCATGTACTTTTAACGAAAATCAATTTTATGGATTAATTTTAAATGGACTTTTGTTGAACAATCGTTACGCAAACAACAACAATTTTTTTCCCTCAAATTGTAATACGTGACGATGTTTTATATTGGTTATCCCTAACTTATCATAACCGGTCTCCTTTATTATGACTTGAGACAAGCAGAAAGGACGAAAACTTTAAGTATAATATTGGCAAAGTTAATTTTTATGCAAGCACAATGTACGCCCAAAAATTGATATTTTCCTTCCATTTGGATTTTAATTTTAAATACAATGGTAAAAAGAAAATTACAACAAAAGAATCAAGATTACAAGAATAGTGAAGATTGATTTCAATTCCCTTTTAATTTATCTATAGGTTCTGCCAGCGGTAGAGTTTTGATTCTACACTTTATTGACAATCCGAACATCGCATCGGAGGAGAAGGGAAGCGAATTCTGCTATCTGAAAATCCCCGTCTCCATGTTTCTCTGAGAATTCTTTTCCCTCTGAGAATTATTCTATGAGAATTCTTCCCTCATTTTTTATAGATCGAAGGGTAACTGTTTCTCCAAATCCAAAACATATCTTCCAAATCCAAAACTGTTTTTCCAAATCCAAAACAGAATTTCCGAATGATTAGAGGATAACACAATCGCGATCCGCCTCGCGGGTGCCACCCACATGTTGCATCCCACCAGTGCATACCGCAGGTGGGTGCATCCCGCGTGATTTATTTTTATTTATTTATATTTTTTTTGATATCTACACACAATTTATTAAAATCCATAAAATCCTATAAAAAAAATAAAAAAAATAAAAAATGATTGAAAATTACATAAAACAACTACTTCAAGTAAAGGAGCTGGACCTGCATACTATGCCATGGTTAAAAAATGGTTAAAAATTGGACCAGGTAGAAATTTCCCATGTGAGCCTCTCCCCTATTTTTATAAAGCAATAACGGTAGATATATTTTCCTGCATTTCATTAAAAAACTATAAACAAAACAATCAGGATATGCATAAACTAGGTACGTTTCTAACTTATAATGACTATATGAGCATAACCATTCACATCTAGAAAGCGAGTGGGCGGCAGATACGTCATGCTTCTTCTGGCAAATTGTTCCACTTTTCTTCCAAGTCCATCGGACGATGAAGAATGAGACGTCCACGGGTTCCTGCGTGTCATGGTGGGTGGGAATTTCTAAATGGGCACAGCATGAGCTCACTTTTCCTAGTGAGCACATCTTCTCTTTTGAAAAGAGAGCGTTTTTCTTAGTGAGCCCACCAATATTACCCAAATACCTTCGTCTCCTCCTCTCCCTCATCTCCTCCTCTCTCCCACACGTTCTCAAGAAAGAACTCATCATTTTTTAACCCAAAAACCCATCTCAAGATAAAAAAAATGAAGCAACCGCTCTCTCATATCCACCCTCGGCTTCGCTCCGCCCCCACTTCCCTTCTCCCTCGCCGCCCGGCCAGCCCGGATCAAGGCTGGGCGGCGAGGGAGCAAGAGAGTGGGGGCGGGGCAGAGCGGGGGCAGAGGGCGGCGGGCTTTTTCCTTGAGAGCGATAGAGGAAAGTTGATAGAAGCCATGGAGGAGAGGAGAAGAAGAAGACATGATATTTTGGTCCAAAATTTTTAATGGCAAGATTGTAATAAAATAGAAATTTTAAGTGGGCTCACTAGGAAAAAAGTTGTGCCCATCTAGAAACTCCCTGGTGAGTGATGCATGCCGTCCTTATGAACATCTCCTCGCCACTCCTTTAAACAAATAAAATAAGATAAAATAAAAAGTTTGTAGCCTTTCAATTCAAACACATGCTTTAAATCCAATTCAAGACTGAGAACAAGCTTCCCTCATAAAATTCTAGTGACTAGTAAAATCCACATGTGTTATAGCAAATGAGGAGCACACCGATTTTTCTAGCGCGCCCATTTCTCAGTGTTATTTTTTTTTTTTTTTTTTTTGACAGTTATAAAGTGGGCCCACTATGAAAAATGGTGTGCCCCTTTGAAAACTCTCCAAATGAGAGCTACATCAAGCATTTGTAACCCTAGAGAGTACATTCACAACTCCCCCATCTCAACCTCTAATTTCTCCACATGCATACATATATACATGCCTCATTTTTCATGCACATTGCATTCCAAATGCTCCCGAAAACCCAAAACCCTAACTATGGTAATAGTAATTCACTTTGCATATTTTGAAGTTGTAATTACATTTTGCCCATAATTAGAACGAGACAAGGTATCATTGATCACCAAGTTAGTGGATGGTGCATCGTGAAGCTAGAGCTAGCCAATAGGCTTGCTATCGGGTCGGGTACTGCTAGATCTTAACGCCTATCTGTAATTAAAATAAAAATAATTCTAATGTAATGTTTTTACGGGCTTAGGTTACATTGCATGTATTGTGTAAAATATGAAGTAGGTCATACAATTTTTTATTTATGTAGTAAAAATAAATATAAAATTTTGTATTTCTTATGTATAAAAGTTATTGTGTTCTCTAGAGCAACAATTTTTTACATTATAAAACATAAAAATTATTGTTCTTATCTAAAAATTTATGTAATTTTCAACCGGGAGTTCAACAGAATCAACAGAAAGCAAGAGATTCCACTAGTCTAAGAAGAATTACACCAAATAATCGCAAATTAGTAAACTAACAATTCCGTAAGCAAACAAACAAGTAAACATCAGTAGTCAGCTAATAGTTAAAGCAAATAATCAGTGGCAATCTGAGACTCAAAAAACTTTGAATTCAAGTACATGATTTATATATGACTCTGATAGGCATACTTGTTAGATGATTCTGAAAACAGACACAAGACCTATCTAATATGCGATGCACGGTGGTAACATATGAAACATGCATTTTGATATAATGACTCTCGAATGTGATGACATAATTAATTTTGCAATAATCTGAATAAATGAACATAGTCTGAATCTAATCTGATAAATAACATTTTGATTTCTTACTCTTGAATTATGATTCTAATATTATGGGACATAACACTATATCAATATCAAGCCAGAATGTTCCTGATAGGTTTATATTTATTCTGACATGAATAAAACTGGAGTTAATGGGGGCAATTATTTAATTGCTAAGAATCTTATAGTATTAAGATTTAGGTGATTGCCCGTTAGGAACTGAAACGTTTATTGCAATGGTGCTGGTTAGTACTGGACCACAATCTGGTCGGATTTTAAGTTTCCAAAGTGGAACATTCATTTTAATATAGAATCTGTTCTGAGCATCTTGCAGTATATCATGGTTTAACGCCATGAATATAAGGCCAGTTTCGTATGTATGAGTACTTATACGATAACGGAAAGTATTATTATTTTATTTATTATTTATAATTTTAAATATCTGACTAATTAATAATTATTTAGTTTTTTTATATGGATTTCTATTTTAGGGTTTGGTTTATTACATCAATCATAATGGGGAATTTCCGAAGGAGCACACCCTTTTTCCTAGTGAGCACACATTCTCTTTTGAATAGAGAGCGTTTTTCCTAATGAGCACATAATTAATTTTCAAAACACCCTTTCTACATCCTCTCACCCACACTCACGTGCGGCGACAGTCGCCAGAGAGATGATCGCAGGCGGCGAGCGGAGGAGGTGGACAGCAGGTCTGCAGCAGAGCTCGCCGTCGCCGCCCTCTGTCTTGCCTCCAGAGCTCACCACCTCCTCCTCGGCTCCTCTACCTCTACCTCCACTGCAGACCACTCTCCGCTGCAGTCTCCGATGATGCAGGTAATTGTAGAGGCATTTAAGTCAAAAAAATCAATAGTAAATTTGTAATGTTAAAGAAGTTTTAAAGTGGGTTCACTGGGAGAAAAAAAAAACAAAAAAAAAAAGGTGTGCTGCTCTTGAAATTCCCATCATGATGAACGTTATGGAGCCAAAATTTCTGCATTTGGAATTAAAGTGCCGGAGTTGCTTATAAAGACAAAGACCAGGAATGTGACAATGGCGGCGGCCGCAGGGGCTTTTCTTTCCAATGACTAATTGTACGTACAATTTGCATGGCCCATTCAACTTTGCGGCAGGTGAAATTACATAGGAGAATGCAGGGAAATTCTAAATGCGCTCCATATGTTACTAGTGAGCACCATTTTCCCCTATGTTGTAAATCACTTTACACTATATTATGTTCACTAGTAAAATGTGGTGCGCATTTAGAATTTCCCGAGCATGCAATGGAAGCCAGGGATATTGAGCCAATTTTCTTAGTGAGCACCACATAGAAATATGGGAATTTTTTCTTTGTAAACACTTTTAGCATCCAAGCATCATCTCCATTCAAATCCATCCCAATTAAAGCTCCAATAAATCAAAACAACTCCCATTGAATCACCAAAAATCCCAAATCAACGTATCTTGATCCTAACTTCTTCTATCATCAATTTAACTTCGATTCCAAATTTCGTCACCTCCAATTGGGCAGCACTAGGAGTAAAAGTAAAACATTTCATCCTGGGTGTTTGGATCATTCAAAGATTCTAATCTCATTTCTAATATTGGGGGCCCAGGTCGTGCAGTTCACAGCTTCGGATGGGATTGGAGCCCTGACCAGTAGAGAAGTCTGGGTTTGCCACCTCGGATAGTGGCCTCCCTTGCAGGAGGAACCCACTGTTCGAGATTGCAAACTCGACTAGTGGAGATGCTGGACGGGATGACAGTCCTGACCAGCGGACAAGCTGTCCGGAGTTGCCATCCGAACAGAGTTTTCGTCCCCACAGCTCAAACACGACTCGCTGTTTTTTAAAATTAAAAAGAAAACACCAAAATTTTTAATTACAATTAGTCAATCACATTATGCTTAAAAATGAGTCAAAAAATAGTTTATACATACCTCTAAATAAGGAGATTGAAACTAATTATATTCTTATTCTCTATCTTCCTCAATTTCTTTCTTCCCACCAACAATAGATTTTTCTTTTTGGCTTTGTACAAAAAAAAAAAAAAAAATCTCCAACAAATCATAGACACTGATGCATGCAGCTAGGGGGATTAAGTTTTTCTAGAGGATTTAGGGTTTACAAAATATTTTTTTTTTATATTTGGGTGCATGGGAAAAAAAATGGGTTAGAGAGGAGAAGATGAAGGGAATGGTGCTCACTAAAAAAAAGTAGTGAGAGGGAATGGTGGGAATGATGCTCACTAAGAAAAAAATTAAAAGTTTTTTTGTCAAAAATAAATGACAGACTTGTAATTATTTATAAGTTGGGACCGTGATCATTAAGAAAAGTGTGGTGCGCATTTAGAATTTCCCGTGAAGCCAAGAGGCTCAAACTAGGATTAATGGATTCGGGCATGATATTCTATGAACGTGAATCCGAACCCAATAAATTTTACAGATGATAAGGTAGATGGAACTTTGATTAAATCAAAGAGTATATACAATTTTGAATCACAAGGAAGACAAACAACTTATTTATCAAACTCCAATCCAGTTTCAGACTTTGTAACAGACAAGAGCTAAAATAGTTTATTATCTTGTCGGGGGCATTACCATATTTAATAAAAATATATTTTCGATACTTGTACGTATTCGTTTACCGTATATCGGATATATCGGAAAGACGCGTGACAAGTATTTAAGTGGATAGGGCATGACGGACTTGGTTTGGGTATTGTATTATGATTCTGTAAATTTGTTATAGGTTTGTAATTATAATATGAGTAAGAAAAGTATAAATTTTCTTAATAAATTATTTTCTCTATGCAAGTGTCATGTTTGTTCATTTGTTTTCTCCCTGCTAGCCAGTTAGAGAAATTTGAGATGATCAATGTCAAATTATATCCTAATTTTCAAGTTGCATTTCACTTATTCACAAGGTTTGATAGCAACTGTGCATTATTTTGTTGGTGAAAATGATAACATATGAAGGGACTATGTACATGTGGGTGGGTGGATATGTGTTGTTAAAGGCTTTATTAAAAATTGATTTATTTATATGGGTTGCTGCTGCTACTGATTTGGAACCCCTGGTTCAGTTTTTTGGTCTGTATCTTTTATAGAGAGCGAACAAATAATGTTAATGTTGAATTACTATTTATAGAAAAATTTCATTTGATTATAATAGCAATAGTCTGTCCAAAGCCCATTGGACGGGGCTGAGCTTTTTTCACATGGCCCATTTGAGTTGTGGATTACTCTGAAATCTAAAATTTAGTTTGGACAATGAATGGATTTGACTTGACCAGAACCTTTATGATCTCTACCTGCTATATAATGTTAGCTTTGGTTTTACTGGGCTCCCAATTCAAACTGCTATATAATGTTAGCTTTGGTTTTATTGGACTCCCAATTCAAAGTGGGGGAGTTTTTAGAGGGGCACACCATTTTTCCCAGTGAGCCCGCTTAAAAACTTTATCCATATTATAAACTTGCCATCAAATTTTTTGAACTAAAATACTCTTTTTTTCAATCTCTCTTCTCATATTCTTCTCAAATTACAGTTCAGTTAACAAAAAAAAAAAAAAACTAAAACCCACAACTATTCCATCAAATCTTTTCATATATTAAATTATCTCACAAATTAAATTCAAAAATTAATTTTATTATACTTTTGCTTTCTCAAAAAACTTAGAAACAATGCGGATTGATAAAAATTATAAATAAAAAAAAAATTCAAAGTTCGGACTACTCTCCACTGTCCGGACTAATAGTCCGAACGGTCCAATATCCGTCCGGACTAGAAGTCCGGACAGTTAGAATGCCCGGGTGTACACTCCGGACAAAAGATAAGAGCCAAAATTGTGCTAATATATGAAGATGCATTCTCTTTGAGAACATAAAACTCTGGATTTTGTTTCAGAATTGACATTTTTTGTTATAGTATTATTTAAATTAGCAGCTAAAATTTTCAAATTCGTATGTGGGAACAATTATAACATAGTACAACAAACACAAAGAATTCATTCATCTCTTAAATTTGTACACAAAGTTTAATTCTTTCCAACTACAGATTTCATCAATAACACATGAATACGAAATTCAAATTCAAATATTGAGAATTATGAACAAAGCCGATAATTAGAAACAACATTACATAAAAAGATATATACAACGATCGATGCCCGGTGAGCATCCCAACGATCTCCTGGATGGATGGACGACGAGCTGGAGGCAAAGAAGAGCAACTGTAATGCAACGGATAGCCTGCTCAATGTCCTCTTCATCTCGCTGCCGAGGCCATCCGAACACAGCAAGGATAGCCTGCTTGTATTGTGTGGCGACAGAATGAGCAGGACGATCGATGCCTTCAGAGCCAACTGATGCAGCAGAAACATTCTCGTATGGACCCATGACTAGCGCCACAAGGATCGGTGCCTCGGGGATAATGTCAGGAACAATACTTAATGGTCCCGCATTCATCATCTATAATGCTTCGACCATTGAGCAAGGAACGATCCTCGTATTCCTATTTCCAGGCTCAAAGTCGATAGAAGAATCATCCAAGTCGAGCCTCGAAGTCGAGCACGAACGGCCCCTCAGCGACGCGTGGGCACTAACGGACTAACAAAGCCTCCTTGAATGCATGACGGTGGCATCGTGAGCCCCATTTGCGGCCTCGGCATTCGTGTACTAATGGTCTCTGATCCATAATAACACTATTCCAAGATCATCCACCGACAAATTCATCCCCATGGAATCTCTCTGTCCCATATCATCGAACAAATGGTGTGCGCGTTTGTTGCCAATGTGAATGAATTTCCCCTTTTCATTCTTCTGCCCAAATGGAATACATCAATTTCATGGCTCTCGACCATCATCTCCATAGCATCTCTATCATCATCAGCATTCCCCTCATTCTCCATTTTGAATCTAATTTCAAACTCCACCAATTTAGTTCAAAAGCAATAGAATTGGAGAATAATCTAGAGCTCAAGACCTATCTCACTAAGCTTGGGGGAAAGAACCTCGCGAGCCTAGCCGGGGACTGTCGAGGGCAACGACTAGGGGACTGTCGAGGGCAACGACTAGTCGGCAGGATGCTGGCCAGTGGTGAAAATATGCGGCAGAACGAAGAATTGAAGGGCAAATTGCCCTTGCTGTGTTTGGGGAGTTTCTAAAGAAGGCAGGCTAGAGAGATCGCGAGAAAGGCGGCGCGGGCGGCCGCGGCGACGGTAGGAATTAGGATCCTCTAGTGGTGGACGACGAGTGGCCTCGCCATTGCAGGGTTGGGTGGCTCTGCTGGCGGTGGTTGATGAGTGAACATGGATTTTGAATCTGAAGGAGAGATAATAATTCGAGAGAGAAAGCAGGAGGAGAAGCGGGGAGAGAAGGAAGGGAAGCTGCGAAGAGAGATGAAGCGAGGGCAAAGTTGGGTTTTTTTGGTGTGCTCACTGAGAAAATCCTCTTTTTTCAAAAAGAGAGTTGGGCTCACTAGGAAAAATGGAGAAACTCCCCAAAGTAGCCCTCGTAAATCATCAGTTAATCTTATTAGTTAGGCTTCATTCTTATCACATACAGACTGGCTGTCTCAATGGAAGTAGCAGCAGATCAACTAGCTAGTAGCTCTTCTGCTGCTCTGTCTGTGTCAAGAGTGCCTTCAGGCACGATTGAGACTCGAATCTTCGTATAGAATTCTAGTTGTCCAGCAGGCCTAACAACAATGCCAAGCGAGATGCATGCAGATGATAGCCGATATTGGCCATAAAAAAAATTGTCACAGCAGCCAACCTCTTGGGCGTAGTATCTAAAGAAATTCCATAAAGCTTATTGAATAACAGACGCACAAGCAAATAACCTAAAAGATAGGATCACTGATCTAATAATATTCTTTTCATACTTTTGTGTTTCCAAAGTCAAATGAGAGAGCTGGTTGAGATCCAATTTGAAACAGGCATCGAAAAGTACCACAACCATGGGGGTATGATAGTAATATTTGGCTCCATTTGAACCACCATAATATCATGAAATGTCTGAATTTTGAGATATCTTAAATCTAAAACCAAGAAAATCTATTTAGGAGGCAAAAAACCAGATTTATAAAGTCAAGATCTTAACAAAATATCATGTCATCAAATTCTATTCCAAATCGAAATTTGAATTTCATGATTTAGATATAAGTATGTAGTGTAAGAATAAATGGTTTCACTTTAAGATGGTACAGATCGAGAGAATATTTTGGCATACAATGCAATATCCGCTTCTTTTCCAAGGTCCTCTATAACAGACAACAATGAAACTATAAATAGAACAATGTTAGTCCCATTTCAATAAAAGAATTGAATACCGACAACCAACCCCAAAAATCAAACGAGGCAAGGGATTAGTTAATTAGGTTGCAATCGTCGACCAGGTGACCTTCATGTGTAGGAGAAAGCAATCCTCAATCTCCACTTTGTTTAGGATCTGAGATCCCATTCTGATATCTTTCTAGAATTATGTTACTGTTGTTCATTGTGCGAGCGTCTAACAAGCTATGGTTCCAAAGTTTAATCATAAATAGCCTCCAACACCTGCTTATACCAAAGAAAGAAACAAGTCATTTAGGAGAGTTTGCAGATCAATACTGAAGCCTGAACTAGTTGGTCTCGTTATTCATATTTCATGTTGCCAAGAAGGGAGGGTTCCTACCAAACTAAAGCCGGAGCTTGGACAAGATCCTTTCCATGCAGCCGCGAGAATGCCTCACACGCCCATGGAATGTGACCGTCTGCCAGCACCCTGAAAGGAATATTGGTTCTTCAGTACTCAGGTTTTGTTATGAGCATCAAGTCAGGGTCAGTTCACTTTGTTAATGAATATAAATGAAAAAGGTGTGAAGTATAGGGTCGGGTAAACGAACAAAGCACCAGTTTAAATGCAAAAGAAATTCGGTGGGGGTAGGTAAGACCTTTGCTTCCTCACAAAAGAATTCCACAGATGCATAATCTGCTTTTCATCTTTTGTCACATCCACAAAATCATCGAGCATCTGCATCAAATGTGGCTATAATTAGAATCACGGCAGTTTATTTTAAAGACTAATAAATTCAGACTTCTTGACATTTACAAAGTTAAAAAGATGCAGACTTCTTGCAAACAGCTAAACGTGATAAAAGATAAGAGTTTCATTAAGAAAAATGGTTGCATGTTAAGAATAATGAATGGCATATACCAGTAAACAATTCTCTGATCAATATAAACCCTAGTAAGTAACTCTCTGATCTATATAAGCCCCAAAAGCTTAAGCTGATGGGTTAAAAGCCAATTGTTTTATATCATAACAAATACACTATTCAAGGCTACAAATGAGTTTTATTGGAGGAAAAGACATGCACTACAAATGCTATCTCATACCCTTCTATCTTCAAAATCGGCAATGTCATCATCAACTTCATCTTCACTATCGCGATCTGCAAAAACCTGTTCCAACGCCATTGGCTTCAAACACAACAAAAGTTTCAAAATTGTTAATTTTGACAATAAATTGTTAAACCTTGTGAAAATAAACAGCATAAAGCAAGTGACGCAAGGAAATAGAAGTTAAATTTAATAACTGTATAGAAGAAAATTCAGAAGTCAACACCCTAGTCATATCGAAACCAATTAGAAAGAAGCTGCTTCCTGCTGGCTGAACATAGTAACTGCTTCATCAAAAGAATTGAATGATGCAGCTGATATGCAAATACAAAATACAATCTATAATACAGCATGACAGAGAGGCCACAAAGAACTGATGTTGGACCTCGATTGCTATTCACCGGCTACATTTATGAAGGCATCTTTAAGTCCATAAGAATAGATAATTTGCTTTCATATTAATAATGAATGATAAATTGATAATCAGTTGGCAGTCGTTGGCACTGTGTAGAGGGTACAATGAGAATACTTATGCCATAGGAAACATATATGTTCAAAATTCATAATTTTATCTTTTCCATTAGTCTCCGAAACTCTCAATTGATAACAGAAGATTATCTATTCTGTAGCCATCAATCGGAACTTTAAAACTGCCCATAGTATATATTCTTTTAATTGTCTTCTTTCTTTATTAGAAAAGATGCTAACAGGCCATCTGAACTGCAGCAACTGCTACACATCAGTCTTCAGATGGTTTTGACCATTTAGAAATGGCTAAATTTAAAAAAGAAGCAATAGTCTTTGCCCTATCTCCATAAAAACTACCAAGTACATCTTTTTTACAAGAATTGCCACAGAACTTCAGCATTCTATGGTAGTTTTTTTGGGAAGAAATCAAGAAAGCTTATGGTAGTTTGTTAATCAAGGTTAGTTTTAGGTAGTCTTTTGAGTTGGCCTATCGAATAATATCATCACAGAAATGTCAACTTCCGTTGAGATGCTTTATCTAATTAATTGTGTTATATAGCTAACAAACAGCAGGGGAACAGTCTATAAACGACACTTATTTTGTAAATGGTAAAAACCATCTCCAATACAGGGTCAATATGTCATTGAACTTATCTTATAACTTAAAAACTATAATGGACAATTTGTAATTAGCAGAATGTTCAAATTAAAAGTTACCTGCTATATATACTTCCTGAACCTGAATGCAATATTAAGATACAAAATGTTAGAGAATAATTAGATTATTAGATTTGAGCTTCCATGTGGAAGTGTTTATGTTATAAATAAAAGAGATCCTAGTTCTCCCTAATTTCCATCAAACCCGAACTTAAATGGTTTCATAGGCCATGGTGGTCCCAGAGTAGGAATGGAGGTCAGCCGAGTGAACGATTTGGAAGTCTAAGTTCTGATGGAGTAGGTGAATCAGGGACTTATAATTACAAGGAGAAAGGTCATACCAAGTCCACGTGTTGGAAGCTTAATGAAATGCCGACCCACTCAAGGGGCAGATATGACATCAATTCAGATATCGGCCTCTACATCCAACTATGTCTGATGATGAGTTTGGGAAGAACCAGAAGTTCAAAGAGTTTCAGGTTGAGGCACATGTAGTGGAGTATAAAGTGTTTAGAGGCGATCATGATCTGGTTCCCGCAACAACAATAACAACTAAGCTTTTTATCCCAAGTACTTAGGGTAGGCTACATGAACCAAAAGAGAATCACGCCGTATCGATCACGCTGATAATCCTTCTCCATTCATTCCTATCAAGTAATATCTCATCATTTAAATCTCTAGAATTCATATCTTTTCCTATCTGGTTCCCACAGATGGTGGTATATATTACAACCGGACAACAACACTTCTTGCCCACCTTTCGGACATAAGCCAAAATATTTCTAAGCCCTGTCCTCAATTCTATGATATATTTTAAAGTAAAGATATTTTTCAGATGCTTCTCTAACACATGCTCATTTCACACATTTTTTTATTTACTTTTTATAATTTATATATCAAAGCTATGAGCTATAGCAGGACAACCTTCATAACAGGTGGATAAGGAAAAACAAAGATGATCAGACCTAGATCATGCATTTTAAAATTGTACTATTATGCTTTTTATTTGTATGAATATGTAGTTGTAAACCGTATCCTAAAGTTTCTATATCTGCTATATCGCGTACCAGTACACGTAGGATGTACCAAGAATCTAAGGTCTAGTTCCCATAGAGAGAAGGTCCATGGTTCCCTTCAGATAACTGATGGGGAGTTCATTGTAGTAGTATGTTTGAGAGCAATCCAATATAAGAAAACAGGAAAGAGCGATAAGCTCATATAGAAATTGGAGTCGTACTTGATAACTTAAGCTGTAGGGTGTTGGCCTACATAGTTATTTTAATTCATCGCTCTTTCCTATTCTCCCAGATACGGAATGATACTTGAACACAAATACACAAATAATACTAGATAACACAAATCTCTGCAAGAAGTACTGTTCAAATATCAAAGTACTCAAATGATTCTATCCCAATGACTAGGGGTTAATGTGCAGTAAGTTATGTGAGCTGGCAGCAAGAAAATAGTAATTCAATTATTTTCTCCAAATATTTTTTGGGTCATAATATTTATGGCTATAACTTCTTTAGTATCAAATTTCATCGGTTTTGGAGTTTATTTGTAATTCTATCAAGCAGATACAAGATTTTGTATTCACCAAAACCGTTAAATTTTATATATACTTGATAGAAGCCAAATCAAAACTAAAATCTAAGAAATTGGATATAAAGTTGAGATCATAATCCATAAAGAAATTTAAAAATTTTATCAGAGAGAGTAGAAATCGATTGCAACTCAGAAAACTTATATGAGCAGCCAGCTCATTTCCATTATTCTCACACACACACATCCATACACCCATACAAACATACATGCGCATACACACACACACCATCCTATTAAACTTGATCTACACTATTAAAAGTGGCTAAAAAAAATAATCAAAAATTTAAAATTTTGTTTGCACACATATCAAATAGGATAAAATGGTTGAAAATAACATTTTGCATAGAATTGCAGTTTAGGACTTACAGATTAACGATCCAAATATTTGGCAAAAATCTAAATAATTAAAAATCCTACATAAATTTTCATTAGATTTAGAACATTATACACTGTTAAAGTAACCAACTCCTATTTACAACTGTCCACTTAGTGACTACTTCATCAAGAAGCATGCCAAGACTGACACCAATAACCTCTATTCTTCCCGTTGTAAGAATTGATTAGTTGTCAAATTTAAACCAACAATCGTGAACCAAGACCGTTGATTGTGTTTCTAAATGAAATTCTCTAGACTCTAACTTCATCCCTCCATACAAATTGGTCTATCACGAAGTAGGCCTCGGGCAATCTCAAATAGTTAGGGAAGTACATAGGTTAAAAAAATATATATTTTTTGACTTAGCTTTAGGCCACTTGAAATAGTATAGATCAATTTTTATGGAGTAGATCATAATAATTGAATGTCCCATTACGAATTTCATTGAGAAGGATTTAAGTCCAACTTTTTCATAAAAACCACATATACATGTATCTGTATACATATACTCCTATGAGAACGGTTCTCAAGCTAAACTTTGTAAAACCCTATCATAGGCCACCTCCATGAGATCCAAATCGACCTCGATCTACATGTACTTATTATCTTATAAACAAAACTTCAAGTCATTCTAATGTTATTTACAATGATCTACGAGGTCTAAAGTAATTTTAGTAATAGGAAAAAGAAACCATCAGATGCAAATGTAAACAACATTTTAATTACTTGATTTTTTATTCGTAAGATGATGATAATATATATATATATATATATATATATATATATATATATATATATATATATATATATCGAGATGGATGCTTTAGATCATTCGTTAGGATTGCCAATGATAGGGTTCTCACGAAACTTAATTTGAGAAACATTCTCATAGGAATATCTAATGTGTGTGTGTATATGGAAAAAGTGCAGCTAAGGTGTCCCTATAGGAGGTTTTCTACGAAGGCGGTCCTAAATCTCAATATGAAGAGTTTATTTGGATGAACTAAACCGTTAATTGTGAACTCTATGGCCTAAAATAGTGGTAAAAAAACATGCATATTCGAAAATTTTTGACCATATATTAAATATTACAAAATGAATGTTTTTTCAGCAACAGAACAAACGAAACCTCATGATCGATGATGAAGAAAAGTCTAAATCACATAATTTTCTATACATCGCCTATTTAGAGTATGAAAATTTTAACTAATAGTTTTGGTCATCCACATACACTCTTAATGATGAGATCTAGGATCGCCTCCATAAGCAACTGCCTATAGTGCCTCCAAGAAAGTTGCCTATGGAGATACCCCTAAATCTCAACATACAAGGTGTATATAGAAGAGCAGAACCGTTAGTTGTGATCTACGCATTCTAAAATGATAGTGTATTAAAAATTATACTTTTTTGTTACATTTTGACCGTATATTGGACAGGTACAAAATGAACGATTTTTCAATACAGAACAAAGAAGACATCCTGATCGTTATTGAAGTGTAAAGTACATGATTTTTCATGCACCTATTATAAGAAAAGTGGAAATGAGACGCCGCATCATGTAAGTTACCAAAAGTGGAAATGAGACGCCGCATCATGTAAGTTACCTGAACTGCAGTCCATTTCTACTATCTTTAATAATTTTTTTTAAAAAAAATTCTTTTGGATTATGATCTCGACCCTCTAGAGTTTACTCATACTTAATTTTTTGGGTTTTAGTTTTCTATCTACTTTATGAAAAACCAAAACCCTACAAATTTAATCCTAAAATAGTTAAGAAGGTAAAGATCATTATCTAAAAAAGAAATAGAAAAAAATAATGGAGATCACATTTTCGCCATTGACTCATATAACTTATCTGAGCTGCTGACTTCTATACAATAATCCCATGTGTGATTGTAATATATATATATATATATATATATATATATATATATATATATATATATATATATATATATATATATATATATATATGAGAAGCTTATGTGTGTTGGCATCTAAATAACAGTAATTCCATTATTTTTTCAAAATTTCTTTTGGATCATGAACACCACCTCCTTAATGTCCTTTGGGTCAAATTTTATGCCCTTCCATCAAATGGATATAAGACAATGTACTCACCGAAAATCGTTAATTTTGTATTTATTTGATGGAAACCCAAATCAAAACAAAGATCCTAGAAATTAGGTATGAGTGAACTCCAAGGGAATGAGATCATAATCCAATAAAAATATTTGAAAAAAATGGAGATAATGAAAATGGGTAACCAATGCAGGAAATTTCCTGCGCTGGCAACTCATTTCCATTATTCTATATATGTAGACCTCATCTCCCAAAGAGACTTTTTATTGCGATAACAAGGCAGCCATTAATATTGCAGAAAAATCTAATAATTCAATATCGCATCTAGGGATATCAGATTAAGATATATCGTCATCTTGTTCATCACTGGAAGATAATATTATCCTGACACGACATGTGTCTCTCAATTAGCAGATATATTGGCAAAACCTACTGGACAATCGTAGTTTCAGTTTTTGTAAACTCGAGCATACTGTATGCTCTAGCTTGAAGAGGAGTCAGACAATATAATTGGCTTATCAGGTATGGACTTGTACGCAAGTATTAAATAAGACAAAGAGAGAGACCCTAATTATCTCTAATATTCATCAAACCCCGATATAATTGATACAATCAGTAGTACCACAATGAGATTTCAATTGCTCTTTAAGTAATATTCAAGAGTGCAGTCAGTAAGACCTGGAGTCCTGTATATAATATAGTAAGCCTACGGTCATCAAACTAAAATTTCAATTTAGAATTGCAAAGTCTTCAGTGTAAGTAATTGTTTTATAATTCCTTTATTTCTTTTCTTTTGAACTAGAGGGTGAATTTGTAAGTTTTCTCCCCGTTGTGCTAATTCTACTTTCTCCACTCTCTGTCTCTGTATTAAAGGAACAAGTTGTTACTACTGGTAGAGCTTACGGTCATTAAACTAAAATTTCAATTAGAATTGCAATGCCTTCAGTGTAGGTAATTGTTTTATAATCCCTTTAGTTTCGTTTCCTTTGAATTAGAGGGTAAATATGTAAGTTTTCTCCCCATCCTGCTAATTCTACTTTCTCCACTCTCCGTGTCTGTATTAAAGGAACAAGCTGTTACTACTGTACCACGATACATTTATCACCCATTAGCATCATGAATGGTTTATCACCAATTAGCGCCTGTCAATCATCAAACGGCATCAAGAAGAGATGATATCCAGGCACAGTTAATTCAACTGCAAATTTCAAATTCATTAGAAACTACAATAAAAGGAGCATGAGTTTGTATTTGTTTGGGGAGAAGCTTCGGAGTTAGAGGCAAACATCTATGGATCAACTCCTAGAAAAAGCAATAGCATAAGCTTCAAGAGAATAGAAAAGAACACATATATTCATTTTTCATATATCAAATGGTGATCAAGCAGTGCCCAAGAAAATTTCCACTGCAAAGACTGGTGAAAGAAACTTTAGGTCTATGCAGGGACGCCATAAAACTGTGAAGATGAATAAAGAGAGTAGGAAATGAAGCACATCAAGGACAGTTGAATTATTCAATTCGTGAATGGTAGAACCAGTCATTTGCATAAGAGCAGCCAATCATATGGAAGCTTTGACAGTCTTCAACACATGGGTTCACTACAAGCCAAGAGCAACGCCTAAAGTAAACTTTGGATCAATTTGGCAACCCAAAGACAGAACCTGTAGTAACAAAAGCAAGAAAGGACAAAACAAATGATATTGTGGAAAAATAGCAGTCATGGTTGTGAGCAAGACTACTATGGATTGCCTATCAAAGTGATCATAGGAAATATCAAGCTCCAAGCCCATAATCAGAAGACATGGCAAAGCAGGGTGTTAGGATGTATGCACAGCAATGATAACCAACCAAAGTAAGAAAGGTGTAAATTGAGGTACTGTAATTACAGAAAACTGGATAATAACTGGATAATAATAATAATGCAGTTTTCTGAGCAACCCCGTTATAAAAGTTCCATTCTGCAAGTCCCCAATGTCAAATTCGCGAAGGTTGCATGGAAAGAAACAAGGGGAAATTGGGTTTTAACCCCTACTTTATAAGCGCGGTGAGATTAAGCCCCTCATCAAAGAAGTTATGTGGTACACCTCTAAGACCAGAAAATATTTGGTAGAAACCCTAGAACTCCACTTACATGTAATTTCAAATTTTTTTAAAATACAAAACACTATATAAATTTATACTCGTATTTCTAGGTCAAATGATAATTCCCTCTTCCCCTCTTTTATTTGAAGAATAATGTATGTTTGGTATTTTATATTTTTTAAAAAAAAATTGAAAATGACAAACCCAGGTCTAGAAGATATGGACGGAGAACTTGCCATGTCCGACGATCCATACTTTCTTGAGCAGGTTGAATGGTAATATAACTGTTCGAAGCGCTACTCGAAAATCTTTATATATAGTTGTTTATATTTTCTTTTATCCGGACACTACTTTGCTCTTTTGATTTTTTTGGTGTACATATTCAGAGCAGTGTGCCTTATCTTGTAATCAACTCTTTATATATAAAACCTTTTGGTTATCGATGCTTTGTTGTATTATCTGATTATGGCAATAGTTACAATTATTCCAAGGTTTTGGTTTGTGAGGTTCACGTTTTCTTTTCACAGTCTAATTTTCAAAAACAGCTAAAAATGGCGCGTAACATCCAATAATAGATTAAATATTCAATCTAAACTGTTATGGCTAAAATAGATTATAATAGATTTTGTCGTTAAAATACAAAAAAGTGGTCAATTTTTGTGTTGGTTAATTAATTGGTGATGATAAAATATTCCAAAAACTCCGCCAGTGTTGTGCTTAAAGATTTATCTTTTCACTGTTTGTCCCAAATCGGGATAAAGGAGGAAGGTTGTGGTAGGTCTGTGATAGCCAATATAAAACGTTGTCAAATATTATGATATGAGTCAAAATATGAATTTTGTTGGGGCGTTCCCTATCAATGTGATCGATCCGGCATGATTCTCTTTTGGTTCATATAGCCTACCCTAGATACTTGGGTTAAAAGTCTTAGTTGTTGTTGTTGTTATTGTACGAAATATTCCAAAAGTTAAATATATTTTTATATTTTTGAAATTTTCAATAATTTGAGTTAAATTCTCGATGCTTATTATCAAATTAAACTATTTAAAAAATTAATAATTAAGCATGAAACTTAAATCTCCCACATTAATTCTTAAATTCGACTACCAAAGAGAGTAAAAACTAAATCATAATTATTTTATCAAAAATATGTAAGTATTTATTTCTACATAAATATCTATTTTTGAAGATAATAATAAAAAAATGCAAGTAAAATGACAGAAAAGATTTTTTTTTCCCTGAGTTCTTTTGGAACTCATGGCCGTACCATATCCAATCTTCAAACAAGGGGATTAATCCAAATATTTTTATAAAGTACAGGCTTAGACCAAATTTCCCCAAGACACAGAGATCTTAGGTACCATTTACCAAATGATAGTAATTCCCAAACATGGAAACTCAAACTTGTTCATGTCAGCTTAAAGAAGAATATAGTATGTTAATTAGTTAGATACAAATTCTATCAGATGATTTCTTAAATCTATTTTCTCTCATTTTTTTAGATTAATTAACCTATTATTAAAATAAAAGGTGATATTGAAAATGATCTTACTATGGAAAGTAAAGGGAGACAAGAACAAGACAAGTAAAGGGAGACAAGAACAAGACTAATGATCATTAAATGGTTTATATAATTTTACAGAATTTACATGATGCAGACTAAAGAGGCAGCAGCAGACCAGGAAAAATAAAGGATGCACATTTGAAGAAAGGAGAGAGCCCTTGGCATTACCTGGGCTCTATGAGAGTGAAAGAATTGGCGTTTCTGCAAAAGCTGACGGCTGCATTATAATTAAAAAAAAAAAGATCAGTACTATAACGACCACCACAATAGTTCAATGCTGCCAAGTAATAGCAGCATCAACAAAAAAGGTTTCTCTCTTTTAATTTTTGTTTTCCCGGTGGGTGTGTTAAATTTTTTTTTTTTTTTTGGGGGGGGGGGGGGGGGGGGGGGGGGGGGGGGGGGGGGGGTTGGGGGGTTTATGAGTGCTTGCTTTGCTTAATGTACAGTGCAAAGGGCAAAGATACGGTTGGCATACTTTCTAGGATCAGGCCGTTCAACAGATAATTTCCGTGTCTTGGCAAATTGCAACATAGTAGGGGGTGCAAGATTGCTTCCAGATACCGACTGAACATACTCATTACTTGTAGAAGCATGAGCAGTAGCACTGCACACTCCTGTGATATCAGGGTTGGATGACACAGGTTCTACAAGCTCCACAGAAAAATGGTTATCTGAGCCACAGCTTTCAGATTTATGCCTGGAAGAAAGCAACTGCGTATCATGAAACAATGCCCTGGCAGGCCCATCATCCACTCTATAGGAATTTCCATCTGTCGCACATATCATTATTCACCTTTAAGACAAGATACATAAAGGTTTGTATTTTCCAATGCATATTAGACTATAATGGACCAAAATTACAAACCACTGAATCCATTGGGGACCTCACGTCGCATAGGATATCTGAGAGGCCCATGGGACAAACTAATGCCAGCATCCGGTAGATAATCTGCCGAGTGTTGTGTAGCTTCTGGTGAATCTACTTCCAAAACATGTGGGTGGACATTATTTACATTCTGTACAACATTTTTTGATTTTCTGGGCCTCTTAAACTTTGATCTGCTGATTGAAAACATTTAATTCTCTCTTTAGTTTACATAATGGACGATAAGTTAGAAGAGAAATTCAACATAATTTTCATATCCATCTGAAACAATTACCTGTAAAAAAATGTTTGCAATCTTGGGTCATATCCATCTGAAACAACCTGCAGAATATCACAGGCATTTTGTAAATCAATTGAAAGAAAAAAAAAACCTAGAATGGTCACTCTTTAAGTACACATCCTCCAAAATTATATACACATCTTCTACATAGCTTAACTAGCAGTAATCTTCTGTCTAACATTTAAGAAGAGAAACATACATATACAAATTTACAACAATAATTATCATGAAAATTGAAATAATTGAATCATAATTTCCACCCTGATATCATAATCAAGTGACCAAGAGTCCTAGCTTAACCAGCTTGACCGTACTAAACATTAGATATAGTAGATCATAAGTAGTGTAACTTATAAATTGTCAAATTCCAATAGAAGAAACATGAATTTAGGATGTGCCAAGCATATAAAGTGGATGAGAAGGAAATAAAATAAAAGCTGGTGCTGCAGAAATTTGCAAATATGATGAGGTGCACTGGGAGAATGCAATAACTGGAGCGTTTATGTGGTTGATGGTCAGAAGGCACAGTTAATAATGCAACGCAAAGACCTGCCAAGAAGGGAAGAAGTGGCTCTCTATCAAGGTTTGGAACATAAGAATCGGTGACATTATGAGCTGATCATTTATGCTTACTGCAATCAGCAATAATGGGTGTTTTGTATTAGCAACATCAGACCAATATTATATGGCATATCATGTATCATGTACCTAAAAATCTGTTACAGTATTTGAAATTATATATCAACATAAGGAAAACCTTGCTTTAAATCATTTTTTGTGAAATTAAAAGGTTGAGAGCAGTAAACCTTTGAATTCATTAGCTTCACTCCAAGTACATGACAGATATGAATCTATGAGAATATAGATCCTCTCTAACCAAAATCAGGTACTTTCGATATTACTTAATGGCAGACTGGGAAAATTCCTTGCTACTGTTTTCTTCCTATTATATCTACTATTATAGCTACAGCTCCTTGGGGCCTTACAATTTACTATTAATTGTGCCTCATGTTGGACTTGCATCCTCATATATCCTAGAAGAGATACCAAAACCCTATCTAATTACTAAGTTACCATTGAAATGGTTTGAACGTGTTTCCCCATTTTTTCTTATTTTTAGGAGAACTGGATGTGTTGCTTCATAGAAAGTGCACCATAACTATTAGCTTAAGAGACCATGGTCAGATTAATCCATATTTATAAACATTGAGACATTTCTTACTATTACATAATAAGTTAGTATGTGAAAGAACTTTATGTAAAAGTCCATATATATTATATTAATAAAAGGATGTGAGATGGAAACTAATTAACCCATTTAATTTTGCCAATTTATCTCTAACCCTACTCCTAAATCTGATTAACATCATGGTATCTGAGATCCTAATCCCTTAATCACCTCTTCTTCCTCCATCCTCCTTGCATCCAATTGTACCAAAAAACCCAACAACCCATCAATTGAACATAGCCATCTATCCCATTTCATAGCAATCCACCCTCCATTCCGGTCCCGCTTCCAGTCGAGCATCAAAATCCAACACTGCCATCACCAACATCCTCTATCAATGATGTGTTGTTAGAAGCAGGAATGCTCGGTTGTAAAGCTACGGATATGTCGATGTATCCATTGCCTAATAGGGAGAAACTTTTAGAGAACCAAGGAAGGTATAGGAGACCAGTTGGCCTGATATTGTATATCCAATTAGGGTTGTGAACCAATTCATTTCTCCACAAACGAGCCATTAAAATGTTGTGGTCAAGATATTATGAAATCTGAAAAGTTCTCCAGGTAAATGACTTTTACATTCAGATTGAAGACATAACTGCACAGTTAGTTTCTCAAATTCAGATTGGGCAGGTTATCCTATTGACAAGAGGTCTACTATAGGATATAATCTTTGATAGATGAAATCTTGTGTCATGAAAGAGTAAGAAGCAGGCTATTGTCTCAGGATCAAGTGCAGTGTCAGATATAAATCTATGGTTGATCTTACAAGTAAGCTTGTATGGATACAAGATATTCTAATGGAGATGAGTTTTATGCCCAAGACTCCGATTAGGCCATATTGTGATAATGGTCAGCTACTTACATTTTACAAAATCAAGAGAGGATAAAGCATATAGAAGTATATCACCATTTGGTATAGGAAAAGTATATCGTTGACCTTGAACCAGAGCATGTGTATTCACCAATCAAATTGCAAGGTTGCACACTTGTTGAATGAGCCCCTTGGAAGACCTCAGATGCAGTTCATTTGTAAAAGCTGTGCATATACGATGTATATGCTCCAACTCGAGGGAAGTGTTATGTAATAAGCTGATATGTGAGGGACCCTTGAGTAAAAGTCCATATATTTTATATCAATAAAAGGATGTGAGATGTAGACTGATTAACGCATCTATTTTTTCCAATCTGTCCTTAAAACCTAACCTCAATTCTGATTCACATCACTACAAATGTGCAACCATGTGTCGAACATATAGTCACTTGAAAATGGATAGTTTATAATTGCATAAAAAGATCCCTCCTTCTATAAGTTCTTCAACTTCCAACTAGTTCTGCAGCTAGGTGGTATTCCCAACACTGGATACTCATAATCCTTGGACCTCCATACTTTTTGTTGCTAAGATAAATCCTCAACGACTACATCCTTTCATACATAAAACCAGAAAATCTCTCAGCGCAAAGTCCATAACTCGTTGAGGAAAACCACCTTCACACACTATCATCGTATGCACCCTTGTGCCTTCACTTGACACATAATTAGCACACATATTTCCTTCCCTCCAAATATATTAGACAGAAAAGTTTGCAAAATAATTTCCCAACATACGGACATCGCGAAGTACAGGGTGACAAGCATAGCTATCATGTCTCTCAAATAAAATAAGTATGCTTTGAGCATCCCCTTCTACCACTATATACTGACCAGGGAGTCTATCTGCCGCCCAATAAATAACCTCCCATAAATCTCGTATCTCAGTTTCTGGCACTGACACGGAGGTTACAGGGATACTACATGCCCCAATCAATATCATTTCTGACAACAAAACCAACTCCCACCTTATCGCCTTATACTGAACCATCAAAATTTATCTTAGATCACCCTTTAGGAGGGAGATCAACCCACTGCGACGAGCGTGTCTCAGGTAGAAGACCGATAACTTCCAGGATTATCATAAGTCTGCAATACATTGTGAAATAGAGAGTTCTCTCTTGAACAGCCAGATCTCCTTAACCGCAACGACCACCATCAGAGCCACCTTACCATGTACGAATACCTCATTCTCGAACACCATTCTATTTGTCTTTCCAAATCTCCTAACTTGTATATATAATTACTTATTGGACGAACTGCCGTAGCATAGACGCACTATCTCCCATATCTGAGAGAGTAGATAACCAGTCCTCCCACAACACCCAAGAAAACTACAAGTTTAACTCACTACCAATCCGAGACCATACCTCCTCAGAAAAAGGATAAAAGAAAATAAGATGCTCCAAAGTTTCCTCATCTAAACCACAACGAGGACAAACAATAGCAACCGAAATGCCATGGAGAGGCAAGAAATACCGAGTCGACGCGCAATCCTAAACAATTCGCCAAGTCCAAGTTCGGACTCGTAGTACAGCAACTGACTTCCACAACCACTGTAGGTTGATGGGCGTTTCTGGCTGAAAGTAGTTATAGATACTAATAATACTAAGCTCTCGTAAAGTAAAACCATACCAGAGAACCAAATCCTCACCAAATTGTCGAGGAAGCCAGATAGATGAGTGAAAGACACCAACAAGTAATGTTTAAAATAGCGATAGGTAATGTAACGTTTTGCCTTTATTAGGTTATGTCACATATAGCGTAACGCATAACATAGCTTATGCAATTTCCTATTTATTTAATAAATATAAATATAAAACTATATAAAATAATTTTTATAAATTAAAAAATAAATTTAAAATTTCTAAAAGAGAATATAAAACCATTTTGTAATACATAAACTATTCAAATGTTATAATAAACTTTACAATAATTTTCATAAATTATAGGGGTATTTACAGATATGTCTCTTAAATCTTTATAAATTATAATTTAGTCCTCCAAATCTTCATATTTAGGATTTTGCCCCTCAAATCCTTTAACTTACTACAATTTAGTCCCCCAATTTATATTTTTGCCCGATTTTTCCGTTTTACCCCTTAATTCCTTCACCTAATTCCCCTTCCCCTCTCTTTTTAGTTCTTATTGGGTTCCCCCCTTCTTCTTCTCTTCTCTCTCTATTCATTTATTGGGTTCTCCCTCTCTATATTGAGACCAAATGTATTATTCTCCACTAAATGTATTAAACCTAGAGATGAATTTATCCAATATAGAAAGAGAGAACCCAATAAATGAATTTATATTGAGACTTAAAGATTTAATACATTTAGTCGAGAATAATACATTTGGTTTCAATATAGAGAGTGAGAATCCAATAAATCAATAGAGATAGAAGAGAAGAATAAGGGGAAAACCCAATAAGAACTAAGAAGAGAGAGGGAAGAGGGAAGGGGAATTAAAGTGAAGAAAATCAGGGGTAAAACGGAAAAATCGGGCCAAAATATAAACTGGGATACTAAATTGTAGTAACTTAAAGGATTTGGGGGATTAAATCCTAAATATGAAGATTTGGGGGACTAAATTATAATTTATAAAGATTTAAGGGGCAGATCTGTAAATACCCCTAAATTATATTAAGTCTGCAACTGTAATTTTAGTCAATATTTAATCAAAAAACAATATTTTAATTTTTTTATTTTAATTCCAGTTATTATAATTGTTGTAATTTATATTTTGTAATGTTCAATTTATCTTATTTATAATTGTTGATTCCAGTTGACTTAAAAAATTCAATAGAATCAATAAGTAAATTTTAGCAACCGGATGCGAAACAAGTGAACAAGGAAACAAACTTAAGTTAATAAGTTAGCAATTCCATAAGCAATCAAACAAGCCAACAACTAATTAAGTAAGAAAATTACAATAATTCACTAATAATCAAAATAATAATCAACAACAACTTATAAATTACTAAAAAAATAATTGTAAATAATATAACATAACGTAATTTAATGTAACGTTATGTAATATAACATTAAATTACATAAAAAAACGTACTATTACGGTGCACTGAGTTATTTTCGGTTGTTACGTAGCGTTGAGATTCCGTTAGGTTACGTAATACAATACAATGGGTTTTATAATGCGTTATTTTCAACATTGCCAGCAAGCGTCACTATGTCCCACCTGCACTTCTTTGTTATAAATTGGCTGACAGTACTACCCAGATCAACTACTGTAATATCAAATAGAAGGAGAATCTTACAAAAAGGAAATCCAGAAAGCTATAGATCCTCTAATATTACCAGCCAGCCTTTAAGGCCTCTGCACTACCTGAGATTGCCTGCCATGCCCCAGACGACGCACATGTCGCATTTAGTTCCCAAATGGAATTTGAGATTTTAAATTTGAAACGAATCATCCTTGTCCAAAGGAAGCAGGATGCATCAAAATATTTCGCCAGCTGCTTAACATGATAGGTCTTCTGCAAGGTGTCCAACTGCTATATCCCAAAACCCCTCTCCTTATGAGACCGACAAATCCAAGACCAGCTAACCAAAGGCAAACCCTATGACCCATCACTATTACCCCATAAGAAACAACGAAACTCCTTATCAAGACAGTCAAGGACGGCTTTCGAAACCCAGTTATTTGCAAGCATAAACCTCGGCAATGCTGTTGGGACTGACTGGAGCAGCACTTTTTGTGCTACCAGAGATAGCAAATTACTCTTCCAACCACTCAACTTAATTCTGACTTCGAAAAGTATGCCATCAAAGTATCTCAAAGAAACTCATTTACCACCAACAAAGACGTCCAAATACTTAAAAGGCATAGTAACATACTTCATCGACAACAATCTGGATATTCTCCGACAAATCCTCGCATCAACTCCTTTACCAAAGTAAACTGCAGACTTGCTGTAATTTATAGACTGACCACTCACTGCACAATATCGCTCTATCGCTCTATAACTCGCCGTAGGGTTCTGGCTTCAGACAGAGTAGCTCGAGTCACAACAAAGACCTCCATACTTTTCCCAACATTGAATTGAACCTTACTCAGATTAAGTTTTAAAAGAGACTCAAAGGCTACTCACACATTATACTGGACAACAATTTAGGCTGAATTCAACTGATAGAGATATGACATTTCTAACCGCCTCAATCAAATTTCTAGTCATCAGTGAAGACTAAACCGTCAACCAGCAGAGTGACCCCCATGGTTTGTTTACAGACAAGAATAAGCAGAACATCTGTATGAAGCATATTTTCTCCTCTGTAATTTGCTGACTGTGGAGCTCCAAACAACATTAGATCCTCCTGGAGGATAAACTCACAACCATTATCTGCGATTAGCATATTTATACAGGTCCTAACTTGCATAAGACCTTGGAAGGCGTATGTAGAAAAATTGAGGGAACGTCATAACAATTAATTAGTTTTTGATGGAGAACTCAGCAACATGCACATGAGAAACTATTGCGTGGAGGAATTTACTTCCATTTTTCACAGTCACTACAGTTTTCCAGCTCACCACTTTTCACGGGTAGTATTTGACTATTTTTAAAGGTCTATAGAAATATTTTACAAGATGAAGATGCTATATCTTACCTTGCTCTATTCAAGGGAACATTGAGGCCTTAATACAACATGAAACTAAAAATCGTTCATAGAAGAACAGTATTTTAAATACCGGCCAGCATACAGATATGCCAGCCGGTATATCGAAAAATATGAAGAAACGAGATGGTAAGGTAATTTTTTTACCATTTCTCGCTTTAGACAGGTAGGAGCCAATATATCGGCCACGTAGCGATATATCGGCCAGTAACGAGAGAAAAAATATCGATTGGTATTAGTCAATATCGATTTAGATAGGAATGGATTTTGGTTGTACGTTAAACCCGTTATAAATCCGACCCGTTAGAAATAAAATGCCCTTAACAACTCAAGAGGGAAGAAAAAAATCGCAAAAAAATTTGCTCTCCCCCCCCCCCCCCGAACGGCGATCGATTCCTCTTCTCCCACCCTCCCTAATTTGTGGCAAACCCTAACTCTAATTTCCAAATTCAGCCACAAAATCTTTCTGATTCCTCTTCCCCCACTATTCGACTCTTCTCCCACTCTCCGACTCTCTCTCTCTCCCCCGCGAACAATCGATCGAGCTCAACCTAACCCTAAAATCAAAATTCCTCTCTATTTCTTCTTCCACTCTCTGATTCCTCTTCTCCCACTCTCCGATCCTCCGACAGGAGCTCGCCGGCCGATTCTTCCACCTAAGTCTCAATTTTGTCGGCCGAACAGTCCCACTGGTAAGTCAATTTGATTAATTTTATGTTAATTTTAATTAGAGTTATAATTTTCTTCAATTTCTCTTATAATTGTGCTATTTAACTTAAATTGATTGCGTTTTGTGTTAAAATCTTTAATTTTTTTTGCAATTAGAGGCGAATTGTGGTCTTCGGCCGACTAATTCAATGAATCAGTGGGCAGAACACTCATTCAGTTCACTGAATGAGTGTTCAGCCCACTAATTTATTGAATCAGTGGCCGAACAGTGATTTTGAACAGTGACAATAAAGAATGGATAATTATATGTTAGGGTTGTTTGGCTATATAGGGATTTTGAAGTGAATTTGATTGAGAATTTGTTGAATAATGAGTAATTAGAGTGTTTGAGGAGAGTATTTGTTGGATATTTAACATATGTTAGGGCCTATGGCTATAGCTATGTTGTATTAGAGTATTTGAGAATTAGAGTGTTTGATCTATTGGGAATTAGAGTGTTTGTGAATTAGAGTGTTCGAGAATTAGAGTGTTTGATCTATTGGGTCTATGGCTATGTTATATTAATAATTTAATACTTGTATGCCTCTAATTGAGCAATTGTCAATTGAAACTAAAAATATGTAGTTTAAAATTTTTAATTATAGGACATTGTCACATTGGCCAATAAAGGACATTTTAATTATAGGATATTGAGCAATTATCAATTTTTAATTATATGTAGTTTTAATGAAATATTTTTTGTAAGATATAATTTAGTTTTCCCTACTCCTTAGTTATGTATATATATTGGATAATTAGTCTTCTAACTTCTTAAATTTTTAAGTTTGGTTTATATAGTTTTAAACCAAAATATATATTAGTCTCTTAATTTCTTAAATTTTTAAGTTTGGTTTATATTGGATAATTAGTCTCTTAACTCCTTAGTTATATATATATATACTTTGTTTGATGCAAGTTTATTTTTTAAAATTTTAAGGTCAGAAATAGCTCGAAAGATATCCTCTTCTGGTGCTTCTAATGTCCAAAAAAAACGAGGAGGCAAAGATCTTGCTTGGGATTGAGGAAAAAAGTAACCAATAAGTCTAATAAAGTGGACATGTAATTTTTATAAGAACGAATATAAGGGAGGCATTACCCGCTTGAAACAATATCTAGGTCATGTCAGCGGGAATGTTAATGACGTAAAGCAGAAAGCTCTGGTGATACTAAATAAAACTAGAGTAGCAAATGAAGGAAAAACAACAGAGATTCAAAATTTATTAAATGAAGTTCGTATTGGAGAAGAAAAAGATGAGACAATTCGAGAAGAAGAGTCTTCTTCTCAAAAATCCACAGGTCAATCTTCTCGGAAAGTACCGATGGATTAATTTGCTCTTCGATTGATCGAGGTAGTAGAAACAACCCAAAAACAGCCTACCGTGCCATCAGTCTAAAAAAAAGGGACAGAGACGATGCAGTTAAGCACATTGCCATTTTTTTTATGAAGCAGGGCTTGCATTCAATCTTGCTACACTGTCATCTTTTATATAGATGGTCCAAACCATTGACAAGTATGGACCAAACTTACAGACCCCCAGCCCGTATGAGCTCAGTGAGACTTTCCTTTAGAGAGAGGTCGAGGAGACAAATGCAACTCTTGAATCATTCAAACGGAGTTACCAAACAAATGGCTGCAGTCTAATGACTAATGCGCGGTCGAACTGAAAAGCGAGAAGTTTAATGAATACCGTTGTGCATTGACCGGCCGGTACATCCTTCTTAATATCGCAAGATGCTTCTTCTGATAGGCACAATGGCAGTTATATCTACAAATTTATGGAGGGAAATGAATGAGCTTGGTGTAAAAAATGTTGTACAGATTGTGACAGATAATGCTTCGAATAATATAACTGCAGGAAATACATTAGCTCTGACACATCCAAACATATTTTAGATATTTTGTGCAGCACATACAGTTAATCTGATATTTGTGAATATAGAAAAAATTAAACATATCCGAAGTGCAATTATGATGGGGAGATCAGTCTCCGTGTACATTTACAGTTATACCAAGTCTCTAGATATTATGAGGAAGGCGATTGGTGGAGAGCTAATAAGGCCGAGTACAACTAGATTTGCCATGACATTTTTCTTTGTCATCAATCAGAGAGAAGAAAAAAGAGTTGCAGCATATATTTATTTATGATGAATGGATGGATTGCACTCCGTCCAGAACAGATGCAGACAAGAGGTATTTATTTAAATTAATAAAAAAATAAACTTATAAATTTATATTATACATTATTCATATTTTTTTAATACATCTTTTTGAATATTTATGTTGCAGAAATAATTGCTAGTAATAAATTTTGGGACAACACAAATATTGCGCTAAAAGTATTTACTCCATTGGTGAAAGTTTTGCACATAGTTGATGGGGATAATGTCCCTTCAATGGACTTTCTGTTCGGTGACCTAGAGACTGCTAAAGATAAAATAAGAGATGCTCTGGGAGGTGAAGAGAAGAAATATCTTCTAATATGGAAAGATTATTGATAAGAGATGAGGAAAAACAGAAGAGTTCTCTGCATAGAGCTAGATATCTCTTTAACCCTCTGTATTACTATACGAAGCAGCCTGAGATTGATACTGATGGGTCGTTCATGTCGGGCTTCGTTGAGATGATGCACATATTCTATTCAGATGATCATAACAAAATTAATAAAATTGCACAGCAGCTTCCAATGTATCATCAAAATGGATCATTTGGAATATTTTTTGTAAAGACAGCAGTAAAAAGAATCATTAATCCAGGTATGCGTAGAGCGGGCAAGTGGGCCGTGCCGTGTCGTCGGCAAGGCACGCCTGCCCGGGCTTAGGCCTGGGCTCGGCCCGCCGGCACGGCACGCCAGGCACGTGCCGTCTCATGGCGGCTCGTTTTAATTAAATAAATAAATAAATATTTAATTTATTATTAAGTTTAGCAAACTGCTTAACTTCATTCAATTGGATTTAACAAGAAGTAACAGCAAAAAATTTTTTATTATGTTTAATCTCATTATATTGATATAATTGCTCGATAAATCTTTTTAGAAATTATACAAAGCCCGAAAAGAGGGGAGAAAACCTTGCCCATAACCCTCAACTTATTCTTAGTATTTTTTCTAAGAGATTTGAGAGTTAAAAATTATAAAAAAATTAAAAAATACATGAAAATCTCAACAAATGTAGATATTACAATTTGAAAAGAAAAAATAAAAATCCACTTTCAATCATGATTCATCTTCTTCTGGTGAGTTCTTTACTACTATTTCATTGACCAATCCTTGTTCCCTTTCTTCTGCGTCGTACCAGTTTTTCAAGCAGACACATCTCCAATGTAAAAAAAATTACAAACCCTCCCAACGGCTATTTTTACCATTTGGGGGGAAAAATCTGCAAAAAAAATTGCAAGAAACCCCCAACGGCTATAAAAAGAGCCGTTGGGGGGTCTTTGCAAAAAAAATATTACAAATACCCCCCAACGGCTCTTTAAGTCTAGAAAAAAAAAGACGTGCCGAGCCGTGCCAGGCACGGCTCGGCACGTGCGGGCCGCGCCATGCCTACGGCACGGCCAACCTCGGCTCGGGCTGTGCCAGGCATGGCTCGGCTCACCTGAGCCGTGCCGAGTGTGCCCAACGGGCCACCCGGCCCATTTACCAGCTCTAGGTATGCATTTCAATTTAAGAAATACAAAATTTAATCTACTTTCAATTTAAGAAACTATTTTACTCATAACTATTTCTAACTATTCATTGCTAGCTCAATGGTGGCAATTCTACAGAATAGATGCATCCGAATTGAGAATCATGACAATGAGGATTTTGAGCCTGACAACCAGTTCTTTGGGTTGTGAACAGAACTTGAGCACATTTGAAATAGTACTACGATTTGTCATTTACTAATGAAATATTTTTTTCTTCCAAACAAATATATTTTCAACGAATTTTATGTGATTATTTTTTATTTAGGAGCATACGAAGAAAAAAATAGGCTAAATTTTAAGAAATTGCATGACTTAGTCCTTGTAAGTTCAATGCAAGGCTCAAAAACAAACTTTCAATCAAAGAGTAGTAGAACAATTGACTTTTCGACAGGTGTCGATTGCTATGGGTGTTAATCCGAAAAAAAGAAAGAATGAAAGAGTTAAGGCATTCAAGTCCAAAAGTAGTAGAACTTCTAAGGAGAAAGCATTCTCATCTTCAAAGTCTAAGAAGCGGCTCGCATCAGATGAAGATGAGGAAAAAAACTTACACATCATCATCAGATTCGTCATTAGATGATGTGCAAAGCATGCCTTCGAATGAACCAGTGGATTCTGAATCTAACTAGAAAATGTATTGTAAAGATTGATATTTAAAGTTTTTAGCATGTTTCTGATAAACTCATTTAAAGGACAATGTTATAATTTTGTAAATTATATCACTTTTGTATTATAGAAACACTTTTCTTTTTTCTTAAAAACTTATTTTTCTTAATTTTATGATTATGTCGCTTTGTGCATATGCGGACGTTCTAAATGGTACCAGCAAATTCGTAAATTGCATGCAAATAAACCACGGTAAGTCCCATAAACTTGTTTTATTTGTTTTAATATGTTCTATATAGACAATTATATGATTATTCTTTAATCGGTATAACACCGATATGACACTCTAATATTTATGGTCATATCGCGATATCCCGTCCGGTATCCGGTATGTAATTTGGCTGACTGGTACATCACCGATTTTCGATATTTAGAACACTGTAGAAGAGGTCAATATATTCAACAATATTAAGCTCAATTAGTGATGAAGATAACTATACTTGTCTTTCAAAACAAAGCTCACTAGGACAGTTTCTTATCAACTAGGCCCACACCAGCACTCATGCTATAGATATGACATGAGCAGTATTCATCCAAGTATAAACAGAAGACACTCCTAGAACAAGATATTTCTGAAAAACGAAGACCATGGATGTTTCAAATAACAACTGTCCGCATGTTCTTGAATCCATCAAGGCTATGTAATGTAAAATACAATACCAAACAGCAGTGCAGAACATTCTAGAAAACAGTTCCATACGAATGCCATTGAATAGGCTAAATAATAAATTGAGAGAAAGAGCCGTGGGGACCATCAAGGCTATGTAATGCAAAATACAACACCAAACTGTTCGCCGCAAAAGTTTTGCTTCCTCCCATTGAATACAACTTAGATTACAATGCAAGTGAACAAGGTAAAAAGAACAAACGAGAGGATTTTATATGTCAATCTCTCTCTTTTACAATAAGATTTGTGTGGGATCTATGGCGATGGGATCTATAGTAGTTCCTTTGGACGATCGGGCGTCGAACTCCTCTCTTGAAGGTGATGGCCGACTGTAGAATCGATCTCCTCTGGTCTTGATTCGTTCAAGGCTCTGTGCGTAACTTGAACGTCTCTAAAACTTCAGTAAGAGATCTCAGGTGCCGAAAACAAGACCTTCTGCCGAACCGAAGAGAAGACCCCTAGGGCTTCCCCAAGAGGGTATTTATAGTCTTAGAATGATTTGAAAGTTTCTATCTAAATAGAATTTGCTCTCATCAAAGATCCCAATCAAATATCTTAGTTTTGATTTAAATCTCTTGATTTAATTCTGATCGGATTCAATTCGGGTATTTGGATAAGCCCAAATCATAATCTCGATCAATTCGAGATTCTGATTATCTGCTCACGCGGAGATAATCTCATCAAAACGCGGAGCTAAGAAACCAGAACGCGGAACTAACGCGGAGCTATTAAACATCTCCGCGCTTTGTTCAACACGAGGCTAAAGTAGCCAAACGCGAGGCTGCGGAGTTAACTCCGCGTTCTGTTGTGGAAAATCCTTTTAACTTAAAAATTTTCACTGCCAACAGAACCCCCTCCAAAGTTTTCAAAATGGCTTATAACTTAGCAAATTTTGAAATACTTTGGATCTTTAAACGCAGAGTTAAAATACCAAGTTTATCTCGCGTTTTGTTCACTTGCGCGGAGCTAATAGCTTCGCATTTCAGTGAGTAATTGCTCATTAATTACGCAGTAATTACTTAGTAATTAATCATGCTCTGACTTTCGTGCCAAATACCAAGAGGCGGATCATTTAAATAAAGCCTCTAACTCTTCTTCTTCTTCATTTCATCCGAAGAATCCAAGAGCTTAGAGCTCAGGCGACTCAGGCGAATCATTTTGAAGGGATGATCTTCGACCGAGATTCCTTCGACTTTCCATAAATTTTCCATCACTAGGATGTCATCTAAGAAGAGTTCGGCATCGCGCGCCTCCTCACCATCGGCGGCCGGCGTTAGCGGCGGCGGCGGCGGTCAAGGCAGTAGCCACAACAGCGAGCCAATCCATTTTGCACCAATTGTAGGTAAAAATTCCCAACTTTGAGACTCCTTAGTTTAACTTTGGAGTATTTTGGCTCGGTTTTAACGGACCAACCAATTTTGAACCGGCGAGATCGTCGTTCTCCGGCCGTAAGGCTTGGGAAGAAAGGAGAAGGAAAGAAACTCTGATCTACGCAAAGTTATCGCGTCATCCTCGCGTTTAAAACACGGGGCTATTTTAACTAGCAGTCGCGTTTAAATCGCGAGGCTATTTTGATTAGCAGTAGCGTTTAAATCGCGAGGCTATTTTGATTAGCAGTCGCGTTTAAATCGCGAGGCTATTTTCTCAACTGCGCGCGGAGTTTATCCTTAACTCCGCGTTTTCATACTTAGAAGATTTTTCGAGTTTTCTCTAACTCTTGATTCTTCTTTTGCAGTGAAGTACTTGGACCAGATCCTTCTTGAAGAGGAGTGCATGTGGCTTTACCAGTCTTCGTCAGCAAAAGTAACTCTAAGGAAGCCAGAAGCATATGCTTTACAACATAGTTGCAGGTTTCAAGCCCTGGCTCCAAAAGATAAACTTTTGAAGGAGTTACAAAAACTCTGCGGCAGCTCATTAAGTTTTCTTGAGGACCATTTCTGTTATATGACAATCTCTGTTGCTTTCCAAAGCGATAGAGATGATCATTTAAGGGCTTGTAGTATGTCGAATCCAACTTGTGCATCTTCATTAGGATTCTTGTAGCAGTATCTTCAGATGATCCACTAAGAACTTTAAACAGATCATAGTTGAGATTTGCAGAGGAGATCTTTTGCATGTGAACCAGGGAATCTCAACACTTTATGGAGGAGACTCGCCGTTAAGTTATTGATGAGTCGATGAATATGTAGAAACTTTTGGGAGAGCTATAACTCCCTCTTCTTTTGTAAGCTCTTCTTTTATGAAATAAAAGCAACTATTTTCCTCTCTATATGTCGGCTGCAAGAATCTTGCTTGCTCAACAAATAGATGGTTTATAATTTTGGTAAAATAATCTAAGGCTTATTTGCGTAACTTAGACTATTAATACCAAGATGATCGGGTAAAAATCATCTTAACTTAGATGGAAGTGCCTAATTGCACTTGCCAAAAATCCAAGTTCTTCATAGGAACGCGAAGCTAAGTTAGCCTCGCGTTTTTTCATAGTTGCGCGGAGTTAATAACTTCGCGTTTACCATCATTACCCGAAGCTAATAGCTTCGCGTTTTGTTCAGTTATTTTCTCCGAAACTCGCGCTGAATTCCAAGAGGCGGTTTCTTTCATTTAAATGGAATCTCTATTCCTCTTCTTTCTTACTTCATTTGAGAACTTTCCAGAGACTTGGAGATTCATGCGATCAGAGTTCAGGCGACCCGAGCGTTTTTCCGACCGAGTTTCTCCCGATTTCCCATCGATTTTCCTCAATTTTTCAAGCAAATGGCACCCAAGACTTGTGCTTCTTCCCGCGCAGCCTCGTCGTCGGCGACTGGCGCAAGCAGCGGCGGCAGCGGTCATGGCAGCGGTGGGCCAGCCCATGCTACACCTATTGGGGGTAAGAATCTCTCTATTTAAAACTTTTTTAGAGTGATTTGGCTTGGTTCTAACTGATCGATCACCGGCGAGATCGCCGTACTCCGGCCGTATGGCTTGGAGAAGAAGAAAAGCCTCTGGCTTTCTTCTTACGCGAAGCTATCGCGTCATCCTCGCGTTTTGAAGCGCGGGGCTATTTTCAGTAGCAGTCGCGTTGGAACGCGAGGCTATTTTCAGTAGCAGTCGCGTTTGAAACACGAGGCTATTTGATTTAGCAGTCGCTTTGAAACGCGAGGCTATTTGGAGTAGCAGTCGCGTTTGAAACGCGAGGCTATTTGATTTAGCAGTCGCTTTGAAACGCGAGGCTATTTGGAGTAGCAGTCGCGTTTGAAACGCGAGGCTACTTGATTTAGCAGTCGTTTTGAAATACGAGTCTATTTGGAGTAGCAGTCACGTTTGAAACGCGAGGCTATTTGATTTAGCAGTCGCTTTGAAACGCGAGGCTATTTGATTTCTGCGGTCTAATTTTTAGGTTCGCACGGAATTACTTTTAGCTTCGCGCGGTCTAATTTTTAGCTTCGCATTTTCATACTTTAGAGAAATTTTCTGTTTTGTAGAAACTTTTCTAACTTTGATTTTCCCTTTTGCAGTAGGGTATTCGGTGGAAGCTCTTCCCCATAAGCACTACTTTGGTTTTGCTGGGGGTCCTGATCTATCAGCTCAATTTCGCGTCACCACCATCCTGACTGCATACAAACCAGATTCGAGCGAGCGCAGGGAGAAGTTGATCAAATATCATTCCACTACTGCACGGCAAATTATAACTGATGCGGCCTTTGAAACCATGAACAGAGAAGCGCTAGAGAAGCCCGTATTTCTCTTCGGAGATATAATGGAGCAATCAGACCAGATCCTCTTTAAAGAGGAAAGCAAGTGGCTCTATAATTCTGGCGAAGCTTTAATGTTTCTGCCTAGAATGGAGCGTGGCTATTCCCTGATCTATCTTCAGAGGCTGGCGATGCATCGTGAATTAGAGTGGGGGTTAACTCAAAAACAGGATGGCGTCCCAACGGGCAAATTGGGCACACATAGGGCTCATCAGGATGGCCCCACCAGATGTATTACTGGTTTGCTTCCAGGCAGATTTAGCAAGGAGCACCCAGTAGGAGAGGTTCCGATTCGCGCACGAACTTTCCTGAGTGAGTTCATGGCGAAAGAAGGCCAATACCCAGCTAGCGACTTCAGGATGCCTGACTGGGTTTACTCATCTGGCAACATGTGGTGGGCCCGCCTTGTTCAATATATGTTGGACTCTCATGAACCCATTCTGAAGGAGATTGGTTTATACAAGGCCATCAGAAATGTTCAATTTAGGTTCCCTCAGAGTGCTTATCATTTCTTCTGTTTTCTGGAGATGTACAACCCCGAAACCTGCACCCTTTTTACGCCAGTGGGTGAGCTAGGGTTCGCTCTCCACGAGATGTTCGAGGTATCTGGGCTTTCCATGGGCGAAGTCCCCTATGAAGAGTATATCCCTACTACCGAAGAGTTGAACATGCTGATGGCGAAAGACGAACGCATCTATGCTACATACTGGAAGATGATGTGCCATTACCGCATCTGTGCTGACCTGGCAGGTGTGCGTAATCAGGGTATCGGCCACAAAAAATGGGTCGATTACCTTTTCGCTAATTTGAATTCTAAAGATAGTTCAACAACTATCCATGGCCATGCTCCTATCTACATCACAGAGATCGATTGCCGCATCGCCAAGACCCGCCTAATATATTATACTACTGAATCCAACGAAGGTGGATTCGGTCCTGGCACCTCCTTCAAGAGTTACCACTCAATGTTTAAAATAGCGATAACGGTAACGTTTTGCCTTTGTTAGGTTATGTCGCAAATAGCGTAACGTATAACGTAGGTTATGCAATTTTCTATTTATTTAATAAAAATAAATATAAACCATATAAAATAATTTTAATAAATTGAATTTTTTTTAAAATATCTAAAAAAATATAAAATTATTTTGTAATACATAATCTATTCAAATATTATATTAAGTTTTACAATAATTTTCATATATCTTCATAAATTATATTAAGAATGCTACCGTAATTCCAAACATCATTTAAATAAAAAAGCAAGATTCCAATTTTTCATTTCGATTCAAATTATTATTATTGTTGTAATTTATATTTTGTAATGTTCAATTTATCTTATCTATGATTGTTGATTTCAGTTCAATTAAAAACTCAATAAAATCAACAAGTAAAATATTTTAGTAACCGGACGAGAAATAAAACAAGTGAATAAGGAAATAAACTTAAATTATCAAGTTAGAAATTCCAAAAGCAATCAAACAAACCAACAATTAATTAAGTAAGAAAATTACAGCAATTTACTAATAATCAAAATAATAATCAACAACAATATATAAATTACTAAAAAAAATAATTGTAAATAACGTAGCATAACGTAATTTAACATAACGTTAAGTAATATAACATAAAATAACGTAAAAAACGTACTGTTACGGTGCACTGAGTTATTTCCAGTTGTTACGTAGCGTTGAAATTTCGTTAGGTTACGTAACGCAATATAACGGGTTTCATAACGCATTATTTTCAACAATGTTACCACTATCAAGCTCAGTCCTCAATATCCAATAGAGATTTCATTGCTGGGTTCTTGATGTTGTGGTTAAAAAGGTGTGTCGTGCCGTCTTTGCCAAAAGAGGCAATTGCAATGACTGTGGTATACCAAGCAGTTCTCCTTGCATACGGCTGACCTTTCGGATTTCTTCCCGCCATGGTGTGCAATCTACAGCATGGACTGCGAACACTCTGTGATGACTTCATCCCTGCCGATAAGAGCAAGGGGAAAGGAAAAGGCAAGTCCAAAGAAATTGCCCAGGTGAAGACTCTGAACCCTAGGGTGGAGATGCCTTACACCTATCTGATGGCGTGGCTCGTCATGCACTGCCCGTCTCTGATGAGTGCTGCTTCACACCGCTCTGGTGACAAGTCCTATTTTGTGGAGTTATACGAGCGCTCTTCATGGAAGCATCACTATATGTCTCAAATCCAGAAGACTCTCCGGCATCACCAAAATTATGAGATCTTCCAGTGCTTCCCCGACTTCCGTGGTGGTGGATATGGGTTGAAGTTGAAGGATATTGCGGGAGCAGATAACTTCACTGCCTTATCCTCGGGAGCGTTCTGGTGGCTCCTTAACATCCGACCCGGGCACTTGGTGTATCGTCAAGATGCCAAGTGTCTTATCGAACCGTACACTCCGAGCCGCTTCGCTCGCCAGTTCGGATATTCCCAACTTTATGTGGATAATCCGAACAAGAATTTTGCCTATGAGGGGAATCTGTACGAGGGTGCCCGCGGCTGGCTCCATTTTGCAGCTGGTGGGACTGAAGCTGAATTCATCCTTCCACAGAAGTCGCCGGAACTGGCCATGACTCTTAGCTTTTGCACATGGTATAGCGTTGCAAATGCTGACGTGCCCCACTTCTCCATCAACCGAAGCTGTTGTAAGGAGATTGAGGCTTTCTACATTAGCCGCCAAGGTGCTTCAAGAGTGAGGGTAAAAGGAATGGATGAATTCCTTGGCGCAGCGGCTGAACCCTCAGACGTCAGCGAGTCTAACGATGATGATAATAATGATGATGACAACCCTGATGTTGGAGGTACTCCTCAACCTGTCGTCATTCGCCCCTGGAGCCCGACCCTCAAACACCGCGGTGCCCCAAAGAAGGGGCCTGCCCAAAAGAAGAAGAAGTTGGCTCCTGGAACTCTAGTAGCCCCCCAAGAAGCGGCTGTCAAGTTCGCTTCGGATCTGCTGATTTCAACTCTACCTCCAGCGCCGGCAGGGGAAAGTGGGCCTGCTGGGGCTCCAAGTGCTCCCGAGGTTCCGACTCCTCCGACTGTAGAACCTGTTGAACACCCTGCGGCGCTACCATTGGGTAGTGAGACAGGTACGCTTCTGGAGACAACAGCGACTTCCCCAAGTCCGACAACTGGACTTGTATCCCTTGGTATAGCTCTTCGTGTTTTATTTCTTGTCCATTATTTTACTTTATCTTTATACGTAACACCATTTGCTTGCTTCCTGAAATGCAGGTGGTCAGCCCCACTCGCCAATGTATTCGACTACCAAGGGGGAGTCTGAGGAGAGGGTGGACTATTCTGGTACAACTGGCTCTGCGGGCGGCTTGGATAGTTCTGCAAATGAATTTGATGCAGACTACTTCACACCCACTCCTGCCTCTGTGCCTTCTTGAATTCCCCCAATTGATGAACTTGGGAGCGACGACAGGACAGAGTTAATTGTTGCAGCCGCGGCAAGAGAAGCTACCCCGTCTCCAATTTTGCCGTCTTCAACACCAAATGTCTGCTCCGAAGAGACTTTTCCAATAGTTGTCGGTGTGCCTTCTGCTCCTCAGCCAGCAATACTAACGCCTTCTACCATAATGGCTGTTGAGACACCTGCAACTCCTCCAGCTCCAGGTCTTCCAGCGGGGGATGAGAAAAATTTGAAGTTTTCATTTGAAGCTACTTCTGCCACCGGAAGAGTTTCTGGTGGAAACACTCCCTCATCTTCTCCTGTTGGTGGCGCTGCCTAGGTGATTTGTACTAGCGACGCTTCTCTTCGGGTTCCTAGTTCCGCCAGATCTGCGTTGGCCTTACTGGCCCCGCATATTATGAACCTGGTACAAGTACGGGCTTCTTCCTCTTCAATTTCAGTAGATACCGCTCCTCCTCCAGCGAAATCTTCTTTAGCGCTGCCTCCTTTAAATGCAGACACCGTGGATCCTTTTGAGGAACTCTTCAACCACAACGTTAATGATTTTATGTGGTTGCTAAGAAGGTGCATCGGGATGATTTCTGGCGGAATAGATTTCTTTAGTCTCGGTCGTCCGATGTTATCCAGCTATTTGGATAATATTGAAAGAATCGGGGGACAGGACCGAGCAGCTCCCTACCGGACCCGCTTTAGAGCTTTAGAAGAGCATGTGAACACGCTAAACACAGTTCGTCAAGCGGACATGGAAGCGATTACCGAAATAGAGTTAGCGCGGCTTCGGATGGAGTTAGCAGCACGTCGAGAGGAATTGATACGACAGGAAGAAGAATGGTCTCGGGAGTTGGCAGAGTTCCAGGCTAGTCGGGAGTCCATTCTTAGGGGTTTGGAGGTGGTGGACTCCGAGATTGAGGGGAGTCAGGCCGCCATCCTCAACGCCCAGGAGACCATTGCTAGAGCTCGGGCGGTCTTAGTAGCCAACGAGCTTCAATTAGGAAAATCCGTTAAGAAACGGGAAGCGTTGATGCTCCAACGGGAGCAAGTCGAGCAGGAGGAGATAATAAGAAGCCGTGATATGGAAGAGTCTCGTCAGCATCTAACCCAGCAACTTGCAATGAATGATGATGACTTACTCCGGCAGGCTCAACATTCCGTGGAAGCAACACGTCGTCGAGTGATTGAGGAGGCGATGAATAAGTTGAAGCATCTAGGAGATCCATAGTTTTCTTTTATTCTTTTATTCTTCATTCCTTTTGTAATAAGAACTTGTAATAAAAGAGAGAATTTTTATAACTTCATTCTTTTGTCGATGAAATAAAGATAATCATTTGATTCTTTTACCTGCTGGCAACAAAATTTGTTTGCACAACAGATAACTTGTCATCAAAATGATTTAGTTGTTTAGGTAAAGCAGTCCAAGGCTCATCTGCGTAACTCAGACTGATAATACCGAGGTAATCGTGTCAAGATTACCAAATTTTTGGCAAAGGCGCCTAATTGCGCATGCCTAGAATTTGATTGGAGGCGGTTCAAGCCTCTCATGCGTAACTTGAACTGGACACACCAAGGATGATCGTGTTAAGATTTATCGAATTTCGGCAGAGGCGCCCATTTGTGCATGCCAAGAATTTGATTGGAGGCGATTCAAGGCTCTCGCGCGTAACTTGAACTGGGCACACCAAAGATGATCGTGTTAAGATTCATCGAATTTCGGCAGAGGCGCCCATTTGCGCATGCCAAGAATTTGATTGGAGGCGGTTCAAGACTCTCGCGCGTAACTTGAACTGCGCACACCAAAGATGATCGTGTTAGGATTCATCGAATTTGGGTCAGAGGCGCTCAATTGCGCATGCCTAAGAAGGAGTCCAAGTGCTCATCTGCATAACTTGAACAAGTGGAGGCGGTTCAAGGCTCACTGCGTAACTTGAACTGGGCACACCACGATGATCGGGTTACGATTCATCAAATTTAGGTCAGACGCGCTCAATTGCGCATGCCTAAGAAGGAGTCCAGCTGCTCATCTGCATAACTTGAACAAGTGGAGGCGATTCAAGGCTCATTGCGTAACTTGATCTGGGCACACAACGATGATCGGGTTAGGATTCATCAAATTTAGGTCAGAGACGCTCAATTGCGCATGCCTAAGAAGGAGTCCAAGTGCTCATCTGCGTAACTTGAACAAGTGGAGGCGGTTCAAGGCTCACTGCGTAACTTGAACTGGGCACACCACGATAATCGGGTTAGGATTCATCAAATTTAGGTCAGAGGCGCTCAATTGCGCATGCCTAAGAAGGAGTCCAAGTGCTCATCTGCGTAACTTGAACAAGTGGAGGCGGTTCAAGGCTCACTGCGTAACTTGAACTGGGCACACCACGATTTATGAACTAGATGGGACAGTTATTCTGTCACCATTTTGGTTTGTCAAGCATAGTATTTCTTCAGAAACTTGCCGTTAATCGGCATCATCCTATCGCCATTCTGATTCATTAAGCGGTAGGCTCCACTGGAGTATACAGTCTCCACGATAAATGGTCCCTCCCACTTGGGTTCAAATTTACCCTTAGTCTTGTGGGTAAGCACCATCGGCCTTTTAACAGCCAGAACCAAGTCTCCTTGTTTAAACGTCCTTGGTTTAACGTTCTTATTGAACGTTTTCGAGATTCGGGCTTAATACAATTCAATTTGTTGTTGAGCCCTGAGACGTTTTTTATCTAACGCCTCAAGTTCTTGTAATCTCTGTTGATGGCGCTCTTCTGTCGTCATCTTTGTGGCTAAGGCCACTCTTAAAGATGGTATCTGGATTTCGAGAGGCAAGACGGCCTCACTTCCATAAATCAAAGAGAATGGAGTAGCTTTTGTAGGGGTGCGAACGGTGGTGCGATAAGCCCACAGGCACTCTCCTAGCTTTTCATTCCAATCTCGTTCATTGGAAGAGACGAACTTCCGAAGGAGCTTAATAATCTTCTTGTTGAAGGCTTCAGCCAACCCATTTGCTGTGGGGTTATATGGTGTTGAAGCGATGTCTTTGATTCTGAATTTATCACAGAATCTCGAAAACCTCTCGCTGACGAATTGCGGTCCATTATCATGGATGATCCTCCGAGGAATACCAAAACGGTAAATAACATGATGCTTAATGAACTTAATCACATCTGTTGTTTTTACCTCTCTCATGGGCACGGCTTCGGCCCATCTTGAAAAATAATCGGTTATCGCAAGGATAAACCGATGTCCTCTGGATGACCGGGGAGTTATAGGCCCCACAATGTCCATTCCTCATGCCTCAAATGGCCAACTAGCAATGGTATTGTGCAAGTATTCTGGGGGTTGATGAATGAAGTTAGCATGTACTTGGCATTCATGGCACCGCTTAGCGTATGCCATAGCTTCTGTAATCATGTTCGGCTAGTAGTATCCCAGCCTCTTTATGCGGTCTCCAAGTTTTGGGCCGGGCTGATGAGCTCCACATACTCCATCGTGTGTTTCTCTCAGCACTTCATCTGCTTCTGCTTTTGATAAGCAACGTAGCAGCAAACCATCTCTTGACTTTCTATATAAAGTCTGAAGCTTATGGTCATAATAAAATCTCTGGGCCTTCTTTATCGAGGTGGCTTCCTTTGGATCTTCTGGTAATATCCCATGTAAAGCGTAATCCACAAACGGAAATTGCCAATCATGAGGCTCCAGCATTAAGCCTGTCTGGCACACCTCCTTGGTTTGGAATACCGTATCTGGGTGAAGGAGTTCCCTGCTACCAATAGTGATACTTTTTGCTTCACCTGGTGGGATTGCCAATGTTGTAGCTAATGCGGCAAGAGCATCTGCATATACATTCTCATTCCGAGATATATGGTATATATAAAATTGCTCAAAATATCCTGTTAGCTCGATGGCTAGCTGATGGTAAAGGATGAGGGCTTCATGTCTGACCTCATATTCACCCGTCATCTGGTTGACGATGAGTTTAGAGTCTCCATATGCCTCTAGATGGTTCACCCCCAGTTGCAGAGCTATTTTTAAGCCGATAATGAGTGCGTTATATTCCGCCATATTATTCGTGCATGGTTCTGTTAACGAGTAACTGTTAGGCAATATATGTTTATGTGGGGATATTAGCACAACCACCACTCCAGCAGCAGATCGTCTGGCAGCACCATCAAAGAACATTTGCCATGATTGTTCTTTGCTAACTGTGTTGATTTCTGACGTCTGTTTAGACCATATTGGATGGTTTGCTAAGAAATCGGCAATTGCTTGTCCCTTCATTGCTTTTTGAGAACGAAGTGTATGTCGTATGGTGATAGTAGCAGAGCCCATTTTGCTAACCGGCCATTTAAGGATCCCGGTTTTATCATCAGAATTTTCAGGGGATTAACCCGTGATATGACATGGATCGTTTGCCCTGAAAGATAGTATCGCATTTTCTGAACAGCGAACACTAGGGCTAAACATTCCTTTTCAATAGGGGTATACTGTTGTTCGGCCCCGATCATTGTCCTACTTAAATAATAGAGGGCATGTTCATGGCCGTGCTCATTATATTGAGCAAGTAATGCTCCTAAAGCATTATCCATGGCTCTTACATATATAAGGAAGGGCTGTCCAGGGACTGGTGCCATAAGAACAGGAGGTTTAGTAAGGTACTCTTTGAGGTCATCAAATGCCTGTTGGCACGCCTCATCCCATACGAAAGAGACCCCCTTCTTCATGAGTTTAGAGAATGGCTGGCATCGCCTTGATAAATTGGAGATGAAGCACCGGATATAGGCGAGCTTTCCTTATAACCCCCTTAATTCCTTAAGGTTGCGGGGAGGTAGCATCTCGCTAATTGCTTTTACCTTTCCAGGGTCGAGGAAAATTCCTTTTGAGGTTATTATGAACCCAAGGAATTTCCCACTTGACACTCCTAAGAAAGACTTAGTGGGATTCATCTTTAAATGATGTTTTCTCATGAGATCGAAGACCGTTCTTAAGTCCTGAAGGTGGTCCTCTGTATTTTTACTTTTGACCGCCAAGTCATCCACATAGCACTCCACTATTTTGCGTAGGTGTTTTTTTGAATATAGTGCTCATCGCACGTTGGTAGATAGCACCGGCGTTCTTCAATCCGAACGGCATCACCGTGTAACAGTATACCCCCAGCGGCGTTTTGAAAGTTGTGTGTTTTTCATCATCCGGGTGCATTTTAATTTGGTTATATCCTGAGAAGCCATCCATAAAGGACATCTTCTCATAACCGCAAGTATTGTCAATCATCACATCGGTGATGGGAAGTGGAAACTCATCTTTAGGACATGCAGCGTTTAGATCTCGAAAATCGATGCATATCCAGATTTTGTCGTTCTTTCGAACTGGCACTATATTAACCACCCAGTCAGGATGTTGCTCTTCACGGATAAATTCGGATTTTATAAGTTTATTAACCTCAACAACTATTGCCTCCATCAATTCCGGTCGAAAACGCCTTTGCTGTTGTTTAACTGGCTTGGCGTCTTCTTTAATATTTAACCGGTGTGTGGCAATTTGAGGGTCAAGCCCGGGCATGTCTTCGTAACTCCATGCGAACACGTCAATATACTCTTTGATGAGAGATATAAGTTTCTCCTTTTCCAAGAGAGTTAGCGTGTCGCTTATGAAGATGTGTTTCGGATTTTCTTCCGTTCCCATATTGACCTGTACTAATTTGTCTTCTGTGGGCGGGTCACGCTGTTCAAAGCGGACATCCCAGAGAGTGTCCATATGCTTGGCCCAAGAATCATCTTGAATATCAATTGGTTCCTCGTCGCTTTCTGGTGCGGCTGAAATCATATTGGCTGTCAAAGATTGACACCAAGCACCGGTACTTATATCTGAATCATGGTCGGGTGAAGATGTATCTTCCTTGGCCGAAGAACTCTCATCTTTTAATGGTGATGAGGGTGGAGTAGATACATAATCTAACCCCTTGCGGGTCTTTTGATAATAATCCGGGCTCTTTCCTCTTGGTCTGAACGAGGGTATGAGATTTCGTCGCCCTTTTCAAAAGTTTAATCCCGGTTTCTGGGTAAGATTATAACCCATTTTCTCTATCATTTGCCGGGATCTATGTCCATACAAGTGAAATTGAGGTGATGTTTGTTCATCACTTTCACTGCTTTGTCTTCGTCGAGGTGACGTAATTACTCTGCCGAACATGATCGTCTTTTGAGACCCTTGTCGAGAAGGCACTTCGAAGTAGTGACCTTTTCCCTTAACTATTTTAAACCGAGAGAGGAGGGATGACCTAAATGGCAAATGGTATGCCGCCAGAACTTCAAGTTCGGTTAGGTCATCCACTTCAGTGGAAGTACAAGAGGGTTCAGATTCAGTAGCTACAGCATGCTCGTAGACTAACTTTATATTTTCATTAATAACCCATTCACTCTCTATTACATCAGCCACTTTATTATCAAGACTCAAACTAAAATCTAAGTGGGTTGATTTCATAATCACCCCCATCGTCTTCTTCAGGAAGCTCGTATTCGGTGTCGGCTTCATCGCCACTGTCATTGGGCTTTTGAAGCCTGCTGCAATCATCGCACGGGACCTCATGGACCGGTTTGTAGAGCCTGGCGTCCATGAAGTAATTTTCTAGTCCCTTGAATGGTTGCCTATCTGCAACTAGAGTTCGGACTTCTCCTTCTTCATCGCAATATTTCATGCATTGGTGGAGAGTCGACGGGACTATCATGTAAGCGTGGATCCAAGGCCGTCCCAGTAAAATATTATAGGAGGTATCAGCATCAATAACGTAACATGTGACCTCCGTCCTTAAGTCTCCAATTTGGCACCGCAATCGGATTTTACCAAGAGGATGGTTGTTGTTAGCATTGAATCCGTAAATAGTGGTGTTTGTAGGCGTCAAACGATGAGGAAATATTCCCAATAGCTGCATTAGCCTTCTGGGAACAACACTTAATGCAGACCCCGGATCGATTTGAATGCGTTCCACCTTGGTGGATCCGACATATCCGGTGAAATATAAAGACCTATTATACTTTATATTCCTTACCTGCATGTCTTCCGGAGAGAAGGTAATTTGTGGGACCTGCCTCCTTACTTGATGACAGCTGGGGCAAGAGTCCCGTTCCTCATCGGCCGGCTCGACAATCTGCACTAAGAATGACTCAAAGTATGCCAGAGCCTCTCTTAATGCTTCACGTATTGATTTTGATAATCTTAACAGTTCGTAAAGCGTTACTCGTGCTGAAATGTTAGTCAGCTGAGCTATTATGTCAAATTTGAAGGTAGTCTCCTTGGCTCCATCTCTAATAGGATTCTTCTGGAAGCGAAGTCCTTTCTGCTTCGCCGGTTTTGCAAGTTTCGCATATATGTCTTTCGGATCTACTCTGATGTAGTCCTTGAGATATGTCTTCCCAGATCGAGTACCGGAAGGGCCTGTCCCATCTTGATGAGTGACCATAGTTTCAGGCTCTTCTTCAGAATCTGTGAAGGCTCCCGAAGCTATATATTCTTCACTTATCTCTGCGGAAATTGCATTAACAGTCCGTTTTTTCCCTTGACCTGTGGTAGTCCACTGCTCATCTTCTAGTAAGTCAGGGTGAACCCACATAACTTCCCCCTTCTGGGTTGTTATGGGGACAAGTCCTTCTTGAGCTTTCTTATGAGGATCGAGCTTCTTTGTAACCAACTTACCCTTTGGAATTGGGGCCACCCCTGCGGAGAACTCACGGGTTCCAACCACTATAGTTGCCATATTGGCGGTGACTCTTTTATTCCTCTTTAAGTGTCAGAACTCCAGCTTCTATTAGTGCTTGGATTCTGTTCTTAAGAGGGTAACAATCCCTAGTAGGGTGTCCAACATTCCGGTGATAAAAACAGTAATTGGGGTCGTTGGTCTTACCAGCGTCTTCTGGCTTCCTATTCTCCGGAAGTTTCAACATCCCCTTCCTTAGGAGGAGGTGGAAGAGTGTAGCCGTCTGTTCCACTTTGAAAGTGTAAGTCTTTTCCTACTGAGGTCTACTTTGCCTCGTGCCCTTCTGATTTTGGGGCTTTGGGCTTGGAGGAGGATTTGTCTTTTGTGGAGCAGCTTCTGATGCCATCACCGCTTTCCCTTTATTTTTATTGTTATTATTTTGGGTGTATGGTCTACTGCTCCCAGTATTTTTAGATCCACGAGACTCTTCAACTCGACGAATCAAATCCTCGGCTTGCTCTCCCTGTTTGAGCAAATCCCTCCATGTCTTAGACTCTACGGCCCCCATTTTTAGGAGCACGTTAGTTTTAAGATTATGTCGACATGTCTCGACTAGAGTTTCCTGGACCATTCCGTGTTTACAATGTACGGACTTCTCCCGGAACATTTCTATGAAGTCTTTGACGGTTTCTTGTTCCCCTTGTTTAGTTGCAAGGAGGGAATGAACCGTAATCTCGGTGTCATTCTTGAATAAACGTGCGAGAAATAATTTCTCAATATCTAACCAGGTATTAATAGTACCTGGGGACAGCTGCATGAACCAAGTAAAAGCAGGCCCTCGCAAAGTACTTGCGAATATTTTGGTCATTATCGGGTCATTACCCATCAAATGTCTGGTTTGGGACAAGAAGTAATAACGTGTTGACTGGGCGATCCCTTCCCGTCATATGGCTCTAATTTGAGCGGCTTATACTTCTGAGGGTATGGTATCACATCCTATTCGAGCGGATATGGTTTTGAGACCCCTGACTCTTTCAACTCCTTTTTATGCATCAGAGCTTCGAGTTGACTATGTAATTTTTCTATTTTTTCTCCATGTGGATCATGAAAAGAAAATATATTCTCGTCCTCGTGCATCGAGTGGGCTTTTTCTTCTTTTTCCTCTTCGTTCAGAGTTTCTTTGCCCCTTTTAGTATTATCCTCAACAAATTTTGAGAGCATCACTTTAAGGTCTTCAATCGTTTTTTGTTGCTCTCGAATCATTCTTTCTTGAGCTTCAAATCTCTGATTGATATCATCATATTTATCTGCCATGTGCGAGGCTGCCTTTTATAGCCGAGATGACGTAGAAGATGGAGGTGAAGCTATGGCTGAATTGTCGCTGTCATCGTCATAAGAACCTCTTATAAGCCTCTTATAGTTTCGAGGCGGGACGGCTCCTGATTTAAGTCAAGTGATATGATGAGGTTCTTCATCACTCGATTCTGAATCATCATCAGTCTCTACGATCTTCTTCCATTTTCCCATCATATTGGAGGTTACAGCTCTCCATTCTTTTAGGGAAGCGATTTTTGTCCTCTTAATAGGATTCTTGTCCGACTCGGTTAATCGATCGAACACCGATACCCTGTTCTTATTGCAGCCACAGTTGTTCATTACAGCGGATACCGCTGTCATAAGCTGCTGGCAGTGACAGACAGTTTCAGCTTGAACTTGTTCTATGCCTCTCTTCTTGGACAGATACTCCCTGAGATCGGTGACCTTAGTCATGGAGTTGTGGGGCCCATTCAACTGTTTAGAGGGTCTAGGAACCCACTGAAGCTTCTTAGGATCACTGGAGTCCAGTTCTCGTCTACTGACACGATGATCAGCCCTGATTCTGCAGTCGGGTCGATTTACGCGAGACTTAAAAATAGCTTCGCGTTTTGTCTCGCAGGGCTGAAGAATAGCTCCGCATTTTGCCACGTTAGCCTCGCGTTTCTCGCTGGCTTGGCGTATCTTCAGAAGTTTAGCTTCTGGAATAATAGCCCCGCATGAAAGGGAATTCTTGCACGCTGGCTTACTCTTGCGATTAACGCAAGTCATAGCCTCGCGCCTAGCGCGATTCTTACGATTAACGATTTGCCAATCGTCTTCGCAATTGTCGCGAAAAATCTTGCGTTTCTCGCAAGTATTACTGGCCTCGCGTTTCTCGCTTGGCTCAGTATCAGCCTCGCGTGGAAAATCACACGCTGGCTTTAAAGAATTTTTATACTCGCATTCCTCGCGAGTGTAAGAAGTCTAGCGTTTTTCGCAAGTATTACTGGCCTCGCGTTTATTGCCTGGCTCAGTATCAGCCTCGCGTGGAAAATCACACGCTGGCTTTAAAGAATTTTTATACTCGCGTTTCTCGCGAGTGTCAGATATTTTGCGACTAGCGCAAAACTCACTGGCTTCGCGTTTCTCGCTAAGCTCAGCAATAGCCTCACGTGGAAAATCACACGCTGGTTTTTCCTTACTTTTAAGGCAAGTTGTAACTTCACGTTTAACGCGATAATGACCGGTTTCGCAATTAGCACGAGCCAGTTTGAGAGGGACCATAGCCTCGCGTCTAAGGCGGGCTTTGAGGGCTTTTCGCCTTGCTCTCTGATTCTTATTTCGGAGTTGGATTCTGGTCAATCCAGTTCCCAGATATTTTTCGGCAGTAGGAAGCTCATCCTCTGCTAGGATTCTTGTCCGAGCATCAACCCTATAGCCGCAGTCTCCAAGGATCCCCGTCTCTCGGTGGACACCTTTTTACCCGTTGCTCGGGTATTGGAGAACATGCGACGATAGTGTCGTGTCTCGTCCAAGTCACCTGATTCAGAGGAGAGGAACTCCTCGTACTTCTGCTGGTCGATTTCAACGACGAGCATGTCTACGTCGGATCCGATCAAATCAACGTCCGATTGCGCCACAATCTCTTCATCAGTGAAAGAGATGGCTCCCACTGTGGTCGCCAGTTTGTTCGCCGCAAAAGTTTTGCTTCTTCCCATTGAATACAACTTAGATTACAATGCAAGTGAACAAGGTAAAAAGAACAAACGAGAGGATTTTATATGTCAATCTCTCTCTTTTACAATAAGATTTGTGTGGGATCTATGGCGATGGGATCTATAGTAGTTCCTTTGGACGATCAGGCGTCGCACTCTTCTCTCTTGAAGGTGATGACCGACTGTAGAATCGATCTCCTCTGGTCTTGATTCGTTCAAGGCTCTGTGCGTAACTTGAACGTCTCTAAAACTTCAGCAAGGGATCTCAGGTGCCGAAAAAAAGACCTTCTGCCGAACCGAAGAGAAGACCCCTAGGGCTTCCCCAAGAGGGTATTTATAGCTTTAGGATGATTTGAGAGTTTCTATCTAAATAGAATTTGCTCTCATCAAGGATCCCAATCAAATACCTTAGTTTTGATTTAAATCTCTTGATTTAATTCTGATCGGATTCAATTCGGGTATTTGGATAAGCCCAAATCATAATCTCGATCAATTCGAGATTCTGGTTATCTGCTCATGCAGAGATAATCTCATCAAAACGCGGAGCTAAGGAACCAGAACGCGGAACTAACGCGGAGCTATTAAACATCTCCGCGTTTTGTTCAACGCGAGGCTAAAGTAGCCAAACGCGGGGCTGCGGAGTTAGCTCCGCGTTCTGTTGTGGAAAATCCTTTTAACTTAGAAATTTTCACTGCCAACACAAACTACAGTAAATAACATACTAGAAAAAGAGTTCTGGAACAAATGTCTGCGAATAGCCTAAATAATAAATTTCAACAGAGAGAGAGAGAGAGAAACAAATGTCTGCGAATAGCCTAAATAATAAATTTCAAGAGAGAGAGAGAGAGAGCATATACCTCAGATGTCCAAACATCAGTTCTAACAGAAACATTCACAGTTTGATATTCTTCAGTTACCTGCATAAACAAGAATGTGAATTACAACAACCTACTAAACCTAAAGATTAAAGTATGACCGGAGAGCCTTGAAGTTTACCAACCCAAAACTCAAAATTGAATAAGTCATGACAGGAGCACAAATGATATCTTAGACCCTACAAACAGCATAAAAACAATATTAGAAATGGTACGCGTTAAAAAGCCAAAATCTGAGACTCAGAATAAGAATAAAATTAGTGTGGTTACATAGTAAAAACTTTAGAAATATCTGCAACATGTACCTTAAAGCTTGCACATTGCACCAAGCAAAATGGACAGGAGAAGTCTTCCGTTACTGTTTGTGAATGATAGGGAAGATCAGAACTAGAATCCCAAAAAAGAACCAGAGTATAAAAACCAAAAAGCAAGAAGGGATGTATCAAATAGATAGCAGAAAAGTTGACCAACCTTTACAAATGATGCATCACTACTAATTCTAAAACATTTTAGACAAATATACACTGTCATCGCTGTACAAAAATATATAGACACTCTGTTTCTAGAAGTCCCCTGACTGTTTATCTCATTTAGGTAGTCAAAGAACCATAGCCAAACCATTGTTCTAAATATTGGATACCGGTGACATACCGGTCAGTCAAATTACATACCAGATACCGGATACCTGACGTAATATCGCGATATGACCCTAAATACCGGAGTGTCATATTGGTGTCATACCAATTAAAAAATAATCATATAAATAGTTAAATAGAACATATTAAAACACATAAATGAAGTTTATGATACTTATCTTGACTTATTTGCATTAAACTTACGAATTTGCATATACTGTTTAGAACGTCGACATATGCACAAAGTGACAGATAATCATAAAATTAAGAAAAATAATGATAAAGTTTCATCGGACTACTTCACCTTCAAATGTCCTACTTCTCAATCAATAAAAATTTTAAACTACATATTTTAAACTACATATTACTTCAATAAATCCTACAATTAAAATGTCCTACATATTAATTCAATAAAAAAAAATTATTACATATTACTTCAATACTCTAATTACTCATTACTCAACAATTTTTCAAATCTCAATCAAATTCACTTCAAAATCCCAATAAACTCATTAACTTCACCTCAAAATCCTAATAAATTTCACTGTTCGCCCACTGATCCATTGAATCAGTAGGCCGAAGTCCATGATTCGATAGAAATTGCACAAAAAATTAAAAATTTCAACACAAAACGCAATTAACTTCAGTTAATTATTATATTTATAAAACAAATTGAAGAAATTTGTAACTCTAATTAAAATTAACATGAAATTAACAAAAAATTACTTACCAGTGGGTCGAATCGGCCGGCGAAAGTGAAAGTTGGTGGAGAAATTGGTCGGCGAAGCTTCTGTTGAAGTCAGGCGGTCGGCGAGCTCCTGTTGGAGGATCAGAGGGTGGGAGAAAAATCGGCGACTCGTCGGATGGGGATCAATCGTTCGCGGGGAGAAGAGTCGGCGACTGGTTAGGATTGGGCTCGATCGCTCGATCTCTTCTTCTCGATCGTTCGCGGGGAGAGAAAGAAAGAGAGTCGGAGGGTGAGAGAGTTTCGGAGAGTGGGAGAATGAGAGGGAATCGGTCGATTTAGGAATCTAGGGTTAGGGTTCACTCGTTCCCTCGATTTCACGGTGAAGAGAAAAAGAGAGCGAGAGAGAACGATCGAGTGTTCAGCGAATTTTTTCATCCCTCCAGACCCGTTAAGTGGGTTTTATTTTCTAACAGGTCGTATTTTTAACGGATTTAACCCGCAACCAAAACCCATTCCCATCGAAACCGATATTGAGTAATATCGGCCGATATTTTTTATCTCGTTACCAGTCGATATATCGCCACGTGGCCGATATATCGGCTCATACCGGTCCAAAATGAGAAACGGTAAAAAATTAATCTTACTATCTCGTTTCTTTGTATTTTTCGATATACCGACCGGTATTTAAAACACTGAGCCACACAAATAAGAAAATCTAGTCTAGTATAGTGAGAAAGGCCCATTAACTTTATTGATAAATGGTAAATAGTAATGAAAGAATGAAACCCAATATGACACAAAAGGGGAAACCCCTGCTGGAGTCGGCTGAAATTGAATTTAACTATCTACCAATCTTGTCATGCTTCCAACGTGGGACTAAAGTCCCATCCTTACTTTTGTCTCCTTTTTGTCCTTAACATGAGTATTTATGAGGCAGATTCAAGTCATAATTAACAACTCCACCTTGGCTCGGCTCGTATTTGACAAGGCACGACCCAGACAGCTTGAACTTTTGAAAATCAACTGTCATAATCTCCACCATGAACTATGTTAATACGTAATTGCGAATATGCCTTGAATCACTTGCAAATATGTCTTGAGTCACTGATTATGTGGATAACGTCTTGATTAATTGTAACACCACCAAGATCTAAAGCTACTATCCTATAACACCATGGCACGGTTCCAAATTACGGTGAAACTTACCATAACATGAATTGCCTCCTCCCTTGCAATATATAATGTCACTCCATAGTTTTACTTTTTGCCCAAGAATCTTACAATGGGCTTTGATACCATTTGACAAAGTCCCATTAAATTTGTTAATATATGGCAAATACTCATGAAACCCAATATGACCTAAAGGGAAAATCCTAGTTGGAGTCTTCGATCTAATCATATTTAAACATGCATCCATCACTTATTTTTCCCAATGTGGGACTTAAGTCCCATCCTTTCCCATTGCCTCCGTATTGTCCCTCTTAAAAACATGAGTGCTTATGAGTGGGATTTGAGCCACAATCTTAATGGCTACTAGCAGTTATACAGTTCTTCCAAAAAGTGGCTTTGGAATATAAAGTGCATCTTTAACAGTTCCAATCACGTCAATACGATAGATACTCATTTCGACTTAAGTGCCAGGAAAATTCCTGACTTGGACCTTTCCATCAATCTGCCTAGACCGGTTAAAGGATTAGCTAAGTAATATTGCTAATAAAAACTTGCAGAAGCCACAAACATCAAGCCATGATTAAGAGGTCTCCAAAATATTAAGATAGTAAAGAAAATAAAATTCATTAGCTTCGTGCATTTATCAGCATCCTAGTTATTGTTTTGCAGTTGTCATTGGTCAATCATCAGCATAGTGTGATACAAGTACATGCTCCTAACTGATGAATTTATGTGGTTACATTATGTGAAAATCAAGAAAAAGGGTTTCAATGTCACACAGGCATGGTAGTGGACATGGCAGTTCTCCAAGTTTCAGACTCTGGCATATTCTCAGTATGTTCCTCAACACCATGTATTTATACAACTAACATAGACTCAGACGTTTCAGCTGCAGCTGTATTTTGTATGCAAGTAGTATGCACCACAAAGAATAAATACTCAAATAGTAATGGAAATGAGTAATTATTTCCCTGTAATTAAGCGCAATACTTCACCTTGTGCATATATTATTAAATGGAAGTGGCTCCTTGTGCATATATTATTAAATTAAAGTGGCGCACTTTGTGTGCCTGAACATGTCCAAATATGGATGGGTGTGTGTCCCCCGGGGAGCATGGATGGGCAGGCGAAACTTCAATATAAAAAGCCTCACACATGTCATAGATATGTAAAGCATGAGCAGATCAGCAGTAGATGTTTTTCATTGACAAATTTCAGCAATTGGATAAACAAAATGTATTAATAATTCTTTCATATAAATCAACTAAAAGGCGCGCACGCGCGCGCGCGCACACACACCCGCGCACGTGCATACATATATATACATATATATATATATATATATGTATATATATATATATACACACACACACATATGTATGTGTGTGTATACAACAACAATAACAACTAAGATTTTTATCCCAAGTACTTGGTGTAGACTACATGAACCAAAAGATAATCACGTTGATAATCCTTCTCCATTCATTCTTATCAAGTAATATCTCCTCATTTAAAATCCACATCTTTACGTATCACCTCCATCAATGTCTTAGGTCTTCCCTTCGCTCTTTTAACTTGTCATACGTGGATAAACTCCCCTCATCGTACTAGTGCATTTGTAGGTCTACGTTGCATATGACCAAACTAAGCGATTTTTTCGCATCTTCTCATTGATCGGACTACACCTAGTTTAGCACGAATATCTTAATTTCTCACTTTATCTCTCCTAGTGTTGCCGCATATCCAACGAAGCACATCTCTGTTACACTTACCATCTGTGAATGACGTTTTTCTATAGCCCAGCATTCCGTGCCATATAATAAAACTGGCATAATAGCAGTACTATAAAATTTTGCCTTCAGCCTTAACAAAATGTTACAGTCGCATAAAACTCCCATTGTACTCCTCAATTTCAACCAGCCAGATTGTATCCTATATTTGACATTACTATTAATCTCTCCATCATTCTGAATAATAGAACTCAAATACCTAAATTGACTACTCATTTATATCTCTTACCCGTTTAGGGTTAGAATACTATAGTCTAGGGTCCGTCGTTTATTAAATTTACACTCCATATACTCTATTGTAGACCTACTTGGTCTAAAGCCTCGAGATTCTAATGTGTGTCTCTATAACTCTAACTTAACATTTACTCTTACTCTTGTCTGATCAAATAAGCCAATATCATCAGCAAATAGTATACACTAAGGTATCTCATCCTAAATATCTCTAGGAATCTTATCCATCACTATAGCAAATAAGTACGGACTCAATGCAGATTCTTGATTCAATTCAATTGTGATAGAAAAATCACTTGTTAGACTACCACATATTCTGACATTGGCCATTACTCTATTACATGTCCTTGATTATATCAATATACTTGATGGGGACTCTTTTCTTAATCAATGTCCACCAGAGCACCTCTCGTAGTACCTTATCATAGACTTTCCTTAAGTCAATAAATACCATATGCAAATTTCTATTTCTTTCTCGAAATCGCTTTATAAGTTGACAAAATAAATGAATAATTTCTGTCATCAATCGCCCCAGCATGAATCCAAACTGGTTGTTCGACATTTTAAAAGTCTGCCTCAATCTATATTCAATTACTCTTTTCCAAAGTTTTATAGTGCGACACATGAGTTTTATTTCATGATAGTCTGAACAACTCTGAATATTACAGTTGTTCTTATATAGAGATATTAGAATACTTTTCCTCCATTCATTTAGTATTTCATTAGTTGTCAAATCTTGTTAAAAATATCTGTCAGCCACCTCACACCCATCTCCTATGTATCTCCATACATTTATAGGAATCTCATCTGTACCAACGGCATTTCTTGATTTCATCATCTTCAAAGCTTTTTTATTTTAGATTCTTTAATTCTGCGTATAAAGTTACGATTCATATTCTCATACTAAATAGTAAGATCTCTCAGATATTCAGTAAAACTACCATTACATAATCAAAAAATCTTCCCATCTTTATTTAATCTCATCGTCTCGAACTAGAACCTTTTGATATTTATCTTTAATACATATTACAGTACATAAATCTCTAGACTTTCTCTGTTATTCGAGTAATTATATATATATATCCTTTTATGCCTCTTTATTGTCCAACTTCTCGTATACTTGTTTATATAATTTAATTTTTGCATCCCAAACAGCTTTTTAGCATTCTTCTTGGCTACCTTATACCTCTTAAAGCATGTTCCATCATTGTTCTTCAAATATCTATAAAAGTCCCGCTTAATCTTAATAGCAATTTTTACCTCTTCATTCCATCATAATGTGTCTTTACATGGTAGAGCACCGCCCCTTAACTCACCAAATATATCTTTAGTTATCCTCTTAATGCAGCTAGCCATTTTGTTTCATATTATATCAGGATTATCATGGTCCTTCCAATCTACTTCTTGTACTACTATATCTACAAAAAAAAATTGATTATCTTCTAATCGCCACTACTTAATTTTAAAATCTAACTTACACTTAACTTTTCTAAATCTCTTTCTAATCTGAATATCTAAAACTAAGAATCTATGATGGGTTACTACACTTACCTGGCATTATCTCACAATCGATGTAACTATCTCTATATATCCTTCTAGTTAAAAAGAAATCTATATGGATCTCACTCAATCCACTCCTAAAAGTAATCAAGTGAGAAACTCTCTTTTTAGACCAAGTATTCACTAAAATTAAATTATAAGACAAAGAAAAATCTAAAACTGAGTTATCTACTTCATTTATTTCTCCAAAACCAAATCCTCCATGTATATTATCAAACTCATTACGACTAGTTCATATATACTCATTGAGATCACCACCACCAACAACAACAACTAAGCCTTTTATCCAAAGTACTTGGGGTAGGCTACATGAACCAAAAGAGAATCACGCCGGATCGATCACATTGATAATCCTTCTCCACTCATTCCTATCAAGTGATATGTCCACATTTAAACTTCTAAAATTCATATCTTTTCGCATCACCTCCAATGTTTTTTTCGTCTTCCTTTCGCTCTTTTAATTTATCCTATGTTGATAAGCTCCCCCCGTCGAAGTAGTGCATTTGTAGGTTTACATTGCACATGACAAACCATCGTAAGCGATTTTCTCACATCTTCTCTTCGATGGGGGTTACACCTACCATCAATGTTTAAAATAACGATAACGGTAACGTAACGTTCTGTCTCTATTAGTTTATATAGCATATAGCGTAACGCATAACGTAGATTACACGATTGTCTATTTATTTAATTAAAAATAAATATAAAACTATATAAAATAAATTTTATAAATTGAAAATTAAATTAAAAATTCTAAAAAATATATTAAAAAATTATATCTCAGTATTAATTCTAAATTTCTAACAAGTTTCACAGTAATTCTCATATTTATATTTATAAATTAAATTAAATTCACACATAATTTTAGTCATCATATAAATAAGAAAACAAGATTTCAAATTTATTTTCAATTATTATCAATATTGTAATTTATATTTTGTAATGCTCAATTTATTTTATTTTTAAATATTTATTTTAGATTAGCTGAGAATTCAATTTAATCAGCAAGTAAGAAATTTCAGTAATTGAAAAGAAATTATAACAAAAAAATTAGTAATTGAAAAGAAATTATAGCAAGTAAATAAGGATGTACAATATAACAATGCCACAAGCAATCAAATAAGCAAATAGCAAGCCGTCAAATAAAAAAACTACAGCAATTCTCGCTAATAATCAAAATAAATAATCGAAATCAATATAAAAATTATTTAAAAATTATTGTAAATAATGTAACATAAGTTAATTTAGTGTAACATAACATAAAATAACGTAAAATAACATTAAAAAAATGCACAATTACGGTGCATTGAGTATTTTCGACTGTTAAGTAACGTCAGCTTTCTGTTAGGTTTCATAACGCAACATAACGAGTTTCATAACGCGTTATTTTCAACATTGCCTACCATTAACATCACCACCAATAAATAGTTTTTCTCTAGCGGGCATTTCTTGTACTATCTCATCTAGATCCTTCTGAAATTGATATTTACTAGATTCATCAAGTTTATCAAATTCTACTTGTGGTGCATAAGCATTAATGATATTAAGAATCTCTCTATCTAAAATAAATTTAATTAATAAAATTCTGTCATTTTTCCTCTTAACTTCCACTACATTCCCAAGTAATTGTTTATTTATGATCGTATCTACTCTATTACGATTTCTATATCTGCCCGTTCACCAAAGTTTCTAACCCCAAAGTTTTATGACTTTAACTCTCTTACCTACCCACTTAGTCCCGTGCACACACAAAAATATTTAACTATTCTTCTAATCATAACATCAACTAACTCTGCTAATTTACATGCAAGGGAACCTATGTTTCACGATTCCAACCGAATCCTATGTTCATGAGCTAACTTCTTTACCCAAGAATCCTCTTACATTTGACACCACATCCGGATGCCAACGTGGCGCGTCGCTTCTGGGTGATGATCTAGCAACCCTCACAATTTTCACTACACCTGAACTCCGATTTAACACATCGCTCAACAAGGAACGTCCCAACGAAATTCATATTTTGACTCATTTCATAATATGTGACAAAGTTTTTGTTGGTTGTCACAGGCCTACCACAACCCTCCTTTATCCTAACTTGGGATAGGCAGTGAAAGAATAAATCTTTAAGCACAGCACTGGTCGAGTCATATACATATATATATATATAATATATATATAATATATATATACACACAAACACATGTATATGTATATATGGGATCAATGTATATGAACCACTCGCTCAGGTAAGTTACGTAAGCAGCAAAAAAGTAATAATACCATTATTTTTTTCTTTTTTGGATCATGATCTCTACCTCTATAGCTTTTTAGGATGATAGGGTTTCAAGTTCGTTTGTCCTTTCATCAAGTAGATACAAAGTCTTGTATTTATTAAAAACCATTAATTTTGAGTCTACTTGATGAAATACCAAATCAAAACTAAAACCCAAGAAATTTGGTATGAGTGAACTCTCAGGGGTCGAGATCATAATGCAAAAGAGAATTTTTTTTAAAAAAATTAGAGATAGTAGACATGGACTGTAGCTCAAGTAACTTATACAAAGAGGCGCAAAGAAAAATAAAATAACAGAAGTTTTTTTCTTCTCAATTTCCACACAGCACAAGACCAACCATCCAGTTCTCTTTTGATCCCAATAAATTGGTTTAGGTAATAGTAATGACAGTCATTCACATAGAAAGTTTGTAGTTTCTACTCGTTTCATACTGAAAGAAGAAAGGTCATGAATTTTTCCTATTCTTGATCAAAGTTACTTCATGTAACAACAATGTTTGGATGATTTGGGGCATAAAGATTTTCCACATTCCCCAGTGAATGCAAAATAACAAAATTCACACAAGTTGATCGCAACTGGGAATAACGAGGAAGACGTACTAATTTAAAAAATTTTATTTCTATATTGTAAGCATTCTTGCCATTATATAGATATGCAAGGTCAAACTTATTTCTAGTAGTATGGAAGTTGAATTTCGTAAAATTACAGCACAAGCTTATTATTTGATAATGCCCAGAAATAATAGATCTTATTAATTCATTCAAATGTCTAAGAAAATAAGCACATGTTTTTAAATTATAAATTAATAGAAATTACTAAAACTTCAAAGAAAAATTAATAGAAAATGATTTACATCCTAGGAGATGCATTATTTTAAAAAAAAAATTATCATAAATTGAAGAGTTATAAGTTTTTCATTCAGTACATAAAATCTGGTAGCTTTTAGTTTCTTTTTTATTATATATCAACCATAGCTTTAACATTTACTTGGGCAAATATCATCATGCATTAGCATTGATGTAATAATACTGACATGCTATAAAAAATGCTACTAACAAATAAGTGTTTCCGGGTATATTTTATTAACATACATGGTCTCATAGTGGCATTACTTTTGCAAGGATGGGCATCTAAGAAAGTGCCTCTAGCATAATGTTATTACAAGAAATAATCAGATATTACAAGGATGGGCATCTATGGAAGTGCCTCTCTAGCTTATTGTTCTTACAACTTTCAAATATACGGGGATGGGCATCTAAAGAAGTACATCAAGGGAATTCGCATGCTATTTGAAGGCATCCAACATACAAGCAGCGGAAATTAAAATTTATCAATCTATACTTGTATCTCATTGATCCTCTGTATTATGAAGATCAAAGTAAGCAAAGCAAAACAAGTTAACATGAAGAAAAGCATGGTAGAAATGCACATTAATACAATTGAACTACCTCAAGACAAACAATATCATCCAGGCACGCCCAGTTCCTGTTTTATCCCTTCTTATACATGCTAAATCTCTTTGAATGGTTTTCTTTTAGGCTGTTCATTTGACTAAGTGTTAAGCAAGTATTTCAATACATAATTTAGATTTACCATAAGTTTGTCAGCAATCATTTTGGGCACTTACCACACTGAAATACAAACACCAATTAAAGGGTCTAAATCGTCTTGATATATCATACGAGGTCTAGTTAACTGTAAAGAGTGAAAGCTGCTTAAGATACAACGACAGATCTATTGTGGAACCTGAAAAGTCAGAAACAAACATGCATCTCCAGGTAGATTTAAGAATCTGTGGTGACACAGACCAACTTTTGCCATGGCATCCTATATGTACAGTCCAAATCCAAACCAGTGATACATGCTAAAAAAAAAGTTCTTACTCACTGAGGCGTACCACATCATATGGCATGAACCCTTGAAGAAAGAGAAACTACAAAAATTGAAATACTATAAAAAAGCAGAGGAAACTGAAATCCTAAGAGAGAGAAGAGTCAGAAGTGGATACCTTCAGTCTTTTGAAGAGTGTTGTTATAGTATTTATAATTGAAGAGGACATTCCCAGTTCTTAATCTGAATATAAAAATAACTTAACTCAACAAAAGGAAGAAGGCGTTCAACAACCAAAATTTTCAAAATAATATCAATATTTACTATATAGCCAGAAAAAGAGTAAGCAGTACAAGGACATACCGTCCAAAGTACTTTGGATAGGATATGAAGATAGTCCCAACAATGTAAGCACACAGACATAACTTGAATGAGTAGCATCTCATGAAGAACTTTATGTACAAATTTGACAAACATATTCACTAGAATATAATATTCACCATAGTGAAACTATGAAAAATAAGTTAGTGGAAGGATATTAAGGTTAGAAGGTGAAATATATGATGTTTACTACACATTTCTACTTTCATTCTCTTTATTATCTCCACAGTCAACCAGCTTAACTTTCTCTTCATTTCCACTACATCACCATAATTATTTACATGCTTATCTCAGATTCTGCCTATATCACATTTTTAATGCTTAGAATTCTAAAATTTCCATCCAAAATTATACGGAGAAAAGAAGAGAGAAGGTTCCCATCACAATATCCCCATAGGGCCTCGGATATCAAAACGTGTAAGAGGAGACATTGTTTTCATCTCTAACCTCCTCCTACATTGACCTCTTCCTCTTCTCCTCATGGCAACTATGTTACTCGCTTGCAGCTGACATTAGTCATGGTAGGCTCCTTGCTATTAAGGCCCTCACACTGGTTGCTATAGGTGATCTCCACTGTCACAGTCCGCAATGCCAAGGACACCCAATACTGCTGGTGGGACCTCCCCTGAATATTGACTCCCATTGACATCAACGAACATGCTATCTATGACTTGTGTCTATTGCAATTAGTGACATGTAATACCACTTGGGATCCTGACTGTTATAGTTCTAGGGACCACTTGGGTTCTTATGAGAGTGGAAAATACCATCTTTAATCTTATTGCTTTTTAAATCAGATGACTACAAGAGCATGACATCTTTGTTAGAAAGTACAAGACTCTAGATCCCTCCAAGGGTATTGCAATTTCCCAGAATACCTATAATCATGCCTAGCATAGGAGGTTTCCCTAGTCTGAGTTTTGGCATTTCTTCTTGAGAGGTTGCTTTGCTTGCCAATTTTGAATGTGGCTGGATTTGGACCGAACAACACCACTTGCTCAGTCCACATCTCCTTCATTAGGCACCTGTTTTGCATAAACTCAAAGCAGTATCAAAGATAATGAAACAATTTTTCAGAAGGCACTATCGTCATCCCTAAATTCCTTCCTGCAGATCTCCAAGAAATTAGGAGTTGGCTAACTTTTCAGTACTTGCTAGAAATTTGACTGTGGAATTTCTTTTGATACGTGTAGAACCTCCAGGATCTATACTTCTTTATTTTCTATCAAAGAGCTCAGCCCCCGAAACTCTATGCCATGGTTGTCTTTAAAAAAAAAATAGCTTTTTTAGGCACCACACACTGTCACTCATTCCATAGTAGTTGCCTCCTGTCTCTTGCAATGAGAGACAACATCCTCTTATCACCTTAGTAAGGTACAATGGTGTTGGTTATTATCACTGCTATACTAAAGAAAATACCACATTTCTTCAGGTGCAAGCTACTGCCTTTCTTACCTCTTTGGGCTTTAGTAGGGTCAAATTTCTATTAATTTTACCTTCAACTGGTTCAGTCCAACATCCTGATTTTTCAAGACATGACTGAGTCCCCAGTGTCTTGATGTCAATGAAGACAGGATCTTCTGGATCAGGACAAAAATTTATTCACATCTAACCGACTTGTTTAGCCTCCTGGGAAGGCAGTAAATCCCGATGCCAACTCGTAGACCCCAAGTCATCAAGCCAACACAGATAATCTCAAGTCACAAAAATATTTGGGGTGTCTTTTCTGCATGCCTATTTTGTTTTTACAGATGAGAAGGTCAGTTTTGGGTTACAAAAAGATCGACTTGGATAACTGATTTTAAGTTTATTAAATGGATCAGGATCAGGCATGGGCTTCCAACCAGATTATACCTGATAAAACACAATTAGTAAATTTTTTTTTAAGTTTCACAAGTAAATGCATGTCAAAGGAATTTTGAAAATAGCACAGTATGTAGCACGGCTACCATTATTTTTATGTAGTGCATATAGAAACAAAAGCAAAGATGTGGCAAATTTCTTGCAAAAGCACACATGACAATACACTGTCTGGCATAGTTTACCTAAATGTACTATGTCTTAACCCCCCCCCCCCCCCCCCCCCCCCCCCCAACAAAAACCCCCCACCAGAAAAAAAAAAAAAAAAAAAAAAAAACACCCTCCCTCTTCCCCTTTCTCCCCACCATCCTCGATGAAAGTCTATCTGATTTGTTAAATCACTATGATAGCAAAGATCCTTCAACATTGGTAATATGATGATGAAACTCTTGAACATCTTCCTCCTTCCCAGTAATACATCTTCAAATCACTAACACTCTTGAATAGGATGAATGCATTAAAAGAAATAAGTATTGAATTGGAAACATAATGCTTCATGCATCATTTGAACTGCAAACAAAAAGTAACCCATGCTACACAAATACAAACAGCAAACATTAAATCAGACATTTTTCATTCAATAAAATAAAAATACACGATAGCTAAATTTATTAAGCAAAACCATAAACAACTAAGTGGGATATAGATTATCTATAAAGAAAAAAAATCAAGAAAGTTTGTTACCTGATTATATGAGGTAATGATGACACAGGAATATTATCATATGAATAAGAATCATACGGAGACTTTTCTTTTGCTCCAGCCTCTTGTACGCAGATAGTCACTTGTACTTGGAATGAACTCTTCAAAGGAACAAACTACCAATTACAACAGTGATTATGCATACAAATAATAAAAACGAAGTGAAATAAACTTACTTTGGGATCTGAGTTATGAGTTCTGAAAGCCAGACAGTTATCCGTATTGCAAAGACTCGGCTGCAGAAAGTGTCAAAATGGGTAATATGCATATAAGTACAACTCAATAGATTCACATTAAAAGACCTCTACAAGTAGATAACCTCTCTGAAGAACAAGCAAAAACGTCAAGATAATAATGAGGCTCTACATTATTATATCAACCAAGCTGCCACACATTAAAGGATACCTTCAAAATACTAACTGAATCACTCAGGAATATTTAGCAACGCCATGATTGGAAATGGATGTGAGAGAGAGAGAGAAATGGGTTTAACTAATACGAAGTGGGTCTGAACCTGACCTACTTCTCGTTGACGGCTTAGGAATTAATTATAATTCCTAACCCTTTTCTCCCCTTCCCTCTCTCATGAGGCGGTAGCGAGCTCGGGAGCAATAACAATGCACAACGGCAACACCATCAAGCGACGAGGCTCCTAGACGACCAAAGTGAGGCCTTTAAAACCCAACCTGTTTTGTGTTCTCTCCTCTGATTCCTTGATGTTTCTTTTGTTTTTCTTTCTCCAGACGCCGCCTAGGTGGCCAGGCATTGGGTGGGTAGGCTACCCTGTCTCAGTCGTCTTCTTGAACACTGGGGTTAATTGACAAGTGTTATCTGAGTTCAGATCATGGCCCAAATGTGAGCATGAATCCTTTGCAAAGCCCTCAATGCAAGGTATGGGACCTGGCTTGCCTCACCCACAGCTTATGAGATGGATAAAACATGTCTAATGGTGGTCCATGCATACTCGTAACGTGATGTGAGGATCACGTAATTACTCTAGACCCAATACACATGATGGGAATTGTTAACAATTCACATGAGATTAAACTAATCTGATCGCAAAATGTTTGGAAAAAAGTGAACCCTCACCATATGACCCCAAGAAGCCGGTTTAATCCTAACAAAAAAATGCAGAATTGCTCCTTAAAGTGCTAATTAACAAGCAGGTCTGCAATATGGATCAGTTACAAATTCTTGCAACAAGCTATCCCCCCAATATGATACTTTACCCTATCATAAGTACATCAAATAAATAACTCCAAAGCAAGATGATTTTGCCTATTACGCATAATTCTTCACACATAATTTTATCAAAACACTTTCAAGTCTCTTCAGTCAACATACCATCTCATTGATATCTGAAATTTTCAACTCTAGAGAATAGGTACGCAGGTTAGAATGTCTCAGTTTTGTGGAACAAGTTAGAGATCCGCGGACTCAACTCCTTGCCGCTTTCATATTGCCCTAGTTACTCTCAGATTCTTTCTGCATCCATTTAGAGAAGTACCAGATTTATTTCTTAACTCAAGCTTGTCATCAATTCTAGGTCACCTAAGAAATTCTGCACCCATGCATAAGTTTGCCTTGCCTTTCTGATATTTTCTAATCTCAAGAAGAATTTATTTTGCAAACCTGCACTTTTAACAAGCTGAGACGGGTTAACCAGCATCTTTTAACTTTGACGTCAGTCACTGCATATGAAGGATCACCGAAAAAAAAAGGCGATTCGCACACATCTCATACCCAACTAATGCAAGAAAATATCCTGCACAAGTTCTGCTTTTTATCATTAATAAAACATGAGCCACAAAATATTGTCAAAGAAACTGTGATTGTGATCAACTAATCTTTTCTCCATCAATGGTTCACCAAATGTCAGTGCAACGATTTGCACTATTGTGTCAATCCAAAGTAAACATACTTTAGTCTGTTTTTGTTAAGATGACTTTGCTTGATATGTTCGCATCCAAGCCAAATTGGTTACCTAAATATTTTGGGTGAAAGTGGTTGTCTGACATGGTATCCAACCACTAGGTTCTAAGAGGTCACTAGTGTTCGCAAAAAAAAAAAAAAAAAATCAAATCCAATTTATTCTGCCTTTTGAAGTGGCTTTTGCATGAATGTAGTTATGTCAAATGGTATCAAAGCACTAGCTTTTTGGGAGGCCCTATGTTCAAACATGACTATTAACCATTTAAAATATATAACTAATCCATTTTATTGTACCTTTCCAGGTGAGTCATCTTTCAATGGAAGGCTATCCATACAGTCCAAAAGCATATACAAGGGGAGTATTAAGATTGCTTGATACAAAAAACCAGTCCACAACCCATCAATTCAGGTTTAGGGTAAATTGGTTTCTGATAGTTACTGAGCATCCGCTCGTCCATCCTTTTGGGAGAGTTTAGAATTGCTTGATATGATGTCGTCACAGCCCATCTTTTTTATATATGCTTTTGATAAAGTGGTTTTGACAATTTCTATGAAATAAATTGTTGATCGACAACCTATCAGCTTACTCTTGGGAAAACTAGTTTTCTGCCACAGCTAGGAGTTATTGAGATGAAATTCTTGATATGGCACTATGGACTATAATATAATTGAAAATTAACAAGCCCCACCACTTTAGCTCCCAAAAAAAACCCCATTTAACCTAAATCAAACTGTTGCAGACTTAATACCCATTCAGAACTTCCATTTCATCTCAGATCACTTGGGAAAGGACCTCTGAACTATATTAGTTTCTCGTCAAAAGTGTTTCTTAAATTAGAATTAAGGACTAGTGGCAGTGGTTGTCAAATAACCACATATTAGAACATCATTAGCACTTCATATGTGAAATGCACGTACAGATAAAGGGTTGGTTGAGAACTATGATTAGAAAAGTAATTTTTGTAAATCATAACACTTGTGACTCACAATTAGGTACTGAACATTAAATTTAAGGATATGCAATTAGATACTAACAAACAAGGTGAAAGAATAGTTGACACGTGTAAACTAGTCAAGATTTAAATAAAAAATTATAATCATAACAAAGAAGAATAATGGATGTTTATATTTAGAAGCAAGGGTAAATAACAACAAGAAATTGACAAATAAAAACAAGATCCATTCACTTCGATTGCGCCTGACTCTCCAAAGTGGAAAAGTTAACAGCTGTAAAGGGTAGGGAAAAAAAAAGCATACTATGATCACACATCAGCTTACACCTTGAGAGTCCACTATTAACTTTCTGACAAAAGCTCCGTCCGCAATTAAATGGGAAAAATTTGCAAAAATACCTTTAAAATAGTTGGGTGCATGTCAGTCGTAGAAATCATCTCAACTCTATGGTCCAACTTCCAAGTGACACACTTTTCCAGAGATGAACAGAGTGACTCAATTGGAATCTTTCCCCAAAAACAATTCCCTCCAAGTTTAGCTGTTACGAAAAAAAAAAAGAACGGAAACTTGTTTTAAAAAAAAAAAAACAAAGTCAGGAATAATTGTTTGTTCCACCTATAGTTTGCAAAAGCCACTCATTGTTGAGCACACTGAACATGAACAATATAGGCAACCTATACAATGCTCTTTTTCAGAAAAAATCATAAATGAAAAAAAACCAAGTGAAAAGAAGAGATGGAAAGAATCCATGCTACTTATAAAAGCAACAGTTTGGAATATACCAAAAAAAAATCATCTGTCAATTTTGCCAAAATTGGAACAAAAATTATTTTCAATTTAAGCTTTGGAAACAAAAATATATATATGTATATGATATAGATTATACAGTACTATAGAGATCCTCCCTACATATATTTACAATTTTGTTTAAACTTCTACGACTTTACCCATATTAAAATTTAAAGCTACTATATAAAGATGGTTATCAGATATTCTATTTAAGAATTTATTTTTTCTTATCAATTTTTGTATTTGGATAAAAAGATAGTAGTTCTAACATAAATAAGAAATTAAATTTTAGATTTTTGAAATATATAACTGGAAGAGACCTTGCTTTAGATTTCTTAGATACATTAGAATACTATGAACAAATAAGTTAATAAATTGTCCTCATTTAGATAAGCACTTGATATTTGAGGAGAATTTAATTTTGTTACAAGTATGGTTTATATTTTTTATCCCTCTCTTAAGATGAAACTTATACCACACTTTAGTCTTCTCATAATTATTAGTTTCAATTCTATCTTACTCACTCTAGTTTGACAGTCAACTTTTCCAACATAAATTATTGACATTTGACACTTCAGACAAGAGAGATAAATATGTGGTTCATAATAGTACATACTATTTCTTCATAATAAAATTATGACATGTTTTCTTATCACTTGAATAAATAATTTAGCATCAATTATTTATAACTTCTAATTTATTATCTCTTTTATATTTAATCATTTCATTCTCAAATTTAGATAATGATAAGTATAAATTTTTCAACTTGCTCCTTTTTAATAATCACTTATGTTTCATTTTTATTGTAGATTCTTAATTTTTCATTAAGATAAACCATGCAAAACCTAGATAAGCAATTAAGCATTAACTTAATCCAATCAGGCAAGTGTCACTGCAATTACAGGGCAAGAGGTCAAGGAATCAAATCCCACTTGCATCAAGGTACGACCTTTGAAGGGGGGATTGGGATAGGTGGCCATGACCATCGTTAAAAAAAATAATAACAATAATAACATAATAATTTGCAGTCTAACATAAATAAAACAAAATCTTAAATAATTATAAGTATTTAACAATCATAATACCTATGGGTAGAAATTAATGTTTTTTTCTCAACATGCACGACATATGCAGGGAAAACTAGTAAGGTATAAAAACAAAACGAAATCAATTAGGTAAGCAAATAGATTAAGAAAAATGGGCAAGAAAAAAGGTATACATATAAAATGTTCATCAGCAATAGCTTTAGTTCACCAAAACCTGCAGTCTAACATAAATAAAACAAAATCTTAAATAATTATAAGTATTTAACAATCATAATACCTATGTGTAGAAATTAATGTTTTTTTCTCAACATGCACGACATATGCAGGGAAAACTAGTAAGGTATAAAAACAAAACGAAATTAATTAGGTAAGCAAATAGATTAAGAAAATGGGCAATAAAAAATGTATACATATAAAATGTTCATCAGCAATAGCTTTAGTTCGCCAAAACCTGTTTAGTTTTGAGATTTTAATTCTGAAGACACTGACTGCCCATCACAAGTCATATCAACAAGTAAACTAAATTCAACACTCAGTGAACAGCAGTGGCATTAAAGGTTTTGTTATTACCCTCAAATACCTCATTCATTAGCTTTACTCAAACTTGTAGTTTTTTATGACGGGGTTAAAAGCTCAGTGTATGGACTATAGAAACTTGGAGAGCTTTAGACTATATATGGACTTAACAAATAGAAACTGAATGATGTACCATGCCTAGGAAGAATTAAAGGATATAAGAAATATAAGGTGATGACTTCTTAATTCGATCTACAATACAAAATCACGGAAAGATCGACCAAACTATCTAGAAGAATTTTAAAAATAATAGAAAAAAGTTGCAAATATTTTACACAGCCACATATTTAAACGTATACACTCACTCAAATATGGACATAACTTTTGTATTCTGACAGACATAGGATGCCATGCATATGAGTGCACCAAAGGTTAGACATGACAAAATAGATCCAAGCACCAGATTACAAGTGTCACACATATATATATGTATATGTATATGGGCATGTACATTCGCACATGAACAGACTAACGAAGAGGCAGTGATTGAGACACAAACATATATCCCATGTTCTGACATAGGCAGGTAAGGCAACATAGTTATCTGAAGCATAGACACAGCAACATGACTATGGATATGATAAATTTTGAATCTTTGCATGCTTAACATCTACATTTGAGTATGTATGGGTTTGTGTTTGTATATGAAAGAACTTAAAAGCAAACATTATAAGAACACAACAATTATTTATCATAGCATCATAATAAAATCAATATAACACGCAAGTTTATGCATCTTCACCATGGAAACACAGTAGACAAGGTGACGGTTCTACAAATAAATCTCAGAGATGAGTAGTCATTTCACATGTGGTATGAGTATGAGTGGAAAATTTTCAGTAGGAAGAAGCATCCTCGGTATGTCTATGATAACTCATGCATATAATTTACTTGTAACTCCAACAACATTGCAGTTGATACTTATTTTTTCAAGGCCAGTCCCAAGCCAGGATGAAGAAAGAACGCATTAGCTTGTCTGCACCCAGATAAAAACTTAAGATGGGTCTCTATGTAATGAAATCAGATTGATGAGCAATTACAAAACATGTTCAAAAAATGAATATAGCAAAGACGGATATGTAGAAATCCAAATAGATAGGATAGGCAAAAGAGTGCATTTGCAAGACGTTAGACATCATTCCTCTTGAGGATAAAATGAGGAAAATTAATTGAAATGGTTTGGGCATATGCAGCAAAGGTCGGTAAGTCTGTTGACTATGACCAATGGAAACTAGAGTTATGTGAAATAAAACTCGAATGGCAAAAACTTAGAAGGACATCATTGTAGTTTATAGTTGATGGAACAATGAGGACTAGAGTTAGGCCTAAGAGAACTTGGATGGAGGCAGTTAAGAAGGGTATGGTTGTGGTTAATTTAACATAGATAGACCTCGATAGAACGAAAAGGAAAAAAAAAGGATTACATGACCCTTAATATAACTGAATGGATGAAAAGAAATCATATGATCAACACCAAAACCAAATGCAATTCATTTATCCAAGCTAAAGTTTTGATATAAAGACTTTTTCATTGTCATTATTTGATAAAAACACATGATCTCCAACAACCTGTTCTAAACAGCCATTAAAAATTAACTAGGCTTCATTTTAAGTTGTCTATAGATGAGCAAGAAAGTTAAGAAAATCATTTTCCACGAGAATGCATACTTTGGTGGTCCACGAGAATTGAAAAACATGCACATGACAAACCATGCACATGACAAACCATCTCACGTATATAAGTAACATCCCTGAGTTAGGCACTCCTTTTCTACCCCTTTGGATCTACATCAACTCTTTATAGTCTCTCATAGGCAAGAAAAAGATGGAAAAAAATAAACAACATCAGTGATTGCGAATGAAAATATGTTTAGATGATTACCGGTTGACTTATCAGGCTTCTAGAAAAATAACTTCACTTCAGATGCAAATCACTTTCCAGCAGAATGTTAAAAGTTGCAAGATAGTTGCCATAGAGGAACTATTATGCATGAAAAATATCTGTGGATCAAGTTGTATGTTTATTTAGAATTTGCAACTAGTATAATCTCACCTGGGATTGAGCCAAGTTCATCATGGTCCCTCAGAAGACAGTTTTCACCAGAAGCACCTTTTGCTTCCCCTATAGTACAGTTAACATTGATTGATTCAAAGCATTTAGAAGGCAGTCTAAGCCAAGCTAATAGGTATGAAATATGTCCATTTTGTATCGATAAGAAACGCATCACTCCGTACCATTGCTGGCAAGGATTACAGTGAGATCACCAACTTGTTCATTAGCTGACCACTTTTTCATCTCTGGAATAATAAAACTAGCTTCAGTTTGGTCTTTCATCCCAAATTCAATGAAACTAGTCAGCTTGCATGCCCAGTGTACTCGATAAACTGCAAATTGCTGTCAGCCACCAAAGAAATTGAGAGTGAAGTGACGTAATATGCACATCACAAAACTAGAAATTTTGATACAGCAGAATCAGATTTTACTTTACCTCCTTAGCTGTCATATCAGCAACAGAACTAGCTAATATCACATAAAAGGGAAATGCGTTTTGCATCTGGATGTCCACATTCATCCTCCCGGAGAGAGAAACAGTCATTTGAATTCTGCATATACAATGAAATAGTGAATTAATAACTTACCAAGGTCATAATCCAAGGGCACATTCATTCACAGGTGAAGAGGAAATTATTCACAGAGCTCAAAATTTCAACAAAGCAAACCCCGACTCAGATCCAGTCCGACATACATATCCTGTATATAACTTTAAATATGAAAAAACACATGGCTTGTGTAGAACCTTTTTTAATGAAATATACACATCTGAGTAGGTTTTTCGAGTTCAGTTTTAATTTAGAGTATTCGCTATGAATGATTTTGATATCATGAGGTGTACCTACCCACTCCATAGCTCATAAAGCAATTCCTCTAGACACTGTTCGTTGTGAATCTAACTTCCAGTTGAACAGTTCCACTGATTGTAAAGTTCCTTTTATAATTCTCCACATAATATAAGTTCGATTTGTCTTACTCTGATTAGCCTAAGCATGCATTTAACTGTACTTAATTGATGTTCAAAACAAATCAACTCAACCAAAACCTACCCATGCCCAACCAAACCCAAAAAGCTCGACACAATCCAACGTGTGTCTGGTCGAACTGCAGACCAATCCATCCTACCCAATTTGTAATCCTAAGAGCAAGCCTCTATAAATTTTTCTTGACTATGAAAAGGCTCAACGGGGAAAATGGTAATTGCAATAAAAAATTAAATTCAACTCTAAGCATAAGATTTCTTCGGAAAGGCGGGAAATCTATGCACAATATAAAAGCCAATAAAACAAATAGAGCACTCCCCTAAGAAGTCATAACCTAGATGTAGAGACTAGTTTCAAACAATGTTAATAGAGGTACCAATGGATAACGATAAACCCCTACCCGTTTACCCCAGTGTTTTTAGGGAAAAGGTAAGACTTTTTTTTTACCCGTCTATCGACGAGGGTAGGGTAAGTGTAAAAATTTCTTGCCCGTTTACCCTAACAGAAAGGTTAAACTTAAAGTATTCTTATCCATTTTTTGGCTTACCCATTTATTTAAAATGGATAGGGTAAGGGTAAAGCCTTTCTTACCTTATCCATTTGCTCGATTACCCATGTAAAACTAAAAATAAACATTAATATTATTATTGTAATATCAAGTAATAATTCTTATGTCAACATATACTTTTTAAGGATATATTAATAAAATAAAAGAGTACTTTTGAGCATTGGACTTTACCTTACATTTGTTTTGATTTTGACACGTATATTATTTTAAAAACATAAATTTTCATTTGCTTAGTATTTTGCTTGTTTTATTAAAAATCTCTTTTTTTCAATATTCTTACCCGTTTACCCTATATGGTAAAGAAAATTTTACCCGTTATCCTACAATAGGGGTGTGCATCGATATATTCAGTTCAGTTTTTGCTATTTTTATGAAAATCGAATGAAACCGAACCAAACAATTAATTTTGGTTCAGTTTAACTCAATTTATTTCGGTTTGGGCCTACATTGGACCAACTCATTTGACATCATATATTTCTATATTAAAAAGTTAACAAAGAAAGCACATGAATGAATATTCTCTAATTTCCCACACTTCCTAATGGAAAAACAGTAATAAAAATAAACCAAGAGGCAAAAGTTCACTTGGGAAGATCAAGATCCACTCCCAAACTTAACATATATTGATCGGTTCTCAAACAACAATATACGCTTAACATAATCTCTCCAAAGAGTACTACAAACCCATTATCCAAAAAAAAAAATCCAAACCCATTGAATAATGCTTAACGTAGTTTTTGTAAATAATCAAAACCCATCAAGAATCATTCTCCTCTCAATTAATTTCTAAGAGCTATCAATTTGTTGGCATTTCCAAAGTCTTAACCACCCTTGAGGTTATTGCTGGAGCCAACAAAGGCGATGCATTTGAGATGACGAAAAAATGGGATAGAGAAGAGATATCTTTTTTTTATATAGAATTGGGATCCAATCATTGATGACTTTCACGGTGTTAACTACAATAAATTTACTATATTTTGACTTAACTCAAATGACAAAATGTCCCAAATGGAGATAAAGAATAGTTATGTTCTCTCAAAGGGAAAAAAAAATTAGAATGATGTTGACAATCAGAGGTTTGATGTGCCTAAATTGCATTAGGGATAGAGGGCAGAGACATTGAGGATGGTGGTGGAGTTAGCAAGGCGTGGGAGGGGGTAGTGGACTTGGAGGGGCAGAGATGAAGCAGCAGTGTAGGAAGTCAAGAGGTCGCACGAGATCCTAAGATTTGGGGCTTAAAGGTTTCGTTGAGGAAAAGAGAATTCACCAAGTGAACATTACAATTTTTTTTAAAACTTGGATGGTTCAATTTGGGTCGGGTTATTTGCTTGCGGAACTAAAACCGACCAATAAACACTAAAAACTAACAACACCGACTCAACGATTTTCGTTGAATCCAAATTGTCATGATCTTACCTATGTGGTAGGGTAATTGGAATTTACAAACTATTCTATGGGATAACGGTGGGTCTGGTACTTACGGTAAAGGTAAGAACTTTACCTTACCCTTTCCCCACCGTTACTATCCTAATTTTCATAACACCAATAAAGATATCTAGCAAAATGTACCGACATTACTTTTTTTAGAAGCTAAAGCATTACATTTTTTTAATAGAAAACAAATGGTGATGAGATTTATATGCAGGAACAATAAAATATAGTACAGCACACAATACAATAGGCATTTCCATCAGCATCATATACAATACCAATAACCAACATTTTATTAAAAAAATTGAAGTAAAGGGACTAAAATCTAAACAAACAGTTTGAGAACAGGGAACTGGATAAGTGATAATCCTTTAATCTTACTGGATAGAATATAAGCAAAGAAAACAACTGATATGAGCTTAGAGGACAGGGATGAATTTTAATGTACATGCACAATCATCAAGCAACACAATAGAGAAAAGAAGAAAAACACAAGAATAACAGACTGCTTTGCTCCACAAAAACTGAAATATGGATGACAGTACCTCCGTTTGTGCTTTGCTTGTATCTTGTAATGCAAGCATCTTTGGAGAAACAATGGCTGCAGCAGAGTACATACAGTATCACATACATTTGGTGATTACAAAAATATGATGAGAAAGGCATAGAAAATAATAATGTTCTGTTACTATACAACTCATGAATCCAACAGAAAAGAAACTTTACATTTCGTAAAGCCCGACGCTGAAGAATATTGTAAAGTTCAACCGGCTTGCAATAGATAGTAAGACTTTCTTCAGCTGCAAGACTCTCTTCAGCAGTCAACGGACCCCAAGACTGCTGCCGGCACATTTGATCTGTCGTTCTAGACTGGCTGCAGCTGTAAACATTATTTTTGCTCCTCAAATCCAAGTAATATACCAAATTTGTGACTTTTCTAATAGTATAAAGGTCAGACTCCACATAAGAAGAAATGAGATCCAACAAAACGGACAAGTGTACAGCATAATAAGAAAGGCTCACGTGGAGACAAGCTTAACTCAAGACAATTACCTCCAACTCTCACCATTTCCACATGCTAATACCCATTTCCCAGTACCCAACGAACTTGAATAAGCTACCAAAATCCTATTATTTTCTCTTTTTACACTTTTAATCAACCTTGCTAACATCATTATCTACTCCTCCAAATATTTTTTTAGCACGCTTGAGCAAAAAAGGGGAAATATATTATGAATCCTGGCTGTGTGTGCCTTAGATTTAATGCACTTCCGCTTAACGAATTTATCATCTTTTCCCCCTTCTTCTAGACATTTTTTCTAAGTCTAGGAGAATTTGGAGGATGTCAACTTATCTTTAGGACTATGATAAGTCCTTCTCTGGTGCTTATTTTTCTTGACAAGAAAATTGGCATTACTTATGAGCTGATTGATGTCTAGTCGACAGTCGGTTGTAAAACTGTCACATTTTCCATAGATCCTTGGGGCAAAAAAGAGGAAACATATTCCATATGAATCTTGAATTTGAGTGTGCCTTAGATTTAATGCACTTCCATGCAATGAACTTATCATCTTTTTCCCCCTACTTCTAGACTTTTTACCAAGTCTAGGAGAATCGGGAGGATGCCAACCTACCTTTAGGAAAGTCCCTCTCTGGTCCATAATTTTCTTGATAACATAATTGGCATTACTTATAAGCTGATTGATGTCTAGTTTACAGCCGGTCGTGAAAATTCCACATTTCTCATAGATCCTTGCATCATAACCTATGTCATTCTGACGGGACAAGGCTTAGATGATAACGCTGATGCCAGAACATGACAATGACAAACCGTGTGGCAATATTTCGCTATAATTAGTAAAACTAAGCCAAAAAAATGGGTGTATAATTGCTCTTATTTCTCATTAAAAAATGTGAATAGGAGGCATTCAACAACTAAGCCCAAGAACATTGCCAATAACACAAAAAATGAACCAAATAAATAATTGAAAATGACAATGCATACGTGGTTTCACGAGCAAGCAAAGGCAAGCCTGGCATTGTGAATAGAGACCGTCAAAATAGAGTCCCTCATAGCTCCCCAACCCTGACCATCTGTCCCGAGATTTAGCCCCCGAGCTTCAACAATCCTGTGAGAAAATAAAAACTAAGGAAAAAAAAAGAAAAAAAAACACCAATTAACTCCCTCGAATCAATCCGTAACCTAATAAAATACCACACAATCACAAATCTGACGCTTAGGGTTCGCGTTGGGATCCGATACACGCAGCGAAGGGAACTGCGGAAAGGGATTGAACACGATAGGATTTAGATTGTTGGGTTTGGGGATTGGGGATTGAGATAAGGACGATCCTAGGGCCAGGGTTAGGTTTAAAGATAGGGCAAGAGTTAGGATTGACGATGAGGAGGAAGAGAGAGAAATTACCTGGAGCCGAGTCTTTGAAATCGCAGCAGCAAGTCACCGATCGAGAAGGAGGAGAGAGACAGAGAGAGAGAGAGAGGAAAAAGAAATTAGAAATTAAAATTAAATGGAATTGAATTTCGGGCAGGGGCTCACTTAGCAAAGGGATGGCCCCATTTAGCCGGTGGCCCTGTCTATTAAAGAAAGAAAACGAAAAAAAAAAAAAAAAAACTTGGTATCTTACTGTAGAGAAATTATAAAGGCATACCCCATTTCTAACGGCACTCCCAGTATGAGTGTGTTGGCCCCACAGCAGTGTGAGGTTGGGAAGGCCCCCGGTGCCCTAAGAAGCCCAATCATGGGTCCGATCCTTTGAATTGGCGTCCTGGCTTTATTTTGGACTTGGGAACAGGTTTTATTCTGTATCATAGATTTTAAAATGCCATTTCTAAATTTAAAACTCTTTAATATAATTTTTTTCAATCAACCTTGTTAGCTAAACACTCAACTCCTTTTTAGGGTAAGAATATGCATTTCTATAAATGGTGAATATTAATTCTTCAAACAGTAGAGTTGCGTCATTTTATGAAGAGTGCGGTTGATCTCTAAAAAAATATTGTACTTCAGCGTAGAAAAGAAGTGTTCTTATTATAGAGTTGAAAGTCTACTTTTTAGTTGTTTGAATACAAAAATAATTTTCCTCGATCCTCATCAAAACTTCGGAGTTTTAATACAGTGGAAAGGATTTCAACATAACATCAGAACAATTCAGATTCAAATCCTGTCGGACCCGTATTTAATTGCGAATTTTAAAAAAAATTATACCGCTGCGTAAAGTCCAGATTTCTACAGTGAAAGTTATATTTGGATTGGCTCTTTGTATTTACATTATTGTACTTGCATCATCCAATGTACGTTAAGCTGCTAATTGATCTACATGGTCATTCAATTTAGTTAGGCATGTTGCTTATTCCTAAGCAAATATCCCATTGAGTCAATAAATTAGATCATATTAGTCTAAAGGTTTGGGTATTGATATTGGTCTAATACATTATATATGTGCTCTATATTGTATTATATATCTGTTTCTTTGTATAGGTCATATCAAATTAGGGTTACTCGGATGTCAGATCGATGTTTGGTTTGACTTTCGATAGGTATAACTCATATTATTTAATTCCAATTAAGATTCCAACTTTGAATTTATTATTTTTCTTTTAAATTTTTGATAAAAACTTGTGATTGTTATTTTAATATATAGAAAAAAATAGAAAATAAAATTGCTATCTTTCCTACAAAATACATGCATTTATTACATATTTAGTTTCAAATATGCTGTGGACCATAGTTCCAAATAACTAAAAAACCGACCGAATCAAATCGAACCGAAAATTCATTTCGGTTTTCTTGGGGTTCAGTCAGTTTCAATTTCCGTTCTACTATTTCAGTTCAGTTTTCGGTTGGGATTTTTTACCCAAATCCTAACCGAACCGATCGATACTCACCCATAGTTCTTAGTACCAAATGTCCTCCTCTCTCTCTCTCTCATACTTTCGTTTATCGCGGCTGAGTTCTAAAATTTTCAAACTTTCCTCCGAGCCCTGCTCCGCTGTCTACCACCAACTTTGTCGCCACTTACCGCCTCGAGCCCCAACCTTTTACTTCGTCTAGTAACCGACCGTCGCACCGATAAAAAAAACTAGTAATAATCAATTGCAAACAAAAACGCATCAAAAACTAAGAATAATTTTAATTCGTACTCGAGACTTGTCCTCCGACACCAATTATATGTTGAATTTTTCCATTTACTTCAAAAAACTTAAACTCTAAACTTTAATTTCGTTTGTCACAATGAATTCAAAAAATTTACAATTCTTCCTAACTTTTTAAGGAACAAGAATTTAAGAATTTTAGAGAGTTATGAAATTAATGAATTTGTGGAAGATTTGTTTTTTTTTTTTGGGTCTAAATAGTACAAAAAATTTTTTTTTTTTTGGATTTTAGAGAAATAACATATAAGGAGGATGATAACAGTATTTTAAATTTTTAAATTTTTTTATAGATTTTATGATTTATAAGGGTAACTTAGTCAAGAAAGAGATTGATAAACTTGTAATTATTTGTAAGTTATAAATCTGTGCGTCAAGAGTAAACTGTTGTGCATAAATAGAATTGAATGAGAAATTCGATTTACACACGAAAATTTACTCTTCACGCACGGTTTTAAACCTTGTATATAATTACAAGTTTATTATTTATTTTTTTGACTAAGTTACTCTTTTAAATCTTAAATAAAGACTTCTTAAAATTTGAAACTACGACTTATCATCTTCCTTCTCTTCTCTGTTTTTTCTCTAAAACCCTACAAAATATTTTTAGTGGAATTTAAATAAAAGCGAAATATATCTCCCATAAACTGATCGATTTGATTTCTTAACCCCCTAAAACTTTTATATTTGCATTCCTATAAAAGTTTAGAAGAATTTTAAATTCTTCGAATTTATTGTAACAAGTAAAATTAGGGTTTGAAATTTAAATTTGTGTTTTTTTTATTCAAATGAAAAATTCCAAACATGCGGAGGACAAATCTAAGGTACAATTTAAAATTATTCTTAGTATTTTATCTGTATTTTTATTGTTACTACGTCGGTTTCTGGTCGGGTTTTAATATCCGACTAAATGATTCTTTAGTCGGATATTAATACCCGACCAACATATTTTTTGTTTGGAAATTAATATCCAACTCGGAAAATCTTAGAAAAATTTGGGATGGGACGACATGAGGAAGGGTTTAAAATTAAAAAAAAAATCTGGACTCAAAGAATAAATGGGTAGTATTTCAAAATGAAAGTTTGAAACAAAGAGTAATTAGGACGTCAAGAGTAAATTGCAGTGCGTAAATAGAATTTCTTGAATTGAATATCCTAGCCTTTAGTGGACGATAATACCCCAAGATAATATCACATAAGATGACAACAGATTGCCTTTACATAAAACCTTTCTGAATTGTCCCATTTTAAAACTAGGAAAGTCCTCATTGTCACCCTGAGGTTCTACCTCATTGTTTACTTTAGTACTATAGAAATATTTTCCATCAAATTGAGGGGAAAAAAAACTCTTAATAATAATCTAAAGCATATAAATCATTCAAAGAAGGAAAGACATATACACTTGAAGAAATATCATATCCATTTGTATGGAAATTTGTAAGGCCATGACACATGTTGAAATGGAAGTTAATAATTTTCTCATTATTCGCCATTTAATACTTTCAACTTTATAATTCCTCTATTTTTTTTTTTTTTCATTATTTATTAATGTAGAGCTAGTAGACACCCTTGTCACTTATGCACTTTCAACTTTGTTGCTTTCTTGAAAAATAAATTGTGTCAATTTTCTATTTCAAAATTGTTATTACATATTTGTACACTTATTTATGTTTGTTTGGCACCATCAGTCAATATTGGTATGTTCAGATGTACACTAATAGGATTGAACATACGGTCGGAATGGTCGGATTCGGAGGAATCCGACCGTTTCCGACTAGACGGAGGAGACCAAGACTCCGACCGTCATCCTGACTAGAAACCGACCGAACTCTGACCGACAATGGGTCGGTCGCAGTGGTCGAATTTTAGCGGAGTCGGTCGGATTTCAGCGAGGAGAGTGGTGACGCTAGATCAATCTCTCTTTCAAATGACCGTTCTATTCGAAACAATTCTAAAGATTCAAATTCGAAGAAATAATACAGAAATAAAAATTAAAAGAATCAAAATCTTACTTGGGAAGAAGATGGTTTTTGAATTTTACAATTTTCTCTCTTCCGTCGATCGATTCCTCTCTCAAACAGTAATTCTCAAGTGCCTTGAATCGAAAGGGACATTAGCCAGGTGCAAGGGAGGAATGTCAAGAGGCTTTGCAAGGGCTATTGGATAACCAGCGAGAGATTGGAGTTGGGAGTGGTTCACAGTGAACCATTCACTGACCATATGGTTTCTTTCTGATTAATGTAAATTAATGGTGCATTAAGTATTAAGATTTCATTGTGTTCAGAATTGTTGAACAAAATAATGTGGATACCTTTTGACCGCCCAATGACCAACCCAGCTATCCCTTCCTCTTCTCCATGCATGTTTGTTGTGCTTTTCTAGGAACCCTCCCTCTATCATGTGGCCATTCCCCTTCTAAGCTGACTATGCAAGCATATTATATATTTCTTGGAACTCTTTCTTTTTAATAAAAACTATTTATTGTTTATTGTGCTTCTCTTGGTATTCTCTCCAAATTAAATGCAGCAATTTACAATGTTAATCCTCCTTCCCTCTCTCTCCTTGATATCTATCACAAGCACATAAGCAAACACCATAATCCTCCTTCCCTCTCTCTCCTTGATATTTATCACAAGCACATAAGCAAACACCAGTCAATGTTATTATTGCATAAAAAGTAGTATAATTACAAAGTGAGAGGAGATGCAGTCGGTAACAGTCAGAATCCGACCAACTCTGACCGACTCCGACAAAGAGCCGACCGACTCCGACCTACCGTATCTTCTAATATATAACTCGGACCGGCTTGGATTTTTAAACTCCGACCGAACTCTGACCGAGTACAGTCGGAGTCGGACAACTCGGTCGAAGTCGGATTCCCTGTACATCCTATACACTAATGCCAAATAATTCTCTTAGAATACACTTGAAATCAATTAATATATTATTTTTGTAAAAATAAAACTGTGAGCTGGTGCTCCGCGTTCTATTAAAACGATTTTAACAGAACTTATAGACAAAATGAAAATAAGAAAAGAAAAGAAAAGTACAAATACCCATTCATAAGCAAGAATGGATTACAACACCATCTAGTACAAACTACAGCGTCATAAAAAGACAATTAAATCCCACCGTGGTAATCAAGCATGCAGACAGTGAGTATCCACTGTCCCTACTACTCATCTTCCCGAATATTGCGAGCTGCCTCCTTTACTCCAACTCCTAACTCTGCTGTCCCTGGTGGTGGTCTCAAGTTCTCCGGGGCATTACTTCTGGAATGAATAGCATGAGCCGTCGTCCCTGACTCTCCAAAAACTGTTATCCACAATAGCATATCATTAATAATACAAAAAATAGAATGATCCATGCTATACACTCTATCCGTAAATAATCTTCTATTCCTCTCAACCAACAAATTCCAGGCTATAGCAGCTATGATAGTCCTATGCCTATCCGCACTACTTCCCCTAGGTTCAATCTGCTAGAATTAATATCAAAGGCCTCTTGAAGGCACAATTGCACCAAATAACAGCTAGATCGTTAATTTTGATGACTTCGGACTTGTCAAGTCCAGCATCAAACTCAACTTGAATCCAGGGATGAGAATGGCAGGTTTACAGGCTAATTTTTCGTCCGTTTGATTCGAAATTTTGAATGAAAAATGGAAATTTTATTTTCTTAATTCAAAATTTTGAATAAAATGGATTAAGAATTGGCTCTTGCTTCTGTCGATTCTCATCTTGAGAAGTCCTTGTTTAGTTGCTAATTGAATCCGGACACGGATTCGACTTATGCTTAGATCTAGACTTGATAAGTCTGAATGTCTACAACAACAACAACAACTAAGACTTTTATCCTAAGTACTTGGGGTAGGCTACATGAACTAAAAGAGAATCATGCTGGATCGATCACATTAATAATCCTTCTCCATTCATTACTATTAAATAATATATCCTCATTTAAAGCTCTGGAATCCATATCTTTTCGTATTACCTCTATCCATATTTTTCTTTGATATTCCCTTCTCTCTTTTAACTTGTCCTATATTCTCCTATCATCGAACTTATACATTTGTAAGTCTACGTTGCACATGACCAAACCATTGTAAGCGATTTTTCGCATCTTCTCATCGATGAGGCTACACCTAATTTAACATGAATATTTTTATTTTTCACTTTATTTCTTCTAGTGTTCCGCATATCTACCGAAACGTGCGCATCTATGTAATACTTATCTTTTGTGAATAAGTCCGAATGTCTAAGCAGCAAAATTTCTTCTAAGTTTATTTATTAGGTTTTTTTTAATGCTAAATTAGAAAATGTTCGGATAGAAAACGTGACTATTAAAATATTTTTTTTAAAAAGGAGAAAAAGAAGAAGAAAAGGAAAAAAGTTGCCATAAAAAATAAGGAAAGATCCAAATCCATGTATCCTACGATTCCTCGCAATGAATCTGTCCAAAACCAAAAAAAGAAAAAGAAAAAGAAAAAGAAAAAGAAAAAAGTTACTATATTTATCATCTCTCCATTTATAGAGATGCAACCGCCTTTCCCTTCCCTAGGTCTCTCTCTCTCTCTCTCTCTCTCTACAATTTCTCTTTCTCTCTCCAGACTCAGGAGACAGCCACAGCCGCCGCCGCCGACCGGAGAAAGCTCAATTCTTATCGGATTCGGTAAATTTTCTCTCAAACTCTCTCCACCCGTTGCTCCATTATTCTCTTGTTGATGCTTTTCAGAGCTTAGATTGTTTTGATCATACTTAATTTACAAAAGATGCCACTGAGAGCCCCCACGAAACCAACATTTTCCTAGAATTTATTTATTTACATATAAAAAATAAAATATTTAAGGGAATTGGATGAGATCCCATGCCGCAAACAATAGTCTAGTTAACTTGATTCCCGAGGAATCTATGTTGGGTACATTCTCTTATACTGTTTGATTCTTTTTGTTTTTTTTTTTTTTTTTTTTTTTTTTCAGCATTCTTCATAAACAATTGAAGAAGATAAAATAATTGATTTTGTTTAAAATCGAAATGAATAGAATAAAGAAAGAGATGGGTCTGACCCGGATGAGAGTTCCCTAGCTTGAGATCGAATTGGGTTAGATTTTAACTCCTTTGACCACTCAGTTACAAGTCTATGCCCGTCGACGAATCAATCACTATAAGCTTAGCAGTAATTTTTTTTGTTGCGAGCACCGGGTAGTAGGCAAAGTTGACTCGTGAATAATTGGTGATGTGATGAGTCATAATCCAGTGTCCCATGGGCCAGCACCTTACTATTAGGGTGAGAATGGGAGGGTCCAAGGTCAAAGTCCTATTCAAAATTTTGAATTAAAAATAATGTTATTTTTTTAATATAAAATTTTAAATAGGATGGATCAAGAATGGGTCCACGGATCCGCCCATTCTCATCTCTACTTACTGTTTGTCAACCTAACATTTGTCAACTTCAATACATCTTGTTGAATAGTACTTTGTGCACAAAGATAAGTCGTCTATATAGCGGGTGTAGTATCTAATGTGGCGTCGTGTGAGCAATGCTTATAATGGTGTAAATGGTTCTTGTGCTTCCCATTGCAAAATTTAGATTAGAAGCCTTTTTTTGTTTCATCATATCAAGTGCTAAATTTATGTTGATTCTGGTTGCGTCTTGTGGATATTTGTTGGGGTAAGTTGTGGAAGTCCAAGGTCAAGCAATAGCTTGGTTGGCACCTCACTTCCTTGGCTATTTTGAGGCCTCTTGATGCCGACGCCTTTGGATTACACAACAAAGGCCGCACATTCCGTGTCGCTTCTTGAAAAGATCATTGTTAGCAACATTTTAATAGTTTGAGTCTTTTTTACCTTCAAAGTGGAAGGGATAGGGAACATGACTTAAGTTTGAGGAAGCTCCCATAAAAGAATTGGCCTAAGTTTCACTCTTACCTGCTATTAGATAAAGGGGAAAATGACAGAATTGACTCTTTAACTACTGCCTAAGTTGGACATCATTTCTTTATCTTTGAGCTTGTTGTGATTACTATGCTTGACATTTTTATAATATTATCATTCAAGTTCCCACTGCGCGCTTTCGGTTTCTGTTTTCTTATTTTGGTTCTTATTTTTGGATTTTGCAGTTAAAAGTTGGAAAAGTTCTAGCTTACTACTATGCAGCTTCCCTCACTCTCTCTCTGTAGTCATGTCTGTACTAAGCCAGGTTTCAAGTTTCTTTGTTCTCATATGACACCGCCCATAAGTCAACCCAATCTTGAAGGTTTTATATTCTTCCTAGAAATGCTTGTAACTTTGTTCTTTAACTTACATTTTATAATAGATTTCTAAGGGTGGTATATTTTCTTTCGAACTTTTTGCTTACTTATGTATAACTAATAGATCAATTGTTGGTGGTCCTTGTGGGTTCTAATTTTTAGTCAAGTTTTAAGTTCTTTTAAAAAAAAATTCAGAGAACTTTTTTGTGATATTATTCCTCTGAGTACCTATTTTTTATAGTGCTATGATGTATGTTGCGTTCAAAATGAGAACTTGCATTCTTTAAAGTTTATGACTATGCTATAATGTTTTCTTTTCATGCCTTCCCACCATATGAGATTCATTTAGCACTTGGTTTATTATGATTATAATATCTCAAAGATGAAATTAGTTATTGGAAATATTTTAGACTAGGTTCTTATTTTAAGAATAGAAGTTTAGCATTTGCTTGTCACAAATTTTGCTCGATGATAGTTTAGATATCTCAAGCATACTATCCTATGACATTATCAGCATCTCGCTATCATGCTAGGAGCACGATGCTAATAAAAAAATAACTAGAGCTTTTCTATACTGCAATTCTTACAGAGAAAATGCCTACCCATTTTACTTTCCGTGGGCATGCAAAAGCTTTAACACTTACATGTGTGTATGTTTTTATTTATGTGGTCTTTATTATTTATTTACTTAGGGTTGTCTTGGGAATCGTGCTTGATCTCAAAATTCTCCCGGTGGCAATTATTACACACTTAAGTTGCTTTGCTATTCATCTTTACCTTATGTTAGTAAATGAAACAAGTAGCTTCATTCTATATGGTTAATGTTATCAATCTGGAGGATTTTTATACATAACTTCTTTATCTATTCTGTGTAACACCAGGTTTCTTAAATTTAACTTTCTAGTATTTTTGATATTCCATCTCCTAATATTTTTGTGTATGCACTTGTGTAGCACCCGTTGATCATGGACTTAAGATCTATAAGGGCATTGACTTTCCTCTTCAGGTATGTTGATCTTCTAATTCTCATGTTCAAACTCTGAACAGGATCCAGAGTTTGTTGAGCTAATAATTTCAAAATATTTTGCAGAAGGTTGGAAGAGAAAAGCATAGAATCAAGGAGGCATTATTGAAGGTCGATCTTTCAGTTTCTTCCTATGATACTGCATGGGTAGCCATGGTCCCTTCTCCAAGATTCACAAAGTTTCCATGCTTTCCAGAGTGTATAGAGTGGATACTAGACAACCAACACCCTGATGGGTCATGGGGGCTTCCTCATGGTGATCCTTCTTTGATAAAAGATGCTCTTTCGTCCACATTGGCTTGTATACTAGCACTTCAGCGATGGAATGTTGGTGAAGAACATGTCAAAAGGGGTATATAAAATGACAGTCGATCTCACATACTGTATGTATTTCGTGTACATTAATGGATAATTTGGTGTTGATATTGCAGGACTCCGCTATATCGGATCTAATTTCTCCTCTATTATGGATAAGAACTTGCAGTCTCCTATCGGCTTCAACATCATATTTCCTGGAATGATTGATTATGCCATTAATATGGGTTTGAATCTTCCAGTGTGCCAATCTGATGTGGATACTATGCTTTCTGTAAGAGACTTGGAACTAGAAAGGTATGGTACTCTCTTGGTATGTTTAGTAATTCACTAATTGTTTGATATTATTCAAAAAAGTGAGTGATTCTTTCATATGAATGTGCATGATCTTTCATTATCTACTGGGTCGAATGAATATTCATTGTTCATCTCTCTTCACTTGGTGCTTTAACCTATTACTTTTTTGTTTTTTCTTTTTAGCATAAACAGTGGGTAACCCCAGCATTCCATTAATTAGAAATTAACGAAACTGACCTATATATATATATATATATATATATATATATATATATATATATATATATATATATATATATATATATATATATATATATAATCCCTCGTCACGAGTGGACGTTACAATAATTATAACACTATCTAAGGAGAACGACTAGTACAGCTACAAATCATTGGAGATATTATGGAACTACATCCGCCATCCGAGCCTAATTCTTGATGTGGTTGTCCTGACACCCTACCGCTCAACATGTACATCGCACTAGGGTCTCATTGCCGCCCTTCCTTTTACTATGAGCATGCTGAAAAGAAGTCATTCTTGTTAGGTAATCGTTTAGCAACGATCGACTCTCCACAGATTTTATAAATTCTCGGTACCCACCACGAGGGTTTTGCTGCAATCCAGACCAGCTAGCTCGCTTGCGAGTATAAATACCCCTCGCAGGGGTGTGATCTCCATCACCCTTTGTCTCGCTAGCCGAATTTTGGCCTTATTTTGCACCCTCATTTGCATCGGATCAACTTGCCTTACGTGTGCTTCTCTTTCTCGCCTGAATTGCTATTTTCCAACAGTACAGTCCACAACAACATGCATACCAATGATCAGTTCACCAAATCCATATAAGTGTCAACGGTCATGAACCAGCATGGGCTTCACTGACCCCCCCCCCCTCGGTCTTAGGCCCCGCCTTAGGCTCTGCCAACATGGGCTCCACTCCACCAATAATGGTTATCTATTGAGATTTGAATTTCGAAAAATTTCAAATTTCAAATTTTAATATTCACCCAAATTCCTCTAGCCCTACGCCACCCTGGACTTCTCAAATATTCACCTATGTTAGGCACATGGGAGCCACGTGCTCCCATATGAATCCACTGGATTCCGCTTTCAGGGATAATGACATGCAATGCACAAGGGACTCTCGCTCTTAGGGATGCGAGATCGGTCTTCCTTCGAGGGCTCGCTCCGGCAAGGCTCAACATCTCCTCAGGTGTCCACACCACCATCTCCTCTGTCGGCTGCATCACCACGAAGAAAGGAGCGATGGCAATCTCCCTCCACTGGCTTGCTTCGGCGAGGCTCTCTCGCTCCGCGGTAGGTGAGAGTAAAAATGTTATCCCTAGTGTCCATACCATAAGTAGCGATGGCGATCTCCCGCCGTGGGCTCGCTCCCGTGAAGGCTCGCTCCGACGAGGTTCTCTTGCTCCTAGGTAGGCGAGGGTAAAAGAAGCCCCACGACAAAGTGCCTCTCGACCATCGAGTCGATCTTGCTTGCCCTATCTCTCCTTGTCACCCACTCAGACCAATCCCTGACTATTTCGGTTTTCCGATCTCCTTTAACAGGCGAACTCGTCTCGAGTCCGAGATCAGGGTCGGCTTCCGGTTCCTCCATAGTTCCCACACCCTATGGGGCGTGAACCTATCTCTCTCCCGTCAAAGTATAGTCATTTTCCTGCCTTTTGGATTTTAGGAATTTAGTTGAGTTGTGAGCTAACTCCGTCAGTACTGTACTTAAAGATTTATTTTTTCACTGTCTGTCCCAAGTCAGGATAAAGAAGGAGGGTTGTGGTAGGCCGGTGACAGCCAGCGTAAAATATTGCCACATATTATGACATGAGTTGTTGTTATAGTTGAGTTGTGAGCTATCTGGGTGGATGGGCCGCACTGGATGGTGGTCCCCCCCTCCCCCACCCGGCTTAGTGTCGTTAGGAGGAGATCAGAGAGGGAGAGAGGGGGAGACTTTGAATGACTAACCCAACCTATTACTTTTTTGCTAACAAGGGTATCTAGTCTCTTTGAGCACCCTTCTAATACCTTGGCATGTGATGTCCCCCTCTTACCATACACTGGTCAATTTTTAAGATATATTTTCCTGGAATGTCCCCATTGTGGTTGTTGGGGGTGGCCCCGGGGGGGATTGGTTGGGGGGGGGGTTGGTGGTGTTTGTCCTTCGCCATCCACGTAACCACCTCAGGTAGGCTACATACATATGATGTTCACTCGGGTTTTTTTTTTTTTTCCTTGGCGGAGCTCATCTTTCTTCACTGATGAGAAATTCTAGCACTAGCATCTTGGTTGGTTCACATGTTCCAAATTGCTTGTTTTTTTCTCTATAAAATGGATTTCTATTGATCAGTTGTTTTTTCAGAAGAAGAATTATATGATTCGAGTACAAAAATTTCCCAATTCTTTATGTCAAACCTCTTCGTTTGTTCAATTTTACTGGAACATAGTCCTAATATAGAATTTAAACAAACTTTTGGTATTGGAGGCACTATATATTATTTCTTTTCTATATCCAAAGTTTAGAAGGATGATCGACAAGTCAGGGCACATTCTTTCGACATTGGTTCACTGTGATTTCAGATATCATGTTGATCTTTATATTTGGTCTCCGAGGTTGTTAACATTCTCAACCTTTATTGTCAATGAAAATATACCAGAAGATTTTGACCTGCACTGTCTTATTCCCTTTTCTTTAAGATTGTCCGGAGACTGTTCAGAGGGGGGAAGGGCTTATTACGCATATGTCGCTGAGGGATTAAGCACATCACTGGATTGGCAAGAAGTTATGAAACATCAGAAGAGAAACGGTTCCCTCTTTAATTCACCTTCTACCACTGCTTCTGCTGTAATCCATACTCAAGATGAGAAGGCCCTCAATTACTTGCGTTCACTTCTGCGAAAATTTGGTAATTCAGGTGCATCCCGAATCTTAATCCGCATTGAACTATACAGGAAACTTTATCCTGTGCAGCATCTGATGCAAGTACCTATATTGGTTGTCTTTGCAGTTCCTACCACATATCCTCTGGATATATATAACCAACTTCGCATTGTTGATAATCTCGAGAAGTTTGGAATTGCTAGGCATTTTAGTGACGAGATAATATGTATTTTGGACCAGATATACAGGTGGTGATCAAATAACTATCCTTGGATCTCTATTATGGTACTATCCTCATTAGAAACTTGGCTTCCACCAATATAACAGATGCTGGATACACAATGATGAAGAAATTACTTCAGATCCTGCCACATGTGCGATGGCGTTTAGGATTTTACGTATGAATGGCTATGACATCTCTTCAGGTGGTTTCTTATTTGTCTTTCTCTACTTTTCTTGCCATGTTTAAATTGAATACTAATATGTTAAAACGTTATGTAGATGCATTGGCTCAATTTGATGAAGTTAATCACTTCAACAGTTCAGTATCTGGATACTTGAGGGATGTGAGTACCGTTCTTGAGTTATACAAGGCTTCACACACTAAAATTTTACCAAACGAACGAATTCTAGAGAAAATTGAGTTCTGGTCAAGCTGTTATCTAAAGGAGGGACTTTCAGCTGATGTAATTCGCCGTCCTCAACTTGATTCAGTTTCAGAAGAGGTAAATGCTCAGTCTCTATTCACCAGCAAAATTTTATTTGGCTGATGTAAGTTGAAGGAAATATAGCTATTACTGAACTAGCTTTTTGACATTTTTGTTAAAAAAAAAAAAGAAAAAGAAGAAGAAGAAGAAGAAAAAGCATGAAACAACAAACTGATGAATCAAGGAAAAGGGAGAATGAAACAAGGCATGGAAGGCATTTACCTACATGCTTTATGCTTGTTTTTGTGTGATAAAATCTATTACATAGTGAAGGTTAACTGATCATTAGAAGAGTTCACATTGTGCTGAAGTTACACGCTTACTTTTGAGAGTTCACGTCTTGCTTATTTAGATCTAAAAAACTTATAGTATTCTATAATTATTCTTTGAATCACATATTTCAGCATTAGGACAGCGACAAGATTTCAACAACGTATCATTCATGTCCTCACATGTTAGATTTTATTGTATTTCCACAATCTTGTATGTTTCAAAATGAAGAGAGGTTAGCTTAATTTGATAGTAGTCCCCACGAACCTTTATATTTGATGCCTACCCGTTATTGGTCCTTTTGGGAGCTATTTTGCAAGGTAATCCTTTTATATTGACTCAATGCACTCCGCAGCATACTGATGTATTATGACCGTGCATCCCCAATGTATCATCCTATATGGATATTATAAGCCCACCACAATTGACTAATATGTTGTAATTCGTCCTTTCAGGTTGATTATGCTCTTAAGTTTCCCTTCTATGCTAATTTGGATCGCCTAGAGCACAAGAGACATATTGAGCACTACGAGGCAAAAAATTTCCAGCTCCTCAAAACAGCATATATGTATGATTATGTTAAATAGTTTTGTAACATGGTCTCTTCCGTATTTGTCTTTCACTTACCATAACCCCTTCCACTTACCATAATTCCTTCTCAAATTAGGAATCGCAGTATCAACAACAAAGATGTCCTAAGTGTAGCAGTGGAAGACTTCAATTACTCTCAGTCCATATATTGCAATGAACTCGAGTGTCTTGAGAGGTTAGTCCATCCATCTACTTGCTAATATGATTAAGTTCTGCTTTCTCTAAAATTTACGGTATTATTTTTATTTTTTTTGGGTGCTAACAGTTGGGTGAGAGAAAACAAGTTGGATCAGCTTGAATTTGCTAGGCAGAAATTAGCATACTGCTATTTCTCTACCGCAGCTACCCTTTTCCCTCCTGAAATGTCTGATGCTCGCATATCTTGGGCAAAAAATAGTGTGCTGACCACAGTGGTTGATGATTTCTTTGATGTTGGAGGGTCAAGAGAAGAACTATTAAATCTTATCATGCTGGTTGAGATGTATGATTTGTTCTCTTATTAGCAGTCTTCCTAGTACCATGTTGTTCGAGTAGTATGATTTACGTACTTTGTTCTTGAATCCTCAACAGGTGGGACGAAAATCATGAAAAAGAGTTCTGTTCCAAACAAGTGGAGATTGTATTCTCTGCACTATACAGGACTATTAGCGAGCTTGGAGCCAAGGCATCAGCATTACAAAAGAGGAGTGTTACGAGCCATATGATTGAGATTGTGCGATCAGTGGCCATGTTTCTGTTTGTACTTGTGTTAGTTTTGTAGTCTTTTTAACTTGTGATACTGTATTTTGCAGTGGCTTACCTTGATGAAGTCAATGATGAAAGAGGCCGAGTGGCAGAGGAACGAGTCAGTGCCTACACTGGATGAGTACATGGAAAATGGTTATGTTTCATTTGCTCTAGGGCCAATTATCTTGCCTGCACTCTATTTTGCCAGGCCAGAGCTTTCGGAGGGTGTCGTCAGAGGTGTAGAATACCATACCTTGTTCAGACTAGTGAGCACGTGTGGGCGCCTCCTGAATGATGTAAAAGGTTTTGAAGTAAGATGCTTCATCCAATCTGGTTCCTACATATTTTGGTTACTTCTTCGGTTTTGACTGATTAGTTCACTGGCAGAGAGAGCGCAAGGAAGGGAAATTGAATAGCGTGGCACTACGAATCCTCCACGGTGGTGGTTCTATTTCTGAAGATGACGCCAAGAGAGAGACGGAGAACATTATCAGCTCTACAAGGATAGAGCTCCTGAGCATGGTGCTGCAGAGGGAGGGAAGTGTGGTTCCTAGAGATTGCAAGGAACTCTTCTGGAAGATGAGCAAAGTGCTGCACCTCTTCTATCTGAGGACCGACGGATTCACATCACCAAAGGAAATGGTGGCCGCCGTTAACGCAGTCATTCATGAACCTCTGAAAGTTGGCTCTCTACAACTGTCAGCAAGTTCTTGATAGAAGAAATAGTTTGAAGTTTGATTTCTATATCATAAAATGGTTCTTTAGTGTATAGCAATGTCAGCAAAAACCAAATCTATTCTCACCAGACAAATAAATGTATAGATGATATAGATATACATAATTGGTTAATGAATATTGCATGTTGTTTTATATGGTGCATGTAAGGAAAAATTAATCTGATAATGGATATTTCATGGATCAGAATGTTAAGTTACTTCATATGCAAGTATAGTCTCATATCGGATAGGACAAATAAAGTTTATGGGTTTAAATACAAAGTTGAGACCTTGACCTAATAGCTTAAAATTTTGGGTTAGCTTTGTATTTAGATCTATCATGCTCCCTGTTGGATCCGAGAGTCCAGATTCGGACCAAGTTGTTGTCGGGTCAATAGGCCAGGTTGACCCAACGTTCTCCCTAACAATTGGTATCAGAGTCCAGATTCGGACCATTGGCTCTTCACGTGGATGGTTGCCAAAGTTAAGTTGGTATTACTTGCAATGAATAAATACAAAGTTTTGGTTTCCCACATGTCGGTCATCCCACATGTCGGGCTCTACGACGATGGTTGCCAAAGTTAAGTTGGTATTACTCACAATGAATAAATACAAAATTGGTACCTTGATGGGCTTCCCATTGGACCCGGCGTTCTCCCCAACACTGGAAGCCCTTATTTTTATTATAAACTGTGCATTAATATGAATCCGTATACTTTAGAAATAAATTAGTTGGCTCATACCTTGTTTATATTGTCAATGATGTTAAAATAGTTTCTATCTTATTATCGTTTATGAGGGTGCAAGGGAAAATTTATTTGATTTTTTTTTTTTTTTTTTTTTTTTTTTTTTTAGGTTTGAGAAATTTGAAACCCATGTTAGATTTTCTCCTGATATTCCATAAATCCCGCCTTGTTTATATTGTAAATGTTAAAATTTTTTCTTTATGATGTTTTAATGACCAACAAGACAAGTTCATGCCTATATTATTTGAATGTCTAGTTGCTGCCCCTATCCATCAATTTTTTTTGATTTTTTTTTTTTTTTACCAAAAGGGATCTTGACAACAACTAAGCCTTTTATTCCAAGTATTTGGGATAGGCTACATGAATCAAAAAAGAATCATGCCGGATCGATCACTTTGATATTCCTTCTCCATTCATTTCTATCAAGTAATATCTCCTTATTTAAACCCCTAAACTCCATATATTTGCGTATCACTTCCATCTATGTTTTCTTCGATTTTTCCTTCGTTCTTTTAATTTGTCATATATTGATAAACTCCTCTCTTCAAACTGATGCATTTGTACACCTACGTTGCACATGACCAAACCATCGTAAGCAATTTTCTCGCATCTTCCCATCGATGGGAGCTACACCTAACTTAGCACGAATATCTTCATTTTTCACTTTGTCTCTCCTAGTGTTGCCGCACATCCAACGGAGTATGTACATCTCTGCTACACTTATCTTCTGTATTGTTTGTTGTTGTTTGTTGTTGATTGGATCTTGACAATTCAAAACTGCAAGAAATTCATGAAGATGAAGATGTGATGTTTTATTTCCTTTTTCAATTTCTCTCTACATATTATTTTATGTTATACATTCTGATACCGTTTGGATCAAATTAATTTTATAAGATAGCGAAAATAAATACGAAGTAGAAAATAACTTTTCATTGGTAAACTTGAAATGAACATTGCATAGACTCCACCCATAGGGTCTAAAGACTCAAATGGCAACTCCAAAACCTAAGAGTCATTGTCACGTACTACAAGTGTAATACTAGTTACAAAAAGTCTTCTAGACAGTTCCGAACTACATAAAATTCTAAGTAACTTTGAACTTTCCAACGTTAAATACAAAAGCAAACAATCTTTTCCACCCGTGCATATGGGATGGCGTTTGGTAACGTTGAAGTTAAAGAAAATATCATAGTCACTAAGAAAGTCAATTTAAGAAGCATTTTCTTCAATCCTCCTGAGAACTCAAAAATGACTTATCATCTCGATGCTAGTATTTGTCCTGGAGTTCAGAAGGAAAGAACGTGTTGCAAAGATGAATCAAAACAAGATCATATTTCTTGAAAGAAGTTTGATGCTGATTGTACGTACTTAAAAAATATAACAATCAGCTGAAACAAAATGTCAGGCGCTCACACCCGAAAGAGCATATCAAGGAGTGCACCTAAGAATGAAATGCACCTATGAGTACACGCCGAGGAGCACGCCTCCCACCAAGGAGTGCGCGTGTCTCCCGGACGAGCAAATCTAATATCCAGTAGCGTGCGCACATTCCCGGAACGCGAGGTGTGTGCACATCCAGATGCACAACTATGAGCATGCATCACGGAGCACGCTCTCATGTGGGTCCGCCACTCGACTGACCCCTGGATCCGATCAAGCTGTGCGGGGTGGTGCTCATCCAGCCGCACTTCGGAGGAGGAGAGGAGAGGAGAGGACTGTAGAATAAAAATAATAATAATAATAAAAAAAAGAGGGAAGAGTGAAGCTCAGAAGGCCAGACTGAGAAACGAAAATAAATAAATCGGCTAACCACCTGGCGGACGCAAGTCATTGGGCTGGGCTCTGCAAATTCTTGGTTTGATATATTCGGCCTCATAAAAATTATTGTGCAACTTCTTGGTTGTTATTGTGCAAATAGAAGTTGACTTGAATTTTTGTACAACTTATTGAGGGAGTATGATGTAACTTCTTGGTCGCCCCGCCGGTCTTGGTCTTATGCACAATAATTTGAATTCGTCCCCAGCTAATTTGCTATTTCTAATCATATCCAAATTTTAATTAGAATCAAATTAATTTTTAGATGCAGAATTCTAAACTAATTCTATTTGAGTTTGATGATTGTACAAATTCTAATTTGAGTTTAATTATTTTTGGGAGTAGAAATAGGACCCGATACAATAAATCTGGAGCAAATCAAATCAAATCAAGAGAAGATTTGAATATCTCATCAAGATTACAAAGAGATTTCGATTCTATTTAAACCAGATCTTGTTCCTATCTACAAGGAAACCGCTTCAATAACCGAGCGCCTATAAATACCCCCAAGAGGACTCAAAAATGACCTTTGAATCTTTGGTCAGATCTCTTTCGCGCGCAAGAAGTTCGTACTTTCTCCAAGAACAGAAGAGAAGAAGAACAAGCTCGCCTTCAACTATCGACGTTAGATCGTCAACGGGGAAAAGACCGATCCTCATAACTGTCTCGAATCCCACGATCTTTTGTAAAAAAAAGAGCGATGATTTATAAGTCCTCTCTGTCTGTTTTTCTTTTTATTTCTTTTCATTGTAATCAAATCGAAAAAAGAGAAATTTTGATAATCTGTAATTTTTCTCTAATTCAATGTCAATGGAAAGATGCTCTGTTTTCCCTGAAAACAGGAGTGTGTATTAAGGAGCATGTGCCCTACAAATGAGCGCATCTAATATCCAGGAGCACGCGCACATCTCCGGCATGTATGCATCTCCCAGGCATGCGCAATCCAGAAGTGTAACCAGGGACGCACGCCGAGGAGCACACCCCTAGGCATCACGGAGCGAGTATTAAGGAGTGCGTGCCCGACATATGAGCATATCTAATATCAAGGAGTGCATGCACATCCTCGGCATGCATGCGCCTTCTAGGCGGGCGTAACCCAGAAGCACTACTAACAGCACACGCCGACTAACATGCCCCTGAGTGCAGCGGAGTGCACACCAAGGAACGCGCACCCTTCATACGAGAGCATTCCATGCCCAGAACGCACGTGTCCACAGCAAGCACCCGCCTCCTAGTCACGTGCAAACCAATAGGACAACTAGGGATGCACGTCCCAACACACTGCGAGCGTGCACCAAGGAACGCACCCCATAGACGGGGGCATCCCATGCTCAGGAACGCGCGTGTTCTCAGCAAGAGTGCGCCTCCCAGGCGTTCGCCATAAAAATTGAATTTCTCTTTACTGACAATCTTTCAATAAAGGATTACAATATAACGGTTTCCCATTTACAGAAGACGAGGAAGATAGTTTTTCCCTTTTGTTTAAGACTGGGTTTCTAGGTAGCTATGGAGGACGATCCTGCTCTCCGTTGACACTCCGTATAATTTCTCTCAGTTGGCTAAAGGGAAAAGAAAGGCTCTCGACTCTTGATCACAGAGGATATCTCTTAGGAGAAGAAATTCGCCCGTGTCTGTCTGTGTCTCCTTCGCTCCTCCGCCTTTTATAGGGGTTTTTAGAGTAACGTCCCGCCATATTTGCTCGACCGTTAGCTCCCACTACTCGAGAAGTGCCGTCATATTCGTTAGGCAGTTGCTCTCACGATCGAAGTAACGCCGCTGCATTCGTCTGGCAGTTAGCCTCACGATCCGAGATGGCAATTCTTCTGTTCGGGTCGGGTGTCTTTGTATTAAACCCCCATCCAAAAGTTATGGGTAGCGTCGCGAATCTCATCTTTAGATTCGCGAACCTTTTCTGTCGTCTAGATTGCGAACCTCAGTCTTTTAGATTCGCGGATCCGATGAGTTGCGGGCTTTTGTCTCTGAATTCGTGGATTTGCTTAGTTTTCCAGAATTTTTCGCTGACAAAACCCCCTCCAAAGTTTCCAAAACTCTCATTATTCCTTGAGGAGTTTCGGAATACTTTGGATATAATAGTCTGTATTAGAATATCCATCGTATTTGCAGAAATTTGTGACTTTGTATTAGCGCCACTGCTGCTTCTGAAGGGAAATGTGACTCTGTGTTAGCGCCTCATTTTGCAATTTTTGGATCATACAACTCTGTGTTAGGATCGTAGATTTTTGTTTTGGAAGGGCACGTCTCTGTATTAGGGGCGCGAGCCTTCATTTTTGAGTAGAAAACGAGTCTGTGTTAGGGTCGCGAACTGTCTTCAGAAGGGACACGTCTCTGTATTAGGGGCGCGAGCCTTCATTTTGGAGTAGAAAATGACTCTGTATTAGGGTCGCGAACTCTCGCTTCGGAAGGAGTGCGACTCTGTATTAGGGGCGCGAGCCTTCATTTTTGAGTAGAAAACGACTTTGTATTAGGGTTGCGAACTGTCTTTGGAAGGGACACGTCTCTGTATTAGGGGCGCGAGCCTTCATTTTGGAGTAGAAAACGACTCCGTGTTAGGATCGCGAACTCCCGCTTTTTGAGAAGAAAGCGGCTCTGTGTTAGGGTCGCAAACTTCGCTTTTTGAGAAGAAAGCGGCTCTGTATTAGGGTCGCGAACTTCACTTTTTGATAAGAAAGGGGCTCTGTATTAGGGTCGCGAACTTCGCTTTTTGAGAAGAAGGCGCCTCTGTATTAGGGTCGCGAACTTCGCTTTTTGAGAAGAAAGCGGCTCTATATTAGGGTCGCGAACTTCGCTTTTTGAGAAGAAAGCGGCTCTGTATTAGGGTCGCGAACTTTTTGAGAAGAAAGCGGCTCTATATTAGGGTCGCGAACTGTAATTTCTGAAGGATCGTGACTCTATATTAGGAACGCGAGCTTCCACCTTTTTGGTGAAGAAAGCGACTCTGTATTAGGGTCGCAAACTGTAATTTCTGAAGGATCGCGACTCTGAATTAGGAATGCGAGCTTTCACTTATTTGGTTGCGGGAAGGCTGGAAGGCGGTTGCTTTTTCACGGACTAAGAATTGAGACGTTCTCTGAGCCGCATTAAATGAAAAGGTACCTACGAGATTCGGGCCAGATATCACGTCTGTCCAGAGATCTCGGCCGTCAAATCATCCGCTATATAACTTCACTTTATGAGAGAGGCTATTCTTATCCCAAGAATTTGAAATCTGAGTTCCTCGTTAGGGCGCCTCAGACCTCTCATCTTCAATCTCCTATAGCTTTCGATTCTCTGTGCGAAAAGATTTTCTTAATCTGTAAAAGATGCCGAAGAAAGTTTCTTCTTCCTCCGCTGCTGCTAGTGGTCGTCAAGATCCTCAAGCAACCTCTAGTTCAATAGTGGTTCGGCAGGAACCCTTGATCGGAGGTAATAAAAAAAAATTCGGAAGGCAGTCCCTTTTCTCATTTTTTTTTATTTCTGAATCTGAATGTCTTTTGCAGTCGATTACGCCTTGAATCCCTGGCCAAAGGATCACTATTTCAGATATTCGGATGGCTATGATAGGAAGAAAGAGTTCAGATATGGTCATGTCTTTCCCCATTGTACAGCCTCAGATAACCAAGAGAGAGAAGATAAAATTCTCCATCCTTCTCGTTCAACATTGTGAGAGCTGATGACCAATGCACCTTTTGAAGGAGATGATTGGTCTTCGTTGCTCAAACCCGCCTTTTTGTTTGGGGACCATATTTCAATGCCCGACAGTGGTTTGGAAGATGGCGATTATAAGTGGCTTTGTCAAGTTGAAGGTCGCTACTTGTTTCTCCCCAATATGGAGAGATCTAATCCGTTCTTATTCTTTCAATCCCTTTCCGTGTCCAGGCGAATGGATTGACATATAAACAGGCCACAAGATAGCATTTTGCTGGGGGAATTCACTGCTCAAGTTGTTTTTCCTCGTGGTACTGGGAAGAGCTTTCGTGAATTGCTGCTGGAATTGCTTAAACATGATCTCCCCAGAGGCGAGGTTCCTATAATCGCGCAGACTTTCCTGCACCGTTTTACTAATGCACAAGGAGAGTTTCCTGTTCAGAATTTTCGTCCCCCTGGATGGGTTCACTATTCTTCGAAAGGAGAGTGGGCGGTCTTGACTGACTTCTTTCTGCGATCATTTAGAGATCAGCTTCATCATGCAGGGCTGTATCGCGCCATCAGGGCAGTTCAGCACGGCATTCCCGCCAGCAAATTCCATTTTTTTGCTTTATTGGAATTGTATAATTCTGATACTTGTACAATATTTTGCCCTCGCGGCGAATTGGGTTTCGCCCTCCACGAGATGCATGAAGTCTTGGGCTTGCCTATGGGAGACGTCCCGTATGAAGAGTACGTCCCTACTGGAGAAGAACTCCATCTGCTGAAGACTCAGAACCCTTTGGCTTATGATACTTACTGAAAATTGCTCTGCCATTATCATATTTGCACCCACACATCGGGCACCCGTAGTTTGAAGCCAAAGAAGTGGCTGCAATATCTTATGCCTAATTTTTCTAGGAATAATCCGAACTTTATTCGCCTTCCTCAAGTTTCTGAAAAGGAGGTTGAGAGAAGAATTGCAAGCTTCGGGACAGATGCTTATGTCGCCGAGTCTGACGAGGATATTTTCAAAGCTGGGACATCCTTTGAGAGTTTTCATTATCAGGCCCTTCAACTCTTATCTGACCCTGCCTTCTTGGCGGGTTATTTGCTGGTCTGGCTGAAAAAGTGTGTTATTCCTTCGCAGGAAAATATATCCATTGGGGCTGTATACCCAGCCGTTCTACTGGCATTGGGTAGGCGACTCAGTTTGTTGCCTGCTATGGTATGTAGTATCCAAAGCGGATTGAGAAGAATATCTGATAAATTCTGCAGTGTGAAGAAGGAGTAGAGGAAGAAAGGAGACACTGTTATTAAGACTCCTAATATGCGTGTAGAACTTCCTTATACTTATTTGATGGCCTGGCTGGTTCTACATTGCCCTACTTTGATGAGTCCTGCAGACCCGCAGATTGATTTAAGTGCTCCCAAAGTACAGCACTACGAGAGGTTGCAATGGAAAGATGGCTACATGGCCGCTATCCGCAAAACCCTTCGTCATTTTTCAACTTTTGAGTTGTTCTGATGTTTCCCATACTTCCCGAATGCTGGATACAGGGAAGAATTCGCGGACACTGCTGGTGTTGATAAATTTACTACCCTATCATCCGGGTGTTTCTGGTGGTTGATAAACATCCGCCCAGGGCATCTGGTCCTTCGTTTGGGGAACCTTTGTTATATAGAACTTTACTACCCGAGTCGCTTTGCCCGACAGTTTGGATATGATCAGCTTTACGTTGGTAATCCCAATAGAGAATTAAGTTTTGTTGGGAATGTCCTCGAGGGAGCTCGAGCTTGGTTTCACTTCGTCGCAGGTGGAACTCAAGCCAAATTTGATCTTCCGCTAAAGACCCCGAACTCGAGTATGAGCTTCTGTTTCTGTAAGTGGTTTGCGGATGCTAACTCTGCTCCTCAGAATTTCAACATACACCATACCAGTCTGCGGGAGATCAGAACTTGGTATGCCCAGAAAAAGAAGGCCGACAACACGAAAGTGACAGGGATGGAGGATTTCAGGGGGGACAGCGCATCTAATGAATCGGAGCAAAGGGAAGAGGACAATGATGCACCAGTTCAGGCTGCCTCCCTTGATGCTTCTCCTGATCCGACATCGAGGAAGACTTCTCCTCCATCGCAGTCTTCTCTCGAGAAATCTTCACATAAGCGGAAGAGACTAAGGCGTCTTAGCGACTTGCCTACCATTCCGCGGGGGATTGATTCGCAGTGCACTCTGTCTGGGACAGGAACTGCAACACCCACTCCAGTTGCTGAATCCCTCGTTGAGGAATCCAAGGATGATGAAGATGACTCCTCCTTAACTCTCCGCTCCCTCAAGAGGCGTCGGAACCAAGGACTTGTTTTTTGCAATGACCCTGCTCCCATTACTCAAAAGGGTTATACTCCTCCTATTGGCCAGGCCGACGTTGAAGTCAGTGTTTCCTCGGCCTTACAAGAGGATTATGTAGCTCTTGTTACTCAGGGCACCGCAGATGATGAAGTGCAAATCATTGGGGAGACTCGCGCATCAGATCCCCCAAAAGCAGCACCTCCTTTTGAAGATCAAGATGAATGGGGCGATGATGATGACGCCAGTAGTGACAGTTTTCGCTCTTCTACTCCTCCCTCAGATCATGGTAAATACGTCTTTTTGAGCGAGGAGGTTCGAACCGAAGTATACGGGCCTGAAGTGTTTGGTCCGGAGGTGTACTGATTTGGAGAATCCAGCATCCAACCCTTAGCTCTTCATCTTCTTTCTTTAGCAATTATATTATTATCAACTGATACTGTAACATTTATTAATTTTCTTCTTTTCGCTAGCTCCAGTTTCGACTCCGGACTTAGAGTGCATGGGCGCGAAGGTGACTTCCCCAGACAATACCATCACGGGAGCTGATACTGGTGAAGCGACCAAAGTTACTACCTTCGCGGTTGATACTTCAGAAGTGGTGATTCCCGAGGCTGCTATGTCTATGGTCTCGGCCACAGCTATTCCAACTGATGTTGTAATTCAGGAGGCTGTGATTGGTAGCTCTGCGGAGATCTCCAGAGGTGTCATTCCTCCTGGTATTAGCTTGGTTGCGGATCAATCCGCTTCTGCCCCAACCAATATCACTTCTTCTCATGCAGAGATTGACATGCTTGAGAATGATTTGTTGAAGGACATAGTGGAGACTTTCCTTCACTTTCTGGACCGCTGTATTGATAAAATACTGAAGGGAGTTTCTTTTGCTTCAATCGCCAATGTTCTCAACATTTATCTAACTGGTATTGTTAGCATTGGTGGAGAGGATAGAGCTGCTCCTTTTAGGCTTATGATAACTCAGCTTCAAAAGTATGCTGAATTCCTGTCGAAAGCGAGAAGTGCTGATAAATCTGAGACAGTGAAAATCATTTTCCAGAAGCTGAGAGAGAAACAGCTTAAGTTCCAGAAGGAGACTCGGGAGAGGGCAACTGTTTGCAAGGCCTCTTTAGAAAAGGATCAATCAGACCGCGAGTCTCTGGTTCTTCAAGTGGAAGCCGCTGCTTCAATTATCAAGGGCTATGATCAAGCTATTACTAGAACTCAAGAGACCACTGCCAAAACCCAAGCTTTCCTAACCAAGATCACCAAGGAACGTGATGAGTCAATGAGGAATCTCGCCAATTTGTCGCGTCAGAGGGACAATATATCCAGGGATCTCCAGGCGATGCAAGCTGAATTGGATTCGCTGGAGACTGCTGCACGCAGAATGTTATTGCTACTGACGAGGAACTGCGTCACCAAGCTACTGTTCAAACTTATGAGATCCTTCAGCAAGACATTGATAACGCAGATGAGAAAATAAAAACTCTCTTGAACCATTGAGTTGTAGAAACTGGTCCATGCATATATATATATATATATATATATATATATATATATATATATATATATATATATATATATATATATATATATATATATATATATATATATATTGTTGTTCCTTCTCTTGTAACCATCCCCTGACATTTGTTGTACATGGCATGACTCTTTGTTTATGTAAAGAACTTAATCTTGGTTTTGTATTTCTAAGGCACAACCTTAGCATTTGTCTTCAAGGACTTACAACAAACTCGTCTACTTTCGTTTGAAATTCGTGATTCTCTGTATCATTCTGGTATCCGTGTGTCTGTCACATGACTTCCGTGGATCTTTGTTGGGTTTGTGACTTCACATTCAGAGGTTCACGAATTAACTAAGCTCATAGTAGATGTGCGATCCTGACTTCCAAGGATTGCGAATTTGAGTTTGCGACGTTCCGTCCGGAAGTTCACGGATTCATGCTAAGTTCGCAATCTTAGCTTTTGCGAACTGCAATCGCGCTTCGAAACTTCCCGGGGCGACTCAAAATTCCTCGGAATTTGTAAAGACTTATGCGAGCCTTGGGACAAGGTCGTCGGGCGTGGGATCCCAAGCGTTGCATGTCTTTATTAATGACGAGATCTCTGGACTGTGATATCTAAGCGTCCCATGCAGCAGTAATAAATTCTGTTGAGATCTGAACTGAAAATCTTGACCTGAAATTTCGGTTTTATCTCCTCTAAACGGGAAATCACAGTTACCAGATTGTCTATATAAGACATATGATCTCCTCAATGGAAGATCATCCAGCCGTGAGAGAATTTCTTCTTGACTCTCTTCTCTTTCTTTTGTAGCCGATCTATCAGTGCAGCCATATTTTCTTCTTCTTCAACCGAAGTGATGGATAAGAGTTGGTATATCACAAGACCTCCAGACTGCATTAATACAAAGGGGTGTTTCACCGAAAAGGTCTTTCTGACCGTAGTCATTTTTCTTAATTAAGGTAAACCTCTTCTTCTGATTCATATCCCCCTCTTCCTTCTTTTTCTTCTCTTTTAATAAGGATTTGTCTCGGCTACAGGAGATAACCGTAGTCATTCTCCTTAACAATGGCCCAGACCCACTGAGCTCGTAATTGCTTCCAATGCCTCAAGGGGCTTGGAAGGTCTCATGAATTTTTCATGAGAGAAAAGATTTCGGGTCTGGGGCATTATTTTTCTTCTTTCCTAGTATCCCACAAGGTTGGGGTACTAATGACCAGGATCTTAAATTTGTGCAACCCCTCATGTTATACGTTTGGGGTGTGCATTTGGTATGCCCAGTTTTAAACTAATCAATTCACTGGCATCATCACTGGAGGAACCAACCAGGAGGTCTCTGATTGTGGTCGGAAATAAGAAACAAGATTATGCCTTTTAAGCCGTCCTTAAAAAGGAGGCTACAAGAGCAAATTGGAAGTGGAGGCCATAGAGCAAACTTTTTGATCTGAACTATGCCGAAGGAGACGGTTACAGAAGCAAATCTGTCATTCCAGAAGAAAAGCCTGCAGAAGTAAACTTTTTGATCTGAACCATGCCGAAAGAGACGGTTACAGAAGCAAGTTTCCTCTTTTTTTTTTTAGTGATTTGCATTCACTCTTGTTGACTGTACAACACTAGAGAATTCTCTGTAATTTTACTCTGATGACGAATAAAGAAGCTCTTTTCTTTTTACGTAACTAAGAGTATCTAGAGAATGATTCTGATATTGATTACCAGAGGTAACTGTTAACTTGATAATCTTAATATGAATCGAGATTTTCTAAGTACCCGAAATTACTGTGAATGAAAGAACTTCTTGTTGATAAGAAACGAAAATCTGGTTCGCCAGAGGTATTATTTAACTTGGCAAATTTGATAAAAAGAAAATTTGGTTTGCCAGAAGTATTATTTAACTTGGCAAATTTGATAGAAAGAAAATTTTGTTCGCCAGAGGTATTATTTAACTTGGCAAATTTGATAGAAAGAAAATTTGGTTCGCCAGAGGTATTATTTAACTTGGCAAATTTGATAGAAAGAAAATTTGGTTCGCCAGAGGTATTATTTAATTTGGCAAATTTGATAGAAAGAAAATTTGGTTCACCAGAGGTATTATTTAACTTGGTAAATTTGATAGAATAAAAATTTAGTTCGCCAGAGATATTATTTAACTTGGCAAATTTGATAGAAAGAAAATTTGGTTCGCGGACTAAAAGGCTTTTAGTCCGGAACCAAGAACCTCCATTAATGAACTTCTGATTACAGAGAAACTTTTGCTCACAACTTGCATAGAACTACCCAGGCCGTATTATACTGGTGTTCTGCAATTTTACTAAGAATAATATTTCTTCAGGAACTTGCCGTTGATTGACATCAGGATCTTGTCACCATTAGGTTTTGTCAACCGATACGCGTCATTGGAGTAGACCGTATCAATGACAAAGGGTCCATCCTACTTTGGCTGGAACTTTTCCCTAGACTTCTGGCTTGTTATGATCGGTTTTCTAACTGACAGGACCAGATCACCCTTCTTAAAAGTTCTTCGTTTAGCTTTTTTGTTAAAGGTTCTGGAGATCCGCGCCTGGTATAGCTCGATACTCTGTTGAGTTTCCAAGCGCTTGTCATCCAAGGCTTCTAACTCTTGGAGCCTTTGCTGATGTCTTTCTTCTTCTGTCATCCTGGTTATTAACGCGACTCGTAATGACGAGATTTGAATTTCCAAAGGCAAGACTGCTTCTGACCCATATACCAAAGAGAAAGGCGTGGCATTAGTGGGAGTTCGGACTGTGGTACGATACGCCCACAGACATTCTCCAAGCTTTTCGTCTCAGTCCCTTTGATTGGATGACACAAACTTTTTAAGAAGTTTTACAATGGTCTTATTGAAAGTTTCTGCTAGACCATTAGCTGCAGGGTAGTATGGTGATGAACCACATCCTCGATTTTGTACTTGTTACAGAATCTGGAATACACTTGGCTCACAAACTGAGGTCCATTGTCATGAATTATTCTTCTAGGCACCCCAAAGCGATAAAGTACATGGTGCTTTATGAATTTGATAACATCTGACGATTTTACTTCGGTTAGGGAAATGGCCTCAGTCCATTTTGAAAAGTAATCAGTTATGGCTAAAATGAACCGGTGTTCTCTCGTTGATGGCAGAGAAATAGGCCCTACGATGTCCATACCCCATTGTTTGAATGGTCATGACGTAGCTGTTGGGTGAAGATACTCCGGAGCTTTATGTATAAAGTCTGCATGTATTTGGCAGGCCCTACACTTCTTGGCGTATTTAACCGCTTTTGTCATCATCTTGGGTCAGTAATAACCCATTCTTCGGATTCTATCCTAGAGTTTTGGCCCTGGCTGGTGTGCTCCCAGATGCCAGCATGAGCTTCTTCGAGGACCTCTTGTGCTTCGCGGTTGGAGAGACAGCGAAGTAAAACTCCATCGTAGGATTTTCTATACAATGTCTGGAGTTCTGCGTTGTAGTAGAACCTGACAGCCCTTCTCTGAATTGCTCTGACTTCTTTTGGACTTTCGGGTAATATACCGTAAAGGACATAGTCTATATAAGGAAAACGCCAATCCCTTGGTTCCAGGCTTGATTCGAAAGCGTAATCTTCGTCTTCCTGCGGTTTCTTCATTTCTTCTTTGAGCTCGCCCTTTGGACAAAACAATGCCTTGCTACTTACCATAATCTGCCTTTTAGCATGCTTGGGCAAAGCTAATGTAGCAGCCAAGGAAGCTAGCGAATCTGCATAACTATTTAGGTGGCGCTTTATGTGGCTGATATAGAAACCCTCGAAACCATCGGCAATCTTGATCACCGCGCGATAATACGACAGGAGGTCTTCATGTTTGACCTCGTATTGACCTCGTATTCCCCTTTTATTTGGTTCACGACAAGTTGAGAGTCCCCATATGCCTCCAAGTAGTCGACCCCCAGTTATTTGGCTATTCTTAAGCCGATTAGGAGGGCGTTATATTCCGCGATATTGTTGGAGCACAAACTTGTCAATGAGTAAGCTTGAGGAATGATGTGGTTGCAGGGAGAGACGAGAACAACTCCTACTCCCACTGTCGTCTTTCCCTCGGATCCTCTTCGGGAGGCACCATCAAAGAAAAGCTGTCATATACCTTTCGAGACCGTATTTGCCTCGGAAGACCTTCTTGAGTCATCATCTTCTGGAATCAAGTCCCATTCTTCTAATTCTCCCGGGATTTGTTCGTATAACCTGGAGGATGCTGGGATTGGATGTTCTGCCAAGAAGTCGGCCACGGCCTGTCCTTTGATAGACTTCTGTGGGACAAAGTGCATATCATATTGTGATAACAAAATAGCCTAATTGGATAGTCTTGAATTTAATGACCCGGGTTTAGTCATTAATATTCTCAGGGGGTTAACTCTCGATACAACGTGGATGGTTTGTCCAGCTAAGTAGTGTCGCATTTTCTGTATTGCGAATACCAAAGCTAGACATTCTTTTTTCACAGGATTATACCGGTGTTCTGCCCCAACCATCATTCTGCTTAGATAATAAATAGCTTGTTCATGGCCTGACTCGTTCTTCTGCGCTAGCAAAGCGCCCAATGAATGGTCCATAGCCCTTACATATAGCAAGAAGGGCATTCCCGAGACTGGGGATACAAGCACTGGTGGTTTCGTGAGATATTGTTTGACTTCTTCAAAAGCCTTTTGGCATGCGTCATCCCAGACAAATGATACTCCTTTCCTCATTAATCTAGTGAAAGGCTGACATTTACCAGACAAATTTGATATAAACCTGCGGATGTACGCCAGCCTGCCTTGCAACCCCCTTAACTCTTTGAGGTTACGGGGAGGTGGCATGTCTTGGATAGCCTTGACTTTATCTGGATCGAGATGTATCCCTTTCGACGTTACAACAAAACCGAGGAATTTTCCACTGGAAACCCCCAGGAAATACTTAATTGGATTCATCTTGAGCTGGTGCTTCCTCATGAGGTCGAACACGGTCTTCAAATCTTTCAAGTGATCGTCTTTGTTCTTGCTCTTAATCGCTAAGTCATCTACGTAGCACTCCACTGTTTTCCGGAGGTGCTCTTGGAATATTGAGTTCATGGCCCGTTGATACGTAGGGCGTGACTGTATAGCAGTATACCCCGAGTGGTGTTCTGAAGGACGTATACTTCTCATCATGTTACATCTTTATTTGATTATACCCTGAGAATCCATCCATGAACGTTATACGCTCATACCCACAAGTATTATCTATCATAATATCCGTGATAGGTAATGGGAATTCGTCTTTAGGGCAAGCCTCATTCAAATCCCTAAAGTCTATGCAAACTTGGATTTTTCCGTTTTTCTTGGTCACGGTAACTATATTCGCGACCCAATCAGGGTGTTGTTCCTCGCGAATAAAACCTGATTCAATCAACTTCCTAATCTCAGCTTCTATAACTTCAATGATCTTTGGGCGGAATCTTCGTTGTTATTGTTTTACTGGTTTAGCCTCTGGCCGGATGTTTAATTTGTGAACTGCCACGCTCGGATCTAATCCAGGCATTTCCTCATAACTCCAAGCGAAAATATCAATGTATTCGCGAGTGAGGGATATCAACTCCTCCCTTTCTTCCGAGGATAGGTTCTCACTTATGAATATGGGTTTAGGATTCTTTTCATTTCCCATATTAATTTGGATCACTTTGTCTTCAGTTGGAGGCTCGTGCTGCTCAAACTGAATCTCCCACTTCATATTAAGATGTTTGGTCCAGAGATCGTCTCTTATTGGTGAGATTTCTTCGTCTTCTTGGATCACGGAAGCCATGTTCACGGACACTTCGCGGAAAATCATACCAATACTGACATCTGAGTCCTAGCATGGTGATTCTGACGAATGATCGTATTATCGTTCTTCGATTTTTTCATCTAAGGAACTTTCGGGAGTGGTGACGTATCCCAACCCCCTGCCAGTTCTCTTGTAATAATCTGACATTTTTTCTTATGGGACACAGGGTTGAAGGATTGTCCTTCTTCCTTTTCCGAAGTTCAGCCCCTACCTTCGGCTAGATTATACCCCATTTTCTTCATTAATCTACGAGATTTTTCATCGTAATGGAAGAACTTGGATTTTCCCTGTTCATCCTCAGAATCTAAGCATTTCCTTTTGTTTTTATGACTTGCTCTTCCAAATACTATGGCTTTTTGGGTTCCGTTTTTGGGAGGGACCTCAAAAATGACCTGGTTAGCACTTTCGATGTCATCACTTAATTCGTGTAAGGATGATCGGATAGGTGCTTGGAAGGAAGTCAGAGAATATATCTCATTTACACATTCACTGAATGCATCTGTGCTAGTTCTTGAGGGCTCAGAATCAACACAAGAAGAATAAGCAAATTCCAGATTTTCATTTATCACCCATTTACCATCAGAATAAACGGCGTTATTTACATCAAGACCTTCGAGGCTTATCATAATGGGCTCACCGTCCCAAACTACATCCTCGGATTCTGAATCTTCGGATCCTGATTCTGTATCAGCCTCTTCGCCGCTATCAGAGTCATTTGGAACGGGCTGATTTGTAACACCGAACGCATCTTGATACAGCAACGCGTCAGTAAAGTAATTTTTAACTCCTTTGAAGGGTTGTTTTTCCGCAGCAAGCGTCTTCACGTTCGCGTCTTTGTCGACATACTTCATGCATTGGTGTAACGTGGAGGGCACAATGAGATTGCTATGGATCCAAGGTCTCCCCAGTAGCAGATTGTATGATGTGTTCGCGTCTATCACGTAACACGTGACTTCCGTCTTCAGATCGCCGATTTGACACTTGAGCTTAATTTTTTCCAACGGTCTACTGCCGTTAGCATTGAATCCGAAAATAGTAGAATTGGTTGCCGCTAATCTATTTATCGGCACTCCAAGATATCGTAGCATTCTTCGTGGCATGATGCTCAAGGCTGAGCCTGGATCAACTTGAATGCGATCAATCTCTGTAGACCCTACGTATCCCTTGTAATACAAAGGGCGGTGATGCTTATTGTTCCTGACTTGCATATCTTCTGGAGAGAAAGCGATGTAGGGAACGGTCTTACCCGAGACTTGGTGACATGTTGCGCAAAGAGATTCTCTTTATTCACTCACCTCTGGTATTTATGCCAAAACACTTCTGAATCTTACAGAGCTTCTCTTAAAACTTCTCTAGTAGATTTAGAGAGCTTCAGGAGCTCGTACAAGGTTTATCCTTGTAGGAATATTGGCCAACTGTGTTAGGATATCGAACTGAAATGACTTCCGCAGGCTCTTTTCCCTTCTTCAAAATTTTATCAAACTTAAGCTCCTTTTGTTTGATTTTTTCTGGAGGTGGTCGAGAATCCGTTGTCTAGCCGTAGTTCTTTAAGTAATATTTTTCCGAACGGGTCCCCGTGGGAGGAGGATCTACATCGGCTACCAAAGAATTTTCGATTTCTTCTTCCGAATCAGTCAAAGTAGGAATAACCCCGTCATCTTCGGAAATTACGGAAACGACATTAGAGGTAAAAAATTTTCCTCTTTGTCTCTTTTCAGATGAGCTGGAACTCCATTGTTCATCCCTTAGGAGGTCTGGATGCACCCATAGTATCTCCCCCCTATTAGTTTCAAAAGAGAATAATCCTTTCTTTTGCTGTTGGTGCGGGTCAAAATTTACGACCTGCATCGTGCCTTTAGGGGTGGGCTGCACTCCGTCTTGAACTGTTGACTCTATCCAGTCGGGCGCTTTGCCGAACTTGACAGTCACCATGTTCGCGGTCACCTTCTTCTGGTGCTCTTGGAGTTTGATGACATTAGAATCTACTAAGCCTTGAATTTTATCCTTGAGAATGTAGCAGTTTTGGGTGGGGTGGTTAATGATCCTATGGTAGACACAGTAGTTAGGCTCGTTAACTTTTCATGCTTCTTCTGGATATTTGGACTCCGGCAACTTCAGCATCTTCTTACTCATAAGGAGTTTGAAGATAGTCTTTGCATGCTCATCTTTAAAAGAGTATTGCTTTTGCGGCATTCGTGTCCGAGGAGGGAGCTTTGGGAAAGTCTTCGCGGGTTGTGGTGTATCAGTGACTATCGTCTCCTTTCTCTTATATCCTCGGGATCGAGGCTTATCGTTGTTATCGCCACTTCGCTTCGGTTTCTCCTCGCCTCCTTCTTCTTCAAGTCTTTGTGCAATTTCTTCAGCTTATTCAGCTTGCAGGGTGAGATCCTTCCAAGTTGAGGACTTCACTGCTCCCATCCTGGCTAGAACATTAGTCGATAGATTATGTCGACAGGTTTCTACCAAGGTCTTTTCTGGCATCCCATGCGGACATCTGAGAGAATCGTTTCGAAATCTTTTGATGAAGTCCCGGACTGACTCCCCTTTCTTTTGTTTAGTGGCTAGAAGCGCCGGCATTGATACCTCCATATCATCTTCATAGAACCTGGTGAGAAAGGCTTTTTCTATGTCGCTCCATGAATTGATGGTTCCCGGTTCTAGTCTCCGGAACCATTCAAAAGCTAGCCCCGTTAAGGTACTAACGAATACTCTCGTAATGATAGGGTCATTTCCGGCTAAGTGCCCAATCTGCGACTAAAAATAGTAGAGATGCTGGTTCGGCGATCCTTTCCCATCGAAAGATTTGAGCTTCAACGATTTATAACTTTCTGGAAACGGCACACTTTCCCATTCCATGGGATATGGTTTTACTACGCCAAGCTCTTGTAAATCGCTCTTATGCATGAGGGCGTCTAGTTGGTTTTGGAAGCTCTCCATCCAAACAGCATCTGCATTTCCTTCTTGATGCATGGAACGGTTGCCGTTATCCTCATGATATTTTTCTTTCTCACTATTGCGAAGATCCTCTTCTTCTGTCTTCTTTCCTGTTGTTCGCAGCAGAAATTCTTTACTTTCCTCTCATTGAATTAACTTAAATTACAATAGAAGTGAACAAGATAAAAAGAAGAACAAACGAGAGGATTTTATAATTCAATCTCTCTCTTTTACAAAATATTTGTGGGATCAGTGGCGATGGGATCTATAGTAGTTCTTTTGGACGATCAAACGTTGAACTCTTCTCTCTTGAAGATATCGGCCGACTGTAGACGATCTTCTCCGGTCTTTCCCGAACTCAAGGCTCTATGCGTAACTTGAATTCTCTAAGAACCGAAAGGAAGAAGAAGAATACCCCTGACTTCAAGGCTCTCTCGCATACTTGAATTGTCAAAGGATCCAAAAGGAAGACCAAAGATTGAAGATCTGATGATCTATTAAAGATTCATCTATTATTGATTCATCCTCCCTAAAGTCTCCTCAAAGAGGGTATTTATAGACTTTAATGGTTATGAGAGTTTCCATAGGAATAGGAATCAAGATATCCATAGGAATAGGAATCAAGATTTTTGTATTCATCAAGGATTCTAATCAAATATTTAATATTAATTTAAATCTCTTGACTCAATTTGGGTATTGGATAAACCCAAATCTCAATCACAATCAATTTAGGATTCTAATGAAATCTGCTCACGCGGAGTAAACGCGGAGCTAAATTCATCAGAACGCGGAGCTATGGATTAGCTCCGCGTTTTGCTCAAACGCGAGGCTAAAATAGCCAAACGCGGGGCTGCGGAGTTAGGTCCGCGTTCTGTTGTGGAAAATCCTTTTAACTTAGAAATTTTCACTGCCAACAGAACCCCCTCCAAAGTTTTCAAAATGACTTAGAACTTAGCAAATTTTGAAATACTTTGGATCTTTAAACTGAAACGCGGAGTTAAAATACCAAGTTTATCTCGCGTTTTGTTCACTTGCGCGGAGCTAAATAGCTTCGCGTTTCAGTGAGTAACTGCTCATTAATTACGCAGTAATTACTCTTGCTCTGACTTTCGCGTCGAATACCAAGAGGCGGAGCATTTTAAATAGAGCCTCAAGCTCTTCTTCTTCATTTTATTCGAAGAATCCAAGAGCTTAGAGCTCAGGCGACTCAGGCGAATCAGTTTGAAGGAATGATCTTCAACCGAGCTTCCTTCGACTTCCCAAAGTTTTTCCATCACTGGGATGTTATCTAAGAAGAGTACGACATTACACACCTCCTCACCATCGGCGGCCGGCGCTAGCAGCGGAGGCGATGGCCGAGGCAGTGGCCACCATGGCGAGCCAATCCATGCCGCACCAATAAAAATTCCCAACTTTGAGACTCCTTAGTTTAACTTTGGAGTGTTTTGGCTCGGTTTTAACCGACCAACCAATTTTGAACCGGCGAGATCGCCGTTCTCCGGCCGTAAGGCTTGGGAAGAAAGGAGAAGACGGAGAGAAACTCTGATCTTTTTCTAAGCGAAGTTATCGCGTCATTCTCGCGTTTAAAACACGAGGCTACTTTAACTAGCAGTCGCGTTTCAATCGCGAGGCTATTTTTAGCAGTCGCGTTTCAATCGCGAGGCTATTTTAATTTAGCAGTCGTGTTTAAATCGCGGGGCTATTTTTCTCAACTGCGCGCGGAGTTTATCCTTAGCTCCACGTTTTCATACTTAGAAGATTTTTCGAGTTTTCTCTAACTCTTGATTCTTCTTTTGCAGTGAAGTACTTGGACCAGATCCTTCTTGAAGAGGAGTGCATGTGGCTTTACCAGTCTTCGTCAGCAAAAGTAACTATAAGGAAGCCAGAAGCATATGCTTTACAACATAGTTGCAGGTTTCAAGCCCTGGCACCAAAAGATAAACTTTTGAAGGAGTTACAAGAACTCGGCGGCAGCTCATTAAGTTTTCTTGAGGACCATTTATGTTAGATGACAATCTATGTTGCTTTCCAAAGCAATAGAGATGATCATTTAAGGGCTTGTAGCATGTCGAATCCAACTTGTGCATCTTCATTAGGATTCTTGTAGCAGTATCTTCAGATAATCCACTAAGAACTTTTAACAGATCATAGTTGACATTTGCAGAGGAGATCTTTTGCATGTGAACCAAGGAATTGAGCTTCAACATCCCGTGGAGGAATCTCGCCGTTAGGTTATTGATGAGTCGATGAATAGGTTGAAGTTTTTGGGAGAGCTATAACTCCCGCTTCTTCTGTAATCTTTTACTTCATGAATAAAGATAATTCCTTTTCTCTTTATCTGTTGGCTTCAAGAATTTTGCTTGCTCAACAAATAAATGACTCATTATTTTGGTAAAATAATTTAAGGCTCATTTACGTAACTTAGACTGTTAGTACCTGAAATGATCGAATAAGGATCATTCGATTTCGGCAGAGGCGCTTAATTGCGCATGCCTGATAAGAAAGAAGTTCAAGTGCTCATCTGCGTAACTTGAACAAGTGGAGGCGGTTCAAGGCTCTCATACGTAACTTGAACTCGGCACACCAGGATGATCGGGTTAGGATTCATCAGATTTCAGCAGAGGCGCCTAATTGCGCATGCCTGGTAAGAAAGAAGTTCAAGTGCTCATCTGCGTAACTTGAACGGAGATGGTAATAATCCCAATCATACTGTCAGAGATAAAAACTTAACATGACAGGTTTTATGGGATTTTTAGCAAACCCACAGCTATCAACGGATTTGATTAGCCTTTACCAATTGCCGTTTGCGTTGGGCTACCCATGCTATTCCCCTCAGCATGGTGAGTTGTCGAGGAATTGATTTCCTCTCCCCTTTGCCTTTAATCAGCATTGGGTAGTTGATTCATCCTTTTACCCCCAGTATGATAGGGTTGGCGAGGAACTTGATCTCCTCTTCCCTTTGCTTTAATAGCATTGGGCAATTGATTTATTTTTATTTATAGCACCCAATTAGCCATTCCAATGGCTGTTGAGAATAGCAGAAGTAGGATGTTTATCATCGTCAATATTTTCAGCACCCCAGCCAAATCTGGCTGTTAGCTAATGAGAACGATTCGATCGCAGCTGTGGTTCAGAGCGTACCCAAGGGGCCAGCTTGCAAGTGCGGGCTGCCCGTGCTTGGTGTCGATATTGGCTTCCCTACTGGTACAGGGATCGCTTTGGCAGGGAACTTATTAGTTCTAACTACCAAAATTGCCATATTTGCAGAAACTTTCTTCTGTTCGTCTTTAAGTGTGAGAATCCCGGCTTCTATCAATGTCTGAATTCGGTTCTTAAGAGGATAGCAATTCTTAGTTGGGTGCCCGACGTTCCGATGGTACAGGCAATAGTTAGGGTCGTTGGTTTTACCAACGTCTTCCGGTTTTCCATTTTTCGGAAGTTTTAGCAAGCCCTTTCTGAGGAGGAGATGGAATAGAGTACCTGTCTGCTCCGTCTTGAATGTATAAGTTTTATCTTGTCGGGGCCTATTTTGACCTGCACCTCTCGGATTTTGAGGTCTTGGTTTTGGATCTGCAACTGATGCCATCACAGCCTTCCCTTTATTTTCAGGATTATGTGGATATGGCTTGTTATTCGTAGAGTTCCTCGTGCTACGAGATTCCTCAATCCGGCGTATTATATTTTCTGTCTGCTCTCCCTGCCTCAGCAGATCTTTCCAAGTTCTGGACTCTACAGCTCCCATTCTTATCAGCACGCCAGTCCTGAAGTTATGCTTGCATGTTTCTACCAGGGTTTCCTGGGTCATACCGTGTCGACAATACACGGATTTTTTCCTGAAGCGTTCAATAAAACTTTTGACCGTTTCTTGTTCCCCTTGTTTCGTCGCAAGGAGGGAATGAACCGATATTTCGGTATCATCCTCAAAGAAACGTGCCAAGAACTATTTCTCGACATCATACCAGGCGTTTATGGTTCCCGGGGGCAACTGCATAAACCATGTAAAAGCAGGCCCTCGCAGGGTGCTCGCAAATACTTTGGTCATTATGGGATCGTTTCCCATTAGATGACCTGCCTGCGATAAGAAGTAATATATGTGCTGCCTTGGGGACCCCTTCCCATCATATGACTCTAATTTGAGGGGTTTATATCTTTATGGATAAGGGGCGAAGTCCCATTCAGGCGGGTATGGTCTTAAAACCCCCGATTCTTTCAATTCTTTTTTGTGCATTAAGGCATCCAGTTGGCTTTGCAATTTCCCGATCTTTTCTCCATGAGGATCATGAAAAGAGTATTTGTCATCATCCTCATGTATCGAATAAGCTTTTTCTTCTTTAATTTCTTCATTTGTCTTAGGTGGCGGTTCCGAAGAAGTTTTAGCCTTATCATCGGCTATTTTCTGGGTATTTTCGACCAATTTTAGAAGTATTAGTTTGAGGTCATCAATGGCCTTCTGCTGACCTCGAATCATCTACTCTTGGGCTTCCATCCTTTGGTCAATGTCATCGGACCTGTCCACCATATGTGACGCTGATTTTCGTAGTCGGGAAGATGCACGAGATTTTGTGGAAGCTATAGCTGAATTGTCGCTGTCATCATCATAAGAACCTTTTGAAAATTTCTTATAATTTCGAGGAGCGACAGCACCTGATTTGAGTCGAGTAAGATGGCGAGGTTGTTCATCATCTGCATTTGACTCGTGTCTTTTTCCATGGCCTTCTTACCTTTACCGACCATATTTGAGGTCACTGCGTTTAATTCTTTTTCTTTAATTTTGTATCTCGGATCATTCTTTCTCCTCTTCGGAGTATCTTGATGAGACTCAGTTATTCTGTTAAATACAGACACTCTCTTTTTAGTATAACAGCAATTATCTAATACAGCAGATATGGCTGTTATGAGCTGCTCACAATGACATGTTGAGTGTGGCTAAGCTTGAGTCATATTTCTCATTTTTGTCAAGTAATTTCTGAGATTGGTGACCGTAGATGAAGAAAAATCGTGCGGGTCACCTGGTTGTTGAGAGAGTCCAGGGGCCCACTGAAGTTTCTTAGGATCACTGGAGCCCAGTTCTGGTCCACTGACGCGACTATCAGCCTTGATTCTGTAGTCGGGTTGATCTACGCGGGGCTTAGAAACAGCTTCGCGTTTTGGAATGCGGGACTAAAAATTAGCTTCGCGTTTAATCTCATGAGGCTGAAAAATAGCTCCGCGTTTTGCTACGCTAGCCTCGCGTTTTACGCTGGCTTGGCCTGCCTTAAGAAGTTTGTCTTCTGGAATAGTAGCCCCTCGTGGAAGAGAATTCTTGCACGCTGGCTTATTTTTGTGATTAACACAAGTCATAACTTCGCGTCTAACACGATTTTTACGATTAACAACAATTTGCCAATCGTCTTCGCGATCTTCGCAGAGAATCTTGCGTTTCTCGCAAGTATTACTGGCCTCGCGTTTCTCGCTTGGCTCAGTATTAACCTCGCATGGAGAATCACACGCTGGCTTTATTGAATTTTTATCCTTGCGTTCCTCGCGAGTGTAAGAAGTCTTGCGTTTCTCGCAAGTATTACTAGCCTCGCGTTTCTCGCTTGGCTCAGTATTAGCCTCGTGTGGAAAATCACACGCTGGCTTTAAAGAATTTTTATACTCGCGTTTCTCGCCAGTGTCAGATATTTTGCGACTAGCGCAAATCTCACTGGCTTCGCGTTTCTCGCTAAGCTCAGCAATAGCCTCGCGTGGAATATCACACGCTGGCTTTAAGGAGAGTTTATACTCGCGTTTCTCACGAGTGTCAGAAATTTTGCGACTAGCGCAAATCTTACTGGCTTCGCGTTTCTTGCTAGGCTCAGTAATAGCCTCGCGCGGAAAATCATACGCTGGCTTTTCCTTGCGATTAACGCAAGTTGTAACTTCGCATTTCACGCGATAATGGCTGGTCTCGCGATTAGCGCGAGCCAGTTTGCGAGGGACCATAGCCTCGCGTTCATTAGCCTCGCGTCCAAGGCGGGCTTTGAGGGCTCTTCGCCTCGCTCTCCGATTTCTATTTTGGAGTTGGGTTCTGGTCAATCCAGTTCCCAGGTCTTCTTCGACAGTAGGGAGGTCATCCTCTGCTAGGATTTCCTGTCCGATCACCTGCTCTATGGCCGCGGTCTCCAAGGATCCCCGTTCCTTGGTGGATTCCTTTTTACCCGTTACTCGGGTACTGGAGCGCACGCGACGATATTGTCATATGTCGTTCAGATCATCTGATGATCCAGAGGAGAGGTACTCCTTGTATTTCTGCTGGTCGATTTCAACGACAAGCATATCTACGTCGGATCCGATCATATCGATGTCAGATTGCGCCACGATCTCTTTTTCGATGAAAGAGACTTCTCCCACTGTGGTCGCCAGTTTGTTCGCAGCAGAAATTCTTTGCTTTCCTCCCATTGAATTAACTTAAATTACAATAGAAGTGATCAAGATAAAAAGAATAACAAACGAGAGGATTTTATAATTCAATCTCTCTCTTTTACAAAATATTTGTGGGATCAGTGGCGATGGGATCTATAGTAGTTCCTTTGGACGATCGAACGTTGAACTCTTCTCTCTTGAAGATATCGGCCGACTGTAGACGATCTTCTCCGGTCTTTCCCGAACTCAAGGCTCTATGCGTAACTTGAATTCTCTAATAACGAAAGGAAGAAGAAGAATACCCATGACTTCAAGGCTCTCTCGCGTACTTGAATTGTCAAAGGATCCAAAAAGAAGACCGATGATTAAAAAGATTGATCTATTATTGATTTATCCTCCCTAAAGTCTCCTCAAAGAGGGTATTTATAGACTTTAGTGGTTATGAGAGTTTCCATAGGAATAGGAATCAAGATATCCATAGAAATAGCAATCAAGATTTTTGTATTCATCAAGGATTCTAATCAAATATTTAATATTGATTTAAATCTCTTGATTTGGAATTCTGATTGGACTCAATTTGGGTATTGGATAAGCCCAAATCTCAATCACAATCAATTTAGGATTCTAATGAAATCTGCTCACGCGGAGTAAACGCGGAGCTAAATTCATCAGAATGCGGAGCTATGTATTAGCTCCGCGTTTTGCTCAAACGCGAGGCTAAAATAGCCAAACGCGGGGCTGCGGAGTTAGGTCCGCGTTCTGTTGTGGAAAATCCTTTTAACTTAGAAATTTTCACTGCCAACGCCTGTACTCTTTAGTTTAGCTTTCTCCAATTCCATCAGAACATGTAACATATCTTTAAGCTCGTTGATAGTGTTCTGCTGTTACTGGATATGCTTATCTTGTTCATCCATCCTCTGCATGAACTCTTCTGAGATGTTGTTTTGGGTCATATATACGGAGGCCGAATCTTCTAGGAACGAATCGGATGTCTCCGATTCAGCCATAACAGATTTGACTATATCCTCTTCATCGGAAGAGACTCCAGCCATCTGTCTATAATTCATGGGGACTGTCATCCCACTCCTGAGTCGAGTGTTTCGGAAAACTCCTCGCTCTTCATTGAATAGATCTTAGGAACTCGTAGGAAGCTCTAGTTCGGAAGCTTCTTCTTCGGAGACTTTCTTCGCCTTCTTCTTCTTTTCTCCGGCACTTGTCATATTAGATGACACTGCAGGGTATTCTGGCTCAGAAAATTCAAGCCTGTTTCGTCGCCTCCTCTTCACCAGTTGGGATGAAGATGTCGATGGAGTCGACAACCGATGAAATACCGAAGATCTGGTATGCATGGGCTGAACAATGACAGTGAGATACTGCATTGATCAGTCGTTCACGGTGGCAGTGAGATACATAGGATTCTTCCCTTTTTTTGTTTAGGAGTTCCCTAAGATCTCTTGCACTAGGATTCTTTGTGACGTCATCATTTGTGGGACATAGCTTCGAGAATGACATAGTAGCAGCCTTGCAGATAGGCATGCATTCTTCGCAGGTTCCACGAGCTTCGTTGATCACGTGATCAGACATTCCCCGTGGAATTTTGATGGGCTTACTTCGCTTCCTGTAGGGAACGTGAGTAAATCCTCCCGTGCCTCGACCAACCTCCCCTTTTGGCTTCCATATTTGCGTAGTAAGCTTTTGCTGGGATGAGTTGGCGATTTCCTTTTGTTGCGTGTTCTTGCGGAGGGCATGAGCTTTACTTCTCCTCAAGTTTCTTCTCGTTGTACGAGTGAGAGGAACCTCCTTCTCCGCATGACAGTTTCGCGGAGTGGGTAGTGGTCATTTCCCCTTGTTGAAGCGGGGACTTTGGTCCACCTTGCTTGAGAGATCAAGAGTCTTTGCGAAACTGGCATAGAGCCCAATGTTAGAGAAGAGGATTTCGGACTAACTTGGTCCGTTGACTCCCTTAACTGGGCTATTGCCGTCTCCTTGGGGATTGATCCCTTAGATATTTTATGGTATCCCCTTAGGTAAGTAGGGCTCTTGGAGCCTAGAGAAAAAATTCTTCATACCTTTCCTAATCGACGTAAATGGTGAGCGAGTCGACCATACTACCAACTGGAACGTTGTCGGATTGAGCTACCACCAGATCACCCGAGGTGATGGTTGTCCCCAGCGGAGTCGCCAGTCTTCTGTTCGCCATAAAAATTGAATTTCTCTTTACTGACAATCTTTCAATAAATGATTATAATCTAACGGTTTTCCGTTTATAGAAGACGAGGAAGATAGCTTTTCCTCTTTGTTTAAGTCTGGGTTTCTAGATAGTTATGGAGGACGATTCTGCTCTCCGTTGACACTACGTACAATTTCTCTCAGTTGGCTAAAGGGAAAAGAAATGCTCTCGACTCTTGATCACAAAGGATATCTCTTAGGAGAAGAAATTCGCCCGTGTCTGTCTGTGTCTCCTTCGCTCCTCCGCCTTTTATAGGGGTTTTTAGAGTAACGTTCCACCATATTTGCTCGACCGTTAGCTCCCACTACTCGAGAAGTGCCCGTTAGCTCCCACTACTCGATAAGTGCCGTCATATTCATTAGGCAGTTGCTCCCACGATCAAAGTAACGCCGCTGCATTCGTCTGGCAGTTAGCCCCACGATCCGAGATCGCAATGTTCGAGTCGAGTGACTTTGTATTAAACCCCTACCCGAAAGTTACGGGTAGCGTAGTGAATCTCATCTTTAGATTCGAGAACCTGTTCTGTCGTCTGCGTCGCGAACCTCAGTCTTTTAGATTTGCGGATCCGATGAGTTGCGGGCTTCTATCTCTGAATTCGTGGATCTGCTTAGTTTTCCAGAATTTTTTGCCGACACCAGGCGCGCGCAACTTAGAAGTACAACTAGGAGCGTGCACCGAGGAGCACGCCTATGGGCACCGTGGAGCGCTCGACCTTCAGACGAGCATTCCATGACCAGAATGCCCACGAGTCCTCGGCAAGCGTGTACGTCCCAATTGCGCACAACCCCGAAGCACACTTAGGAATGCACTAAAGAGCATTTGCTTGGGCGCTAAGGAGCACACACCAAGGAGAGTGTGCCTCCCAAATGAGCTCATTCCATGTCTAGGAGCGTGCGCTCCAAGCGCAGTGCACTCATGGAAGCGTACAACCAGTTGTGCACAACTGAGGAGTATACATCAAAAAATGCGCACCTCAGGCACAACGCGTGCATGCCTAGTGCGTAATGCGAATGCCCGAGGTGCATATTGCCTATGCAAAGCCCACCACATGTGCACCCAGGGAGCAGCGTGGGTCTCGGGAGCAGCGCGCCCCTGGCGCCGCACGCACGCCCCAAGTGTCACGTGCGGTCAGGGGCGTGCGCCCCCCGGGGCCTTCATGCTTGCGCCCGAGGGTGCTTGCGCATGGGCCCCCCAGGCCCTATGCGCATGCCCTAGGGTCCTGCGCATGTCCCATCGTCCTCGTGCACTCCGCTCCGCAAGAGTCTGTTGTAACCGCTCCACATGCGCTTCATGCCCCACAATTCCATCTCCGATCCTTGAGAGATTGGAGGGTGCGGTTACCTTTCCAGACCTATAAAAAATGTTTCTCTAAACAAAGAGGAAAGGGCCGAAGTCAGGCTGAGACGAAAGAAAAAAATCCAAGAGAAGTCCATAGTCAGAGGAGATAGATAGAAAAAAAAATCTAGAGGAGAAGGAGAGATCTAGAGATCCAAAAAAGAGATCCATTGATTCAGAAAGAGCAGAGAAGTGCTTCAGAATTTCCTGTTTCTTCTCCGGCTAGAGTTTTGTGCCAAAGAAATCACTTGATATTCGTGTTTAAATTGTCAACGAAAGACTGGAATGACCTTCCACTGCTGTCCAAAGATCCTACGAAAAATTAAAAGGGAAAATGGAGTCATCTCTTTTTCCTGCCCCTATAACCAAAACAAAAATCTTGTAATTTTCTTTTATTTTGTTGTAATTCTTCTAAATGGCAATGAAAGAAAATTTCTCAAATTGGGGCGTATAGGAGTTGGCGACCACAGTGAGACTCTCTTTTCACTAAAGAAAAAGCGGTGGTGCAATCCGACATTATTGCCGATTCCACTGGCTCGAAACCCACAAGGCGTTATCATCAAGTGACAGCCAATAAAAATACTGCGTTCTCGCTAGGCAACAACCACTAAAGACGATGTGTTATCTAATGTTGATCTGATACCCTTGGATTGAAACCCATAAGGCATTATCACTGGGCAAAAAAAGGAAGATGATGCAGCAAGCATGCTCGTGCCCGCGTGCGCGTGCATGCAGGCACACAGAGTGCTTACTCTTGCACACCCACAGGCATGAGTGGAGCACTTACACCTGCGTGCGCCTTCAAGCACACGGAGTTCGCACACCCGCGCGCCCACAATAACACGGAGAGTGCACTGGCTCACTCTCTTTTGCACACTCTTCCATGCTCCAGCAGATGTGCCCGTGTAGTGCCCATCACGTGCAAGCTCTCAGCGGCCAAGTTTTTAGGAAAATTTATAAGGAACTCAATAGCCAACTATCATAAAAAAAATTAGGACGGGGGCTCTGCCCCGCACCCCTGGCAAGGGCACGTCACACCCTGCATCCCCGGAGAGCTATCTAGGTAGCTCGACCCTGGTGTAACTCACGCGACATGGTTCAAGGGGGCACATTTAATCATATTGGATAAGTAATATTTTTTCAGCACTCAAGAAGATTGGAGAAATAATGGTTGAAATATCAACTTCATATATTATATATGCATTCAAATGTATTTGAAGAAGAGAATGATGTGTCATCTGAAAAATTTGTTGGGGATCCTTCAATTTGAAGAGTATCAGAAATACCGAACAACCACCAGCACCATAACCATTATGTGATGCTAAGAGTATAATGTTATTCTCACTGTTCATACAACAGAAATTGGGTCAAGCTCAAATTTAAGTTGAACCCAACAATGGACTCAAGATCCTCAAAGAAGACATATCTTTTAAAGTCTACACTAATCATGAGTCTTAAGCAATTAGATACGAGCCTCAACCTAACATGATTCAGATCATGCATAAGGCTTAGCCCTATCTAAATCAAATTAGATGTAAGGCTCAGCCCTATGTGGACCAAAGCAAACATTGCATAAATCACCTGCTACATGATTATCGTATGATGCAATCCAAGAAACCTTGCATGGCCCACCCAATGGAATAGGGTCAGTATTTCAGGAAGGCTCTTGTTTTCGCACGTCCCACCTAGGGGGTATGGCACATGTCCTTGCTCAACTCTCATTATACTAGATGTCATTGAACGGGTAGATTAAACATACTAAATCCTATCTCATACTAGATGTCATTGAACGAGTAGATTAAACATACTAAATCCTATCTCTGTTTAATCGGTTCATTACTATCATATTCCTAATCTCTGAATAGATTGAACCACAAGATATACTTAATGATACCTCTATCTTTTCACAATCCGTCATACTAGATATCACTGAATGGCTAGGATCCAATTTTTGCAAACTCTCATCTACCATGTCCAGGACCTCTAAATAGCTTGAGTCAATAAAGCATGTTAACATCATACCTCTGCGTATCATCTATATCTCCAAATCTGTCATACTAAACGTTACTAAACAGTTAGGACACTACTCTTTCGAAGACTCTTTCTATTACATTCAATATCTTTAAATAGTTTGAGTCACCATCCAAGAGACATGTTAACTATTACCTCTATCCATCAAATTCAGCCCTTCATCTGTCATGCTTTTAGCCTCTGAACAGACATTCAGAATGTTTCAGACTGCAGACAATAATTTTTCTGAAAACAAAATTACAAGTTGAAGTCTAGATCAGAAGACTTAACATTATCAGAAGACAATAATTTAATCTCCAATTATGAAGAGATTGAAGGAACTGGTTACCTTCCCATATCTATAAAAAATGCTTCTCTAAACAAAGAGGAGAGTGAGAAAAGGGTTGGAGTCAAGCTGAGACGAAAGAAAAATCCAGGAGAAATCCACAACCTGAGGAGATAGACGGAAAAAATGCAGAGGAGAAGGAGAGATCTAGAGATAAAAAAAAAAAAGAGATCCAGAGATCCAAAAAAAATAGAGAAGCATTTTAGGAGTTTCTGCTTCTTCTCCGGCCAGAGCTTGGTGTCAAATAAATCAGTCAATATTCACGTTCGGATCGTCAACAGAAGACCGGATCGACCTTCCACCACTGCCCAAAGATCCCATGAAAAATTAAAAAGAGAAATAAAGTCATCTTTTTTCCCTACCCCTGTAATATGAAACAAAAATCTGTAATTTTCTTTTATTTTGTTGTAATTCTTCTAAATAGTAATAAAAGGAAATTCCTCAAATTCGGACGTACATCTATGCTTTTTGACTCTTCCCTTATAGTTTTGGTCATATTTCTCAATTTTTGCTGGAATTTCTTCATGTATTTTTTTTATGTCCTTACCTCTTGTCTTTGCACCACTACTAAATCAATTAGTAGTATATGAGGCATTACATCATGCAGGCCATTAAAATTAGACCCATAAACAGTTTCAGGTGGACTAGCACTAGCAGTAGTGCTAGTAGAGCGGCATGTTGGCCCACTCGGTCATGCACGTGGTTGGCCCTTTCCAAGCATAGCTCGAACTCCCCGAAACGTAGGCCTAAACCTAGGCCCAAAAAAGTGGTTGCAAGTCCAATTTGGCATAGGCCTAAGTGCCATGTGTATCATAGCATACATATGAGGACCACCTCTTGAATTTGTGGGAGCCTATAGAATCCATGGGGCCCACCTCTGAAATCCATGAATGTTAATAAATATAAGTATACATATATTTTTCTATATGTGTGTGTGTGTGCATATGTGTGTGTATGTTTGCGCATGTGTGTATGTATCTACGTGTGTGTGTGTGTTTGTATCTAATTATTTTTTGGATGATGCTCTCAACCCACAAAGGTTCATTCATACCCAAATTTTTGAGTTTTTGTTTCGATTTGGCGTTCTATCAAATCGATAAAAAATTAACAGTTTTCGATAAATACAATATCTTGTATTCACTTAATAGAAGAACAAATAAAATACAAAATGAATAATATTTCATCCTCCAAAAGCTATGGAGGTGGAGACAATAATCTCAAAAAATTTAAAAAAATGGGATCATTATTTTTTTTCCGCTAGCTCATGTAAGTTTTCTAATTATTGTATATAAGTTGCTCACTTAGGTAAGTTACGTGAGTCAGAAGCGAAAAAGTAATGATCCCATTATTTTTTTTATTTTTCTAGAATTATAATCTTTACATCCTTAGTTTTATTGGATCAAATTATATGGATTTTGAACCTTATTTACCCCTTCATCAATTGTATACAAAATATTGTATCACTGAAAACTGTTAATTTTGCATATATTTGATGTTAATTTTATATATATTTGATGGAAAGCTAAATCAAAATTAAAACCCAAGAAGTTGGGTATGAGTGAGAGTTAAGATCATAATCCAAGAGAAATCAACTAAAAAAATTATTAGAGATAGTAGAAATGAACCGTAGCTCTGCTAATTTACATAAGATGGCAGCTCATTTTCATTATTCACACATATACACATAAGGATTATTGTATATGAGCCGCCAGCTCAAGTAAATTACGTGAGTCAGTAGTGAAAAAATAATGATCCCTTTATTTTCTATGAAATATTTTTAGGATCATGATCTCGATCCTTTTAGTTTATTTAGGATTAAATTTTATGAGTTTTGAAGTTTATCTACCTTTTCATCAAATAAATACAATATATTGTATTAATCAAAAAACATTAATTTTGTATCTACTTGTCAAAAAACCAAAGCAAAACTAAAACTCAAGAAATTGGGTATGAGTGAACCCTAAAGGGTCGAGATCATAGTCCAAAAAGAAATTTTTTAAAAAGAATTATTCTTGATAGTGGAAATGAACTACAGTTTAGAAAACTTACGTGACTCGGCACCTCATTTTCATTATTCTCACATATATATATATATATATATATATGTGTGCGTGTGTATGAGAATAATGGAAATGAGTTGACAGCTCATGTGATTTATCTGAGCTATAATTCATTTCCACTATCTCCAATAAATTTTTTTAAAAAATTTCTCATGGACTATGATCTTGACCTCCTAGAGTTCACTCATACCCAATTTCTTGGGTTTTAGTTTTGATTTGGTCCTTTATTAAGTTGATATAAAATTAATGGTTTTAAAAAATAAAACATTTTGTATCCACGTGATAAAAGAATAAATGAACTCCAAAATTTATGAAATTTAAACTAAAAAAAATTAAGGATATAGGATGCAAATTCTAAAAAAAAAATTTGAAGAAAAATGATTTATCACTATATTTTTGTCACTAGCTCAGGTAACTTTTCCTGAGCTGACGGCTCACATACAATATTCCCATATATATATCATTATATATATTTTTTTCAATGATTATATTTTCTATGTGATTCTAACAAATATTATATATACTGATTGTTCTAAATTGACTATACTATATGATTCAACAAGTATTTTTTTCTAATAAAAAAATCCATAACAAGAATAATTAAATCTCTAACAGTATAAAGAAATAATAGTAATATCAACAAATCCATTTGTGAAGTTGATTTTTACAATTTGAACAACAAATTAAATAATATTTTTTTATAGAAAACTAGCGTATTTAGTAAGTCCGAATAGAACTACTCTCAATTTATTTTATGTTATCAATTAATTAACTATCACACTAATGCAATCTAAACATAAGATTATTATCTAATATTAAAAATAGTTTAACATGAATTTAGGTGTTTTTAGGAGTTTTTCCTATATGATAAAGGAACTCAAAAGTTGATTATAAGGCTAAATAATTTTAACGGGTCTAAAATCAATAAACGCATTTGGAACCATTTTATTGGTTCTATAAGATGGTATATATTGTTTTTAAGTCATTAAAGTTATTGGATAGTGGGTGAGCTAACATCAGGTTCAATAAAATACATCCAATATAAAAAATGAGTATTAGTCTTCTATATCTTGACAAAAGGGTGAGAACCAAAAAATGTAGAAAGAGGAGGAAGAAGTTGACGCTCCAACAAAGTGGTAGTGGCTCCGACAGTGGCTTCAATGGCAGCTTCAGTGAGGTGATTTCAAAATTGAAATGGGTTCAAAATTATTGATTCATGAGTTTAAATGAGGTTAGATTTTGGGGTTTTAGGATTTAAAAGGTTTAAATTATATATATATATATATATATATATATATATATATATATATATATATATAGAGGGAGAGAGAGAGAGAGAGAGAGAGAGAGAGAGAGAGAGAGAGAGAGAGAGAGGAATGGAAATGAGCTGACAGTTGACACAATTTACCTGAACTGAAGTTCATTTCCATTATCTCCAATAATATTTTTACAAAAAAAATCTTTTGAATTATGATCTTGATCCCTAGGATTTACTCATACCTAATTTCTTGGGTTTTAGATTTGATTTGGTTCTCCATCAAATTAACACAAAATTAACGGTTTTCAATAAATAAAATATTTTGTATGCATTTGATGAAAGGATAAATTAACTCCAAAATTTATAAAATTTAATTCTAAAGAAGTTAAGAAGGTAGAGATAATTAATAATTATTAAAAAAGAATTGAAAAAAAAAACTTTTAAAAAAGAATTGAAAAAAAAACTTTGGATCATTATAGTTTTGTTGCTAACTCACGTAATATATGTATATATATGTGTGTGTATAGGGGTATTAATTTTCATGTTTAAAAAGAAGATTGCATGGTGTAAAGAGGAGAGTTCGTGAAGGAAGATGAGAGTTTGAAGAATATGAATAGTCAAAACTATGTTAAAAAAAAGTATGTTGATGTTTAATCTAACAACCTAGAAAATAACTACGTGGTTTGGGTTCATGATTTAGTTGAGTGCATGAGTGAAAAGTCAATGGATCAAATTTTCTCGAAGTTATATATTCTTTATTCTTCCATTTATGTTTTGGGCCGCAAACATGAGCTTCTTCTATTTACGTTTTGGGCCACAAACATGAAATTGTGCTTTAAAAAAAAAAAAAAGAAATGGAAATTTTAAGAATTCAGAGGATTATGAGAAAATATAATAATATATTTTGTTTTAGAATTTATGTTTAAAAATCATCGAATTCAAGTTTACAGAATAAACAAATACCGTAAAATGGTAAGGGTTACCAGTATTAGAAGGAGGATTGTGATTAAAAAGACTAAGACATAGTTAAAGAAAACAAAATAAAACATGATATTTATATTAATTTTCTAGACACAAAACGTACGAAAGTAATATTTATTTCAATATTTTAGGGCACCTCTTTATGCTGAACCTCCATGAATCAAATAATCATTCTATTATCCATTCGAAAGGATAAGAAAGTTCGAATCTGACTCATAGGATCAATTTACAGCACTCATTTTTCCAACCCCACCCTCCACCTATGATTATGCTTCCCTCGTTCTACTCGTCTAGCCCTCTTCACGAACTTGTACAATCAATGCTACAGAGATAGTCAACTCTATTATCAAAGGAATAAGGAAGCGACGATGATTTGGCACAAATATTTGGAGGTGTGGAAAGAGCTACTGTGATAAGCGGAAAAACTAGGACTATTTAGCGTCGTAATTAATCAGGAGCTGTTGCGCAGGCATCGTGCTTCTTTCGTTTGTCCTGACATCAAGCAGCCCTCTTTTCTTTGTAAGTGGAAGACGGGAAGGATTAAATCTTGTTTTGCTATACAAAGTTATTCGGGGATTTGAGTTGTTTAGACAACTTGTTGTAGATGCCCCTTGTCATACCCCGATAAAAAAAAATCCTATGTTATAACAACATGAATTTGGCGGTCCTTTAGGTCGAAAAAAATTCGAATATCCCAACTATAATTTTACAAGATAATACATGTTCAATACATAATTTGATGAACCGTTTCAAAGTCTTGATATTGACTAATATAATCTTAAAAGTATTTTAAGAAATAATGAGAGAAAAATTGTTCACAAGCTGTAAAAATAACTTACCGCAATCTGATGGGTTAGAGATAATAACTCAATGTCTACATATAAATTGGAGATATAAATTGGAGGAAAGAGATGATAAAGTTTTAGTTTTCGAGAGAGTTAAAAAATAACGGAGGTCAAAAAAGTGTCAGAAAAGATAGACATGCGTCTATATTCTTGGAAGGTCAGATTTGTAAATTTGTTGGAGGGCTGACGCTAGGGTTTTTTTGGGAAATTCTATTTGAGCAGCACTTTTTTATTAAGTGAGCTCACCTCCTAAAGTTATAAAAAATTAAAATTTATCATTTTATTTAACCTTACTTTTTTATCTGATGGAAATTAATCGCTATATTTTTTTGGAAACTAATTTCTGTACATTGTGAAAACCGTTAGGAGACGACGAAGCCTTGACTTAGAAAGAGAGTCTCTTTGTGCAAAGTGGTGTGCTCAAATAGAATTTATCGGTCTCTTTTTTAGCAGCTTGTGGCTGTTCACCCTGACGTAAGGTTGGATGTGAGTGAGCAACAACTGGACAAAGGATTTAAAAAAAAAAAAAACTAAAAAAAAACGAGAAAAAATAAATGGATATAGGAGGGAATTTTCTCAAACCCCTCCCACACTCACCTCAACCTCCACGTGCGAGTTGCGTGCTTAAATCACCGACACGTGTCCACTACCCAACAATCTCCCCCCTTTCCTCCCCTCAAAATTTCAAACACCCGCCCATTCCCCATTCCCACTTCATAAACAGAACCCTCGCCGTCTCTCGATCCAATTCACAAACACCCGAATAATCTCCCGAAACCCTAAAAACCTCTCCTTTCCCCTCTCTCGCTCTCAAAGCCCTAAAGCCTCCGGCAATGTCGGCGGTCGAGCCTGCCCCCCGGCGATCCAAGCGCGCCGCCGCGCAGAAGATGAGGGCGCCGCCGGAGATCGAGGAGGTGGAGGATGAGGAGCTCAGGCCAGCGAAGAGAGCCAAGGGAAAGAAAGCTCCTGCTGCGAGAAAGACGAAGATCGAAAAGAAACCTCCGGGAGTCGTAGATGCTGATGATGAGGGCGGGGAGGTGGTTGAAGTGAGCGAAGAGCGCCAAGGGAAAAATTTGGAGAGGGGCAAGCCACCTAAGTCAAGAGCAGCGGTGGCTGCTCGGGCGGCGAAGAAGGATGGGAATGATGAGGACGGAGATGACGAGCTTTGCTTCATTGGAGATCCTGTGCCAGAAGAGGAGGCGAAGGCACGGTGGCCGCACCGTTATGAACTGAAGGTATAAAAGTTATGATTTTTTTGACATTTCTTTTATTTTGTATTAAATTTTATTTTTACGCTAGATTAAGGGTAATGGTGAAATTAATCTGAAATTGGGCCCTTCACATACTTGTAATTAAAGGTTTTTTTTTTTTTTAGCGAATTACTAAGGATTAATAGTTATATAGTTCTATGTGATGTATAATTTTATGGACTATTTTGAGACTATTTGGTATATAACCTTCGAAATGGCCATTATGTGGATTTTTGTCTCAGTTGCCTGAACTAATTGTAGTATAGTTTGATACATATTGTCTACGCTGTGCTCATCAATTACACTGACACAAAATTTGCCTGCGAATGTACATAGCTAAAAGGGTTATCTTGTTTTCCTCTGGCAGAGCTTTGATACCAGCATGATGCACCAAAAAAAAAAAAAAAAAAAAAAAAAAAAAAAATCTGTTGTCTTATCACAAAATTGTTCATGAAAGTTGAAGAGCCAAAACTTATTCCTTAAATTATAAAAATGTAAGATAAGTTATGCTTTTAGCAGCAACCGTCGCTATAGCAAAGTGGTAAAAATGCTTAGCAAGATGCAAGACGTTGGTGGTTCAAACCTCCATCATCAATCAAGGCGAGGATTGGAATATGGATGACTGCGATTTTTATTAAAAAAAAAGGTATGTTTTTTGGCACGTAAAAGTATACATTGTTGTAGCACGTAAAAAACTCATTGATGAGCTTTTGTAGCTTGTGTCCATGTTGTATAGTTGTGTGTCCATGCTCTCTAGCAAAAAAAGAACGTACTTTCTCTCTGTAGTAAACTAATAACTTTGATGTGAACACCATTTCAGGCCACAACCACGCATCCTACAGGTTTTTATTTACACATTCTTATAAGAATGTGAACCAGTCTTAACATGGTAAACCATTTATTGACATTCAAATCTTCCTAACAAAAAATTGTAGTAGGTTTTGTTTATACCTATAAAACTAGCGGTATGAATTCAAAATCTCCAAACTCGTAACCACCATTCATATTCTTAGCCTTGTCCACATCTAATAGTGAAGGAATATGCTTAGAGATTGGATAGAAAAGCAGAAAAAATGCCTTGCCATCCCAATTCTCACCTATTAGTCTACCTAACTTGGCAAAGAAGAGAACTATTTTTAGACCTTCTAATTTTATACCATAAGTAGAATTGCAAATAATTAGAAACAGATACCTAGTTAAATTATTAAAACTAGAAAGTTGATAATTTCAAAGATTGTATTCTCCTTTCAAGTTAAAATCTCAATTGAAAATTTTATGTAAAACCTAAATTTGGCACAAATACAATTTTTGTTATGTTAAAATGAATTTGAGTATTCCCAAAGATCCATTTTGTACTCATTTTGATCATATATTGAAGAACTAAACAACCTTCTAGTTTTTTCTTGGGAGTTATTAGGTAGTGAATTTGATCGAGCAATTTCATAAATTAACATCCATTTATAGTAAAGTTGTCAAGCAAGTTGTGTCAAGGCAAGCCCATTTAGAAATGCTATCTTGCATATAGAAATCTACTAAATTTGTCGAGTGGATTCAACTTAGATTGCTAACGACAATTAACATTTATAATTCTGGATTGTTTAGGCTCCAATCTAGGGGATTTAAGCTTGTAATTCCAAATAGGGTTCGAGTTGTAGATCCAATAGGGTTTGAGCATCGACTTAGATTTGATAGTTTCGATAGGTCACTGACAATGCTGGGTGCCTAGCAAATTGTCGGTGACTATTGCACTAGGGTGCCTAGAACAACTCAATGATAGTTAATTTGCTGGTGTTGAAGATCAAGAGTGGAGGAGATATTGAAGGAACACTCAAGAAAGAATGGAACAAAGTTGACACGATATGGAATATTGAAAATAACAAGTGGGTGTGTGACACCACTGGATAAGGAGAACATCTGGTATTTGCTAGTAATGTTGCGAGATTCCCGTTCATCGTGGATGAGTTGTCAAAGTTGATGATGATGAATGTTTTTATGGAAGCTCTGCTTGGACAAATCACATGGAATAGGGGAATGGAGCTCTATTTCACCCAAATCAATGTTGACGAGGTTGATGGAGGTTGTGCTGTCAGGCCTCCTACTTGTTATCGATAGTCAAACAGAACGGTGCCTTGCCATGATGAGGGTTGCGATAATTCTGATGATCGAGAATTTTTTGAGTGAGTCAAGGCAATAATCAATGACTTTGAGTCGGGACTCGTTTTGTTCATGAAGAAGACTAGTCAGCTCCAAATCTATGCTATTGGGCTTCAACGATAGCGTACGGGCTGTGAGATTACGAGTTTGAAGATGGTGCAGAGCAACAACAAGGGAGAAATCGACTATGGGCGGTTATGTCCAGGATGACTTCAGTAGCAAGGGAAAACTCTTCGAATCATGCTTGCTAGACTCAAATTGCTATAAAGATGGGACACGTTTTCTGCTTTTGTATTTTGTTTTATATGAACTATGTATGATCTGCTGTTCAGTGAAGATCTCCTTGTATATATTATGTATTATTATGTTCTATTAAATCCTAATTAACGGAACGTGTGGGGCTGATCCTACCATTTATTCTCAAAAATAATGACAAATCTAAACCCAATTGTAACTTTGAATAAAACAACAATCTCTGTATTGCAATTAAATCCTAAAAAATATAAACGAGCATTAAGGTATTTAACATGACACACTTTATATGGCTTTAAGTTTTCATTAATATATTTTACCCAGCTTCTCTTCCACTTTTATGTTATGATGCATAGGGGAGGACACAGGAAAATAGATGTTTATAAATTATAAATTTTAAATATATAGATTAAAAAACTATATGTGTAAGTAACTTTGAAGAGCCATTCTTAAAAAATTCTCTTATTTAATGGAGAGCATAGAATTTTTTTAATAACATTTCTAGAAGTTTTATAAAATTAAGTATATGGTACTTCACTTCTTTAACTTTATTCTTCTTATTTAATTGAAAGGTTCTTTATTATGGACTTCCTCTTTTTCTTTGATTGAGGTAAAAGAAATAGTTAAGAGCAAGGTTTAAAATATTGGAACTAATATTGGTGGCAAATAATTTATGGTTTTGGAGTTGGCATATCGCATTGGCAATATCAAAAGTATCTGCAATATAATATCGATATTGGACTGTATATCATGTATCGGATATCTCAACTATATTACATTTGTATTTTGGTCAGTATTAATTGATATTTAAAATTTTTGTTAAGTGTAAGCAAAACGTAGAAAATTTCTAAGTTGTCATGAATAGGAATTTGTAGATTTGAAATTGAATCTATAATATCCTTTGTTATTGATGGATATTTAGAAATGACAAAAGAATGTTCCTTTGATTTTAATTAATTAAAAAGCATTTTTTAAAAAAAGAAGAAAAAGAATTGGAAGAGGAGCTATAATTTGTTTGTTAGAAGAACATAATTGTAATTGGGTGCATTTTTTTGTCTTACATACTAAACTTCAAGGAGCTATAACATTATCTTTTATCGTAATTTTTAATTTAGGTAATAATTAGATAGCTACAACTTAATTTAATGGTTTTTTATTAAGATTGTGCAAATTAAATCCAAATCAAATTTGGATCTAAACTGGGAAGGAAAATGGAAGTTCCTAATTTGATTCAATTAGTAAAGAAGAGTTTTTTGTAGGGAGTGGAGATAAAAAGAACAGTAGAAATAAAAAGACACGTAGAGAATTGGAGGGCACAGTGGTATGTAGTCTAGTTTCCTTATGTGTAGGATCGAAGAGAGAGTAGTAAGTATCCAAAAAACTTGATGAGCACTCAAATTACTCATTTAGAACTTGAAGTATTAATATTTTAATATGCAAATAAAAATTAAATATATAATATAAGATATATAATCTCAATACTTAAAAACTAAATTAATTTAAATGTAATAAAAAACATTTCATACCTTTCTAATATCATGTTCATAGTTTCATGTAACATTTGCAAGTGGCAAATATTAAAAAACAATATACTTATCTCCAAAGATAATTGATAGATTTTTTAAAGAGAATTTAAAGAGACATGTTATACAAACTCTTAAAAAAGGAATAAAATTTATGAAGCAGTAGAGGACTACCAACAAACTCTTGGTTTCTTTGGCATTGATAAAATTGATTGTTTTAAGGCATTACAAGTATATTTTATCAAAATAATTGGTTGGTAAAATATTCAAAATAGTTCTTGATCTTGGATTTGGGTTTTTCCCAAAATTGGGCTATTTCTTGACTTGAATCTCGTATCAATCCATTTGAATAGATCATCCTTATAGTAATTAGAAAAGGAAGAACAAAGGAAAATGAAGTTGAAAATATTAAGGAAAAGGAAGGAATGTGAATGAAAACAATATTCGAAAGAAAAAATGATTGATCTTATCTTTAGCTGAGTTCGAACCATCACAAAACGTCAGCCTGTCATTCGTCTTCACTTGCTGGACTGATTGTGACATACAGCTTACGATCTCTTGTTAGTGTTGTTTTGCTGATCGTATTGCCTCAAAATCACTTTGATAATTACCACTTCGTTGTAGTTTCACAAACTCGTCGAGAGAGCCATAACTTATTTCAATGACTTACAACAAAAATTAGTGGGCCTGGTTCTAGTAAAATATTACGATCTTTTTTTATCTTTTAATTTGATAAGGGTCCAAGTATTCGTTTCTTAACCCAGCCTTGGTTGAGTATTTGGTCGCTCAAACAAGTATTCGTTTTGTCCATATTTTTTTGTGAGTTTCCTAATGTGGGTATGTTTGGGGAATGAATGAGTACTTTGACCAAATACTCAGATAAAGCTATTTGAGTTTTAAAACACTGAGAGTGAATATGAAGAAGAGTATTTTTTTGGGAGTCAATTAATTTTGGCAGCCATATTTTTTTTGTTGGGCGCGTTAAGTAAATGTTAGATGCCATATCATATGATAAATACTAAATGTACTAAATAACATTTTTTACAAAGTAATATATTGTGTAATAAGTATCATAAATTAGATCCTAAGGAAGCAATATATCATACCTCAAATAAAGCTACAAAAGTTGTGCTTGGGATATACTTTCGGTGCATGCACGTTAACAATATAAATTTATGATGACTAGTGATGAAGTATGAGAGCAAATTAGGGTTTGGTGGGAAAAATTGGGAAAGAAGAAAATTCGGGTCTCGTCACCCAAGCGAATCCACACTAACTCTTTAATCGATGAAAATTTTTTTAAAAAAATCACAAATTAGCATGCGAGGGTTTCTCAAAAATTCAATGTCATAATTACAAGTTTACATGCCATATATAGATGTCTCAAAGAAACTAAACACAGGTAAAATTAAAAATGTTAATCAAACTCTATCTAGAAAATAAAATATAATTTTAACTAAAAATAAAAGTGTTTGATTTTGAGCTAGATTCAAACTCTATTCTATCTATTTGTCTATACTAAGTTTAGTTGAGCTGAATGTGTGAGGTCAGGCCTAGATTGAGTTCGGCTCCTTTATTAAGTAAACATGCCAAAATTTAGCCGAATATTGAGCCAAAGCAAACTGTTTGCACGCTCTTTTAACAACCCTACTCATAATGATCTTGTTGTACAAACTGATATTGCTAGTAATGTTGACAACTGACCTTTATGAGTAATGAAATGCAAGATGCTAAATTTAAAGGGGAACAATAATGTTAAAATTCGTGGTGCACCAGCACTTTCTTCCTGTGTAGCGTCATATTTATGTCATAACATTTGCTTCTGTTTGTTGTTTAACCTGGCTATTTTGGTCAATAGAGTTATGCGATAAATAACCCCGTTATGATCAAAAGGCAACTATTATATATGATTGTTGTATGATTGTATCTGTTTATTCGTATAATCATTTATTCAAATCTTATTTGGTCATTTATTGCTTTCAATATGGCCATGGACAATATAGTACGTGACCGAGTATGTCCACAGAAATCATAAGCCATTTTAAGAATAACTATGTTGAAAGTTTTATTTTTGACTGCTCACTCAGTTTTTTTCTCTCTTTCTGTTTCTTATGATCAATGTTAGAAGGCTGGGATGCAGTTGATCGCACAAAAGTAAGTTCTTTAATTCAATGTGTATGTTTATATTTATTGCCCTCACTGTCTTGCATCTTTATTATGTAACGTTCCTGACACATTTTTTTGGTATTGTAGCGAAGAGGATGATGACATAGTGAATGCTAAATGCCATTATTTACAGGCCAAAGTTGACAATGTTGTCTATAATCTTAATGATGACGCTTATGTAGCAGTGAGTATCCTTTTCTACTATTTCATTTCCTGTTATTAAAAGATAAAATAGTTCCAATTTTTAGTTGGAAAATCATTAGATAGTAAGTTTACTTGTTCCCTAGATTTGTGCTAGTGTTCTTTAAGTTGTAGTCTTTTTTTTATCATTCCTTCTGTATGCAGCTTCAAAAATGTTAATGTATGATTCCTATATTAAGTATTGATAGCTTTTTGTTTCCTCAGATAACCATTTTTGATATTAAATCACAAGTAGTGGCTACATTTGAAGTCATAAAAATTTGTTTCACCAAAATAGTGTTTGCACTTAAGGCTACGGAATAGATAATAAGCAAATATCACCAGTTCATAATTGGTTGAGCTTGTTGCATTTGGTTCAAATGCTAAGAATGAGCGATATCATTTAAAGCTGAAGGTCAGCTCCATGTCATTTACCTACATTTTCTTCCTTTCTTTTGGAATCAGGCTCAAGCTGAAATATATTCATATACGAAACAGAACCAAATTTATTGCAACTAATTTTTAGTTGTAACACCTTCCTTGAAACAGTTTCTACTGATAAAAATCAGATCAAAGCAAAGTGACATGCTAAAAAACCAGATTACAACCAAGTAATCATATCACATACCAACAACGTAGCTCTTTGACATGTATGTCTCATTGTTAAACAAACCCTTAGCTATGTCCTTTATCATCTTTGGTAACGAGTTGGATTGGAAAGTTTTCCAAGTTAATTATCATGCACATTTTGTTTAATTAGTTCTTTGAAAGTGGTGGGGTGTGTGTGTTTGCATGGCTGCAAAAAAAATGCTAAATATCCATCTCTTTTCAGTAGTTTGTTATGATTTATGACAAGTTTTTACAGGCCGGAGAAGATGAACCAGATTATATAGGCCGTATATTGGAGTTTTTTGAAACATATGATGGTCAACTGTATTTCAGTGCAAGATGGTATTTCCGACCAGAAGATACGGTGTGTACTGTTGACAGAATATTTCTAGATTACAACTTTTTTTTTACTGGAAGTGACATCATATTTGCCCTTCTCAGGTTATAAAGGAGCTTTCTAACTTTCATGATGCCAAAAGAGTTTTTCTGTCGGATGATAGAAATGATAATGCTTTAAATTGCATTGTAAAAAAAATTCGAATTGTTCGTGTCACTCCAGAGGTAAGTTTATAATATTCAACTCGTCCGAGTTACTTCAAATTTTTACTCATATTGTGTTTTAACTTTACGAACGTTATATTTTAGCCTTAGGTTTATACATATTTTTGTTAAAATTGTCTCTTGTAGATTGGGTTGGCTGTTAACAAGAAGGACATTTTAGATTGTGATCTATACTACGATATGTCATTTTCAGTAGCTTATTCCTCTTTTGCAACTTTACCCTCAGGTAATAATGCTTATTTTTTATTTTTTATTTTTTTCCATTCTGACCCAATATATTTGTTCTTTATTGCATTTGCTGGTTTGGAAATTTCTTTTAATTTGTTGAATTTATGTGTCTAGATGTTGGAAGTGATGTAACTGAGTCAGCATCAACCACCACAACATCATCCGGTGATTTTGGTGATATCAAAGGCAAATTTATATCTAGTGCTACCGAAGATAAATCTGATTCTGATTCTGAGAGATCAACTGCTGGGGAGAGAACTGAACTTTCACTACTTGACTTGTACTCTGGCTGTGGTGCGATGTCTACAGGGTTGTGTCTAGGGGCTAACTTAGCTGGTGTTAATCTTAAAACAGTGAGTTACCTTAATGCTCTTTTTATCTACATGCCTATGTTTTATTGTGAATTTAATTTTTATATTGTTTCATGTAGCATTGGGCAGTTGATACTAATTCGTATGCCTGTGAAAGCTTAAAATTCAATCATCCTGAAGCAGAGGTACATAGAATTAGTGTTGTTACACTATATTTGCCCTTAACATATAATCTTATAATTTTAATTTGTTTAATTTTCATTGTCTATATATGGTGTCAAAAGCACATGATTTATTTATATATTTAATAATTTACTTCTATGCTGTTAAAGAGCTCTTTATATTTGGGTTTTCTACACATTTGATTAGGTAAGAAATGAAAAGGCAGAAGATTTCTTAGCTCTGTTACGTGAATGGGTGACATTAGTGCAAAAATATGGTTTGAAAGATGAAATGTCTGGCTCTGCCACTGATAGTTCAGAAGAAGAGGAGCCTGAAGAACTCTCAGAGGTTCCTACAGGTGAATTTGAAGTTGGAAAGATTGTCGGAATTTGCTATGGCAAAACTGACAACCTTGATAAAGAGGGATTAAAATACAAGGTAAAAGTTAATAATGGAATTTTACTTGTTAGCATAATGTTATTGATAAATTGGACTATTGATATCAGTTATCATCTATTTAGATTCGCTGGAGGGGCTATGGCCCAAGTGAAGACACGTGGGAACCTGCAAATGGCTTAAGGTAGTCTGTTTTTCTTTATACTCTTTGAGAGCAATAATAGTGATTTTATGGTATTAATTAACCTTTATTTTGGAAACAGTAAATGTGAGGAGAAAATAAAAGATTTCGTGAAATATGGGTACAAGAAGAACATTTTGCCGTTACCTGTAGGTCATTTTTACTTGTTATTCATTAGACAGATACTATTGCTATCTTTAGTACTTTGAAGTTTGTTTTTGTGGATTAATTCCAGTTCTCTCTTTTAGGGTAAAGTAGATGTAATTTGTGGAGGACCTCCTTGTCAAGGGATAAGCGGGTTTAATCGATTTAGAAAAGCAGAAAAGCCATTTGAGGATGAGAAAAACATGCAAATGCTTGTCTTTATGGATGTTGTAGAATTTTTGAAACCTAAATTTGTATTAATGGAGAATGTTGTGGATATACTCAAGTTTGCTAAGGGACAACTTGGAAGGTATGCTCTTAGCCGTCTGGTTACAATGAAATACCAAGCAAGATTGGGGATCTTGGCTGCAGGAAACTATGGATTGCCCCAATACAGGATGAGGGTGTTTTTGTGGGGTGCCCAGCCTACTCAGGTTTGCTTCTTTTATTATCTCATTATTTGGTATTCCATTCCCTAAGTTTAAATCATATTTGGCATTGTAGAAATTGCCACAATTTCCTTTACCGACACATAAAGTGGTCACACGTGGCGCTCCTCCAGTGGAATTTGAGGTATGCAGACGCACCCATGCATTAACTACAGTGTTGTTGAGCATACCTGGCATCAGTAAATTTTTCTTTGTAATACTTTTCATTCACGCTTTTGATGCTGGCGGGGTCTGACTGATCTCGCTCTTGTTTCTTAAAAAAAAAAAACAATGACTATTTGTTTGGTCTGTGTTTTTTCTCTGCTAGACGCATGTTGTAGCATTTGAAAGAAACTTCCAAAAAAATCTTGAAGAGGCTTTGCTCCTTGCTGATGCTATCTCCGATCTCCCACAAGTAATTATAACTTCTTGTTAAGGCTTTCTCACAATGCACTTTACTCTTTATAAAAAGGTGTAAACTTTGGTTTTTTTGTCAGGTTGAAAATAATGAATCTAGAGACGAGATGGATTACTTGGAACCGGCTAAGACAGATTTCCAATGTTACATTCGGCTAAGTCGAGATGGCAAGTTGATCAGCTCTTTTGACATCTCCTTTTCTTAGTAGCAAAAAGATTAAGAATAATACACACATTTTAGTTTTCACTTATTATACTATTTTAGCAGTCAAAGTTCGTCTTGAGCCATCTGTTTGGATGCAGTCTCCATTATACACTTCAGCTAAGAAGCATCGACATATCATAAAATTGTTGTGTATCAAGCTGGAAGGTCCTATCTATAATAGCATTAGTCTAGATTTTCTCGAAAGGATATGACCTAAAAAACATCTGAATTTGTCACCTACCGTGTCCGAGGGTCAGCAGCTATCTGTAAGCAAGAAGTTCCTAAACAATCCAGATGAGGAAGTCCATATTGCAGACAGTCAGTTTATTATTTATGCTAAAAAAATTTGTCCACAACTAGTTTTAGAACTAAAGCATTTGTCAATGACAAGTTGTTGCTTTAATATTATTTGATAACTGTAGCTAAGATGAACTGTTAGAGTAGCTCAACATCCCAATTATCTAGCAACATAAATTTTTTTTTTTTTTGGTTATTTTAATCTTCATGAGTAAGCATGGACGAAATTGCTTTCTTTGAGGAAGAGTCCACAGGTACCACATGCATGAATCTGACACTTAGGTTGTAAAATTCCCAGGCACTAGCATGAATCTAACAAACCAATACTTATTTGTACTCCTGGTTTAAGGGCTTTTTGAGAATTCCAGGGAAATTCAAACAAGTTTATATTACCAAGCTTAGATAAATAGAGCTTAATTTCAACTTCATTACTGTAAACAAGCCTCTATTGATGCCTTTTGTCTGACTGGACAGGATAACTAACATATTATTTTGTATTTGTTGTTGCTATCCTTTTTTTAATAATGAAATGCTTATTAGTATCATCCTATTTTGTTACGTCTTTTGATATCAATCACTATTTCTGATGACCTTTTCCTGGTGGTTTATTTTTTTTGCTGTCATGTTTTTTGACATTTCTTCCATTTCATAAAGTAACGTTCTCTTTTTGCAAGCTGTAGAAATGATGAATCCGTCATCTACTGCAAAGAAGTCTTCTCAGAATAGCAAAATTTTTGATCACCGGCCTCTAACATTAAATGATGATGATTATCAGCGTGTATGTAGAATACCAAAGCGTAAGGTAATCTATCATCCATATATAAAACCAATGTTTAAAATAGCGATAATGGTAACGTAACGTTTTGCCTTTGTTAGGTTATGTCACATATAGCGTAACGCATAACGTAGGTTATGCAATTTCCTATTTATTTAATAAAAATAAATATATAATTATATAAAATAATCTTTATAAATTGAAAAATAAATTTAAAAATTCTAAAAAGAATATGTAACCATTTTATAATACATAATCTATTCTAATTTTATTTTAAATTTTACAATAATTTTCACATTTATCTTCATAAATTATATTAAGTCGCAACCGTAATTCCAATCATCATCTAAACAAAAAAAAACAAGGTTACAAGTTTTTATTTCAATTCCAGTTATTATCATTATTTATTGTAATTTATATTTTCAAATATTCAATTTATTTTATTTGTAATTGTTAATTTCAGTTCAGTTAAAAATTCAATAGAATCAACAAATATGATATTTCAACAACTGGATATGAATTACAAGCGAATAAGGAAACAATCGCTAATTAGCAAGTTAGTAATTCTATAAGCAATCAAACATGCCAAATCAAGTAATAAAATTTCAGTAATTCGCTAATAATCAAAATAATAAGCAATACAAATATAGATATTACTAAAAAAAAAATACTAGTAAATAATGTTACATAACGTAATTTAACGTAACATTACGTAATATAACGTAAAATAACATTAAAAACGTACTGTTAAGGTGCACTGAGTTATTTTCAGTTGTTACGTAGCGCCGGAGTTCCGTTAGGTTACGTAACGCAATATAACGGGTCTCATAATGCGTTATTTTCAATATTGTATAAAACATGCTAAAATTATTAAGATATAAATGTAGCTCTGATTAGTGATTTAGCTACTTGATTTTTTAGTTCCGTTCCTTTATAACAGGGTGCGAATTTTAGAGATTTGGAAGGAGTGATCGTTGGGCCAAATAATGTAGTTCAGTTGAATCCAGACGTCGAAAGAGTACTTTTACCGTCAGGGAAACCATTGGTAAAATCTTTCTAATTGGATTTGAATTTTATTGCTGATAGTTTATTTTGTAATGTTCTCTAAATCTTTTGTAAATCAGGTGCCTGACTATGCCATTAGCTTTCTTTATGGAAAATCATTGAAGTAAGTTTCCTCATGTATTGTTGCCTTGGTTTATCATGCTCTCTAACCTTTTGATCTTAAATTTATTGAAGGCCATTTGGTCGTCTTTGGTGGGATGAAACTGTTCCAACAGTGGTAACAAGAGCAGAGCCACATAATCAGGTCTCTCTCTCTCTCTCTCTCTCTCTCTCTCTCTCTCTCTCTCGATCTTGTTTTAATATTGGATCTTGGAACTAAATTCTCTTTCCCTGGAATGCAATACTTAAAATCTTTATTTAGAAAACTCTCTGATAGTGTTTTCTTATGTTTCCTTTTAGATTATAATTCATCCACAACAAGATAGAGTGCTCTCTATCCGGGAAAATGCAAGATTGCAAGGTTTTCCTGACTACTATAGGTTGTTTGGACCGGTTAAAGAAAGGTAACTTCTCATAGATTGTCTAAAGGCAATTCTGTTAAGTTTCTGAAGATTGTTTTAACTTTTGAACCACCTTTACAATTTCATTGGTTGGTCTCAAAGTTGCAGACGCCTACTGAGCTCCATTGTCCTCATTATAGTTTTCTTCCTTTTGGCTCTAAAATAAGGAATAAGTTCAAGAAACTGCAGTACCAAGCTCTCTTTGGTCATCATGCAAATAACCTGTTGGAAAGATAGGAGCCGCCTGGTAAAGCAGAGGCTTCTCTTGAGAATTGGTTGCCTCCTTAGCTCATGAATCTGTTAGCATCTCCTAAATCATTAAATGATATTCCATATCATGTTTTACGTGGTCTCTGAGAAACATATTAACAGTAAACATAGAGTTTGAGTTTAATTAATGACAACCTGCCATAATATTTAGCAGTTTGCAGCGACCTATGCTTGGAATCTGGAAAACGGAGTCGTCGGCAACATATTTTTATAGGAATATATTAAACCTCTGGTATAATAATAATAGTTAAAATAGTATATTCATTTACTACAATAACAATAGTTTAAATTGTTTCGTTAAGATAATTACTTTACTAACTCTTGTCTCGATGTGAGACTATGTAAGTTACGATTATTTTATGGATTCATGAAAATCATCAAAAACTAGATTAACTCTTGCCTCACATCCGAACACTAACTTTTATCTCGATGTGGGACTATTCAAGTTACGATTACTCTGTGGATTCATAAGAATCATTACAAACTACATTAACTCTTGTTTTACATTTGATGTGAGATTATTCAAATTAGGGGTATTACAAGCTTAGATAATGATAATTATAGTTAACAATGACAAAAATCTCATGCACTTGTTAAATAAATCAAACTACCTCTACGAACCTCATCTACTATTAAGTGAATGAACCGAATGAAGTTTTCCATATGTTGCTTCACCCAACTAAGCCTTCGGTGGACTATTTTTTTTTTTTTAAAAGCTTGAGCAGTAGTATATCAACCTCCCGACCACCTTTAAAAGTACTTTGTTGTTTGACTTGAAACCACGAGTCATCGAAATTGACATTATTATATCAGAATTTTTTTCTTTTGGCAGGCAGATTTCTGCCTTATTGATTATCTTTGGATCACTGATTTGCTGAATCGGGTGTTACCTGAATCCAAATCCAGTATGTATCAGATTTAGATTCGCTGGGATTGAGCTCCATATGCGTCTGTTTCTTTAAGTACAAAGTGGGCAAGAATCCAGGTTGAACGGAATTTCATCCAATATGTAAAATTTTAAATATTTATGTTTGCTGGCTTTCAACCAGTGACCCAAAGCCCAATTTGCATCTTGTTCTTACCATATGAACGGGACAAGAATCCAGGTCATCTTGTTCTTACCATATGAACGGGACAAGAATCCAGGTCAAATCTGACATAATACTTAAAAATATTCAAGTATTTATATTCTTGGCGTTTGAACCATTGATCATAGAAACTAAGGTCACTTAACCACACTTAAATGCTTCTTTTGTATTGCTTATAAACAACACCAGCAGCAATAACTAAGCCTTTTATTCCAAGTACTATGGGTCTTTTGTATTGCTTATAGACATAATTTTTATATCAAGGATGTGCAAAAAAAAAAAAAATATTTTCTTAAATACATGTAAAAATAATTTATTTGATATACCTCAACAAATCCGTATGACTTTGAGAAATTTTGCATATCTGATATTCGTACTTGTCTCCGTCCACATAGTTTAGTGATATCGTGAGCTTTTTCCCCTTTCCAAATATAAAAGAGCAAGTTCCCTATGGTGTTTGTGGTGTACCTTTAACATGTTACCCCTTGGTGGCATCACACGTCTTATCAACTCTTCTCTAGTTTCTATTCATTCTGTCTCATATTATTTACCATATATATATATATATATATATATATATATATATATATATATATATATATATAATTTACCAAATGTTCTGTCTATTCAAGCGTACTCTCATTAATGTATGTTACTCACCGTTAGTTTGTTTCACATATCTTTTTATGTAATCTGCCAAATGTTCTGTCTTGATTTGTAGTACTTCTGCATTCTACAGGTACATCCAAGTTGGCAATGCTGTTGCTGTCCCAGTTTCCAGAGCATTAGGATATGGATTGGGGTTGGCTTATCTTGGTAAAGGAGATAACGAGCCTGTTTTTGCTCTGCCTCAAAATTTTCCCATCAACATGCAGCCTTCCTCCTATCAGGTATGGTAAAATTTGAGACATTGTTGATAACATTCAGATATTAGTTTAATCATATGACTTCATCGTGGTATCAGTTGGTACTTGTCTATGTATTACTTGTGTTCCTTTACACTCGCTGATAAATTAAACATTACAACAAGTGTCAAAAGGATTTCGTTTTTTTTTTTTCTAAAAAAATCAATTTGTAGTAATAAGATTGGTGTTTTAATGTTTGAAGTAGTTAATTATTATTGTGAGACCAAGAATAAAGTTTTATGCTTCATTCTATGTTCCCCCTTTAATATTTGTTATCAATTCTTGTTTCCACTTTCATTTTCTTCAGTTTCTTGTATGATTAGTTACATCTAACTTTAGTAATGTAATTATGCAAATACCAATAATCATTGATGAATGTTTCATTTTGCAACATAGTAAACATGTTGACATTTTTTTGTGTGAAAAAATTATTTCAGGTGTAATTTCGCTGAATGGTGGTCATTGGTGTTATGGCGGCGGCGGCGGTGGAGCAATAGACGGTTTATCAAATCATTGACATTCATTTAGCAGACGTGCGTAAAATAGAGATATTTGGCATTTGTAGGGTGGTAACAAGTAACAAACATGAGATGCATTTAGATAAAATATGGCAATTGCCTTATCATTCAAAATTGTATTGTGATCTTGTATCTATTGGCAACAAATTTATGTTGCTAGGCAATTGCTTAGGTCTTTCTTTTTTATCTTGCTTCAAATTGCAAGATGAAAAGGCAATAGTATTATTCTTCCTGTGATACAATTTATTTATAATGTCATTGACAAATGTTAAATAACTGTGAATAATTAAAATGTTGTCAACTTTCAAAACATTGGTTTTGTAATTATCCTTTGTGGTTGATAGATATGTTATACAATTTGCTGTTGGCTTAGTAATTGTATGTTAAATGAGTATTTACTTTATAGCTTTATTTTTGTGGTGCAAGTTTATCCAATTGCATCTATAATGATATTAACTTTATTTCTTTTGTTTTAAAATAGTCTATCCTCAATTTTTGGTGTATGTGTTCCTAGACCAACTACACAATATATATGATTTCTTTTGAAAGATTGTTCCTTTCATACTTTCAACTGTTATCTCTGATATTTCTGTGATGTGTCAGCTTAGTTGATCTTAACAAAGAACAACTCTGTTTGCCTTTGCCACACTAGACTTGATGATTTGTTCAGTTGAAGTGACAGATAGGGATAAGAATAGATGGATCTATTGGCTAATTTGGTCCGTTATATTCAAAATTTTGAATTAGAAATGATTTTTTTTTCTTCACATTTTTCAATGGACGAGTTAAGAATTTGCTCTTGAACTCGCCTATTCTTATTGCTAACTGGTAACATCATGACAACTCTTTTATTCAATTGGTTTCTCCTCTAAAATGATTTTTTAATACTTGAATTAAATGTAAAATTATGTAAATTCCAAGCAAGATCTCATCCTATAATACATAAAATGGATAGGATGGAGCACCATTTCTAGCCATTTTTTTCCTTTTTATTTCATCAATGCCACTAAAATTTATACGAACAGTTTAAGATTCTAGTTATTAAAATAAGCACAAATTCTCTAATTACAAATGAGAATACATATATTAAGAGAAATCTAAAATGAATCAATTGTTACAAACCTAAACCAAAAGGCACAAAAGTAGGAACATGAAAGCAAGTCTTGATCAGAGTGCCTTCAAATTAATCAAGTATATAATTGATATTTATCAGTTGTACCTTTTGTGATACGATCGTGTTTATACTTTTCATTATCTTTTTTTTTTATACAACTTTTTGTATACTCAGCACTAGTTATTAGTGTTTGTTTTGTTAATTTCTAATTAATGAAATTTGAGGGGTCGGTGAGCTCACCGGTTGAATGGCACAATTTTTCTACAATAAATTGATCCTCATGTGTTCTATCAAGTCTAGAGCCTCCTTGACAACCATCTCTCATGCCTCATGATTATAGTTGAAGATGCTTGGTTGGTTTGTGGATGCAAAAAGATTAGCCAACAATTGATCATTTATCTTGACAACTATGTGGTCTTGAAAATTAGACATTGACCGTACGTTGTTAGCTTCGACATGTCCAATTTTGAGAGAAGAATAGAGTATAATTTTTTTACTAGATTAGTCCTTCAAAAGTTACAGTCGTTCATATTTGGCGACAGATACATCCCTCATCACAAGATCCACAAGTAGATTAGGAAAATTTCTCTACCAAATTATCTTAGTTTCCAACAGGATACCTTCATTAGCCATATGATTTGTACACATGTTGGCCTTTCTCCAAGCATGTCAAATATGAACTGTAGAAAGTAACAGCCTAACAAACAAGTTTCACGAAGTAAGATGTACCAACTACTCTCACAATTACTATGAAAGAAATTGATGATATTTAGGACATCTCCTTTCAACATAATTATTTGTCCTGAAATAATATTCGAAATCCAAATAATTCACAATCCTCGAATATCTGTTTCTAACACTGAGACATTGGCTATTGGAACACTGTCATGTCATCTTCTACCAGGACTCTAATATTATTCCATGCAAATCTGTCTAATTTTCACGTACAATCTGTTAAAATTAAACTCAAACCAATCAATAGAGGGAAGCTCCCAAGATGCCCATCTAGGCACATGAAGTTTAGGTATCAAATCTGTAAAGCTCCAAAAGTTTCAAAGCTATACAATAGGAGAGATGATGAGATCACTTTTTAAAAGCTATATCTCTTTAACTATCACAACCTTAGTACTTGCCACTTGTGCCGGACTAAAACTTCTACTTAAAAAAAATCAAAGTATTCCTCTCTTTTCAAATCTCTCAGCTTGTGTACATAAGAATTGATTGGATGAACTTCTTGAGAAGAGGTGCGTTGATACCAATACCAGAGATTATGGATAGTTAATTTTCTCACTCCTGCCAAGCTAGGCTACAACAACAACAACTACGCCTTTTATCCTATGTATTTGGGGTTGGCTACATGAACCAAAAAAGAATCACACCGCATCGATCACTTTGATAGTCCTTCTCCATTCATTTTTATCAAGTAATATCTCCTCATTTAAATATCTAGAATTCATATCTTTTCGTATCACCTCTATGCATATTTTCTTTGGTCTTCCTTTTGTTTTTTTAACTTATCCTATATTGATAAACTCTCTCTCGTCGAACTAGTGCATTTGTAGGCCTACATTGCACATGAACAAACTATCGTAAGCGAATTTGTGCCTAGCTAGGCTGAGAGCCAATTTATGCCTAGCTCGGTCCAAACTGTCACTGAGCACTGGTAGGATATAATTAGATGCTCTAAAGATTTGTTAATTAGGTCACATCGAGGACTATAGTATCAACATAAAATATCTGAGTAGCCATATAATTCTGAACAATCTTCCACGCCAAGATCCTGATATGTGGCACCGTTATTGACCTCTGTATCACTGCAAGTTAATATGAGACTTATTTTTGTTCACCTACTTATAAACTACTGAAGAGCCAAGTTCTCGTAGTGGAGTACCATACCATAGAATTATATTCTCACCATGACACTGAATAGATAACCTCCAAATGAGAGCCGTGATTTATCATTTAAAGTTTATCCCAATCCTACACTTGATTGGGCATAGTACTAATATGAGTAACTTTGCATCCCGGAGCAAAATGCAGCTATATCAATCATCTTGCACCCATTACCAATGGTATCTCAGACACTCAATGTTTCTCTAAAAATCTAATTTGGTGGCTATCAGCAACAGACCATCTGTAACCCACTTTAAGGGAATCAATCGTGCTCGAAATCGTCTGCCAGGTCAAAGAGGATGCTGGAAACTGCTTAAGGTCCCAAATACTTGTAGGAACCTTATACTAAAACTTAACCATCTTTGGTCATAACGACATGAATCCATCGAAGTATCTTGCTAAATGTTTGGTGAGGCATGCTTTTTGTACATAATCAAGATGTTGCACCCCTGAGTCTCCCTCCTTATGTGACCTGCAATCTGTTTCCAAGCAACAACCGATATCTCACGAGTGCCATCATCTTCACCCCCACAGGAACTGGCAAAACTCCTTATTGAGGCTATGAAGAACAAATTTTGCACCCAACTATTGGTTGGCATAAACCGTGGCATAACAGACAACATAGATTGGATCAGTATCTTAAGCTCAACGAGATGGACAAGGTCAAATTTCTATCTGCTCAACTTTGCCCTAGAGTTGGTGATCATCACATCAAAATAAGTTAGAGGAAATCTCTCACTCTTCACCCAAAGACTTGGGTACTTGAACCACATACGATAGGCACGAACTGTGAGATACAAAGAGATCCTCCTCTGAATGCGAACATCAATATCTTTACTAAAGTAGAGAGCTGATTTTTCTAAATTGATGGACTGCCCACTAGCTACACAATATCGCCCAAAGTTATGCTTAAGAATCTTGGTCTCGGATTGGGTGTCTGAGCCATGATAAAACAATCATCGACAAAGAGAAGATGTATCGCCGAAATGCCCATGTCATCAATAACAACATCCTTCAAATGATGCCTATCATGTTGCTTTTCAGGGCCCTAGATAATACCTTCAAAGCAAGAGTGAAAAAAAATATAGAGATAAGGTAAACTCATGATATAAGACCATAGCAGAGAAGAACCACTCCGTCTATGACCGATTAGCAAGAATAGCAAAAAACGGCTCTCGAACACGCCACATAATTCAAGCCACAAACCGCTAATGGAAATCAAATCTCTTAAAAACAAATTCAATAAAATCCTAACTCATGCAATCCTAAGCCCTCTCCATGTCTTTTTTGAGACCCAACAGCTTGCCACCTCTAGCAGAAAAGAACATCGAGTGAAGGAATTTGATCATAAATCAATTTTTGAAATCCATGAACCAATCTGTCCCTAAACTTCGACTACCTAAACCCTGCGCAAAAGAATTTTCTACAAAGGTAAATAATTTGAGTTGTCAATTTGAGAATATTAAGAATTTTATTGTTTGTGTAATGGAAGTATATAAATTCTAAGACCAACGTAAAATATAAGTTGTAGCAATTAAAAACAAAACAACATTCAAATTTGCTTTCCAAAAAATGGACTAATTTTCTCCAAATTCCCCAAATAAAAGTGCGTGAAGCCAAAAACAAAATTAATTAATTATTAAAAAAGTAAACCAAATCTTAGGAGCAAAGTAATAATAAAATAAAGAACAATAATCTTTAAAAAAAAAAAGTATTTTGTTATTTATTAATATAGGCCAATGTGGGCTCAGACGCTTTTTGAACGGCGGGAGTTACCAGATACGCCCCGTGTTTTTCCAGATGTGCCCCAAAAGTTAGTGGGGGAGTTAATTTTTTCTCTAAGTTTTGGGGCTCACAAAGAAAACATGGTGCGCATCTAGTAACTCTCTTTAACGGCCCTCAGTCTCTGTTCAAACGACATTAAAAAAAAAAAAAAAAAGAGAAAAGAGAAGGAAAATTGGGATAAAAATGCCACCTTTTTTCTTTTCCTTTCTCTCTAGGGTTTCGAAATTCCCTTGCTCCAGTGGCTGAATCCAGCTAGAATTAGCTCGTACGAGGCGTATTTTGGTTTTGATTTCGGGATTCGAAGTGATTTTGTGGAAAATGCCGTCTATTGTTTTGGAGTCTTCTTCAGCGACGGAGCCCATCAATGGAGAAGGCAAGGGCAAGGGTAGGACGCATATATATTTGAATATCTACGATCTGACGCCGGTTAATGATTACCTCTATTGGTTCGGATTTGGGATCTTTCACTCTGGGATCGAAGGTAAAATTTTGATTCCTTTCTATGTTTATTTTTATGGATTTTTGTTGTTGTTTGTTGGTTTGAGGTTAGTAATATATAGAAATAATTGAACTTTGGCTGTTGATTTTTTGTGCATATAATAAAGTTGGAATCTTTTTATGGATTTTGCCTTCCATTTTAGTTGGTGGGTTGTAGAGTTAATCATACCTGTTTAATAAAGAAGATGCTCATTGTAAGAACAAGACTCTTAATTATATAAACCCTTTAATATTTGTGAAGAGAAATTTAACCGACTGGGGATCATGCTAATTCTCAAACGAAAACATGAGAATCATTGCTTATGTTAGAGAATGAAATGTTAAAATTTTGACCCATGTGCTTTTCAATTTCATTATATATCATAGATTTATTGCACTATTAGGAGCTTGGACTTGGGAATTTCACCCAATTTAACCATGCAACATTCGATCACTTGCATGCAACCTAACACTTAGAGAACTTAAAAGAGAAATCAAGGAGAGAACACAAGAGAGAAAGGATGGAGAGAGTTTTACTATACATGAGAACTTATAACTCTGGGAGGATGTCTTGTAAATAAGGTTCCTCCCCTATTTATAGATATTTATCATTTATCTATATTATTCTGCCTCTAAAGTGTTCTTATAAGATATTTATACGAGAAGTCTCAACCTCTTTAGGATTCTAAAGATTTCTAAGGACATAAGAGAGCATAGGAATATGATAGAGATTTCTAGAGTTTTCCTTGGATCTAATGAACTATGGAGACTTCTAGAGATTTCCAGAAAATTCTATGATTTTCTAGAAATCTAGATCGTGGCATTACGCTTTCTTGAAGGGCTGGGGAGTATGAACTGAAGCTAGACTTAGCACTTTGTATTGGCTTACTATGTGATAACAGTTTGGTTGTATGAACATGCCACTGCAAAGCTGGAAGCTGTTGGTTGAACCCCTTTTTTGTTGGCTTAATGTTTCTTTTTTTCTTCTTCTTCTTTTTTTTTTTTTTTTTTGAGGAAGTTGCATCTATATTATGGTTTTGGAAAGGGTTCAAGACAAGCACATATTGGTGTGTTTGTTAAAATTGTCTAGTAGGAAGGAACGAGATTACCCAATGAATCATTCTCCAAATTTTGATCTGCTACTGCACAGTCTATTGATAGCTGACGATGATAGAAATATGAAGAGAACAAACTGGATATGATCTTCATGCTTCGGGTGTTACAATTGTCTTCATTTTCGGTGCTAGGATAAGTATAGAGGAGATGACTGCATTAAGTTAAACCGCAAACGGTATTCAGGAAATCTTATGGACTGCTTAGAAAATCAGATTGAGGAGACATTTGACACACCTATAAATTTTTGTAGGCCATGAACCATTGAGGAGGGAATTGTAGTTTAGGTTGACCTTTAGAAGAGGCGGTAAGATGGTAGTCATATGGAAGCTTTGGAAGAGCTTGGATTCAACACTTCATACACTATGATGGGCTTGTTTTTGCTTGCTATGTAGTCAAGGAAAAGACATGCCGTACATACTTCTGGCATTGCATGGGCCACATTTTGTGAGTATGTAGTAGCACTTAAGGATGTGCTAGTGGACTATGTAATAGCTTTTCAAATGGAGGTACCTTTACCTTCACTGGGGGGTACCCAGAGATATGCTTGTTCAAAATAAGCAGGGAAATCTGATTGGTTGTTTTAGGTAAATGTTACTTTGTGGATTGGACGTTTCTTAAAGACATGCTAGTTTGATGGACTGCATTAAGGACCATGAAAGGCAGATAAGGAAGCGTATCTTCCCCCCTTGTTATTTATGTGTTGCATAATTCATGTTTCAGCGGCTCAACAAATTTGATTTAGCACTTAAGCACAGAACACTTGTAGTCAGCAGGGACTGACAGATACATAATAGAATTGACTCTTTTTTCTTACTATCTGGAAAGTAACGTTATTCTTTAAGTGGTTGGCTTTATTTATCTAGCAAAGTATATTCCTGGTTTATCTATTGAAAGATTTGGAGAAAATATTTCTTAATGATTAATGTTAAGTATTTGATATTAAAGAAAGGGTCATACCTTGTTTATATAATACATGTAAACTTGGAGTTGAAGCAAAGCGAAGGTATACTTGAAAAGTAGAAAAGTTAAAACCTAATACTATGTAAACAATCTAACCTCGAGCTCATTATCAAACTTTACTATGGCAGTGCATTGAAGTTTTTAATTTTTATTTTAGGGTTCTTATTATTACTAGACTTCATCATAATAGGTAAGGTTAGTTCCTTTCATTGTATATACCTCTTTCATCGTTAGCATTCCAAACTCCAAATGCAAACACAGCCTCAAATGCTGTACCAGTTCTGATGAATGATATTTGTTAAATATTTGCATTTTGAATGGACATCTGCCAGCCTTGTCAAATTCCGAGCCAAAAGGATCCTGGTTAATTAGTAGTAGTCTACCTTTATTTTCCATGTTGCTTGTGCTCATGCAACTGGGAGCCAGCCCTCCACCAAATTCTCCTGCACTAAAAGTGTTGGCCATCTATTGGGTAAATATGACAAATTTGCCATACGGAATTATATTCAACTATAAAACACTGACAAATCAAACCAACCAATGAAAATAAATTGCAAGCTTATCAATAAAAGATGAAAAAGGCATAATTAAGTTTTGTTTGGCTTTTCTAAGATTTAATATACAAAAGTCATAGATACTTCTATTAAAGCTGGTGCTCTTCAATTGGCGAAACTGTAGATTTGTATACTGGCAAATAAAAGAATTAGTTAACATTTACAATTATTAGAGATACCTCATCATATCATGTTTCCATTTTCTTTATATCATTTTTATAGTCAATTAAAGTTATTCATCATAAATTTGTTATATGTCCTTTTGCTCGTTTATTCATCATATGCTTTATGATATAAACTGTCCAAACAGTATACGGTATGGAATATGGTTTTGGAGCGCATGAGTTTCCAACCAGTGGAGTGTTTGAGGTGGAACCAAAAAGCTGCCCTGGTTTTATCTTCAGACGTTCTGTATGGCTTGGTACTACTGACATGTCTCGCTCAGAGTTTCGGCATTTCATTGAGCACATTTCTGGAAAATATCATGGCGATACCTACCATTTGATCGCCAAAAATTGTAATCATTTCACCAATGATGTTTGCATGCATTTAACCGGAAGGCCTATACCCGGATGGGTGAATCGGCTTGCTAAATTAGGTGAGAATCCTTTCAAAAATTCATTTCTAGTCTTCTCATGGACTGTTGATGGTTAGGTTAATCTAGATTCTTTTACGCGGAGCAGGTTCATTTTGCAACTGCCTTCTACCAGAGAACATTCAGGTTGCAGCAGTAATGCACTGTCCAGAGCATCTGGAACTATCCGGTAAATTTATTCTGATACGCAATTTATTTGCAATCTTTTTGTTTAGATTTGTGATATTTATGAAAGTAGTAATTAATATTGTGCCACCATGGTTCCCACATTTTTAGATAGAGAGCTTTATGTTTTGACTTGGTATATGTTGGATGAGTTCTTGATTTTCTTTCTTCTTCTTTTTTTTTTCCCCAAAAAATTAAACTTCAAAATTTTCTATAAGCATGCAGGGGAGTATTACTGTTATAGTACATCAACCTAGTTTCATTTTATTATTTCGGATGAATTACAGTGAGATCTCCTGGACTATAAGGGCAGTGTAACTTATTACTCTTTAAGTTAAAACACTTAGTTAGTCCGTGGACTCCTAACGGCGTTTGTCAATAGTTTGTTATTCTCACCCTTATTGAACTTAAACTACATTTTTTTTTATGAAATTTTCAAATTACCTTCCTCTGGGTATGTTTTAGGTGAGTTGTTAGTGAGCGAGAAGGGTAATTTGGAGATTTTATAAAAATATGCAGTTTAAGTTAAACATGGGTGAGAATAACGAGCTGTCAGGAAGTTTTATGCTTAAGGGGTAATAAGTTATATATACTAACTCTATAGTATAGGGAATTTCATTGTAATTAACCCTGATATTTCGAACAAGAAATTCACACTGCTAATGCTGTCTCACAAAATTTACAGATGGGTCCGAGTCCATTGCTTCATCGATGGAAGAGAGCGATGAGGATGCACATCAGCACCTGCTAGCACCAGGTAGCGAGCCGTCAACTGCTAGAGAGAAACCAGTGAGGCTCGCTAAGGATCTTCTCACCAGTGACACTTTCTAGAGATCTTACCAGTGAGGGTCAGTAGAAATCGGATCTGACGCTTTAACCCCATATAATATCTACTTTCAGATGCAAGAAATCATGGAGGTTCCTTAGAGATAACCCTATCGCCGTTCTATTCTCCGGTCTCTGACGTCCGCAGCTTAGAGTTCTACGCCGGCCGGCCTTTTTCTTCCCTGTGTGAAGTTGTACCATTAGTCTGAATTTGCATCACTGTTTCTTTGTTGTTTATGTGAGATTGATGGTAGGCTGAGCTCTCTCTGCAGCCTAGTTGTGCTACTGTTTCTATTCTTTTTACATTCCAAAGGTGATGGATGTATGCTGTTGTGAGATGCAACTGACGGAGAGATTAATGTATCGGTTGGTTACTGAAGGAAGGTGGGTTCCTTGTATTTTTTTTGAGGTTTCAGAAGTATGTTAGCGCTAACAACATATTCTGTTTGAAACAGGTATCGACAATATATTTGGTTTGATTGAATATGATGAAGCCTTTACTAGAATAATAAGAGGAAAAATAGTTTATAATTAGTTATGGTTCCTTCCTAAAAAGACTAATTACGAATTACTTTTCACTCATGTCTTGTTGCTGAGCACCAATTATTTGGTAATATTTCCATCTCTTACATTTGAAAACTGATGGAGGTATGTTGCTGTAAGATGTAAATGGCATGTAGATTTAATGTATCAGTTTGTTGGATCATGATTGAAAACTAGAATCAATGAATTACTGAAGTTGCTAGTTTCTTATAGTTAGAAGAAAGGGGTTTTTACATATCTGTCCCTTACATCTTTAAAAATTAGAATTTAGTCTCCCAAATCTTTATATTTATAATTTAGTTCCGCAAATCTTTTACGTTACCACAATTTAGTCCTTCAGTCATATTTTTGGCTCGAATTTTTCGTTATACACCTGAGTTACTTCATTTTAGTCTTTTATTTCCTCTTCCTCTACTTATTGGGTTCCCTCTCCATTCTTCTCCTCTCTAAGAAGAGGAAGAGAAGATAAAGAGGAAATGAAAGATTACAATAAAGTAACTCAGGGGTAAAACAGAAAATTCAGACAAAAAATATGATTGGAGGACTAAATTGTGATAATTTAAAGGATATGGGAACTAAATTATAAATATAAAGATTTGAGAGACTAAATTCTAATATTTAAAGATTTAAGGAACATACATGTAAAAACCCCTACAAGAAAATGTGTCTTTATGTCAATTTGAGCTTCATTTAACAAGTGCTCAATGAGCTAAAATTGCATGATACTTCCAAAAATAGAAGGAAATTTTGTATGCAGAATGGCGTCAGCAGCAGCAAGTTCTGAAAGGTACAACATGCAATCAGATGGAACTAGTGTGTGGAGAGTCTGGTTAAAACTGAAATAACCTTTCGGAACCGTCTCGAATAAGAAAAATCAAACCGAAACAATTCGGACGGCTTTCAATTTCAAGTTTTAAAAACTGAAATCAAACTGAACTGAACCAACTAAAACATGTTAAATATATAAATTCAAGGTATTTAATTATTGAATATATATATATATATATATATATATATATATATATATATATATATATATATATATATATATATATATATATATATATATATATATATGATTATTGTAATTGAGCTACCAGTTTAGAAAAATATGAGTTAGCAATAAAAATATAGAAATCTAATAATTTTTCTTCTAATTTTAGAACCTTCTTAACTTTAATAATATCAAATTTTATGAATTTTAAAATTCATTTACACTTTCATCAAATGAAATGGGTATAAAATATTTATTTATTAAAAACAGTTTAAATTTGTGTTAACTTGATAGACAATCAAATCAAAACTAAAATTTAAGAGATTGAATATGAATGAACCCTAAATGGACAAAATCGTAATCCCAATGAAATTTTTAAAAAATATTTATTAAAAATAATGAAAATAAACTGCAGCTCAGATAACTTGAGCTATCAACTCATTTATATTTTTCTCATATATATATATATATATATATATATATATATATATATATATATATATATATATATTCAACACAAATTGAATATTTTGAAAAAAATATGCTTACTAAATCAATTAAAATTATAATTTTTTATCCAAAATCCAGTTCTAGCTGAACCAAACCAAATTAATTTGGTTCAGTTTCAATTTCTATTTTTAATCGGTTCGATTTCACTAAAATTGACAAAAATTTGGTTCAGTTTCAATTTCTAATTTCTATTTTTAATCGGTTCGGTTTTACTAAAATTGACAAAAATCAAACCGAAACGGACCGATATTTATCCTAAGATGAAACAACACCAGCAAATGCAAATGCTCTGCCAAACCCAAAACCATTATGCAGGACATCTCAGCATAGAGGTGGAAACATCGGCTACAGATTTTATCCAAGCTGGATTCATTGATCTCTTCGTATTATTAAGCATCAAGAATTTAACATACAGCTATATTACACTTGATCACATATCATATACAAGGCCTGAGACAGCAAAGAATCATGAAATAATTCTTAAAACTAGGCAGTTTGTTCAACAACCTAGAGCTCAGAAAATGATCGATCATATGTGAGCAATCTTTCAAGTAAGAAAATGATCGATCATATGCTGTATAACGTCCGCACCTTCTGAATGCATAGAAGGACATTTGACCTGCAGATAGAAACCCAACTGTCATTAATCTACACGTTAATATGCATTAGGAATGGTAATAGACATGTCCACGAATTAATTTTTTATTTTTAATTCAAAAGTTTGTATAGAACGGACTAAAAATTGACCCATAGATATGTCCATTATCATCCCTATACTGAGATCCGACAGTATTAGACTAGCAGTGTGTCTACATGACCTGAATGACACTGTGAGCAGCGAATCGCTGTATGCTACTGTGGAAGCTAACATCTACTTTCTCCCACGATACTCGTGAGAGACCTGTCACCAACTCTTCTGCCAAAAAACAAAAAAAAAACGGGAGTCAAAAAGCTATACTTGGTATAATTCACAGTAATGAGATACATTTCGTCTGTTAAAATTTAGTCAAATGGTGGGAGAGCAGGCCAAGTATTGCATCAGTAACTAAAGCGAGCGCCATACTGAATGGAATATATTTATGCATCTCATTGTGACGGCAAGATGTGCATCTGAGTTGCTAAAATTTACTTCAGTTATAAGATCTTAGATGTCATCTATCAAATAAAAGTAGTACAATGAGATAGAATTTACTTCGATTGTAAAGATCCTAAATGCCATCTATCCAATAGAAAGTAGTGCAAGTTGATTGTGAAGGTATTGATGACAATATACATTCATGTCATGTAATGAAATGAAACAAGTTGTACAAAACGGTTGACATTACACAGGAGTATTTATCCGTTATCCCAAATCTTTGGGTTGATTGATTAAAGTGAGTAACGATTAATAAGAAATTAAATAAATGAGCAATAATAAACCATTATAAGTTGGTGACAATGACCGGAGACTGCTAGCTGTAAAAGATATTTCCTCCATTCCTTGGCGCGTTAAAAACCGACAAATTGGGTGGATATCTCTACTATGGGATGGACATTTGAAACAATGATGCTAGAAAATGATTCCGACTAAAAGGTGGGAAAACAACTCAAAAATATTTGGAGAGAATCTAAAACCTATACATTGATGCAAACACATGCAAGGCCAAAACAATGCTCTGAAAGAAAGTCGAGGCTATAGCCTTGGGGAAGATCTAACCATCTATTTGAAAGATTTAAGACTACAAGATTTGACTTAGAAGAAGATGAGAGAAATTCTATTCACGCACACCACTTGGCTCATTACGCCCACCTTTCTCTCTACGTCCACTTTTAATTTTGAATCATACCATATTTACTTAACAAGCCCACTTTTTTTTTTTATTCTAACCCTATCTCTCTTTATTTCCATCTCATTTCATGCAGGTCGAATATTGCTATCCGATCCAAATGAAACTTACTCGGATATTAATACCAGACCGGTATTCAATTAGGTCGGATATTAATACCTGACCAGTAGATTGTGAAAAGGCAACTTAGTTCAAAAAATTGATGGCGAACTTCTAATTTTTTAAAAATTTCAAAAGTGTGCGTGTTGAGCAAAGTGCTGTGCGTGAATATAATTTCCCAGAAGATGATCCTCTGTGCAGATCATCAATTTCCAGGAAAGCATCCTTAAAGCGCTCAATTTCATTCTTGATGTTAACAGAAATGAAAGCTAAGATGTCCTTGCAGAGTAATTACGATCATTGCCAGGTGGTGAACGAAGCTTTATAAAAGGGAAAAAAAAAACACCTTGCATACAATTGGACGAGTACAATCGTCGCCTGCTAAGAATTCTAATTATATTTGTATTTTCAGCCCCAGATAGGTAAAACTAGACATTAAATTGGTATGCCCTACATGGGTAGCATTGTACACTCTTCTGCGGTCATCATACATAAGGCGATTGTAGCATGCAGCGATCCATGTAGTATTTTTCCATGATATATTTTCTTCTAGACGTAGGCCAGCCATCTCTAGCACAAGTTAAGGCCAAATGACAGCTTCCTTCTACAGAACTAAAATACAAGATATTCTTACGGGGGTGGGGTTGGTTTTCCAAAATTTAACAGCGACTACTGCACAAAATATCTCTGGCCCCCGAAACCAAAGATTCATCTTCTTTCCTTTCAACAGGAACAGATTGGCAAAACAGCAAGAAACATGGTATGGCGCAGTCACTTCTGCATATGATACAAGAATCACTAGCCTATGCAGGCAATCTCATGTCATCCAAAAGATACAAGAATCACTATTTTCAGAAACTGGGCCAGCATGAAAGAAACTAGAATTGCCACTTCATAATTGTACAACTTAGATGGCTTCCTGTAACAGCCAGACTAAACTCAACGCGGGTGGTTGTACTAGTTTCCATGGCTATCACCGCAGCACTACGTTTGAAGATGGTTTAATGTTCTGACAGTACCACAGATGGCTTATATTGTTTCTTATTTATGTGTGGGAACCAATTTATGTTCTTCCTAATAGATCTTTGAAGGAATCATGGTTTCAACTTATAAAATTGGAGCCTAATATTTGAGCACGATAAATTTCTTGATGATCAGGAAGGAAAACACTCAATATTAATCACATGCATTGTCATTAAGGTTAGATGAATTTCATTGACTTTGGAAATAGTTGCCAGACAATCTAAAAAGAAAGGACCTGAGTTTGTTTGCCAAAGAAGATAACCAGTGATATTAGCAGTCAACGGTAGACGACACAGGTTTAGTTATGTAGCGGATATCCTATAAGTTGATGTTTTGATAATCAAATTCACTGTTAACCCTTTAACCTCCTTCCAAATGGTAGCTGAGGTACCGTGCCTTGATATATTTCAAAAAGTATCAATAGTACCTTTGTAAAGAAAAAAATTAATCTACAAAAAATAATTTAGAATAAAAGAAACGAAACATAGCACTAAAAATGCTTTTGATAGAAGTACTTTCTAAAAAAATTAGCCAAGAAGATCATCAAATAAAATTTCTATTTAGAAAACGTAATAAGAACATTACCTTCTAATACATCAGCGTCACTACTTATGTCTGAATCTTGTTCACATTTATCAACATTGTCTGCTTTTGAGCGTTCTTCATATACAACATGTGGATATTCCTCACTTACAGAATCCTCCCACTACATTAGAAAAAGAAATAAAATTCTTTGAAGTACAGTGAAATTTTACTTGGTCTTAAAACATCGTCATGAAGCTGACAATCTCAAAACCAGAAATCTGCTCAAACAGATACAGGGAGACAAGAAGGTAATCCATGAACTTATCGTTAGTAAAAAAAATTACCATTGGCAGCTCAGAATTGCGGCGTATAGATGACGTTCTCCATCCCACGACATCTTAATTGCGTTTTAGTCAAGTAAACAAAGAATATATGACAGTATTTTCTACATGAATTATGAAGTTAAAGTGTACTAGAATCATGCACGTGCATCATACATGGCTAAAAATCATGCTATATAAAATTTTAGAGTTTAAATTGGTTTGAATTGTAAAAAAAAAGTGGAAAGATGAAGAAAGGATGTACCATTCCTTAATTATTCCAGTTTTATTGCTAAGTGTTATATTTAATTTAATTCAATTTTAACATGCTTCAATTAAACCACTTTTTATAGCCTTTCTCAACTCCCAATGACACATTAACAACTATCATCATTATATCCACAAAATTATGATTATTTCTCTCAAATGTGTCCATTTTTTATTTAAAACAACCTTTACAATATAGTGGACAAATTTGTAATTTAGAGTACACGACATTGTCAATACGATTCCTCCAAGTTTTGGAGTTGTGCACATTAAAATCGATAGCTAACATGTTGAAAAGGATACGATCGTAACCAACATTTGCATATGCCGCTCTGCGTCTGAACGCTCGCAGAGCAGACCTGCATCCAAGCAATCCAGTATCACAAAATTATACAATTGAAACCAAATAACACATACCAGATACAATAAGTGCCTAAAATATTCATGCATTTAGCTTTTAGCAAGTATCAAGTTAAAAGTTTGAAGCTCACATGAAATATAGGTCTCCATGATCATCTATCATGCGCTGCAGAAGTGGAGATTCTCCTTCATCAGTATCGGTAAGAAACAAATGTCTTCCTGTTCTTCTAAATATCCAATGAATAACATAAGCAGCAACTTTTTCCACCGTATTGAAACCAAAAAGAAACGGCACCTGCGATGGAATGCCATATTTAACCAGACTAATAAGGTGAAATGTACAACTCTCAAGGGAATATAACTTTAGAGAGGCTAATGATTATTCAGAATTATCAAATGAAACAAATAAAGTACCAGACTCAAAACTGACAAAATTTTGAGGAATGAGGTTCACACAATAACTGACAACATAATTCTTCTTGGTTATGCCATTATAATGCCAAGTTTGAAGGCTTTGAACTTTTTCTTCATTTATTGCAACCATCTCAACAATTACAGAGAAACTTATGTTCTGTAGACACACTAACATGAAAAGGCACACAGAAAAGAGAAACTTGGGCATGCATTACACAGATCATAATAATACAGAAATGTTAGCCCATCTAAATTTGGTAGATATAAGATTACTCCTTCAACGGTAAATATCAAGATGAGTCACTGACTGCAAGCTATCATATATCCAGACTCACAGCAATTTTCCTGACTCGCAGCATTTGTCAACTATAAAGACATTCATATGTTGACATACAGGATCCTTCAAAAACAATTATCATCATAGGGGACGACTTTAAAGTAATTCTCTATTTTAACCATCTGGTTTTAGTTCAACATCATTCCCTTTAATCTAATATCGTTGGTCCTAGGTAGCAAAAACAATCATCTTAGATAGTCTGATAACCAACATGTAGTATACCTTCCTTTAGTCTCATGGCTCCAAACATTAGATTATAGGCTCCTCTCCACTATTCGACCTTAACTTTATCCCTTCCCTAGTATTATCCAGAAAACAGTTAATACAATGTCATTACCAAATTGTATCCACCAAGAGACTCCATAAAAAATATGGCACAGAAAGTCTGCCCGTAATAAGTCGAAGAGATAAGAACTTAATGCCGACAACCAGATAAAAAAAAAATTGTGATAGGGAATGGTTTTGCTTCCCCTTTAATGGTCTCGCACAAGTCACATCTTATTAAACACTTCTTCTTCCTTCTTTTTTACTAAAATCCATCATGTTATCTTCTCTAGGACGCTTTTGAAAATCTATTTTCTTCTCCTTACATTTCCAACATTTTCCTTAGAAAATAACTGCCTAGATTATTATATAGACTAAAATAAAAAAATATGCATACATGTAATACCATTTTTAATTAACAAAAAAAGAAGAAGGTCAAGCAGGAGCATGCAAATAGGGCTCCAAACTGTATTGCATTTTTTAGGTCACTGCAGAGATAAAGTATCTTCGAAAACTATTCAACAGCTGGAAAGAAGAATACTTGTCTGTTAACCCTAGAACCAAGATGAGGTGTAGCGGCAGTTATAAAATTAATTGCTTCTACGCCATATATGGTCCCTAAGGTATTTTCACTATCGGCACTGGCACAATTTGAGGGGTCCCTGGGGAGCTCCCATTAAGAGGTCTGTAAAGCCGACCAATTGCATATCTCACAACAAGTCCACCAACTTAATGCTGATAATCAGATAAAAGCATATGGTGATAGGGAATAATTTTGCTTCCCCTTTAATGATCTCACACAAGTTACTTCTCCATCAGAAATAACCTCGATCACATCAATACATTCATTAAAAAAAAAAATTCTTCTTTTTTACTAAAACCCTAAGGTTACCTCCCCTACGGCACTTCTGAAAATATCTTTTCTTCTCCTTGCATCTCCGATATTTTCTATAGTACATAACTATCTAGATTAGTAATATGAACTAAAATTGAGGGAAAAAATGCATACAAGTAATACCATTTTTAATTAACAAAAATAGAAGAAGAAGGTAGTGCAGGAGCACGAAAATAGGGCTTCAAACTGTATTGTATTTTGTAGGTCACTGTAGAGATAAAGTATCTTTGAAAACTTTCAACAGTTGGAAAGAAGAATACCTGTCTGTTACCCCTAGAACCAAGATGAGGAGTAGCGACAGTTACAAAATTCATTGCTTCTAGATTATATATGGTCCCGAAGGAATTTTCACTATCGGCACTGGCACCATTGGAGGGGTCCCTGGGGAGCTCTCCATTAGGTCTGTAAAGCCGTCCAATTGCATATCTCGCAACAAGTCCACCCACAGAGTGCGCAATGAAAGAAATTTTTCTCAGTCCAGGTCTTCTATTGGTGACTTCAACTATCTGTTAATATATTCGATCAAAGGATAGAAAAATAAGAATAGCAGGATCTACAGTAAAGGCTTATTTGCCACCCATAAGGAAAAACAAGAAAGAAAAGAGAAGCAGCTAATCTTCATGGCGGCACAATCCGATAGATGAACTGACCTCTTGTGCTAACCGCTCACCCATAACATCAACACCATCCAATGTCAGTATATGCATATTACTTTCACTACCTAAAAGCATCACATATGTTAAAGGCCAACATCATTTCCAATAGCATTCACCAATATAACGACACTATTATAAATTTATAACTATAACATAGAGCATATATATTATTTTCGAAAATTAAGACCTTGAAGCAGAGAATTGTAGATGATGTACGGTATATAACTTCACAAAAATCTTAGGAGAAGGTACATGTAGCAATAGATACCACAAATTCACAAAAATCTTAGGAGAAGGTACATGTAGCAATAGATACCACAAATTCTAGGTGCTTTCTATTTTACATGAACTTATAAAATATTTCTGAAACGATCAATATCAACACCATAACCATGCAAGTATCTCCAACCAAATAGCCTGGAAGAAGTGCTCCAGACTGAAAAGGTTCCATGTAAACTTCACAAAAAGTTTACACCCAGCCATAACTAACACCAACAACAAGTTGGTACTAACTTCTTGGCCTATACAACTATGGCTAGAATCTAGGCTAGATGGATGTTAAAACAAAAAAGAGGAGGATTAAAAGAGAAATCTTGATAAAGAACTTACAATGGACTATCACTTTGTCAGGAAGCATTTTAACGAATTGGTTAGCTCCATATTGCCAGTCAGCCGTACTGCAAAGAACAGGATGGAATGTTTAACAACTTACATCAGAAAATGTAAATGTAAAGCAGGATGCAAATACAAAATAAAGTGGAAGACAATGATTGACAGACAATGATCGTTAGACAGCACAGGGTCGATTTGAGAAGAATCACACTTCAATCTCTTCTTCATAAATAGCTTTTGAGGCATAAATAGCATTTTCATAATTTTACATGACTGAGAATATTCATGAGACATTGCATGTAGCATAGATTCACTTGGACATCAATCTCATAATATCTATCTGTGTAAATAATTTTCCTTATTTTCATCTATTTGCATTTGGCGGTTGGCTTTTATATATTATCATTTATTAAACTCAATAAAAAAGTTTAAAGTTAAGATCTTGTAGATGTACTAATACAAAATAAGGCTGCACACATTTATAGAGAGATGGATAATGAGCCAGCTCCAGTTACTCACTTACATAGAAATTTTGATATTAGGAAATTATTTTCGACATAAAATATAGATATTAATTATCATATCTCAAAATTGAGGTCACTACAAATATCAAATGCCATTACAAAAAAAAGAAAAGAAAAAAAAAAAAGAACATTTGACTCTTATTGTTGAAATTCATTCTAAAACCCCTAAAGAAAAGCACCCAAGAAATAATCAAAGCCACAGACCTTGGTCAATTTTTGAAAGAAAGCAGAAAATATAAAAATATTAAGCAACATTCTCAATTTCACCAAACTTCAACAATTTTCACCAAAAAATTTCAATAGTACCATTATTATTCTCACCAAAAATCCAAACTTGATATAAATTTCTAATCTGTCTAAATTCACGATCCACTAACCTAAAGCCCCAAACTTTATCACGAAATTGAAATTATAATCAACAGATTTCTCAATCGAGCCCTTAAAAATTCAAGCTTTTTACCTTCCAAGGATTCCATGGACCATGACAACGAGATGATCAGCAGTCGATGCCGAATCGTCCGAAGCGCTGAAAACGTCGGTGCCGCCATCAGCGATCGTCTCCGATCTCACTTCCTCGTCTCCCATTAGAGATTGAAAATTCGAAAAAAAGGTCATACATTGGGAAGACATCAAGCACGATTCGATCGGGAGAGGAAAATTAAAAACAATAATAAAGGATATATAAGCAAAGAGAGCGAGTTTCTAAAGGAGAGACTTTCCACAGGAGCACCCCATTTTTCCTAGTGAGCCCACTTCCCAACAATACAGGCCAAAATTGCACCGTGCAGTGAAATGTGGTTTGCCCCTTTAAAAACTTCCTCTAAAGAAGCACACTAATTTTCCTAGTGAGCCCACTTCTCAAGTCAGCCCAAACAGTTATTAAGCGGGCTAATTAGGAAAAATGGTGTGCTACTTTAGAAACTCCGGCAAAGAGACAAGGAATTAAATATTAGTTAGGTGGGGGCACTTTCTTAATATTGTTAGGTTTAGACAGATAAAGAGCTGAGAAGCAAATTTTAAGAACAGAGGGGGCTAACTGTAAGAATTCCTAATATCTAAGTTTTTTAAAATAAAATAAAGGACGTAGTCAAATTAATTAGACGAGTGAAATTTTCAACGGATTTTTTTGAAAAGTGCCAACCAGCTGAGAACATGACGCGTACTAATTAGGCTAACTTGTTTTCGGGGAATTCTAAATGCGCACCACATTTTTTTTTTTTTGATTAAAGACGGTGCGCTAATGCCTCCCGTGTTCCACTAACTCAGCTTAATAGAACAGATACATAGTGTTTAGTACAAAGCGTAAAAAAAGAAAAAAGAAACAAAATATAAGGCATGAGAGCCACACTACGTATTACAATATAAATCCATTACATTGCATTCGTAAGCAGCGCAACTAATGCAGTCAACAATTGACAATTTCTATTGTTCCAGCTGATCACTCTTGAGCATCCACCTCTGGCATGTGTGAGTTGGCATTTGTAGGCGGTATATCATCGTCTACATCTTCTTCCTCTGAGAAGTCGTCTGGCCTTTCTTCATCGGAGAGAATACCTGTCCAAACACTAATATCAGAGTGAATAAAGACCATGCATGTTTCTACTAAATGCGTTGTGTTCCTAAAAATCCTATTGTTGTGCTCTTTTCCAAATGTTCCAAATGTTCCAATATATGGCCAGGCACTCGTATACTCACAAGATAGCACGATATGCTGACCAGATTCCTCCCCCTGGCCACACAGTACACAAACGTTTGGGCCCATCCATCCCCGTTTTTATAAGTTGTCCCACGTGAGTAGTGCATCCTTGGTTAATAACCACAAAAAAACCCTAATTTTTAGGGGGCATCGTGTCCTCTAAATTTCCTTAGCGTGACACAACTGACATCCCCCATCGTTAAGGAAACGATACATAAATTTAACGGAGAAGATCTTTGTCTTATCCCATCTCTATAGAGGAGTATCTATTTGTGTGGTTATGCTGTTGGTGGGTGGCATGGCTCCCAGCACGTTCTCATCTTGAATCGATATTCACTGTCCGTTTAAGAAGTGGTCCCACACGGTTGAAAACTTGTTGATTACCGTACTAAATGTGTTAGGATACAACGATGCCAAAGGTATTGTTGTACACCATCTGTCTAACTAGAATGCGATGGATTTACTATTTCCGAGTTTAAAAGCCACTTCCGGCCAAAAGAATGATTCAACATTTCTAACCTCCTTCCAAAAAGTGGACATATTTGTGGAATTTCGCGACCTTGCTCTTAAAGTATGTCCCCTCGGACCATATTTTTCCAATAAGATCTTTTGTAATTGACCGTTGGGATTGCTAATGATTTTCCACGACTATTTGCTTAACAACGATGTGTTAAAATTGTTAATATCGATGATGCCCAAACCTCCTTCTTCCTTTGATCTACGTACTTGTCCCAAGATAACAGATGATATTTTTTTCTATTTGTATCTACTCCTTCCCAAAGGAAACATCTTCTGATCTTGTCGATGGCTTTTATAACCCATCTCGGCATTCGAAATAAGGTCATAAGATACATTAGGGAACTAGTCAATACTGCATTAATCATGATGATCCTACCTCCGATCGAGAGGTGTTTGCCTTTCAATCCTTCGAGTTTTTTTTCTATTTTATCCAGCAACGGTGCCCAATCTTATTTAAGCAAGCTCCATTGTCTAAGTTGTACACCCAAATGCCCGATTGTCAATTTTCCATTTTTACATCCAAATATTGTTCAATCATCTGTCCTCTAATTTCTGTCATCCCCAGACATACTATCGAGCTTTTATGAAAATTAACAGACAGATCCGACCATGCCTCAAAACAATATAGGATGAACTTCAGCATCGCTGCCTCCTTAATATCATAAGTGCCAAATAGGATGGTATCATCCGCATACTGCAGTATGCTAACTTTGTGTGAAGAAGATGCTGGTAATCCCCGTAACACACACATTCTCTCTGCTCGAGTAACCATGGTAGATAGCGAGTCTGCTACTAATGCAAAGAATAGAGGGGATAGTGGGTTGCCTTGTCTAAGGCCTCTTTTGCAAATAATTTCCCTTCCTATGGACCCGTTTATAAGGAGTTTCACCTTTATTGAGCTACACCAAATATGTATCCAATGTATCCAGCGTTGCCCAAAACCCTTTGTGCGTAGTGTCTCCAGCAAGCAATCCCATCCTACCATATCGTATGCCCTCTCAAAGTCAAACTTGAGCAGATAACCTTCCACTTTACCCTTTTTGCACTGATGTAGAACCTCATGCGCGATGGCAATGCCGTCTGCAATATTTCTGCCAGTAATGAAACCTGTTTGTGACTCACCAACCAATAATGATATTATCGGAGACAACCTATTTGCCAAAACCTTCGATATTATCTTGAACACACTGTTCATGAGAGATATGGGTCTATATCCTGCTGCCGTAGTTGGTGAGCCAATTTTGGAATAAGTACTATTTGTGAGTAGTTAATTCTTTCGAGTTTCCCCTTGTTTTGGTGAAGCTCCTTAAATAGTGCAATCATATCTTCCTTTATGACCTCCCAAAATGCTTTAAAGTAAAAAATTGGGAAGCCATCTGGTCCCGGTGCTTTGTCCTGACCCAATTCCCCAATAGCCTTCCTGATCTCCCCTTCGGAAAAAGATTCCTCCAAAGTGGATAGGTCGGGTGTGATGCCCCAAAAACTTTCCGACAGCTCTATCTGTCGTTGATGCACCTGTCCGAAAAGATTTTTATAATACTTGTGAAAGTATTCATGAATACATTTATCCCCTTGCACCTCACCATCTTCTGTATCTACGGTGAGAATAGTATTTGTTCTTTTCCTCCAGCTCGCCATCCTTTGAAAGTAAGCTGTATTGGCATCTCCCTCTCTAATCTACCTCTCCTTCACCCTTTGTCTCCACTTAATTTCTTCCAACTTATATAACTCCTGGATATGCATGCGACAGGAAACAAGTCTGCCTTCTCTGCATCGGAAAGTGTTCTTTCTTCCGAAACCTTTTCATAACTATCAATTTTAGAAAGTAATCTCTGTTTGTTCCATCTAGCATCATCATAGAACCTTCTTTCCCATGATAGTAAAACCCTACGCAATCTTCGGAGTTTAGAGCAAATGGTGTCTGCCCCATCTGTTGTTGTTACTGGCGATTGCCAGCTTTCCCTAATAAGATTCCAAACCTCATCATATTCGAGCCACCATTTCTCAAATCGGAACAAACGTTTTGGACGAGTCCGATTCTCTCCAGACTGAACACATATCGGAGTATGATCAGATGTTGGACGGTGGATGGCTCTTGCCAAAGCCAACGGGAATTTTCTCTCCCAGTTATCCGAAACGAATACTCTATCGAGTTTTGCCAAATTTGGCTCATCACGCATATCGGTCCATGTGAATTTTCTGTCAGGTAAGGGTAATTCTATCAGGCTCAATTGGCTAACCAGGTTATTAAATGCTTGTCTATCCTGATCGTTTCGGTCACCTCCCAATCTGTCGTCGACGAAACGAACGACATTGAAGTCACCACCTATAATCCATGGGTGTTTGATCTTCTTCGCTATTCCCCTTATTTCTCCCCACAATTCTTCCCTCACGTCCCTGTGATTGGGTCCGTACACCGCGGTGACCACTTGTACAAAGTTGTCTGACCGTCTAGTAACTAGCATTGAGTATGTGTACTAGCCCCATGTTGCATCTGTGATCCAAATTTCCCCTCGTCCACCCCTATTATTATCCCGCCAGATGCCCCTCTAGAGGGTTTGACTCGGGTCATAAATTTATGCCCCAGCGATTTCAGAATCGCTTGGGTTGGGTTGTCCAACTTCGTTTCTTGTAAACAAAATATGTCTGCCTGACACTCCCGAATAACCTCCGCCACCATTCTCCTCTTAACAGGATTTCCCAAACCCCTAACGTTCCAGAAAAGTATGTTCATATCTAGGTATCTAATTCCCTTTGCTACCCTTGACCCGTGCATATCATGGGTGAGTAATGGCCACTCTACAGAGTTGAGTCAACAACCGGGAGTTTTGAGGCCTCCAGGCTTCTAATGATTTTTAGGCTGTTCTCACGTGAAGGTGCATCGTGTCCTAGAGTGACACCACATACAGATGCGAGATCAACCAACATACTATCCGGTAGAATGCTTAAAATATTGCATGGTTCAAAGAGTATACCTTGCACGCTTACATTAGACTGTGCTTTACGTTTTGCTGCTAGACTTGCAACCTCGCCCGCTTGATACTCTCTTCCCCCTATCTTTTCACGTAGTCTGGAACTCCTTCGGGATGGTGTAACCAAAGGCGCCCCTTCACCCTGCATCAGTTCTCCTGGTTCAGTATCATTCACATGATTGTGTTGGCCGAGTTGACCCGTGTTGTCTTCTCTTGCTATGTCTTCCACTTCCTCTTGTATGTCCCTAGCTTCTTCTCCATCGGTAATTGGCGTGTAAGTTAGAGCCTTTCGTCGTAATCTTTTGGGCCATCTCGATGGTTGTCTTCGATGAGATTTCTGTTTGTCTTCCCCTCTTATAATAATTTCCATCATCTTCGCCATTGCCTCTTTAACAAGTTCTCTATCATACCTCTGCATGGCTGAAATGAATGCATGTTGAGAGTCCTGAGATGGAGATCCCTGTGTGCTTGTTCCCTGGCCAAAAGAGGCCCTTTCGGGCTGCATTTTATTTGGGAGAAGAGTGGGTGGATTGGGCTGCAACGGTCCTTGACTTTCATATTTATTTGGGCAGCATTCGGGTAAGGAGTTAATTTGGCAACTTGTGGACGGGTCGGGTTGCAGCTGACCCGACCCACTATCATTAACCCAAACTATCTTTCCCCTTTCATCACGCAACAGAGACTTTAGATTAGTCCCCTTCTCTACGATACCCAGCTCAGCCCCCATCTCTCCTTCTGAGCGACCAGTCCCTTCGCCACGTATGGATGTAGCCGCACAGCGCGTTGGGCTCGAGGCTCTCCCTGCCTTGTCAGACGACATTCGGCGATACTGGTCGCTTGATTGGACAACACATGGAGAGGTGTCCAGTCTAGTTTGTACGGGCAACCTTCCTTCTTCTCCACCCGAAGCTCGCCGGGGTTCAACACCGACGATCTGTCCTCGTCGTGGTTCACTCGTGGCAAGCCCCATCGGCGCCTTGCCCCTATCTCTCTGGTCAACCCTTCGTTCTTCCTCCCCCGAATTGTGTGGCTGCTGCTCCAAGTTGGCAGCAGCGGTCGGCAGCTCCCCATGGGGCGCGGCGGAGGGATCTTCGGCGTCTTGCAGTGTGGCATGGACTGTGATAGAGATCGAGTGGAGGTGCGCGCCGATGACAACCTGCATATCTGAAGGTATTGCTCTAACCGATTCGCACCCAACTAGAACTCTAGCAGCTTGCAACTCAGTTCGGTCCAAAGTCCCTTCCGCCACGTCAACTACGTGTGCAAATTGTTGGCAGTGAAAATTTCTAAGTTAAAAGGATTTTCCACAACAGAACGCGGAGCTAATTCAATAGCCCCACGTTTGGTTATATTAACCCTGCGTTTGAATAAAACACGGAGATGTTTAATAGCACCGCGTTGATTCCGCAGTCTGGCTTGCATTAGCCTCGCGTTTGAGTAAAACGCGGAGATGATCAATAGCTCCGCGTTTTGGTTAGTTAGCGTCGCGTTTTGATGCAATTAAAGCTCCGTGTAAGCAGATAACCAGAATCTCAAATTGATTGAGATTATGATTCTGGGCTTATCCAAATACCCGAATCAAGTCTAATCAGAATTCCATCAAAACTAAGATATTTGATTAAAATTCTTGATGAATGCGAGTTCTATTTAGATAGAAACTCTTGCATTAACCTGGGGCTATAAATACCTTCTTGGTGAAACCCTAAGGGGGATCTTTTGGAAGTTTTGGTAAAGTTCGAGTTACGCGTGAGAGCCTTGAACTAATCAAAACCAGAGATCAGAGTTCTTCTTCTTTTCGGCATCGGAAGCCTCCTATCGATCCTTTGGCAATTCAAGTACGCGAGAGAGCCTTGAAGCCTTTGCTGATCATCTTCTGAAATCTTGAGAAGTTTGAGTTACGCGAGAGAGCCTTGAACGAATCAAAACCAGAGAAGATCGTCTATATTCGGCCGATATCTTGAAAAGAGAAGATTTCAACGTATCGATCGTCCAAAGGAACTGCTTGACAGATCCCATCGCCACAGATCCCACAATATTGTAAAAGAGAGAGATTGAACTATAAAATCCTCTCGTTTGTTCTTTTTTATATCTTGTTCACTTTCATTGTAATTTAAGTTAATTCAATGGGAGGAAGCGAAGGAAATTTTGCGACGAACAAACTGACGACCACAGTGGGAGCCATCTCTTTCACTGATGAAGAGATTGTGGCGCAATCGGACGTTGACTTGATCGGATCCGAAGTAGACACGCTGGTCGTTGAAATCGACCAGCAGAAGTACGAGGAGTTCCTCTCCTCTGGATCAGGTGACTTGGATGAGACACGGCACTATCGCCGTATGTACTCCAATGCCCGAGTGACTGGTAGAAAGGTATCCACCGAGAGACGGGGATCCTTGGAGACTACGGTTATAACGCCGGAGTCCACACAAGAAATCCTAACTGAGGAAGAGCTTCCGATTGCCGAAGAAGACATGGGAACTGGACTGACCAGGACCCAACTCCGGAACAGGAACCGGAGAGCGAGGCGTAGAGCCCTCAAAGCCCGCCTTGGACGTGGAACTAACCCTAGAGGACGCGAGGCTATGGTCCCTCGCAAATTGGCTCGCGCTGCCCGCGAGACCAATCTCTACCGCGTTAAACGCGAAGATACAACTTGCCTTAAAAGCAAGGAAAAGCCAGCGTGTGATTTTCCACGCGAGGCTGGTAATACTGGCGAGTTACGCAAAATTCCTGACACTCGCGAGTTACGCGAGTATAAAAATTATTCCAAGCCAGCGTGTGATTCTCCACGCGAGGCTATTACTGTGCCTAGCGAGAGACGCGAAGCCAGTAAGGGTTGCGCTAGTCGCAGAATACCCAACACTCGCGAGTTACGCGAGTATAAAAATTATTCAAAGCCAGCGTGTGATTCTCCACGCGAGGCTATTACTGTGCCTAGCGAGAGACGCAAAGCCAGTAAGGGTTGCGCTAGTCGCAGAATACCCAACACTCGCGAGTCACGCGAGTATAAAAATTATTCAAAGCCAGCGTGTGATTCTCCACGCGGGGCTATTACTGCGCCTAGCGAGAGACGCGAAGCCAGTGATACTTGCAATAAACGCAAGACTTCTGACACCCGCAAAGAACGGGAAGATGGTTGGCAGATAGTTGTCAGTCGTAAAAACCGCGCTAAGCGCGAAGCTATGATCTGCGTCAATCACAAAGATAAGCCAGCGTGCAAGAACTTCCCTTCACGCGGGGCTATTATTCCAGAGGCTAAACTTCCAAGGACACACCAAGCCAGCAAGAAACGCGAGGCTAGTGTGGATAAGCGCGGAGCTATTCTTCAGGTCCGCAATGTGAAACACGAGGCTATTCCTAAACCACGCGAGGATCAGTCCGACCCCAGAGCCAGGGTTGATCAATCAAAGAAGCTTCAGTGGATTCCTAAACACTCTCAAGAGTTGAATGGACCTCTTGATTTCATGTCTAGAGGCACTGACCTCAGGGAGCATCTTCATAAGAAGAGAGGCATAGACCAACTTCAAGTTGAACATAGTTGCCATTGCCAGCAACTCATGACGACAGTATCAGCCGTGATAAATAACTGTGGCTGCAGCAAGAACAGAATATCTGTGTTCAACCGATTAAATGAGTCAAACCAGAATCCTGCTAAGAAGACAAGAACTACTCCCCTGAAACAAGGGAGAGCTGTAACTTCCAACATGGTAGGAAAAGGGAAGAAGATTGCAGAGACGGATGATGATTCAGAATCGAGCGATGAGGAACTTCATCGTGTTACTCGACTAAGATCAGGAGCCGTCCCGCCCCGAAATTATAAAAAGCTCGCAGGGGTTTCTTACGACGAGGACAGCGATAATTCCGCTATAGCCTCGCCTCCATCCTCTACATCATCTCGACTGCAGAAGTCAGCATCGCACATGGCAGATAAATCTGGTTATATCAATCAGAGATTTGAAGCTCAAGAAAGAATGATTCGAGAGCAACAGAAAACGATTGAAGACCTTAAGATGTTACTTTTAAAAGTTGTTGAAGATAATGCTAAACAGGGCAAGAAGACTCCAAATGAAGAAGAACAGGAGGAGAAAGCCCACTCGATGCATGAGGAAGAAGATAGATTTTCTTTCCATGATCCGCATGAAGAAAAGCTTGAAAAGTTACAGAATTAACTCGAAGCCTTGATGCGTAAAAAAGAGTTAAAGGAGTCAGGAGTCTCTAGACCATATCCAGCAGAATGGGATGTGGTACCCTATCCTCCAAAGTATAAGCCGCTCAAGTTGGAGCCCTATGACGGGAAGGGATCGCCCAGTCAGCACATCTATTATTTCTTGTCCCAAGTAGGACACCTAATGGGTAATGATCCCATCATGACCAAAGCATTTGCAAGTACTTTGTGAGGGCCTGCCTTTACTTGGTTCATGCAGCTGCCCCCAGGTACTATTAATACCTGGTTAGATGTTGAGAAATCATTTCTCTCACGTTTCTTCGAGGATGACACCGAGATAACGGTTCATTCCCTCCTTGCGACTAGGCAAGGGGAACAAGAAGCGGTTAAAGATTTCATAGAAAGGTTCCGGGAGAAGTCCGTACATTGTAAACACGGAATGATCCAGGAAACTCTAGTCGAGACATGTCGACACAACCTTAAGACCAATGTGCTCCTCAAAATGGGGGCCGTAGAGTCTAAGACGTGGAGAGACCTGCTCAAACAAGGAGAGCAAGCTGAAGACTTGATTCACCGAGTTGAAGAGTCCCGCGGGCCAAGAAGTGCTGGGGGTAGTAAATCATATACCCAAAACAACAGCAGCAAGAATAAAGGGAAAGCAGTAATGTCATCAGAAACTGCTCCTCAGAAGACCAGTCCTCTGCCAGAGCCGAAATCTCAAGGTCAACGAGGGTCAAGGCAAATTAGACCGCAGCAAGAAAGGAATTACACTTTCAAAGTTGAACAGACACCAGTCCTCTTTCACCTGCTCCAAAAGAAGGGAATGCTAAAACTTCCGGAGAATAAGAAGCCAGAAGATGCGGGTAAGACTAAAGACCCAAATTACTGTCTTTATCACCGGAATGTTGGGCACCCTACCAGGGATTGTTTTCCCCTTAAGAACAGAATCCAAGCATTAATAGAAGCTGGAGTTCTGACGCTTAAGGAAGAGCAGAAGAAGGTCACTGCCAATATGGCAACCATAGTGGTTGGAACCCACGAGTTCCCCGCAGGAGTAACCCCAATCCCAAAGGGTGAGGCAGTTACAAAGAATCTTGATCCTTACAACAAAGCTCAAGAAAGACTTGTCCCCATAACAACCCAAAGAGGAGAAGTTATGTGGGTTCACCCTGATTTGCTGGAAAATGAACAATGGACTACTTCAAGAGGTCTAGAGAAGAAGCGGGCTGTCAATGCCATCTCTGCAGATATAAAGGAAGAATATACAGCTTCGGCGCCTTCACAAGTTCTGAAGAAGAACCCGAAACTATGGCCACCCATCAAGATGGGGCAGGCCCTTCCAGTACCCGATCTGGAAAGACATATCTTAAGGACTACACTAGAGTGGATCCAAAAGATATTTATGCAGAACTTGCAAAGCCTGCGAAGCAGAAAAGACTTCGTTTCCAGAAGAATTCTACCAGAGATGAAGGAGCCAAAGAAACTCCCTTCGAATTTGACATAATCGCGCAGTTGGCTAATATCCCAGCGCGAGTGACGCTTTACGAATTGTTGAGATTATCAAAATCAACACGTGAAGCTCTAAGAGAGGCCTTGGCAGACTCTGAGTCGTTCCTAGCTCAGATTGTCGAGCCGGCCATCGAAGAGCGGGACTCTTGCCCCCACTGTCATCAAGTGAGGAGGCAGGTCCCACAAATTATCTTCTCTCCAGAAGACATGCAGGTGAGGAATATAAAGCATAATAGGCCTTTATATTTCACTGGATATGTCGGGTCCACAAAAGTGGACCGAATTCTGATTGATTCAGGTTCTGCACTCAGCGTCGTGCCCAGTAGATTGATGCAGCTGTTGGGGATTTCCCTTCATCGCTTGACACCTACACACACTACCATCTATGGATTCAACGCTAATAATAGCCATCCTCTTGGTAAGATCCGATTGCGGTGTCAAATTGGAGACTTGAAAACGGAGGTTACATGCTACGTAATTGATGCTGATACCTCCTACAATATTTTATTGGGGCGACCTTGGATTCACTCTCATATGATAGTTCCGTCGACTCTTCACCAGTGCATGAAATATTGCGATGAGGAAGGAGAGGTCCGGACACTAATTGCTGACAAGCAGCCATTCAAAGGGTTGGAAAATTACTTCACAGATGCTGCACTCTACAAGCCAGCACATGAAGCCTCCAATGACAGTCTTAGCAAGTCTCCAAAACCCGACGACAGTGGCAATGAAGCCGACACTGAGTACGAGCTCCTTGGAGAAGATTACGGGGGTGATTACGAAATCAACCCTCACCTAGATCTTAGCTTAGGTCTTGATAATATAGTAGATGTAATAGAAAGTGAATGGGTTATTAATGAAAATGTAAAGTTAGTCTACGAGTATGCTGTAGCTACTGAGTCTGAGCCCTCTTGTACCTCCACCGAAGCGGATGGCCTGACCGAACTTGAAATTCTGGCGGCATACCATTTGCCCCTCAGGTCTTCCCTCCTCTCTCAGTTAAAAATTACCAAGGATCAAGGGCACTTCTTTGAAGTGCCTACCTGACAGAAGTCCCAAAGGCCGATCATGTTCGGCAAAGTGGCCACGTCGCCTCGACAGAGGCAAAGTAGTGAAAGTGATGAACAAACATCACGTCAATTTCACTTATATGAGCAAAGGTCCCGACAGATGATGGAGAAAATGGGATATAATTTTACCCAGAAGTCGGGATTAAACTTTGGAAAAGGGCGGCGGAATCTCATACCCTCGTTTAGACCGAGAGGAAAGAGCCCTGATTATTATCAGAAGACCCGCAGGGGGTTGGGTTATGTATCTACCCCACCTTCTTCACCATTAAAAGATGAAGAGAGTTCTTCGGATAAAGAAGAAACATCTTCACCATATCATGATTCAGGTATAAGCACCGGTGCTTGGTTTCAATCTTTGACAGCCAATATGGTTTCAGCTGCGCCAGAAAGCGACGAGGAACCAATCGACGTTCAAGATGATGCTTGGGCTAGGCATATGGATACTCTCTGGAATGTCCGCTTTGAACAGCGTGACCCGCCCACAGAAGATAAATTGATACAGGTTAATATGGGAACAGAAGAAAATCCGAAACCCATTTTCATAAGCGACACACTAACTCCTTTAGAAAAAGAGGAACTTATATCTCTTATCAAAGAGTATATAGATGTGTTCGCATGGAGTTATGAAGATATGCCTGAGCTTGATCCTCAAATTGCCACACACCGGTTAAATATAAAAGAAGATGTCAAACCTGTTAAACAACAACAGAGGCGTTTTCGACCGGAATTGATGGAGGCAATAGTTGCTGAGGTCAATAAGCTTATACAATCCGGGTTCATCCGTGAAGAACAACACCCAGACTGGGTGGCAAACATAGTGCCAGTTCGCAAAAAGAATGGCAAAATCCGGATATGTATTGACTTTCGAGATCTGAACACTGCATGTCCCAAGGATGAATTTCCACTCCCCATCACCGACGTAATGATCGATAATACCTGCAGTTATGAGAGGATGTCCTTTATGGATAGCTTCTCAGGTTATAACCAAATCAAGATGCACCCGGATGATGAAAAGCATACAGCTTTCAGAACGCCAAAGGGGGTATACTGCTATACGGTGATGCCATTCGGATTAAAGAATGCAGGTGCCACTTACCAACGCGCAATGAGCGCCATATTTAAAGAACACCTACGCAGAACAGTAGAGTGCTATGTGGATGACTTAGCAGTTAAAAGCAAAGACAAAGAAGATCATCTTCACGATTTAAGAGTGGTCTTCGATCTTATGAGGAAACATCATTTGAAGATGAATCCCACTAAGTCATTCATGGGGGTATCCAGCGGGAAGTTTCTAGGGTTCGTAATAACTTCAAAAGGGATTTTCCTCGACCCTGAAAAAGTAAAAGCGATTAGCGAAATGTCGCCTCCCCGCAATCTTAAGGAATTAAGGGGATTGCAAGGAAAACTCGCCTATATTCGGCGCTTCATATCCAACTTATCTGGACGATGCCAACCATTCTCCAAACTTATGAAGAAGGGAGTGTCTTTCATATGTGATGAGGCATGTCAGCAGGCATTTGATGACCTCAAAGAGTACCTTACTAAGCCTCCTGTACTAATGGCACCAGCCCCTGGGCAGCCCTTCGTTATATATGTAAGGGCCATGGATAATGCTTTAGGAGCATTACTTGCTCAATATAATGAACACGGCCATGAACATGCCCTCTACTATTTAAGTAGAACAATGATTGGGACCGAACAGCGATATACCCCGATTGAAAAAGAATGTTTAGCCCTAGTGTTTGCTATTCAGAAAATGCGACACTACCTTTCGGGGCAAACAATTCATATCATATCACGGGTTAATCCCTTGAAGATTCTGATGACAAAACCTGGATCCTTGAATGGCCGATTGGCGAAATGGGTGCTCTTACTATCGCCCTATGACATACATTTTGTCCCTCAAAAGGCCATGAAGGGGCAGGCCATCGCTGATTTCCTTGCAGACCACTCAATTTTGTCCAAATTAAAGCAGACATCAGAAGTCAACACAGTTACCGGAGAACAACCTTGGCAAATGTTCTTTGATGGTGCCGCGAGACGATCTGCTGCTGGAGTGGGGATTGTACTAATATCTCCACATAAACATATATTGCCTAACGGTTACTCATTAACAGAACCGTGCACTAATAATGTAGCAGAGTACAATGCGCTCATTATCGGCTTAAAAATAGCTCTGCAACTGGGGGTGAACCATCTAGAGGCATATGGAGATTCTAAGCTCATTGTCAATCAGATGACAGGTGAGTATGAAGTCAGACATGAAGCCCTCATCCCCTATCATCAGCTAGCTATTGAGCTAGCAGGATATTTTGAACAATTCTACATATATCATGTATCTCGAAACGAGAACATTTATGCAGATGCTCTTGCCGCATTAGCAGCAACGCTGGCAATCCCGCCAGGTGAAGCTAAAAGCATCACCATTGGTAGCAGAGAACTCCTCCACCCAGATGTGGTATCTCAAATCGAAGAGGTATGCCAGATTGGCTTAAACTTAGAACCCCGTGATTGGCGATTTCCGTTTGTGGATTATGCTTTGCATGGGATATTACCAGAAGATCCTAAGGAAGCCACCTCAATAAAGAGGAAGGCCCAAATATTTTATTATGACCATAAACTTCAGACTTTGTATAGAAAGTCAAGAGATGGTCTATTGCTACGCTGCATATCGAAAGCAGAAGCGGAACAAGTGCTGAAAGAAACACATGATGGAATATGTGGAGCTCATCAGCCCGGTCCCAAACTTGGAGACCGTATAAGAAGGCTGGGGTACTACTGGCCGAACATGGTTACGGAAGCAATGGCATACGCTAAACGATGTCATGCATGCCAAATACATGCCAATTTTATTCATCAACCCCAAGAATACTTGCACAATACCGTCGCAAGCTGGCCATTTGAAGCCTGGGGAATGGACATTGTGGGGCCAATAACTCCCCCGTCATCCAGAGGACATCGGTTTATTCTTGCAATAACCGATTATTTTTCAAAATGGGCCGAAGCCGTGCCCATGAAAGAGGTGAAGACGACAGATGTGATCAAGTTCGTCAAGCATTATGTCGTTTACCGATTTGGCGTCCCCCGACGGATTATTCATGATAATGGTCCGCAATTCATCAGTCAGGGATTCTCCAGATTCTGCAATAAATTCAGAATCAAAGATATCGCTTCTACACCATATAACCCTGCGGCTAATGGGTTGGCCGAAGCTTTCAACAAGACGATCATCAAACTCCTTCGGAAGTTCGTCTCCTCCAATAAACGAGATTGGGATGAAAAGTTGGGAGAATGTTTGTGGGCTTATCGCACCACCGTTCGCACCCCGACTAAATCTACCCCGTTTTCTTTGGTTTATGGAAGTGAGGCTGTTCTGCCTCTTGAAATCCAGATACCATCATTAAGAGTGGCTTTAGCCACAAAGATGACGACAGAAGAACGCCATCAGCAAAGATTGCAAGAGCTAGAGGCGTTAGATGAAAAACGTCTCAGGGCTCAACAACAAATTGAGTTGTATCAAGCCCGAATATCTCAAACGTTCAATAAGAACGTTAAACTAAGGACCTTTAAATAAGGAGACTTGGTTCTGGCTGTTAAAAGGCCAATGGTACTAACCCACAAGACTAAGGGTAAGTTTGAACCCAAGTGGGAAGGACCGTTCATTGTGGAGATAGTCTACTCCAGTGGAGCTTATCGCTTAATGAATCAAGACGGCGATAGGATGATGATGCCGATCAATGGCAAATTTCTGAAGAAATACTATGCTTAATATCTCTGGGAGTATAAGCCTCCAATTTATCCAAGTTACGCAGATGAGCACTTGGACTTCTTCTATTCTGGTGATTTTAACCCACTAAACCTGGTGCGTTCGGTCCTCAAGTTTGAACCACCTCCAGTCTTTTTCTTAGGCATGCGCATTGTGCGCCTCTGACCTAAACCTGGTGCGTTTGGTTCTCAAGTTTGAACCACCTCCAGTCTTTTCTTAGGCATGCGCAGTTTGGCGCCTCTAACCTAAACCCTGGTGTATTTGGTTCTCAAGTTTGAACCACCTCCAGTCTTTTTCTTAGGCATGCGCATTGTGCGCCTCTGACCTAAACCTGGTGCGTTTGGTTCTCAAGTTTGAACCATCTCCAGTCTTTTCTTAGGCATGCGCATTTGGCGCCTCTGACCTAAATCCTGGTGTGTTTGGTTCTCAAGTTTGAACCACCTCCAGTCTTTTTCTTAGGCATGCGCATTGTGCGCCTCTGACCTAAACCTGGTGCGTTTGGTTCTCAAGTTTGAACTATCTCCAGTCTTTTCTTAGGCATGCGCATTGTGCGCCTCTGACCTAAACCTGGTGTATTTGGAGTACCCAGTTCGAGTTACGCGAGAGAGCCTTGAACCGCCTCCAGTTTGGTTCTCAAGTTTGAACCACCATCAGTCTTTTCTTGAGCATGCGCATTGAGCGCCTCTGACCCAAACCTGGTGTGCTTAGTTCTCAAGTTTGAACAGCCCCCAGTCTTCTTTTAGGCATGTGTAATTAAGCGCCTCTGACCTAAAAAGTATGAATTGCCCAACGCCAACTAGGCAATGGGAAGAGAACAAGTTTCTCGATAACCCATCATACTGGGGTAAAAATATGAATTGCCCAATGCCAACTAGGCAATGAGAAGAGAACAAGCTTCTCGCCAACCCATCATGCTGAGGTAAAAGTATGAATTGCCCAACGCCAACTAGGCAATGGGAAGAGGAGATTAAATTCCTCGCCAACCCATCATACTGGGGTAAAAGTATGAATTGCCCAACGCCAACTAGGCAATGGGAAGAGAACAAGTTTCTCGACAACCCATCATACTGGGGTAAAAGTATGAATTGCCCAACGCCAACTAGGCAATGGAAAGAGAACAAGTTTCTCGACAACCCATCATACTGGGGTAAAAGTATGAATTGCCCAACGCCAACTAGGCAATGGGAAGAGAACAAGTTTCTCGACAACCCATCATACTGGGGTAAAAGTATGAATTGCCCAACGCCAACTAGGCAATGGGAAGAGGAGATTAAATTCCTCGCCAACCCATCATACTGGGGTAAAAGTATGAATTGCCCAACGCCAACTAGGCAATGGGAAGAGAACAAGCTTCTCGCCAACCCATCATGCTGGGGTAAAAGTATGAATTGCCCAACGCCAACTAGGCAATGGGAAGAGAACAAGTTTCTCGACAACCCATCATACTGGGGTAAAAGTATGAATTGCCCAACGCCAACTAGGCAATGGGAAGAGAACAAGTTTCTCGACAACCCATCATACTGGGGTAAAAGTATGAATTGCCCAACGCCAACTAGGCAATGGGAAGAGAACAAGCTTCTCGCCAACCCATCATGCTGAGGTAAAAGTATGAATTGCCCAACGCCAACTAGGCAATGGGAAGAGGAGATTAAATTCCTCGCCAACCCATCATACTGGGGTAAAAGTATGAATTGCCCAACGCCAACTAGGCAATGGGAAGAGAACAAGTTTCTCGACAACCCATCATACTGGGGTAAAAGTATGAATTGCCCAACGCCAACTAGGCAATGGGAAGAGAACAAGTTTCTCGACAACCCATCATACTGGGGTAAAAGTATGAATTGCCCAACGCCAACTAGGCAATGGGAAGAGAACAAGCTTCTCGCCAATCCATCATGCTGGGGTAAAAGTATGAATTGCCCAACGCCAACTAGGCAATGAGAAGAGAACAAGTTTCTCGACAACCCATCATACTGGGGTAAAAGTATGAATTGCTCAACGCCAACTCGGCAATGGGAAGAGAACAAGTTTCTCGACAACCCATCATACTGGGGTAAAAGTATGAATTGCCCAACGCCAACTAAGGCAATGGGAAGAGAACAAGTTTCTCGCCAACCCATCATGCTGGGGTAAAAGTATGAATTGCCCAACGCCAACTAGGCAATGGGAAGAGAACTAGTTTCTTGCCAACCCATCATGTTGGGTAAGAGTATGAATCGCCCAATACCGATAAAGTAAAGGGAAGAGGAAAAGTTTGGCATTTAAGCCCAAACGTAGTCCTCGATAACTCACCATGTTGAGGGAAATAACATGGCTAGCCCAACTCAAACGGTAGTTGGTAAAGGCTAATCAAATCCGTTAATAGCTGGGGGTTTGCTAAAAATCCCATATTAAACGTTAATTGTTATTTCGGTTCAAGAAATTGAGCATAAAACGGTACCGAGATAAATCATTTTGACGACGGGTTATTTGTTGGGCAAGCAAATCTGTTTTGAAGCCGGCAAATAAAAGAGTCAAGAGAATCATCTTTATAAAGGTGAAGATACAAAAAGAATTTCAAAGAAACATAGTAAAGTTATCTCTCTCCTGTTTATGAAGTTCTTATTACAAAGAAGATAAAAGGGTAAAGAGAGATGAAACTATTGGCCTCCCAGAAGTCTCAATTGGTTTATTGTCTCGTCCAAATTTCTACGATGAGAAGCCTCCACGGTTTGCTGAGCTTGCCTACGCAACTCATCATCACTTATTAAAAGTTGTTGCTGACGAGATTCTTCTATGGCACGATTCATGGCCATCTCTTCCTGCTGAATCTGCTCCTGCTGGACAAGCAACATCTCCCGTTTCTTAACAGATTCTCCTAATCGGAGTTCATTTTCTATCAAGGTGGCCCGAGCTCTCGCAATCGTCTCCTGGGCTTTAGAGATGACCGCCTGATTTTCCTCAATTCCGAAGTTTACCCTTTGTAGGTCGCCAATAACGGACTCCTGACTGGCCTGGAGCTCTGTCAGCTCCTGAGACCATCTCTCCTCCTGCTGCCTTAAAATATTTCTTCGAGATAAGGATTCTGCTCGAAGCCGCGCCAGCTCTATCTCAGTGATCGCCTCCACATCCGCCTGACGGAGTGTGTGTAGCGTGGTCACCTGCTCTTCTAAAGCTGCAAGGCGGGCCCGGTATGGAGCTGCTCGATCTTGTCCACCGAATTCTTCGATATTTCCTAAATACCGGAGTAACAGTGGACGTGCGAAGTTGAAGGAATCATGGCCAGCAAGAACCATCTCGACACATCTTCTTAACAAATACATAAAATCCTCGACAGTGAAGCCAAAAAGTCTTTCAAGAGGATTTGCAGTGTCGGTAGGCAAAGTAGGCAATGCCAAAAGAGGTGTCGTGAGTAAGGGAGCAGTAGTGGCTGGGATTGGAGAAGAAGAAGCCCGTCCCTGCATTAAATTCATGATCTGAGGGACCAGCAGAGCCAGTGCAGATCTGGAAGAACTGGAGACCCCAGACGAAGTACCGTCGGTACAGATCACTTGGGTACCCCCACCAACAGGAAGAGAAGATGGGACCACTTCGCCTGAAGTTCCTCCGGTAGGAGAAGCATCTTCGAATGAGAATTTCAAATTATTTTCCTCCCCTGCTGGAAGGCTTAGAGTTGGAAGAGTTGCAGGTATCTCAGCAGCCACGACAACAGACGACGTTAAAATCGCTGACTGAGAAGGCACGCCAACGACCGTAGGAAATGTCTCAGTAGAGCAAACGGGGGTTGGAGATGGCATGCTAGGAGAAGGTGTAGTCTCATTAGCAGCAGCTGCGATAATGACTTCTGTTCTCTCATCGCTCCCCAGTTCGTCAATTGGGGGAATTAAGGAGGAAACAGATGCAGGAGCCGGTGTGGAATAATCAGCCGCAAACTCACTAGCAAAGCTACCTACACCACCAACAGAGCCAGAATGGTCCATTCTATCGTCAGACTCTACTTGGGTAGTCGAGTGCATTGGCGAAAGAAGTTGATCACCTGCATTTCAGAAGACCAGAAAAGCAGTGTTACGTTAAAATAATAACAGGCAAAAGATAAAATGCTAAAGGCCATACCAGGCGATACAAGTCCAGTTGTCGGACTTGAAGGGGGAGCCATTGTCGTTTCCAGCAATGTACCCGTCTTGCTACCCGTAAGTTGCGCCCTAGGTTCTGCTACAGGCTCTACGGCCGAAGGAGCTGAAATCTCAGCCACACTTGGAGCTTTAGCAGGTTCATCCTCCCTTGCCAACGCTGGGGGTACGGCTGAAGCCAACAAGTCGGAAGCAAGTTTGATAGCCACTTCTTGGGGGGCTATCAAGATTTCTTGTGTCAGTTTTTGCTTCTTACCCGGCCTTTTCTTTAAAGTGCCGCGGCGTTTGAGAGTTGGACTCAGGAAACGACTGACAACAGGCTGAGGAACTCCACCAGCACCAGCATCATCATCATCATCATCACCGGCGTCATCGTTTGATTCGCTGATGTCCGAAGGCTCAGCCGCAGCGCCAAGGAATTCTTCCATTCCTTTTATCCTTACCCTAGAAGCACCCTGGCGGCTAATATAGAGGGCTTCAATCTCTTTGCAACAACTGCGATTGAGAGAGAAGCCGGGCACGTCAGCATTCGCAATGTTGAACCAATTGTAGAAGCTGAGGGTCATGGCCAATTCTGGCACCTTCTGGGGCAAGGAGAATTCAGCTTCGGTCCCGTCCGCTGCAAAATGGAACCAGCCACGAGCACCCTCGTATAAATTCCCCTCGTAAGCAAGATCTTTATTTGGATTGCCCACATAAAGTTGAGAATATCCAAACTGGCGAGCAAAGCGACTCGGAGTATATGGCTCAATCTGACACCTGAGATCTTGACGATACACCAAGTGTCCGGGACGGATGTTGAGAAGCCACCAGAACGCTCCTGCAGATAAAGTAGTGAACTTATCTGCTCCCATGGCATCCTTTAACCTCGTCCCATATCCTCCGCCGGGAAAGTCAGGAAAACAACGGAAGATCTCGTAATTCTGAAAGCTACGAAGAGTCTTCCGAATCTGGGACATATAATTCTGCCTCCATGAAGAACGTTCATACAGTTCTACAAGGAAGCACTTTTCGCCCGAACGACGCTCTGGCGCGCTCATTAAAGAGGGACAGTGCAAGACGAGCCACGCCATCAAATAGGTGTAGGGCATCTCCACCCTAGGGTTTGGAGTTTTCGGTTGGGCAGTCTCTTTTGACTTGCCCTTTCCTTTCCCCTTGACCTTAATAGTCGGGAGGAAATCACGACAGAATACCCTCAGTCCATACTGCAAATTGCATACCATAGCGGGAAGGAGTCCAAGGGGTCGGCCGTATGCAAGAAGAACCGCTGGATATACCACGGTCACTGCAATCGCTTCCTTGGGCAATGACGGCACGACGCATCTTTTGAGCCACAGCATCAGAAACCCGGCAATGAGACCTCTGTTGGAGATCGGAAACTGGGCTTGATAGTGATAGCTCTTAAATGAAGTACCGGGACCGTATCCATTCTCATTGGATTCAGTGGTATAATATAACAGATGGCGGCCCTTAGCAATACGGTGATCAATCTCTGAGCCATAGATGGATGGATGACCATGAATAGTGGCCGAGCTATCCTTAGAATTCAAGTTGGCAAAAAGGTATTCGGCCCACTTCTTGTGGCCAATACCATGATTACGTGCACCTGTCAGGTCAGCGCAAATATGATAATGGCACATTATCTCCCAGTATGTGGCATGGATGCGCTCGTCCCTCGCCAATAGCATGTTCAACTCATCAGTGGTGGGGATGTACTCCTCGTAAGGGACTTCGCCCATCGAGAGCCCAGAAACTTCAAACATCTCGTGGAGAGCGAACCCTAGCTCACCCACTGGAGTAAAGAAAGTACAGGTTTCAGGGTTATACATCTCCAAGAGGCAGTAAAAGTGATAAGCACTCTGGGGAAACCCGAATTGGACATTCTTGATGGCTTTATACAAGCCAATATCCTTTAAAATGGGCTCGTGGGAATCCAGCATGTACTGAACAAGGCGTGCCCACCACATATTGTTAGAAGAATGAACCCAGCCAGGCATCCTGAAGTCGCTAGCCGGGTACTGACCATCCTTCGCCAAGAACTCACTTAAGAAAGTTCGGGCACGAGATGGGACTTCTCCCACTGGAAGCTCCTTGCCAAATCGGCCTGGAAGCAAGCCAGTAATGCATCTGGGGGAACCGTCTTGATAAACCCCTTTTGCACCAAATTTGCCGGTTGGGATGCCATCTTGCTCCTGAGTCAGTCCCCACTTTAATTCTCGAGGCATCGCTAGCCTCTGAAGATAGACCAGAGGATAGCTACGATCCATTCTAGGCAGAAACATCAGTATTTCGCCTGAGTTATATAGCCAGACACGTTCCCCTTCAGAAAGGATCTCATCTGATTGATCCATCTGGTCTCCAAAGAGGAAGGCGGGTTTCTCCATCGCCTTTCTGTTCACATCTTCAAAAGCTGCGTCAGTTATGATTTCTCGCGCAGTAGTAGGGTGGTACTTGATCAGCTTCTCCTTGCGTTCCTTCGGGTCTGGTTTGTATGAGGGCAGGATGGTAGTGAAACGGAATTGGCCGGAGGGATCAGAACCCCCAGCAAAGCCGAAGTAGTTCTTGTGGGGAAGAGATTCCATCGAATACCCTACTGCAAAAAGAAAGCAGAGTGAGAGAAGTTTCTATAAGACAGAAAAAATTCTCTAAGTATGGACGCGCGAAGCTAAAAATTAGAACGCGCGAAGCTAAGAATAGCGCCGCGCGAAGCTAAAAATTAGACCGCGCAGAACTTAAAAGAGCCTCGCGTTTTTAGCGCGACTGCTATTTAAAAGAGCCTCGCGTTTTTAGCGCGACTGCTACTTAAAATAGCCTCGCGTTTTTAGCGCGACTGCTACTCAAAATAGCCTCGCGTTTTTAGCGCGATTGCTACTCAAAATAGCCTCGCGTTTTTAGCGCGACTGCTACTTAAAAGAGCCTCGCGTTTTTAGCGCGACTGCTACTCAAAATAGCCTCGCGTTTTTAGCGCGATTGCTACTTAAAATAGCCTCACGTTTTCAGCGCGACTGCTACTTAAAATAGCCTCGCGCTTTAAACGCGAGGATGACGCGATAACTTCGCGTAAGAAGGCAGTCAGAGACTTTTCTCCTTCTCCAAGCCTTACAGCAGGAGTACGGCGATCTCGCCGGTAAAAGAGTTGATTGATCAGTTAAAATTAAGCCAAAACACTCTAGAAATGTTCTAAAGAGTCTCGATGGAAAGATTCTTACCCCCGATGGGCGAAATGTGGGCTGGCGCGTCGCTGCCTTGGCCGCCGCCACCACTGCTTGCGCCAGTCGCCGAAGATGGAGCTGCTCGAGAAGTAGCACGAGTTTTGGGTGCCATTGCTGAAGAAAATCGACTGAAAATCTGGAGAAACTCGGTCGGAAGAAGATCGGGTAGTCTGAACTCTGATCGCCTGAATCTCTAAGTTTTTGGAAAATTCTCAAATAGAGTGAGAAGGATAAGAAATAGAGATTTCTTTTAAATGAAAGGAACCGTCTCTTGGAATTCGGCGCGAATTTCGGAGAAAGTGACTGGTCAGTTACTCTCCAACATGCGAAGCTATTAGCCTCGCGCGATGATGGAAAACGCGAAGTTATTTAGCTCCGCGCAACTTTACAAAACGCGAGGATAGCCTGTGCCTTAGCTTCGCGTTTTCATTGAAAGACTTGGATTTTTGACGAGTGCAATTGAGCGCTTCCATCTAAGTTAAAGTGATCATTATCCGATCATTTGGGTATTATCAGTCGAAGTCGCGCAGAAGTGCCTTAGACTATTTTACCAAAATTATTAACCATCTGTTTGTTGAGCAAGCAAAATTATTAAAGCCAACAGATAGAGAGGAAAATAATTTTTCTTTATTCATAAAAGAAGATATTACAAAGAGGGAGTTATAGCTCTCCCAAAAGATTTTACATGATCAACTCATCAATAACCAAACAGTAAGATTTCTCTACGGGGTGTTGAAGCTCAGTTCCCTGGTTCACATGCAAAAGAAATTCAAGATTTCTCTACGGGGTGTTGAAGCTCAGTTCCCTGGTTCACATGCAAAAGATCTCCTCTGCAAATGTCAATTAGGATCTGTCATCCGAAATGAAGCACGAGAGGAAAGGAAAGTGCTGCACTGAAGCGCAATTCTGAACTGCAAGTGCTGCAATTTTGCACTGCAAGTGTTGCAGCTCCTTATTTACAGCCCCTTCAGGAGTTCATTTCTCGGAGCCAGAGCTTGAAACCTGCAACTATGTTGTAAAGCATATGCTTCTGACTTCCTTAGAGTCACTTCTGCTGATGAAGATCGATGGACCCACATACATTCCTCTTCAGAAAGGATTTGACTTACTACAAACGGAACAGAGTTTCCAAAAGAGTGAAAACGCGGAGCTAAGCTAACTCCGCGCACAGTTGAAGAAATAGCCTTGCGCTTTAAACGCAGAGGATGATGCGATAACTTCGCGTAAAGGGGGACAAGATTTCTTTCTGCTCTTTCCTTCTCTTTCAAATTCATAGCGACTGCTAATCAAGGATAGCCTCGCAATTCATAGCGACTGCTAATCAAAGATAGCCTCGCAATTCATAGCGACTGCTAATCAAAGATAGCCTCGCAATTCATCGCGACTGCTAATCAAAGATAGCCTCGCAATTCATCGCGACTGCTAATCAAGGATAGCCTCGCGGATTCATTGGGACTACTAGCAAAACCCCGCGTTTCAAGCGCAGGGACGACACAATAAAACGGCGATCTCGCCGACAAGACAAAGCAATCGTCCAGGTTAAAATCAAGTCAAGACATCTCAGAATGGTTCTTAGAAAACCAAGAGATGAGGTTTTTACCTTCGGAAGACGCTGCATAGACTGGTTCGCCGTCGCGTCTACCTTCACGGCTGCTGCCATTAACGCCGGCCAACTTGCGAAAAGCCAAACTCCTCTGGAGAAACATCCTATGAAGAATTGAACGAAGATCAGTTGAAGATCATTCGTGAGTCACTCGAGTTCTCAGAAATTCTTCGGATGAGATGAAGAAGAAGATGAGTCGGGAGCTCTATTTAAACAGAATTTCCATCGCTTGGTATTCGGCGTGGAAACTCGGGGTAATTAATGACATAATTACTCATTTCACTGAAGACGAAGTGAAGCTGATTAGCTCCGCGTAAGTGAGCGTAACGCGAGGTAGACTTGGTATTCTAATTCCGCGTTTCAGTTTAGATATCCAAAGTATTTCAAAATCTGCTGAAGTCTAAGCCATTTTGAAAACTTTGGAGGGGGTTCTGTTGGCAGTGAAAATTTCTAAGTTAAAAGGATTTTCCACAACAGAACGCGGAGCTAATTCAATAGCCCCACGTTTGGTTATATTAACCCTGCGTTTGAATAAAACACGGAGATGTTTAATAGCTCCGCGTTGATTCCGCAGTCTGGCTTGCATTAGCCTCGCGTTTGAGTAAAACGCGGAGATGATCAATAGCTCCGCGTTAGCTCCGCGTTTTGGTTAGTTAGCGTCGCGTTTTGATGCAATTAAAGCTCCGCGTAAGCAGATAACCAGAATCTCAAATTGATTGAGATTATGATTCTGGGCTTATCCAAATACCCGAATCAAGTCTAATCAGAATTCCATCAAAACTAAGATATTTGATTGGAATTCTTGATGAATGCGAGTTCTATTTAGATAAAAACTCTTGCATTAATCTGGGGCTATAAATACCTTCTTGGTGAAACCCTAAGGGGGATTTTTTGGAAGTTTTGGTAAAGTTCGAGTTACGCGTGAGAGTCTTGAACTAATCAAAACCAGAGATCAGAGTTCTTCTTCTTTTCGGCATCGGAAGCCTCCTATCGATCCTTTGGCAATTCAAGTACGCGAGAGAGCCTTGAAGCCTTTGCTGATCATCTTCTGAAATCTTGAGAAGTTCGAGTTACGCGAGAGAGCCTTGAACGAATCAAAACCAGAGAAGATCGTCTATATTCGGTCGATATCTTTAAAAGAGAAGATTTCAACGTACCGATCGTCCAAAGGAACTGCTTGACAGATCCCATCGCCACAGATCCCACAATATTGTAAAAGAGAGAGATTGAACTATAAAATCCTCTCGTTTGTTCTTTTTTATATCTTGTTCACTTTCATTGTAATTTAAGTTAATTCAATGGGAGGAAGCGAAGGAAATTTTGCGACGAACACAAATTTGACAAGCAGCTTCGCCAGATCCACCTGATTCCAATTTTGCAGCGGGAGTCCAGTGATGTCAATCCAAGCCTTGGTAGGAAAACGATGGTGAACAACATGCTCGTTGCCCGTCCATCTGTAAACCGTAAAACCCGCCGTGTGATTCTTACAAGGGATCGACGTTCGGCCGACGACATGATCCAAGCCAGCCGCCGAGGAAAAACGTAGGAGAAAACGGTTCCCCCACGGCACCATCTTCCAATCCAATGCAGCGAAGGAGGCCGATATTCCTCTTAGGGCCTGCATGATGTCTTCCGATGTTGGCCCTCCATGACCTGGGTAAACAACGCCAATAACTCAGGACAAAAGGGCTTGATCGGCGCTCGCTTGATCGGAAATGGGAAGGAACACACGGGGTTTGGGTAAGGCCATGTCCCCTTCTCTCTCTCTCTAGATTTATTCTGAAATGATGCGCACCACATTTTACTAGTGAGCTAAAGTGATTTACAACATAGGGGAGAATGGTGCTCACTAGTAAATTATGGTGCGCATTTAGAATTTCCCTAGTTTTCATCCGGTCTTTTAGATCTAGAATTAAAGTTTTTTTAGTTTATATTTATATGTTCAACTTCGGAGAAAAGGTTAGTTTGTAATTAGTGTGAAGGGTATTCAGTAACAAGACAAGGTTTCATTCAATAATCTCAGAGTGATTACAAATGACTTTTTTTTTTCTTTTTTAATAAAGAACTCAAATTCTATGTGTACTTTTTGAGAGAAAAGAAAGAAACAAAAAATCGTGAAATCTTCGTTTGCTCATGGGAAAAAAAATTCCAACCTCAATGGAAATCTATTCACCTTTTAACGGGAAATTCTATTTAAGCCTATCACTTTGTTACCCTTCTTCTTATTACCCATCATTTTATTGAAAAGTGAATTAAGTTACTCTTCTGCTTCCTCAAATCTCCTCATCCTCCCCGCTCCCCCTCCTCATCCGCCTCCTCTGCCTCCCACCTCCTCCCCCTCTTCCACCTCCTCCCATTCCTCCTCCGCCTCCGTTTTCCCCTCTACTCCTACGCCGCCTCCCATCCCTCCTCCTCCGCCTCCCTCCTCCTCCGTCTCCCTCCTCCCCTCTCCTCTCCTCTCCTTCTGTTGTCTCTCCCTCCTCCCCTCTCCTCCTCCTACGCCGCCTCCTCTCCCATCCTCTCCTCCCACCGCCTTTTCCTCTAAATTTTTATTGTTAAAAAACTTGGGGGAAAAAAACAAAATAGGAGAAAAGAGAGATAGAGATAAAAAAATGTGATGCGTTAAGTGAGTAAAAATTTTAGATTTTAAAAATGAAGGTGGCTCAAAGAGCAAGGTGGGTTAGGTGAGCAAAGTCATGCACTTGAATATAATTTCCCCCTTTAAACCCCACAAATTACTTTTTCAATTTGGACAAACCTCATTCTTCCTATAACAATTAGTCTCATCTTCTTGACAAGGACTCGACCTCTAATTCTCTAAATTGGATAGGTAGTTGTATGGTCAGGTAGCTGTAAGGGCTACAATGACTCTAATTCTCTAAATTATTTATCTTTCTTGAAAAGAACTCGACCTCTAATTCTAGATCTAATTCTTTAAATTAGATAGTTGTAAGGGCTACAATGACTCAAATCCAGTTTAAACATATTTAAGCACTTGTTCATCTAACCACATTTCTCATTATGGGACTAAATCTCAATCTCTCTTTACTTTTACATTGCTAATCCACTTTTTAACGAATGGATTAAGACACTAACCAATGAGAATTTTTTTGGTGTAATCTGAATTTTGAAGCAACTTATTTTGAAGTATACAAGTCAAAACTCAACAATCCTACGATATGTGACTAAATATCAGTATCTCTTTACTTTTATCTTGCTAACCGCTTCTTAATGAATAGATTCGGAAAACCATCCAATTATAATTTTTTTGATGTAATCTATATTATGAAACAATTTGAATTGGAGTATTCGAGTCAGAACCAACAATCCTAACGTGTCCCTTTACAAATCAGCTTCTCAATCTTCTCCTTAAGCACCACGCTCTCCTTTAGGTTCATTTAATTATGCTCCAGGAGCATAATTAAGATTATATTAATAAAGATTTCACAATGATTTCAAAATGATAGAAACAACTTTTCTTTCACTTTGGAACTTTCAGTTTGGCCTCTAAATATTTCTATTCCAATCTACATGTCCTTCCACTTTTGAATATTAAAATATTCTTCGTGTCCTTATGAGTTGCATCTATTGATCAATAAAATCCCACATCGGAAGTGGGAGAATTATGTAAGGGGAGAAGGCTATAAATTGGCATCTCCCCCTTCCTTATCAATTGCCCCAAAAAACAATTCTTCTCCCTCCTTTGTATTTTATTACTTTTGTCTAGTAATAAAATTTTTTTGTCTTGTCCGTGGTTTTTACCCTTTTAATGGGTTTTTCACGTAAATCTTTGTGTCTATATTTCTTTAGTCATTTGTTATTTTCCACCCGTTTTTATAACAAGTGGTATTAGAGCTAGGGCAATAAGGTTGTGGTACTCATCGAATCCTCCCACATCAGAAAATAAGTACTTACTTCTTTGTGAGACCTATACGGTATACTTGCGGGGTCCACCCACGTATTCTTGTGAGGCCCACTTTTGTGAAGTACCGAAGTTAATTTTTTTGGCTGTTCGGGGCTCGGTACTCTTGTGGGGCCCACTTTCGTGAATAGTGCTCTCGTGGGGCCCACTTACGTGGAGTAGTGGGAGTTGTGTTGGAGTTGGGATATAGCAATGACATGCAAATTTGAGATTGAAAAATTCAATGGAGGTAATTTTGGTCTCTGAAAAATGAAGATTAGGGTTATCTTGGTAAAAAAATAAGTGCATTCCTGCCATCGGTGAAAGGCCAGAAAATATCTCAGATGAGAAATGGATGGATATGGATGCTGAGGCTATTTCAGATCTCTATCTTAGATTAGGAGATGATATATTGTCCAGCATTCAAGAGAAGAAGACAGCAAAGGAGATTTGGGATCATCTCGTAAAACTGTACGAGGTCAAATCTCTCCACAATAAAATTTTCCTCAAAAGGACGTTATACACCATTCGGATGTCAGAATCTACTGCAGTGACGGAGCACATAAATACCCTCAACATTTTATTCTCACAACTCAAGAATTTGGGTTATGCTATAAAGATGGGTGAACGTGCTGAAATTCTACTCCAGAGTCTACCCGATTCATACGATCAAGTCATCATCAACAAAACAAGTAACTTGGTTGAAGATCGCCTAGACTTTGATGATATTACAACTGCAGTCCTAGTTAAAGAAAAGTGGTGCAAAAACAAGGAAGACAAGCAAGCAAGTTCACACCAAGTAGAAGCGTTGACGGTGACGAGAGAAAGATCAATGGAACCTGGCCCCAGTGGGAGTCAAAGTCGTGGTAGATCCAAATCACGGAGTAAGAAAAATGTCAAATGCTACAATTGTGGCAAGAAGGGTCACTACAAAAGAGATTGTTGGAATTTGAAACAGAATTCTGATCCTCAAGGAAATGTGGCAAGAGTTCAGATGATGGAAATGCCCTAGTATGTGAGGCAGCAACGTCACATGAAGACAAAAAAGGATTACAAGATATATGGTTGTTCGATTCTGGAGCAACATTTCACATGACTTCTCGCAGAGAATGGTTCCATCACTAAGAACAAGTTTCTGGGAGAATGGTTTACAGCTGTAACGATCATGCCTTAAAGATCGTTGGAATATGATCAATCAAAATGAAGATGTTTGACGGGACAGCTCGCACCATCCAAGAAGTGCGACATGTGGAGGGAATAAAGAAGAACTTATTGTCTTTAGAACAGCTTGACGATCTCGGGTACAAGATGGAAAGTGAGAAGGGGATCATGAAGATTGTACGAGACGCGCTTGTGATTATGAAAGGAGAAAAGTTAGCTGCAAACCTGTACTTAGTCAAGGGAGAGACTCTGTAGGAAGGAGAAGCATTAGTTGTCACAAGCAATTATGATGAGAAGACCGCAATGATGTGGCATCAAAAACTTTGCCACATATCGGAGCAGGGAGTGAAGATTCTTGCAGAAAGAAAACTATTTCCGGGTCTCACGAAGGTTTCTCTACCATCCTGTGAGCAATGTGTGACAAGCAAGCAGCATCGGCTAAAATTCAGCACATCAAATTTTAGAAACAAAATTATTCTAGAATTGGTTCACTCTGATGTATGGCAGACACCGGTTATGTCCCTTGGAGGAGCAAAATATTTTGTCACATTTATTGATGACTATTCCAGGAGATGTTGGGTGTATCCAATCAGAAGTAAGGTAGATGTGTTTCCTAACTTCAAAATTTTCAAGGCACAGGTGGAACTTGAGACTAGTAAAAAGATCAAATGTCTCAGGTCGGATAATGAAGGAGAATACACTGGTAATGAATTTGATAAATTCTGCAAGAAAGAAGACATCTAAAGACAGTTCACGACGGCGTACACCTCTCAGCAGAATGGAGTGGCAGAGCGGATAAATAGAACGTTGTTCGAACGTACAAGAGCAATGTTGGGAGCAGCAGGCTTAGAAAAATCTTTCTGGGCTGAAGCAGTCAACACCGCCTGTTATGTGATCAATCGGACTCCATCAACAGCAATTGAGTTGAAAACGCCGATGGAGATGTGGACAGGTAAACCAGTGGATTACTCTAATCTTCATGTGTTTGGAAGTTCAGTATATGTGATGTACAATTTCCAAGAAACTACTAAATTGGATCCGAAATCCAGAAAGTGTATTTTCTTAGGGTATGCTGATGGTGTAAAAGGGTATCATTTGTGGGATCCCACTGCCCACAAAGTTGTCATCAGCAGAGATGTCATCTTTACAGAAAATAAGATCCAAGATGATAGCACTTCAAAAGCAGAGACTGCAGTGATACAGGTGAAAGATAATTCCTCTGAAGTAGTTAGATAGAACCAGATTCCAGAACTTGTTGATTCTGGTATGTAAGAGTTCAGACGATCAAGTCGAGAAAGAAAAGCTCCAGTTTGACATTCTTACTATGTTGTGGATAGTAATGTTGCATACTGCCTTCTAACTGAAGACGGAGAATCATCAACTTTCCAAGAAGTAATGACCAGTTCAAATGCATATCAGTCGATGGCAGCAATGCAAGAGGAGATCGAAACTCTTCATAAAAATAAGACTTGGGATCTTGTGCAGCTACCACCAGGAAGAAAACCCATTGGCAACAAATGGGTATACAAAATCAAAAGGAACAGTGATAACCAACTGGAGCGTTATCGTGCAAGATTGGTGGTCAAAGGCTACGCTCAGAAGGAAGGTATTGACTTTAATGATATATTTTCTCCTATGATTAAACTTTCTATAGTTCGAGTAGTTCTGGCTATATGTGCTATCTCTGATTTACATCTAGAGCAATTAGATGTAAAGAAAACATTTCTTCATGGTGATCTTGAAGAACAGATTTATATGCTCCAACCAGATGGTTTTGAAGAAAAAGAAAATGAGAACTTGGTTTGCAGGTTGAACAAATCTCTATACGGATTAAAACAGGCGCCAAGATGTTGGTATAAGAGATTTGATTCTTTCATCATGAGCCTGGAATACAATAGACTCTATGCAGACCCTTGTGCTTATTTCAAGAGGTTTGATGATAACGACTTTGTTATATTGCTATTGTATGTAGACGACATGTTAGTTACAGACCCTAACAAAAATCAGATTCAAGAATTAAAGGCTCAGTTGGCTAGGGAGTTTGAGATGAAGGACTTGGGACCAGCAAACAAGATTCTAGGGATGCAAATTCACCGAGACAGAAGTAATAGGAAGATTTGGCTTACTCAGAAAAATTATTTGAAGAAAATTCTTCGGAGGTTCAATATGCAAGATTGTAAGTCAATTTATACCTCTCTTCTTGTTAATTTCAAGTTATCCTCAAGTATGTGTCCTAGCAATGAAGAAGAGAGGATGGAGATGTCTCGAGTACCGTATGCATAAGCAGTGGGTAGTTTAATGTTTGCTATGATCTGTACAAGACCAGACATTGCACATGCAGTGGGAGTGGTTAGTCGGTACATGACAAATCCTGGTAGAGAGCATTGGAATACGGTAAAGAGGATTCTATGATATGTCAAAGGAACTTCAAATGTTGCATTATGTTATGGAGGATCAGATGTAATTGTTCGTGGATATGTTGACTCTGATTATGCAGGTGATCTTGACAAAAGTAAATCTACTACAGGATATGTGTTCATTCTTACTGGTGGGGCTGTAAGCTGAGTTTCAAAATTGCAGTCTGTTGTTGCAACCTCAACTACAGAAGCAGAATATGTAGCAGCTACACAAGCCAGTAAAGAGGCGATATGGTTGAAGTTGGTGATGGAGGAATTCGGGCACAAACAAGAGAAAATTTCCTTGTTTTGTGACAGTCAGAGCGCTTTGCACCTTGCAAAGAATCCAGCCTTTCATTCAAGAACCAAGTATATCCGAGTTCAGTATCACTTCGTTCGTAAGAAAGTGGAAGAAGGAACGGTGGTATACAGAAAATACACACTAAAGAGAACATAGCAGATTTTTTGACAAAAGGAGTCAATACAGACAAGTTCATTTGGTATCGATTTTCTTGTGGCCTGACAAAGACGTAAGTAACATGATGACAAGGCAGAAAGGATGATGTGAAGATTAATTGAAACTCAATTAAATCTTCAAATGGGATAATAATGACCAATAAAATCCCACATCGGAAGTGGGAGAATTATGTAGGGAGGAAGGCTATAAATTGGCCTCTCCCCCTCCCTTATCAATTGCCCCAAAAAACAATTCTTCTCCCTCCTTTGTATTTTATTACTTTTGTTTAGTAATAAAATTTTTCTGTCGTTTCCGTGGTTTTTATCCTTTTAAGAGGTTTTCCACGTAAATCTTTGTGTCTATATTTCTTTAGTCATTTGCTATTTTCCACCCGTTTTTATAACATCTATATCATATTTAGGCATGAAAAATAGGCCGGGCAATCCGTTGGGCATGCCCGGCTCGACAGGTAGCGGTCATGTGCCCGACACGATGGCCTGAGCCTGGATAAACCGAGCCACCGGTACAGCTAGACCTGGCCGAACTGAGCCGTGCTTGGAACGTGCCGGGCACGACCTGCCACGGTTTTTTTTTAAGTAGCCGTTTCGGGTTTTTTTGCAAAATTTTTTGTACAGAACCCCCAAACGACTATAAAAATAGTTGTTAGGGGTTTTTTGCAAATTAAATTTGCAAATTTTGCTCCCCAACAGTCAAAATGGCTGTTGGGTTTTTTTTTACAATTTTTTTGCAAAAAAATCTTTTCTTTCCCTATAAGTAAACACCTCATTTTTCCATTTTCATTTTTCTCACAAATCACCATTATCTCAAAACTCTTATCAATTTTCAAGTCTCTAAAAAATTTCTAAAAACAAAATTCTTCCAAATAAATTCTTCTATATTTGATCAAAGTTCAAGTAAGTATCAAGTGATCAAGAAATCTCAAGCAAGCAAGTATTAAGCAAGGCTCAACATCAAACAAGCCTCAAGCAATCTCTTCTTAGTTCTTTCGACTTCCTCTCACAATCACTCATCTCTCAACTCTATCTCTTAAGTGATTTCACCTCTCAAGAGGTATTTATAATTTGAATTTTTCTATTCGGTTTTTTTGTGGCTTGTTAGAATGGATCCATACTCGTCCAGCGCTTCTTCCTCTCAAACCGCGGGTACTTTTTTTTTCTTTTTTAACAAATGAAGAATATCAAAACCTTTGCCAACCATTAGAACACCTTTCTTAAGTATCATTTGTATCACAATCATATAAAAATATAGAATCAACTAATATGCCCCAAGAAGAGCCCACCGAAACAACTATATCCGAAACCTAAATAACCACCCCCGGTAGGACTTCGAGATCGGACATATAGAAGCATTTTGAAAAATTCATGGAAAATAGTGTTAGAAAAGTTAGGTGTAAGCATTATCAAAAAGTCTACTCTTTCGTTTTAGGTAGTGGAACGGGCCACCTTAAAAGACACCTAGAAAAAACACACACACCAAATGAACTACAACAAATACAATTAAACACCTACGGAGGAACTTTAGGAACCTTTAAATATAATCCTATGACCACAAGAGAAGAATTAGCAACATATATAGTACATGCCGAACAATCTTTTTATATGGCGAAAGACCAAAAATTAGAAAAATTTATAAAAAAAGCTTTTGTTCCCAAATATAAAAGAGTCGCACGTTCTACATGTAAATCCGACATTGTAAAAATATATAAAAATAAGAGGAAAATTTTAATTGTTATTTTGATATTTTTAATTTATAGAGTAGCAATAACCGCAGATTGTTGGGAGGCTTAAATGGTTGTCATTATTTATGTGTAATGGCCCACACACAGATCAAGACTGGACGATACAAAAAAGAATAATTGGCTTTAGGAGATTTGAATTTTCTCATAATGCACATAATCTATCACAATCCCTACTTAGTGTTTTTACAGTATTTGGAATAGAAAGATTTTTTTTTCCATTTCTTTCTATAATGCTTTAGAAAATACAGCTAAACCAATTTTAGATGGTAAATTATTTCATATTAGGTGTATTTGTCACATACTTAATTTATGTGTACAAGATGGATTAAGAATAGTAAATTGTTCAATAACTAAACTTAGGAATACAATATTATTTATAAAAATAATGGGCCAAGAAGACAATCATTTAAACAAATATGTAGAAATTTTAAAATCTCACCTAAAATTTTACCTCTAGATATAAAAACAAGATGGGATTCTACATATAAAATGTTAAACGCCACAATTAAATATAAAGATGTGGTAAATATGTTTAATGAAATGGAATTACTATTATGTAGTTAGATTTTAATGAATGGAATAATTTGCATTTGTAAATTTTTAAGCAAATTTGAAAATACAACTGAAGCACTGTTAGGCACTTATTATCCAACTACTCATATTGCTGGCGGGCGGAACCCGGGCCAATGCCCGGGTGGACGTGCCATGCCTAGGACACGACACGTCCTAAAATCAGGACGCGTGCTAGGCACTAGCCGTGCCCAAGCCGGGCCAGACACAGCCCACTTGCCAGGTCTAATCATATTGGCTAGTGGATCCTAATTAAAAAAAAAAAAGAACTAAGCCTTTTATCCCAAGTACTTAGAGTAGAGTACATGAACCGAAAGAGAATCACGTCGAATCGATCACATTGATAATTCTTCTATATTAATTCATATTGATTAATATGTCCTTATTTAAATCTCTAGCATCTATATCTTTTCGTATTAGCTCTATCCATATTTTCTTCGGTCTTCTCACTCTTATAACTTATCATACATTGATAAATTCTCATCGTAGAACTAGTACACTTGTAGGCCTATCTTGCATATAATTAAACTATCATAAGTGATTTTCTCGCATTTTCTTTTCAATAGGAATTACACCTAACTTAGCACGAATATTCTCATTTCTCATTTTATCTCTTATAGTGTTGCCGCACATCTAATGAAACATACATATTTCTACTATATTTATCTTCTGTGAATATCATTTCTTCACTAGTGTTTCATAATTTACCCTTAAACATGAGTTTCCTTAGACCTTTATGATTAGTTGGAGGAAGATGCATAATTTTTTAAGGAACCCTCGATTGAATTCTATTTTCTTTTAAGTCCGCAAGATATCCCTTCTATATCAATAAAACTAAATAAGTAAAGCCGACAAAAGATCCAAAATTGTTGGAGGAATGTGGGGATAGTAGATTGAAAAGAATCTCTTAAGATTCTTTTTGATGAAAGACCCTTCACTCCCGTAAAAAAGAAAAGAGAGCCAAGATTATTTTTCTGAGGTAAGACGGCGGACGTGATCTCCTGCGTTCCATTACAATTACTTATAGATAGTCTATATAAGAGTATCTCTCACTAGAAAGAGATTATAGAGTTATAAAAAGTACAAAGAGATCATCATGATGACTAAACAAAGGAACCTCTTTCAGGTAGTGCATCCTCACTCCCGGTCACCGGGAGTTTCCAAAGGAGCACACCATTTCTCCTAATGAGCCCACTTTTTAAGGATCGCCTACTAGGAAAAGTGGTGTGCTCCTTTTGAAACTCCCCCAGTCACCCTATCCATTGGCAATCGAATCGAATTGGGGATCCATATATCCATCTCCTCGTCACAGTCTAGTGGATCGCGCCCATGTGTGCGTATTCACCCCTTCCGCAGCAATATCTGTCCATCATATGATATCATCCTCAGTACGAAATAAGCAAGAAGACACAGGAGACTGTTGAAATAGATAGATAACTCAACTTATAATAGCTCCAGTCAAAGGTATCATAACACCCTGTGGGTTAGAAATTGGAAGAATTTGCACCTGCATAGATATCGGTGAGGCGTATGAGAAATGATACAAAATCTAGTTATACTATCATCCTGAACTAAATTTTTTTTTTTTACAATATAAAACTATGTCCAATCACACGTGAAGCTTAACAAAGTCCAACGTTTTGACATGGTAGGTTCAAAGAAAATGTCAACTAAAATCATTAACAAAAAAATAAAAAAAAATATTTTTCATGGAGAATTTTGGCCATTTTGGTGCTTTGTGCCAAATTACTAGTCATATGAGCTTAAAGTGATCAGACAAGCATTTATAAAATGGATAAAGTACAACAAATATAGGATTAAGTCATTTGCAATCCATTTCCTAGAGTTAGAGAGATTATCAATGCAAAATACTTATATATATATATATATATATATATATATATATATATATATATATATATATATATATATATATATGAGACTACTGTAGGTGAGCCGCCAGCTCTACGTGAGCCAGCGGCAAAAGAATAGTAATTTAACAATATTTTTTTCAATATTTTTTTGAAATTAGAATCTATTCATTCTAAATTTCTTTAAGATTAAATTTTTTGAATTTTGGAATTCATTTAACTTTTTTATCAAAATAATACAAAATGTTATATTCATAAAAAATCGTTAATTTTGTGTCAACTTGATGGATGACCAAATCAAAACTAAAACCTAAGACATTGGTATGAATAAATCCTAGGGGGTCGAGATCATAATCCAAAAGAAATTTTAAAAAAAAAAATTTTATTGGAGATAATGAAAATGAACTACATCTTAAGTAACTTACGTGAACTGTAAGCTCGTTTCCATTATTATTATTATTATAATATATATATATATGAATTACTGTAGGTGAGTCGCCAGCTCAGGAAAAATTACGTGAGCTAGCGGCAAAACTATAATGATTCAATGATTTTCTTTCAATTTTTTTTAACAATTACTATCTCTACCTCCTTAATTTCTTTCGGATTAAATTTCATAAATTTTAGAGTTCATTTACCTTTCATCAAGTGCATACAAAATATTTTATTCATTGAAAACCGTTAATTTTGTATTAACTTAATGAAGGACTAAATCAAAACTAAAACCCAAAAAATAGGGTATGAGTGAACCCTAGGGGGTCGAGATCATAATCCAAAAGAAATTTAAAAAAAAAATTACTGGAGATAGTGAAAATGAACTGCAGCTCAGGTAACTTGCGTGAGCTGTCAGCTCATTTCCATTTTTCATATATATATATATATATATATATATATATATATATATATATATATATATATATATATATATATATATATATATATATATATATATATGGATTAATGTTAATGAGCATGAAAATTGTTCTAGAATAATAGAAATGAGGCATCGCCTCTTGCAAGTTACCTGAGCTATAGCCTATTTTCAATATCTCTAATATTTTTTTTTAAGAATTTTTTTTGGATTATGATCTCGATCCTTTAGGTTTCACTCATACCTAATTTCTTGGATTTTAGTTTTGATTTGGTCTTCCATCAATTACACACAAAATTAATGGTTTTTAATAAATATAACATTGTGTATCCATTTGATGAAAGAGAATTTTATCCTAGAAAAGCTAAAAAGGTAGATGATCATATTTAAGAAGTTAGGAAAAAAAAAATAATGTGATAATTACTTTTTTGTTGCTAACTCGTGTAACTTACATAAGCTGACGATTCATATACAATAATCCCCATACATACACGCCCATGCACACGCACTTGCGCACATGCATGTACACGCACACCCACGCAAGTACGCACGTGCACGCACGCACACGCATGCATGCACGGACACATTTTTCTTATGTCCGTGTGCGCATTATGAAAGGATACACATTTACAAACACAGATTTATCTTGTGGTCGTGTGCGCATTATGAAAGGATGCACATTTCCACTGAATGATCGAAGATCAAATCTGTATCTCAATTCTGTGCATGTAGACGGAGATGTATATCTGTAACTGTGCATGTTAAAGGAGCTTATCATCAGGCCAAATTTGTAATTTTATGGATTCTATGACATGAATATACAATTTGTAATTTGCATATGGATTTAATTCTATGCATAGAATTAAAATATGTAATTTCAGGCCCAATGACCCCCGAATATACAATTCTCTATCAATATACAATTCATGTGCATATCAATATGTAATTTCATTAGGGGAACTTATCATCAAGCCAATATATAAGCTATATCAAGTGCTCATGTCAAATTGTATATTCATGGGTCATCTAAGCTAATATACACTAATCATCTAAAATATAAATCTTAATAGGTCTGTTAGAATACAAAACAGTTCCTCTCAGTCCTCGCCATAACTTTAAAGTTTTGGTGTAGTGACAGAGACTTCAAAATGACATCAGTGCAATCTATGTTCAAATCCCACTAGGCACATATTTAATTGCGAATTAAAAAAAAAAAAGAAGAAAGAGGATCAGGTGATGTTAGAATACAAAGAAATTTCTCTTAACCCGCACCATAATTTCGGAGTTTGGGTGTGCATGCATGTGTGAATGACATGTAACGGGATTGAAATGAACAAAGCTAGAAACTAGAGGGGGTTTGCTTGATACAAAAGTGATTGAAAAGGGCAGGAATAAGATTGCTTATTCATCATAATAATAGTAGTTAATAAATCTTAATCGACACAAATTGAGGAAAAATTTGATCTTGACGTACCAATTGGATTGTAACCTTTCATCACAACTGGACTCTCCCCTCTGATAATTGCTTGATGGCAGTGATTCTTCAGGGATATTGCAGTCATTAGGGACGCTGGAGGAACTGCAATTGTGAACTTTCCGGCCCTCCTCACTTGATTGTTGTTCTGACGGGCTAGGCTTAGAAATATATATATATTTACTCCCTCTCGTGTCCACTGGAATCAAATATTAAGATGCAGAATCGCGATTCACCTTCATGTTCAAACAACACTGTGATCGTTGACTTCTATATGGTGAGCATCCACAAATTCTCTAGCAGTCTCACATCCATGAGTTGCTGCTAGGACCCTTCAACTCAATGATATCGTGCAATTTATCTTATGTTGCCAGTACACATGCTCATGGTGCTCCATGCATCTCTTGCAACTGTCCTTCATGTTAGGAGTCTACAAATGGAAGAGAAAATAAAAAAAGAAAAAAGAAAAATGAGGACTAGAAGAAGAACAATGAGTTAAACAACAAACTTTACAACAACAACAACAACTAAGCCTTTCATCCCAAGTATTTGGAGTAGGCTACATGAACCAAAGAAAATCACGCCGGATCGATTCCTTTGATAGTCCTTCTCCATTCATTTCTATCAAATATTGACAGAAAAAAAAAACCTATATCTAAAAAAAAAAAAATATTGATCTCGAAGAAAGGATCTAAGGTAGGTATAGCTCCCATCGATGAGAAGATGTAAGAAAACCGATTAGAATGGTTTGGTCATGTGCAACGTATGCACCAGTTTGACGAGAGGAGTTTATCAATGTAGGACAAATTAAAAGAACGAAGGGAAGACCGAAAAAAATATGGATGGAGGTGATACGAAAAGATATGGACTCTAGAGGTTTAAATGAGGAGATATTACTTGATAGAAATGAATGGAGAAGGACTATCAAAGTGATCGATCCGGTGTGATTCTTTTTTGGTTCATGTAGCCTACTCCAAATAGTTGGAATGAAAGGCTTAGTTGTTGTTGTTGTTGTATCTCAAAGAAAGGATCTAATACATTTAACAACTCATCCTGATTTTTTCATTCAAGAGAGAAGGGAGACCAAAAATATGGCCTTAGTGTATACGATAGGGACCAAAATGGGGTAAGGGGGATGCATACTCAAAGTGCTTGTAGATTCACCGACCAGTTAATGGATGCACACATATCTGAGATAATAAAAAAAGAACAGAAAGAAGAATAAATGGCAACTTGCAATTGACACGTTTTTAATCATCAACATTATGTACTGCTAACTTTAAGCAGAAAAGTATTGAAGTATGCAAATGCTTCTAATCGAAAATATTGAGACTTCGAGAGGAGCTGCTGCACCTTAAGTTGCCAGTGTCGGCTTAAAGTGTGAATTTTAAACATCAAAAGGAATGGGATCATCCACAAAAGAATATGTGGACTATAAACTACTGGGCGATACTAAAACTCCATAAATTTTAAGAAGATCCAAATTATAGTAATAGAAAGTTAGGAAATATTACCATGACTGCTCTCAATGTTCAAAAATACATTTTCATTATGCGAGCGGTCCATAAGCGCATATATATATATATATATATATATATATATATATATATATATATATATATATATATATATATATGAGAGAGAAAACGGAAGGGAGTTCTTTCACCGCCGCTTATGTGGCCCAATAAAACTATTACACGTGGCGCCACTTAAGATAATAAATAAAATAATTCACTTAACTGCCATTTGAGTGGCGCCACATGTAATAATTTTATTGGACTACCTAAGTAGCGGTGAAGGAACTCCCTTCACCACCGGTAAATTTTCCGTTTACTATATATATATAGAGAGAGAGAGAGAGCATTGAAGATAATAAGTATATATTGACTTGAGAAAATTATAGCACAACATCATAGCACATGATACTTCTTCTCATTTTGATAAGACATAAAAATCAACGTACACACGATGCTTAATATGTACCGATTGAAATAAGAGTATGGAAGTGTACTCTATTCATCCAGTCAACACTTTGAATTCAACTACTTATGAAAATCCATTCTCTTTGCACATTAAACTAACTTTGAATTAACTAAGAAAGGAATAAAAGAAGTGAGCATGTATTGAATCGACGTACACTTGGAGTCAAGAATTAGAAAGAAATAGCTATATGCATCATACACAAACAAAGCATTAATATGTTGCTATCATAATGCCTTAAAAAAAAAATTCCTTTTCTTCTACCCTTCGTTCTTTCTTTCCATTGTCTTTTTTTTTTAATTACTAGCAACAGAGCCGTTACAGCAGTAAGAAGTGGCTAAAATAACAAAAGCAGTTGCAAGAGAGGGAGCAGCAACAAAGAAATAACAACAATGACAAAAGCCAGATGTAATGACGGCAGTAATCTGCCAATATACGACAACAACAAGAAGAAACCACAGATTTGCTTGGAGAAATTCAAAGAAAGGAAGGATTTTTCTACAACTATTCATGAATTAGATTTAATTAGAGGATCTAAATTATAAAATTCAAGATTACTATCACTTAAAAATTTAATTTTGGCAAACAAACCAAGCTCATATAAAAGTGGTGATACGTACATGGAAGAAATTCAAAAAGGCCCTGTCATTGTTATCTGAATTTGCTGATCTCGTGCAGAAGTTCCAACCCGAAGATCTACATTATGTATACAAGAAGATTCAACTCAAAATTCAAAGAAATCGGAAACGTTTAGGACATACAGCAGCACAAAGGAAAGCGAGGGTAATTTTACCTTTCTTTCTTAATTCTTCCTCTGCTGCTGGTTTCGGCCAAGGCTGAGAAAGAAGAGGAAGAGGATGATCATTGATGGAGATAAAAAGGAGGTGAAGTTTCTGGTGGGGTGTAGAGTGCAGGTTTCATTTACTATTGAACTTTAAAACTCATTAGAGCTCGTGCTACATTCGAGGATACTGAAACAGGGGCACTCCTGCAAGAAGAAGCTAAAATGGAAAAAGGGAAATGGGGACCAAATTATTTCTGCAGATGTTTACTCACCATTTGAAGAAGCTTGGAGCTTTCATCTTCACATCCCTTTCATCTTCGTCCTTTAGTTAATGATGGTTGGAACCAAATGCTTTTGTCTAGGATCCAATCCAACAGATCACCTGCAAAAAACATATGCCTGCAAAAAAAAAAGGTTAATTTTCTGTCTTTTTATTTATTTTTTTTTGCCTCTCACTCGATACATCCCATGATCTTAATCAAAACCCTTCCTAAAGTCAACCTATGACTTGTCAAAGTTAAATAGGAAATGTCTTCCCTCAACAATTATATTTGAAATATTCTAAATTCGTATTTAACTGAAAACATGCCTTTGAGATCCACTGAGAGCTTTCATGGAGGAGGTGGCGTCGAAGTATGATGCTGGAGGAAGGTGGCGGTGTTGTAGATGGAAGAGGCGGTGCTGCAGTTGGCAGCAGCCTCGGTTGGTAGGTAGTAGATTGCTGTTGGAGTCTGTTGGGTTCGATCTGATGCAATAGAGGAGGAAAAAGATGATCAAGGAATGAAATGCTCTGATACAATACCATGATGTTAATCAGAGTTAGAATTAGATGGATAGATGGTTACCCTCTCATTCCTCTTATTAATATAATATATATCGGTTATAGCACAAAAGGCCCTCACATAGTAACTTATTTCATAACATTTTTGTTGAACTTCATGATGATTCAGATAAATGTACATTTCAACTGAATATATCTGGTCATGAAATGAGATCACAAACCGTGATAAATAATCTTATTACTGATTTAAAGGTATCATGTCTAAGAATGTCAAGCAATATAATACATGGGATTCGGTAGCTTAAATGAACGATTACTCAAAGAGGAGCCCAGCAAATCACTCCACTGGTCGCCTGAGTTCCCTAGGATTCTGTATCCATCCGCGACTATTTCAGCCCTTTTCTCTGACTTGTATACTGTTGCAGTTTTTCCATGATCGTCCAATCCCTTGTAAGTAATAAAATATCAAGCATGGTCAAGTAGAAACCTCTATGAAAATTATTTGGCCAATAATTATTCATGAACACTTTAAGATTAACACACTTATACAAGATGGGTGATGATTTAAAAATAAAGGTCAGTATCTCTTGAATCAGAGATTTCGTTGCACTCAATGGAGGCAGTCGAAAGGCATGAGTAGAATTCATGTTCAGATAATGAGAGAAATCCCACAGGATCTTCTAACTTTAGCTACTCGTGGGATAATTCCAGAACTAACTAATAGTTTGCATTCGTTCAGATATAATCCTAAACTATTACAGGAACTCCAAAGAAAAGTTGATGAATTTAAGAAATTAGGATGGAACTCAATTCTGCATTAGATAACGATTAAAAATGCACAAGAAAGAAACTTGTAGTGCTCCATAGAGGTGTGCTTGTGAAGAAAGAGATCGCAACTCTAAGAGTGGCTACAACACATCATGCTTACAAAAACTCTCCCCTAATATGGAGGCTCAAGAGCATGGGTCATTCTAAAAATCAACATTAGAATTTCCTATTGAACAACATTAGGCGTCATCTAATGCCGAACCTACAAAAGCTTGTTACAGCAGTTAAGGGGAGAGTAAAAGTGTAAGAGGATGAGCAAGCCCAGCATTCAAATCCTAGAACGGCAAACCCACAGAGTGCTAATTTATAAAGAAAAGTTGGAAAAGATTGCATATTCTTTGATTGACTGTTAATGAAACGACAACCTTTGAATAAGGGTTGTCTGCAGATCACTTGTTTGTCATGGGAGAATGGTTACAATTTATATGTAGGCTGCTAAAATGTCAAGAGGAATTTTTCTTCTAAAATATATGGCAAAGCTCCAGCGTAATTCATTTTATTAAACAAACAAGAACAAGAAATAAGGCTTCAAGATGTACAATTGTGACCGTGAGGTGCTTTGAGTAATAGAAAAGAATGGTAAGGTTCAATTCCTGGAAGGGGAGATGCAGGATGTAGTTGTGTAGTTCTAAGAAAAACTAGAGATAAATGCTATATTTTTAAGTATACAAATGTTTATACTAAAATGTGCTCCCAAAATGACCGACAGGGTTGTAATCTTAACAGTCATACAACATGAGGTGATCCACATAAGCTCCGCTTGCAAGGGGATCATATTAGAAAACTTACCATTATATTAATGTATGAAGTACATCCCACTATCCCAGCAAGCAATACTGACACCGTTAATCAAAAGAAGATCTAATAAGATCTGGAAATTTACCTTGGAATAAGTTTATCCCAGTCTCGAAAACCGACTGCATTCAAATTGTCAGTGGTCACAGTCCTTTGTCCTTCAGCTCGGCCAGTCAACAAGAGTATCTTAAATCCCAACCCTCGAACTTCCTCATATAGCTTTAGACTGGATTATATTGCAGGAGCCATTGCCTTGGTCACCCATTTATCAAATTCTTGCCCATTAAAAACCTCCAATCTGGAAAAATATCCAAAATTAGAAAAAGATTGTTACAAGGCTTAGAAAGATTGATAGATACAATCAGTTTCAATAACTAACAAAGGAACACCACATGTAGATATTAAGCTTCTTTATTAGTATGATGTGCTGATGAGCGGTGAACCACTAGCGAGAATGAAACGTGACGAATCACCCAAAAATACAAGAATAGACAAGATCATGTTGCACATCAAGTTTGAGACAGACGGAGCAGTAATGACTAACTAGAAACAAAAGCACATAGAGCAGTAATGACTAACTAGAAACAAAAGCACATACTGCAATATAAATGACTTTACAAGATCTAAACCAGGCTTGAACCTAAGAGCAATCCTCATAAGGTCAATTCAGATTTACTACAATGACCAAAAGACTTACAACCCTTCACACTTTCTCATAGATATTACCAAAAGTTAAATCTACGTTATTTGTAGATGATCCTAAATGAAGCAGTGGGAAAATTAAGTTCTGTGATTGTGAGATAGGAGGCTAAATGGAAAAGAAAAAAGTGCATAAGATTGCAATTTCAGGGAAACAAGCATTATGATCAGTATTTAAATATTTTAGTTCCTTTTATTTTACTCCATGATATAAAGAGGGGATGGATAGACGACAATATTTAAGTGAATGAAGTGATGAGATGCCTCAAGGATGTCTATGTTGGCAATACAACAACAACTAAGCCTTCATCTCAAGTATGTCTATGTTGGTAATGTAAAGAAAAATATACAAAATTGCAATAAAGCGACGATGGTTCTACATGTTTAGAAAAAAAGAAGGTTACATTAAGCCTTTGGGTAACAAGAAAAGTTAGCAAAAATGAGAATGTTAACATTGGTGTGCATGTAAAGTGAAAAAAAATCAATGCATACTCTGTCAGAGGATGTTTACATTAACTATAAAATAAGAAATGGATGATGAAATACCAAAAGAGCTATAAGGGAAGCCCACAACGTACAGGTGCTCAAAAAGGTTTTTCCTTCTTCCTTTTCTTCTTCTTCTTCTTTTTAAAAAATTCAATCGAGTAAAAAAGGAAACAACATCGAGTAAAAAAGGAAATAACAAGCCATTTATGAAATCCGATGTGATAGTTGAATGTTCTGTCTAGTAGTAATTATTTCTACATTAAATGAGTGAGAAAGAGCAGTGTGACCATTCCCCACTCAAACAGTTAAAGAAAGGCAAGGACGATCGAAATATTTCACTTAAAAAATTTTTGATTGCATCTTTTTGTGGTTTTTCTGAGTTCCTTCCTCGTTTCACATATCATTATCATCCTATTGTTGAATGTCTTGCTTAAGCTAAAATCATCCACAGGTCCAAATTTAAAAGTCCTCAGTAAATCATAACTTCAAAATTTTATTTGTTGATCAATCTCAATCATACCATCAAACTATCTGTTTTCGATAAACAATAAATAACAGAAACAAATTAAGTCATTCCAAAGTAGGCCACCTTAAATTAAATTGAAATAGTTCTAACAAAAAGGCTTTTTTTTCCTCCTAAAGTTGGTCATCTTAAAATATGAGTAAAGTCCTATTAAAGCAGCACTTCTATTACTGTATTCATATAAAATTAATGTATAACTTAATAACTAAGAGGTAGTAACAAAGAGACAGCGATATGTAGCCTTTACAAGCTAATATCTAAAATTTACAAATTGAAATACTAGTTGCCAAATCGGGATATGTATCGTGTACTGTTATTCCTTTGCTTCATATTGTATTGTGTATGGTATGTAAGATATGTTGATAAATGTGTAGTAAGTAAGCTGCCAAGCACATACCAATACATATCGTGTATCGTTATCCCTTGGCATCATATCACATATCATATTGTGTATCGTACGTAAGATACATTGATCAATGTGTAGTAAGTAGGTAGCCAAGCACATACCAGTACATATCGTGTATTCTTATCCTTTGGCATCGTATCACATATCATATTATGTATCATATGTAAGATACATTGAACAATGTGTAGCAGATAGGTAAACAAGCACATAAAAATGCATATAATAAAATTTGACCAAATTTAAAGCATAAGTCAACAAACAACATTTGAGAATTGCTATATGATAAAGTTTAAAATACAAGCCAATAACTATATAAATAGGTATCTAAAATCTAAAGTTTCTAAAATATGCAAGTGTAGTATAGCACAATGGTGAAACTTCTTAGCGCGTGTGCAAAAGATCAGAGGTTCAAAGTTCACTTACATTAGGCTACAATCTCTCAAGGCATTGGAATAAGGATGGTTACGGCCTTTTGTTCTAAGAATAGAAAATCCAAAGTGCACTGACCTCGTAAGATCCTTGATTAGAATGACAACATTAACAAATATACTTCATCACTACATTTACCTGAAGTTGAAAATTAATATTTTCATTTTCCTCATCTTCATGTCATTAGCTTCACACAAAGTTCTCGCTCTTTGGTATCTTTCCCTTTTTTATTTCTCATATTTGAAATTGCAATCAAGTTAGGAGTTCCCATTAATAGTTCTTTTTAAAAACTTATTGAATACTAATTACTAGGAATAAGCAAATAATTGATTAAAATTTTACTATTATCTCTTATCTTCCGTTACTTTTCGGTAGATCTATGCACTTCTTCAACTTCAAGGCACTTTTATACATCCATCTAATCGGTATCTTTCGACTTACAGGATTCTTTGCCCATAATCAAATCATAACTGGATTCGGCATCTTATAGATGAATCAGATTGTATGGTCTTCCAATCTCTTTCCTCTTTTGTTAACTCAATTCCAGTTATATATTATATATAAATAAAAATCAAGCGACGAGCCAAGTCCTTGTGTCTCGTATTGTATCATATTGTAAATACAGATTGATTTCCTTGTGTCGTATCATATGATATGTGTTGCATATAGTAGGATATTGACAAATGTGGTTGAAATTAAGTCAAAGAATTTAAATGTTTGTCCATATACTTACCTCAAGCAGTTATTGCACCTAATAAACTTCAAATTTAAATCAACTTGTTTCAACTCATTCATAATATAATAACGTAGAGTTATTCCAAGTTATTCCACTTGGTCTATCTTAGATTAATCTCATAAGATTCAGCTAATATCAAAATGGGTCATCTAAATAAAAACATGACAAAAAATTATATTTAACAACTTACTTAAGTTATGGCATTATCAATTACTTGCAAATCTATATCCATAAATCTCGTCCCCGCGTATATTGGCATGAAATTGAGTTAACCCCAAATTAGTCATCCTAGAAAATAAACCATAATCACCCTATAACCCAAAATTAACCATTAAAACTCTTACATAGAATCACCCAAATCCCATCAACTTATCAAAAATTAAAAAAGATCAAAACTTTCCAACATGGGTCATCCCAAAAACCGAAAAAGCTTCTATCTTTACAACTCACCCGAACCCCTGATCCTGATAATAGGGCAAATTGGACAGCAGCGTCTCGTCCACATCAAACACCCAAACATCCTTCCCGTAGGTGGCCACCGACCTCGCGTACGCCGACGCCTCTCTCGCCACCATCTCCAGATCGAACCTGTACTTCTTCCCACTCAAGTAATCTTTGACGTAGTTGGCGCATTCCGAGGGGATCGTCTTCCACGGGGCGAGGTTGTTGGCCTCGGCGGCGACCCGCAGCTGGCGCACCGCAATTGGGTGTCCTCGTCGGCGGCGGCGGCGGCGTAGGAGGGGAGCTCGAGGATGAGGGGACGGGGAAGGAGGTGGGAGGTGGGTTCGAGGGAGTTTAGAGAGGAGGCGAGAGGGGGAGGGCGAGGAGGAGGAGGGGGAGGAGAGAGAAGAGTTTCATTTTTGGGGGCAATTTGGGGAGTTTCTAGAGGGCACACCATTTTTCCTGGGGAGCGGGAAATTCTATTTGGCCACCGCATTTTACGCGCGCTAAGTAATCTTTTCGCCAAACTCCTATTTTAAAATATTATTAATTTATTTTTTATATTTAATTTTTTTTTAAAATATCACTTATTTTGATCCGGTATTAATATCCGATCAAGAAACATACTAATCGGATATTAATACCCGACCAGTAAGGTACGTCTCCATCACCAAAAAAAAAAACTAATTAACAATAAACTTCAAACAAATACGCATAAAACCTAAAAAAATTCAAATCGTATCTTAGATTTATCCTCTGATACCAATTACATATTGAAATTTTCCATTTGTATAAGAAAATTTAAACTCAAACTCCAAACCCATATTTCACTTGTCATAGTGAAATCGAAGAATTTAAAATTCTTCCAATATTTTCAGGAATGTTAATATAAAAAATTTTAAGGGATTAAGAAATCAAATCGATGATTTTGTAGGAGATGTGTTTTTATTAAATACCAAAAAAATTTATTTAGCGTTTTAGAGAGAAAATATAGGAGGAAAACGATAAATCGTAATTCCAAATTTTAAGAAATTTTAGTTTGGAATTTATAAGGGTAATTTAGTCTAAAAAATAATAATAGCAAACTTGTAATTATTTATAAGTTTCAAAATCGTGCATCAAGAGTAAAATGCCATGTGCAAATAGAATTTCCCCCACTTAAAAACTTCTTTTATATTACAATTTTACCATCGATTTTTTGGACTGGAATGCCCATTTCTTTAACCTCTTTCTCCTCCTCTCAAATCTAGTTAAGTTAACTAAAAAAAAAAAAATTAAAACCCATATCTATTCCATCAAATCTTTTCCTATATTAAATTATCTCACAAAATAAATTTGAAAATTGATTTTATTAGGTTTTTACTTACTCAAAAACTCTAAAAACATTGCGGATTGATAAAAGTTATGAACAAAAAAAAACTCAAAGTCCGGACTGCTTTCTACTGTCCGGACTAGCAATTCGGATTCGTCCGGACTGGAAGTTCGGACGGAAGGGCACAGTCCGGACTTAAATTTTTTCGTCCGGACTAGAAGTCCGGACAATTACTTTTTGTCCTATTATTAATAGTGCCACTATAAATAAGTCTTTTTTCGTTCTATTATTCATGAAGTCGTTGTAATATAGTGGTGAGTATTTCCACTATTTATGCGAGCACCTTGGATTCGATCCTCGACATTTTTATACACAGTTCTACAGTAAATACGGAGTGGGAAAATAAATAGTGTTCTACCCAAAGAAATAGTTCTACAATAAAACAATTATTTTCCCAAATAAATAACACCAAATCCTTTTTTACTTTATTTTATTTTCAAATAAATAGTTGTACAGTAAACATGGAGTGGGAAAATAAATAGTGTTCTACCCAAATAAATAGTTTTATAGTAAATACAGAGTGAACCGAAAATAAATAGTTTTACAATAAATAGTGTTCTACCCAAATAAATAGTTCTACAGTAAATACGGAGTGAACCGAAAATAAATAGTTTTACAGTAAATACGGAGTGAACCAAACACATCACGATGTAACTAGAAAAGAAATAAATATATTGTTGTAATCAATGATCAAAATAGAGGACATATATTTTAAAATGCCTCCCCTCTTAGAATTTGAAGTTTTAAGAAATACAAAATTCTCAAGTATTGGTCTTTGCAGCAGCATCAACTGCAATAGCACGCCTTCGGGCTTTTTCAATGATACTAAGCTTGACACCCTTGCCCTTTGGCAGAGAGACCCATGATTTATTCCCCTTGTCAATAGTGAAGACGTTCCCAAAACGAGTGGCAAACTTGTGGCCCGTAACATCTTGGACACCGACACATTCCTTTGTGCTTCTCCCTGTTCTTGATGACACCGACATGCCCGGTGTTTCTCCCACCGGTCACCATCACTACATTGCCAACATCAAACTTGATCAAGTCCACGATTTTGTTGCTCTCTAGGTCGAACTTTATGGTGTCATTCGCCCTGATGACAAGATCCGGGTAGCGAATGGTGCGACCGTCGTATGTGTTGAGATATGAAATACCCTTCTGCCCAAACTGAATGGAATGCATCTTGCATAGCTTGAACTGCAAATGAAATCAATAAGGAACAACTTATTTATTAAGGGTTATAAAAAAAATCTGCTAAATTCCAAATTACCTGGAATATTCATTTAGATATTTATATTTATAAAAGAGAATCATACCGGATCGATATCCTTCTCCACTCATTCATCCGAGCCTGTGTTTCTTTGAACATCAGATGGTTGATGATATAGCCTTTGGAACTACTGGTTGTTGAAGTATATCCGACAGGGAATTCAGTCCACTGAATAGTGACTCCATTATGCTGAGTGAATCTCATTGTATGGGATTGCAGTTGCAATGAGAAAAGAAGGAAAAAGAAAGCCGATAGCGACGACATTAGAGAACACTTATAAAAAGAATGAATTGTCAGGTAAATTTATAAAAAAAAATTCATCCGTGATCAAAAAACGTCCACCTCCAAAATCTCAATGTTCAATCCTCAATTTTAATATCAAAACCCTTCCACCTCCTCCTCCCTTCTTCCTCCTCTCCAACCCAATAAGAAATCCAAATTCAAATTTCTCTAATTCTTTGCTCAAAAAAATAAAGACCAAAATTAAAAAAATTGCTAAATGAGAAGAAAATCTCACCCATCTCGACCCAAGAAAAGACGGCGGAATAGCAGGCATGGCCTGGATCACCGGCGGCAGCAGAAGATCGGCGGCAGGATTGGCGGCGGTGGGCAAATCGAAGAAAGAAAAGATAAATAGAAAAGAGGAGGAGGTGGAGAGGGAGGGAAGAGAAAGATGAAGGGTTCGAGGAAGATGATGTATTATGGGAGGTGGGAGAGAGAGAAAAAAGAAGAGGAAGGATTTTTGGGTTCTCCAACGTAAGGGAGAGAAGAATGGAGGTGGGGGGAGAAGAAAGAGAAAAATAGGAGAGAAATATAGTGATGACAGAATAGAAATATTTGGTATACTACTAGGAAAATCCTCTCTTTTGAAAAGAGAGGATAGACTCACTAGGAAAACTGGGCTCACAAGGAAAATTGGCGTGCTACTTTGGAAGCTCTTGCAATTTGGGGTCTTTTGGATTTTAAGGGCTTAGAGAGGGCAAATTCTAAATGCGCACCACATTGATTTAGTGAGCACCATTTGAGAATTTCTAGATGCGCCCCCATATTTTTCTTAGTGAGTCCCAATTTCTTAGTGATATAATTATTTTTTCTCTAATTTTTGCACCTCCCATAGGAAAAACATGGGTTGCATTTAGAAATTCCTGCACCATTTTCCCATGTTGTAAATCACTTTACCATGCGGTGTGGAGCTCACTAAGTAAAATGTGGCACGCATTTAGAATTTCCCATTAGAGAGAGAGAGAGAGAAGGGATCTGATAACTTTGGATTCTATGATTCTTTACTTACGGTGATTGGGCGGCGTGTGAGAAAATGGACGGCAAAAGTTCAAAACTTTCAAAAACATTAGTTCTGGGGGAAATTCTATTTGATCACACCAATTTGCCAAGTGAAACCACCTTTTTCAGTTGAGAATTAGTTACACTGTTCGGATATTAGTCCCACTATTTGGAGATTAGTCTTCGAATCGGAGATTAATACTCGACCAAGAAAAGAAAATGACCACAAAAAGTCCATATTTTTTTAACTTTCGGAGGTGGGCTCATTGAGCAAAATGGTGTGCTCAAATAGAATTCCCCAGTTTTTGGGACAGTTCTGAGTGGATTTGATGGTTAGATAGAGATCAGGGGTGTTGCAAAAATCTGATATCTGGATCCGACTCGGTCTATAACTTGACTGATACCAGTTCAGACCTAATTTGTCGATGAACTAATTCGTACTGGATCCATCGTACTGGATTTAAAATTTAGATCCGTGCATAATAAATGGTGAGATCCGAATACCATCGTGATAGACCTTGGACCAGTTATTTCAATGATTACTGCCTACAAGGACTATGTTCCAACCGTCAAACATGACATTAAGCCCCACGAATACTAGTATGGGTAGGAATTGGTCCAAGTAACCTCTAATTTAGACCCTCAGCCACCGCAGACCTCTAGTACTGGGGATGAGCAGAGTTCGGTTAAAATCGAAATAATTGATCAAAACTGATTCGAATAAGCAAAACCAAATCGAAGCCCAAAACCAAATAATTGATTCGGTTTTTGGTTTTGAGTTTTGAAACCCGAAACCGAACCGAACAACTGAATTATTTAAAAATATATATGTAATAAGATATGTAACATATATGTATATATATTCATGTATTTTACATGTATAAATATATACATTATAGATAATAATTTTAATACATTTGGATACCATAAAGATTTATATGCTTATTAAAACAATTAAAATTATAATTTTAAATAATTTATTTTTAAAAAAATCTAGAATTGAATAACCTAACTAAATCGAGCCGAATTCGATTTAGTTTTAGTTTTCATTCCTAATTAGTTTTTACAGAAATTGATAAAAACCGAATCGAGACGGGCCGATGTTCACCCCCACCTGGTGCTACCGAAAACAAGAAAGGAGTAGAGAAGTTCTATTGTAGGTTCTATCCTAAAGTTTTTTATTTCCATTAATTTATCCAGAAAATGAACTTCTTACTTTTGGATACAACTCTGAAAATATCTTTCACATTGATTAATTGAATACTTATAACTTGTTAGATTTTTTTTTTTTGAATTTCCTTATATAGTAATTTATTTTTAAATATGTGCATCCAAAATTAATTATCAAAACTTGGGCCGGTTCAAAAAAAGTACAAAGATTATGTTAGCGCCAAAATTCTGGGCCTGGGCCTCGTATAGCCAGGGACTGCAGCCCAATACCATGCTTACATTGAAATTAGTCCAACTATGGGCTAAGCTTGGTGTGACACCAGAGTCCTTTTGCTTGTTGGGCTTTTCGACCTGTTGGTGCCTCAAGGGTAATTATAAAGACATTCCCAAATTTCTAAGGGCACATTTCTGAGATGGTATGTTCCTTTATTTTTGAAAATTGCGAAAAAAATAATAATACAAAATCTGAGATCCATTACAAAACCAATACAAGCTTTCTTTACCAATTTTTCTGCCTTTCACTTTGACCGTATCCCACGTGTGAGGATCGTACGTGTGCCTCGATGTGTCCACGGAGGATCAACGTGCCTACATGCCTCAAATTGAATTAAAGAAAACTTAATAGTTTGATTTAACCTTTAATCATGATTAAGTGATTAGGTTTAATTGATGATTAGATGTTGGATGGTGGAGGGAGAGCATGATCAATGGCCATGTGTACAGCCCATGGAATCACTCATTAGAAAATAATTATCATGATTATATGCTAATGAGTTAATTAGTCTTTTACTAATTTAAATTTATGGGATTCAATAAGTTTGCAAAACAATGATAATTACTAAAAAAATTATTATTATTATTATTATTTTTCTTTTTTACCAAATATGAGACTTAGAACTTCTACTAATTACTCGTAAAGAGATTATAAGTTCAAATTACTTTATAGTTTAATATGTTTTCTTTTTAAATAGGAATTAAACATTAGATTTGAATTTGTAAACTCATATTTTAACTTTCTCCTTTATTTTCTATTTTTGCTAAAATAGAAAGAAAAGCTACATAGTTCTTCACAGCTTGCAGAATTTCATTATAGAGATTCGCCAATGTTGAAAATCCCTTCTACTGTACCATAACTCTGAAGTTTTGGTAAGAGAAATTATTTTTTATTTTAACAAGCCCAGCAGGTTGAAAGCCCTTCCGCTGCACTAAAACTCTGCAGGTTTAAGGTATATTTTTGGAAAAAAAACCTGCGTTTTATGCAACAGTATAATTTTTTTTTTAAAAATCTGTTCCTTTCACTGCACAAAAACTCCAAAATTGTAGTGAGAGTCGAGAGAAATTATTTTGTATTTTAACATGCTTCCTTCCACTGCACAAAAACTCCGAATTTGTGGTGAGTATTGAGGAAAATTATTTTGTATTTTAACAACCGGTTATATTCATGGGGTCCCTCTTAACTAAAAAATATGTGGCTCAATTAACTTGACAAGTAATATACATAGTTCGATGTTCTTACCACAATTGTAACCATCCCATTGTATCGCCAATTAGTGCACTAGGGTAACTTTCTTTTTTAAGGACTGATTGGTTCATAAAAAGTGACATGCAAAATGGTTTGGAAAATAGAGAAAGTAGAGTTCCTACACTCTTTTAACTTTTCATGAATTAGTTCATAAAAAGTGCCGATTATGAAAAGTTCCGCTCTTTTCTATGTGCTACCTAAAGTTGGAGGAAAAGTTATTATTTTTCCTGCATTGCATGGAAATTTGGGGGATGGATTTAATACTTTTTGTATTGAATCCTGCTTAAAGTAGAGAGAGTATTATTTTTGAGTGGGAGATGGACTGATTGGATTATGGTAATCTCTCTTTGCTTTATATGGTCCACTTTTCATGATTACTTTCAACGAAATAATTAGCAGAAAGTTAAGAGTCACCTTTTAGTTAATATTTTTAATGAGCACTTTCCATGAACCAATTAAGAAAAAAAAAAAAGAACAATTGTTGGGTTGTACTAGTACCTGATGATATTAGCTTAGTTAATGAGATAAGAACATAGGTGAATGTTAGGTTTTAAATTGAGTAGGTCCAAAACAGAATATATGGAGTGTAAATTTAGTAAACGACTGACTCTAGACTGTAGTGTTGCGACACTGCATACACAAGAGATATAAAATGAGAAGTCAGTTTAGCTATTTGAATTCTTCTATTCAGAATGGTGGAGAAATCGACAGTGATGTCAATCGTAAGATCCAAGTTGACTGGTTGAAATGAAGGAGTGCAACAGGAGTTTTATGTGACAGTAATATTCCATTAAGGCTGAAAGAAAAATTTTATATGACTACTATTAGACCAGTTTTATTATATGTCGCGAAATACTGAGCTATAAAGAAACGTCATTCACAAAAAATAAGTGTAATAGAGATGTGTATGCTTCATTTGATATGTGACAACACTAGGAGAGATAAAGTAAAAAAGGAAAATATTCGTGTTAAGATAAGCGTAGCACCATCAAAGAGAGGATGTGAGAAAATGACTTGTTGGCAGTGAAAATTTCTAAGTAAATAGAGTTTTGCACAACAGAACGCGGAGCTAACTCTGTAGCTCCGCGCTTGGCTATATTAGCCTCGCGTTTGAGAAAAACGCGGAGCTAATCAATAACTCCGCGTTCTGATTCTTTAGCTCCGCGTTTTGATGCGATTAGCTCCGCGTGAGCAGATAACTAGAATTTCAAATTGATTGAGATTATGATTTGGGCTTATCTAAATACCCAAATTAAGTCCGATCAGAACTCTAAATCAAGAGATTTAAATCAAAACTAAGATATTTGATTGGAATCCTTGATGAGTACAAATTCTATTTAGATAGAAACTCTCATATGATCCTAAAGTTATAATACCCTCTTGGGGAAGCCCTAGAGGTCTTTTTTCGGCATCTGAGGTCTTTTTCTGGAGTTTTGGAGAAGTTCGAGTTACGCATAGAGCCTTGAACGAATCAAGACCAGAGAATATCATCGATAGTCGGCCGTCATCTTCAAGAGAAGAGTTCGACGTCAGATCGTCCAAAGGAGCTGCTTGACAGATCCCATCGCCACATAGATCCCACACTATATTGTAAAAGAGAGCGATTGAAATATAAAATCATCTCGTTTGTTCTTTCTTTTTCTTGTTCACTTTCATTGTAATTTAAGTTAATTCAATGGAAGGAAAGTAAAGAAATTTTGCTGCGAACAAATTGGCGACCACAGTGGGAGACGTCTCTTTCACCAGAGAAGAGATTGTGGTGCAATCAGACGTCGATAGGATTGGATCCGACGTAGATATACTCGTCGTTGAAATCGACTAGCAGAAGTACGAGGAGTACCTCTCCTCTGAATCAGGTAACCTGAACGAAACGCGACACTATCGTCGCGTGCGCTCCAATACCCGAGGAACGGGTAAAAAGGTATCCACCGATGAACGGGCATCCTTTGAGACCACGGCCATAGAGCCGGCGTTTGGACAGGAAATCCTAGCAGAGGATGGCCTCTCTACTGCCGAAGAAGGCCTGGGAACTGGATTGACCAGAATCCAACTCCGAAATAGAAATCGGAGAGCTAGGCGGAAAGCCCTCAAAGCCCGCATCGAACGCGAGGCTAATTTCAGAGAACGCGAGGCTATGGTCCCTCACAAACTGACTCGCGCTGATCGCGAGATCAGTCATTATCGCGTTAAATGCGAAGTTACAACTTGTGTTGATCGCAAGGAAAAGCCAGCGTGTAATTCTCCACGCGAGGCTATTACTGAGCTTAGCGAGAAATGCGAAGCCAGTAAGATTTGCATTAATCACAATATCTCAAACACTCGTGATAAACGCGAGTATAAAATTTTCTTAAAGTCAGCATGTGATTTTCCATGCGAGGCTACTACTGGGCTTAGCGAGAAAAGCGAAGCCAGTAGCACTTGCGATAAACGCAAGATTTCTTACACTCGCGAGGAACGCGAGGATAAAGATTCATTAAAGCCAGCATGTAATTCTCCATGCGAGGCTACTGCTGAGCTTAGTGATAAACGCGAAGCTAGTAGTACTTGCGATAAACGCAAGATTTCTTACACTCGCGAGAAACGCGAAGATAAAAATTCCTTACAGCCAGCATGTGATTCTCCAAACGAGGCTAATACTGAGCTTAGCGAGAAACGCGAAGCCAGTAGTACTTGCGAGAAATGCAAGTTACCTCACCTCCGTGTAAATTGCGAAGATGATTGGCAGATTGTCGTTAATCGTAAAAATCGCGCTAGACGCGAAGTTGTGACTTGTGTTAATCACAAAAGTAAGCCAGCGTTCAGGAATTTTCTTCCACGCGGGGCTAAGATTCCAGAAGATAAACTTCTGAAGAAATGCCAAGCCACCGTAAAACGCGAGGCTAGCGTAGCAAAACGCAGAGCTATTCTTCAGGCCTGCGACACAAAACGTGAAGCTAACTTTCAGCTCCGCGCTCCAAAATGCGAAGCTATTTCTCAGCTCAGCGTAGATCAATCCGAATAAAAAATCAGGGCTGATCGTCGCATCAATGGGCCAGAACTAGACTCCAGTAATCTCAAGAAGTTTCAGTGGGCTCCTGGACCCTCTCAGCAGATGAATGGGCCCCACAACTCCATGACTAAAGTCACCGACCTCAAGGAGTACTTAACCAAGAAGAGAAGTATAGAACAAGTTCAATCCGAATCTTCCTGTTATTGCCAACAACTTATGACGGCGGTATCCACTGTAGTAGATATTTGTTGCTGCAATAAAAATAGGGTATCGGTGTTCGATCGATTAACCGAGTCGGACAAAAACCCTGCTAAGAAAATAAAAGCTACTCCCCGAAAAGAATGGAGAATTGTAACCTCCAATATGGTCGGAAAGGGGAAGAAGGTTGTAGAGATGTATAATGATTCGGAATCAAGTGATGAAGAACCTCATCACAACACCCGACTTAAGTCACGAGCTGTCCAGCCTCGAAACTATAAGAAACTTGCAAAAGGTTCTTATGACGATGACAGCGATAATTCGGCTATAGCTTCACCTCACTCCTCTGCATCATCTCGGCTACAGAGGTCAGCATCACACATGGCGGATAAATCAGATGACATCGATCAAAGATTTGAAGCCCAGGAAAAGATGATTCGAGAGCAACTAAAGACAATTGAAGATCTTAGAATGATGCTCTCGAAAGTGGTCGAAAATACCCAAAAAATCGTCGAGGATAACGTTAAAAAGGAAAAAGAAACTCCGTTCAATAAAATGAACGAAGAAGATAAAGAAGAGAAAGCCCATTCGACGCATGAGGACGAGGATAGGTAATCTTTTCATGATCCACATGGAGAGAAGATAGAGAAGTTACAAAATCAACTTGAAGCACTAATGCACAAAAAGAAGTTGAAAGAATCAGGAGTATCAAGACCATATCCACCTGAATAGGATTTGGCACCATACCCGGAGAAATACAAGCCTCTCAAATTAGAGCCATATGACGGGAAAGGGTCTCCTAGTCAACACATTTATTACTTCTTGTCCCAAGCAGGACATTTGATGGGTAATGACCCGGTTATGACCAAGGTATTCGTAAGTACTTTGCGAGGGTCTGCCTTTACTTGGTTTATGCAGCTGCCCTCAGGTACTATTAATACATGGTTTGATATTGTGAGACTATTTCTCGTACGTTTCTTTGAGAATGATACCAAAATTACTGTTCATTCCCTCATTGCAACTAAACAAGGGGAACAAGAAACAGTAAAAGACTTTATAGAAAGGTTCTGGGAGAAGTCCGTGCATTACAAATACGGAATGGTCTAGAAAACTCTAGTCGAGACATGTCGACATAATCTTAAGACTAATGTACTCCTAAAAATGAGGGCCGTAGAGTCTAAAACGTGGAGAGATTTGCTCAAGTAAGGAGAGCAAGCCGAGGACTTGATTCGTCGGGTTGAAGAGTCTCGTGGGTTAAGAAACACTGGGAATAATAGGCCGTACACCCAAAATAATAATAATAAAAATAAGGAAAAAGCGGTGATAGCATCAGAAGTCGCTCCACAAAAGACAAATCCTTCAAACTCGAAGCCCCAAAACCAGAAGGGCACGAGACAAAATAGGCCTCAGCAAGAGAGGACCTATACCTTCAAAGCAGAGCAAACGCCTACACTCTTCCACCTGCTCCTGAGGAAGGGAATGTTAAAACTTCCGGCGAATAGGAAACCGGAGGACGCTGGTAAGACCAACGACCCTAACTATTGTCTCTACCACCGGAATATTGGGCATCCTACTAGGGATTGTTACCTTCTAAAGAACATAATCCAAGTATTGATAGAAGCTGGAGTTCTAACACTTAAAGAGGAACAAAAGAAGGTCACTGCCAATATGGCAACCATAGTGGTTGGAACCCATGAGTTCCCCGTAGGGGTGACCCCAATTCCAAAGGGGAAGCTGGTTACGAAAAACCATGACCCGCATAAAAAGGCTCAAGAAGGACTTGCCCCCATAACAACTCAAAAAAGGAAAATCATGTGGGTCCATCCTGATTTACTACAGGATGAACAGTGGACTTCCGCAGGGGGTCAAAAGAAAAAGCGGACCAACAACGCTATTTCCGCGAAAATAAAAGATGAATATATAATTGCAGGGGCATTAACAGACTCTGAATAGGAGCCCGAAGCTATGGCCACTCATCAGGATGGGGCAGGCCCTTCTGGCGCTCGATCTGGAAAAACATATCTTAAGAACTACACCAGAGTAGACCCGAAAGATATATATACGTAACTCGCGAAACCTGCAAAACAGAAAGGACTTCGCTTCCAGAAAAATCCTGGAAAAGATGAAGGAGTCAAAGACGCTACCTTCAAATTTGATATAATAGCTCAAACGGCAAATATTCCAGCTCAGGTCACGCTGTACGAGTTGTTACGATTATCAAAATCAACTCGTGAGGCGTTGAGAGAAGCCATGGCAGACTCTGAGTCATTCCTAGCTCAGATTGTCGAGCCGGCCGACAAAGAACATGACTCTTGCCCCCACTGTTATCAAGTGAGGAGGCAGGTCCCACAAATTATCGCCCCCACTGTTATCAAGTGAGGAGGCAGGTCCCACAAATTATCTTCTCTCCGGAAGACATGCAGGTAAGAAATATAAAGCACAACAGGCCTTTATATTTCACCGGGTATGTCGGATCTACGAAAGTGGATCGCATCCAGATTGATCCAGGGTTTGCACTAAGCGTCATTCCCAGAAGGTTGATGCAGCTATTGGAAATTTCTCCCCATCGTCTGACGCCAACCAATACTACAATATATGGGAATTCCAATGATAGTTGTCCCCTTGGAAAGATCCAACTCCGATGTCAAATCGGGGATTTGAGGACGGAGGTCACATGCTACGTCATCGACGCAGACACTTCCTATAACATCTTACTGGGACGGCTTTGGATCCACGCTTATATGATAGTCCCGTCGACTCTCCACCAGTGTATGAAATACTGTGATGAATAAGGAGAAGTCCGGACACTAGTTGCAGATAGACAACTATTTAAAGGGCTAGAGAACTACTTCACGGATGCTTTACTCTACAAGCCAGCCCATGAAGTCTCCGACAACAACCTCAACAAAACTCAAAAGTTTGATGAGAGCGGCAACGAGGCGGATACGGAGTACGAGCCTCCCGAAGAAAACGATGGGAGTGATTATGAAATCAATCCTCACATAGATTTTAATTTGAATTTTGATAATAATGTAGCTGATGTAGTAGAGGATGAGTGGGTTATTAATGAAAACATAAAGTTAGTCTACGAGCCTGCTGTAGCTACTGAATCTGAACCTTCATGTACTTCCACCGAAGTGGATGGCCTATCCGAACTTGAAGTTCTGGCAGCATACCATTTACCCCTCAGGTCATCCCTCCTCTCTCAATCAAAAATAGCTAAGGGACAAGGTCATTTCTTTGAGGTGCCTCCTCGACAGGGGTCCCAAAAGCCGATCATGTTCGGCAAAGTAATTACGTCACCTCGACAAAGACAAAGCAGTGAAAGTGATGAACAAACATCACCTCAATTTCACTTATATGAACAGAAATCTCTGCAAATGATGGAGAAGATGGGTTATAATTTCACCCAGAAACCAAGGTTAAACTTTGGAAAAGGGCGACAGAATCTCATACCCTCATTTAGACCGAGAGGAAAGAGTCCAGACTATTATCAAAAGACTCGCAGAGGGTTAGGCTATGTATCTACTCCTCCCTCACCACCATGCCAATATGAGGAAAGATCTTCGTCCGATGAGGATTTAAACCCGATTGATCAGGACTCGGATCTAAGTACTGGCGCTTGGTTTCAATCTTTGACAGCCAATATGGTTTCAGCCGTACCAGAAAGCGACAAGGAACCAATTGATGTTCGAGATGATTCCTGGGCTAAACATATGGACACTCTTTGAGATGTCTGCTTTGAACAGCGTGACCCGCCTACAGAAGACAAATTGGTACAAGTCAACATGGGAACGGACGAAAACCCGAAACCCATCTTCATAATCGACATGCTAACTCCCTTGGAAAATGAGGAACTTATATCTCGTATCAAAGAATATATAGACGTGTTTGTATGGAGTTATGAAGACATGCCCGGGCTTGACCTTCAAATTGCCACGCACCGGTTAAATATTAAAGAAAACGCCAAACCAGTTAAACAACAGCAAAGGCGTTTTCGACCGGAATTGATGGAGACAATAATTACCGAGGTCAATAAGCTTATAAAATCCGGATTCATCCGTGAAGAGCACAACCCTGATTGGGTGGCTAACATAGTGCCCGTTCGTAATAAGAACGGCAAAATCCGGATATGCATCGATTTTCGAGATCTGAATGCTGCATGACCTAAGGATGAATTTTCACTCCCCATCACCGATGTGATGATTGATAATACTTGCGGTTATGAGAGGATGTCCTTTATGGATGGCTTCTCAGGATATAACCAGATTAAAATGCACCCAGATGATGAAAAACACACGGTCTTCAGAACGCCGCTGGGAGTATACTGTTATACGGTGATGCCTTTCGGATTGAAGAATACCGGTACCACCTACCAATGTGCGATGAGAGTCATATTCAAAGAACACCTGCGCAAAACGGTAGAGTGTTATGTGGATGACTTAGCGGTCAAAAGCAAGAACAAAGAAAATCATCTTCGTGATTTAAGAACGGTCTTCGATCTTATGCGAAAACATCACTTGAAGATGAACCCTGCCAAGTCTTTTATGGGAGTGCGTAGCGGAAAGTTCCTTGGGTTTATAATCACTTTAGAAGGAATTTTCCTTGATCCTGAGAAAGTAAAAGCGATTAGTGAAATGCCACCGCCCCGCAATCTTAAGGAATTAAGGGGATTACAAGGAAAGTTAGCCTATATCCGGTGCTTCATCTCCAAATTATCAGGGCGATGCCAGCCGTTCTCTAGACTCATGAAAAAGGGGATTTCTTTCGTATGGGATGAGGTATGTCAACAGGCGTTTGACGATCTCAAAGAATACCTTACCAAACCTCATGTTCTTATGGCACCGGTCCCTGGGCAGCCATTTCTTATATATGTAAGGGCCATGGATGATACTTTAAGAGCGTTACTTGTTCAATATAATGAGCATGGCCATGAACATACTCTTTATTACTTAAGCATGACAATGATTAGAGCCGAGCGTCGGTATACCCCGATCGAAAAAGAATGTTTAGCCCTAGTGTTCGCCGTTCAGAAAATGCGACACTATCTTTCAGGGAAAACGATACATGTCATCTCATGGGTTAATCCTTTGAAAATTTTGATGACAAAATCAGGATCCTTGAACGGCCGATTGGCGAAATGGGCACTGCTACTATTGCCATATGATACATTTCGTCCCTCAAAAAGCCATGAAGGGACAGGCGATCGCCGATTTCCTTGCAGACTATCCAATTTGGTCCAAATCTAAACAGACGTCAGAGGTCAACACAGCTAGCAAAGAACAACCATGGCAAATATTCTTTGATGGTGCTGCTAAACGATCCGCTGCTGGAGTGGGGGTTGTGCTAATATCTCCAAATAAACATATATTGCCTAACAGTTACTCATTAACAGAACCATACACGAACAATGTGGCGGAATACAACGCGCTCATTATCGGTTTAAAAATGGCTCTGCAACTTGGGGTGAACTATCTAGAGGCAAATGGAGACTCTAAACTCATCGTCAACCAGATGACGGGTGAGTATGAAGTCAGACATGAAGCCCTCATCCCCTATCATCAGCTAGCCATTGAGCTAGCAGGATATTTTGAATAAATTTATATCTATCATATATCTCGGAATGAGAATGTATATGCAGATGCTCTTGCTGCACTAGCTGTAATATTAACAATCCCGCCGGGTGAAGCTAAAGGCATCACTATTGGTAGTAGAGAACTCCTTCATCCAGACATGGTATTCCAAACCAAAGAGGTGTACCAGTCAGGCATATTCTGGAACCCCGTGATTGGTGATTTCCAGTTATAGATTACGCCCTATATGGGATACTACCAGAAGATCCAAGAGAAGCCGCCTCAATAAAGAGGAAGGCCCCGAGATTCTATTTTGATCGTACACTTCAAATTTTATACAGAAAGTCAAACGATGGTCTGCTACTACGCTGCATATCAAAAGCAGAAGCAGATGAAATGCTAAAGGAAACATATGATGGAGTGTGTGGAGCTCATCAGCTCGGTCCAAAACTCGGAGACCGTATAAGAAGGCTGGGATACTACTGGCCGAAGATGATTACAGAGGCAATGACATATGCTAAACGGTGCCATGCATGCCAAGGACATGCCAATTTTATTCATCAACCCCCAGAATACTTGCACAATACCGTTACTAGTTGGTCATTTGAGGCATGAAAAATGGATATTGTGGGACCAATAACTCCCCCGTGTTGGCAGTGAAAATTTCTAAGTTAAAAGGATTTTCCACAACAGAACGCGGAGCCAGTTCAGTAGCCCCGTGTTTGGTTATATTAACCCTACATTTGAATAAAACGCGGAGATGTTTAATAGGTCCGCGTTGATTCCGCAGTCTGGCTTATATTAGCCTCGCATTTGAGTAAAACGCGGAGATGATCAATAGTTCCGCGTTAGCTCCGCGTTTTGGTTATTTAGCGCCGCGTTTTGATGCGATTAAAGCTCCGCGTAAGCAGATAACCAGAATCTCAAATTGATTGAGATTATGATTCTGGGCCTATCCAAATACCCAAATCAAGTCTAATCAGAATTCCATCAAAACTAAGATATTTGATTGGAATCCTTGATGAATGCGAGTTCTATTTAGATAGAAACTCTTGCATTAACCTGGGACTATAAATACCTTCCTGGTGAAAACCCTAGGGATCTTTTTTTCGGCAATTAAGATATTTTTCTGAAATCTTGGAGAATTCGAGTTACGCACAGAGCCTTGAGTTCGTGAAGATCAGAGAAAATCACCATCTTCTTTCTGGAGTTCTTGAGAAGTTCGAGTTACGCGAGAGAGCCTTGAACAAATCAAAACCAGAGAAGATCGTCTATAGTCGGCCGATATCTTCGACAGAGAAGAGTTCAACGTACCGATCGTCCAAAGGAGCTGCTCGACAGATCCCATCGCCACTAATCCCACGACATATTGTAAAAGAGAGCGATAAATATAAATCCTCTCGTTTATTCTTTTTTTATCTTGTTCACTTCTATTGTAATTCAAGATTATTCAATGGAAGGAAACAAAGGAACTTTTGCGACGAACAAACTGGCGACAACAGTGGGAGCCGTCTCTTTCACTGATGAAGAGATTGTGGCGCAATCGGACGTTGACTTGATCGGATCCGAAGTAGACATGATGGTCGTTGAAATCGACCAGCAGAAGTATGAGGAGTTCCTCTCCTCCGGATCAGGTGACTTGGATGAGACACGACACTATCGTCGCATATACTCCAATACCCGAGTGACGGGTAGAAAGGTATCCACTGAGAGACGGGAATCCTTGGAGACTGCGGCTATAGAGCCGGAGTTCACACAAGAAATCCTATCCAAGGATGAGCTTCCGATTGCCGAAGAAGACATGGGGACCGGACTGACCAGGACCCAACTCCGGAACAGGAACCGGAGAGCGAGGCGTAGAGCCCTCAAAGCCCGTCTTGGACGCGGAGCTAACTCTAGAGGACGCGAGGCTATGGTCCCTCGCAAACTGGTTCGCGCTACCCGCGAGACCGGTCTCTACCGCGTTAAACGCGAAGATACAACTTGCCTTAAAAGCAAGAAAAAGCCAGCGTGTGATTTTCCATGCGAGGCTATTGCTGAGCCTAGCGAGAGACGCGAACCTAGTAAGGATTGCGTTAGTCGCAGAATACCCAACACTCGCGAGAGATGCGAGTATAAAAATTCTTCAAAGCCAGCGTGTGACCTTCCACGCGAGGCTATTGCTGAGCCTAGCGAGAAACGCAAAGCCAGTAAGGGTTGCGCTAGTCGCAGAATACCCAACACTCGCGAGAGACGTGAGTATAAAAATTCTTCAAAGCCAGCGTGTAATTCTCCACGCGAGGCTATTGCTGAGCCTAGCGAGAGACGCGAAGCCAGCAAGATTTGCGCTAGTCGCAAAATACTTAACACTCGCGAGAGACGCGAGTATAAAAATTCTCTAAAGCCAGCGTGTGATTCTCCACGCGAGGCTGATACTGAGCTAAGCGAGAGACGTGAGGCCAGTAATACTCGCAATAAACGCAAGACTTCTGATACCCGCGAGGAACGCGAGGACGATTGGCAAATAGTTGTCAGTCGTAAAAATCGTGCTAGGCGCGAAGCTATGATCTGTGTTAATCGCAAAGATAAGCCAGCGTGTAAGACCTTCCCTTCACGCGGGGCTATTATTCCAGAAGCTAAACTTCTAAAGACATACCAAGCCAGCGAGAGACGCGAGGCTAGTGTGGATAAGCGCGGAGCTATTCTTCAGGCCCGCAATGTGAAACGCGAGGCTATTCCTAAGCCACGCGAGGATCGGTCCAACCCCAGAGTCAGGGTTGATCAGACAAAGAAGCTTCAGTGGGTTCCCAGATCTTCTCAAGAGTTGAATGGACCTCTTGACTCTATGACTAAAGGCGCTGATCTCAGGGAATATCTCTCTAAGAAGAGAGGCATAGACCAACTTCAGGTTGAGCCTGTCTGTCATTGCCAGCAACTTGTGACGGAAGTATCAACCGTGATGGACAACTGTGGCTGCAGCAAGAACAGGATATCTATGTTCGACCGATTAAACAAGTCAAACCAGAATCATGCTAAGAAGACAAGAACCACTTCCCTAAAGCAAGGGAGAGCTGTAACCTCCAACATGATAGGAAAAGGGAAGAAAATTGCAGAGACGGATGATGATTCAGAATCGAGCGATGAAGAACCTCATCGTGTTACTCGATTAAGATCAGGAGCCGTCCCGCCCCGAAATTATAAGAAGCTCGCAGGGGGTTCTTACGACGAGGACAGCGATAATTCCGCTATAGCCTCACCTCCATCCTCTACATCATCTCGGCTACAGAAGTCAGCATCGCAGATGGCAGATAAGTCTGACGATATCAATCAGAGATTTGAAGTTCAAGAAAAGATGATTCGAGAGCAGCAAAAGATGATTGAAGGCCTTAGAGTCATGCTATCGAGATTTATTGAAGATAATGCCAAAAAGGGCAGAGAAACTCTAAATGAGGAAGAACAGGAAGAGAAAGCCTGCTCAATGCATGAGGATGACGATAGATTTTCTTTCCACGACCCACATGGGGAAAAGATAGAAAAGCTACAGAATCAACTCGAAGGTTTAATGCGTAAAAAGGAGTTGAAAGAAGCAGGGGTCTCAAGACCGTATCCTTCTGAATGGGATACGATACCATACCCACAGAAGTATAAGCCGCTCAAGTTAGAGCCATACGACGGGAAGGGATCGCCCAGTCAGCATATATATTACTTCTTGTCCCAAGCAGGATATTTGATGGGTAATGACCCCATCATGACCAAAGTATTCGCAAGTACTTTGCGAGGGCCTACCTTTATTTGGTTCATGCTGTTGCCCCCAAGTACTATTAATACCTGGTTAGATGTTGAGAAGTTATTTCTCTCACGTTTCTTTGAGGATGACACAGAGATTACGGTTCATTCCCTCCTTGCAACTAGACAAGGAGAACAGGAAACGGTTAAAGACTTCATAGAAAGGTTCCGAGAGAAGTCCGTACATTGCAAACACGGAATGATCCAGGAAACTCTAGTCGAGACATGTCGACACAACCTTAAGACCAATGTGCTCCTCAAAATGTGGGCCGTAGAATCCAAGACGTGGAGGGACTTGCTTAAACAAGGAGAGCAACCTGAAGACTTGATTCGCCGAGTTGAAGAGTCCCGCGGGCCAAGAAGTGCTGGGGGTAATAAGTCATATACCCAAAACAACAGCAATAAAAATAAAGGGAAAGCAGCGATGTCGTCAGAAGCTGCTCCTCAGAAAACCAGTCCTCCGCCAGAGCCAAAGCCTCAAGGTCAGCAAGGATCAAGGCAAATTAGACCGCAGCAAGAAAGAAATTACACTTTCAAGGGGGAACAGACGCCTATCCTCTTTCACTTGCTCCAGAAGAAGGGAATGCTAAAACTTCCGGAGAATAAGAAGCCAGAAGATGCTGGTAAGACTAAAAATCCCAACTACTGTCTCTATCACCAGAATGTTGGGCACCCTACCCGGGATTGTTTTCTCCTTAAGAATAGAATCCAAGCACTAATAGAAGCTGGGGTTCTGACGCTTAAGGAAGAGCAGAAGAAGGTCACTGCCAATATGGCAACCATAGTGGTTGGAACCCACGAGTTCCCCGCAGGAGTGACCCCAATCCTAAAGGGTGAGGCAGTTACAAAGAATCTTGATCCTTACAACAAAGCCCGAGAAGGACTTGTCCCTGTAACGACCCAAAGAGGGGAAGTTATATGGGTTCACCCCGATTTGCTAGAAGATGAACAGTGGACAAACACAGGGGGTCACAAGAAAAAGCGGACTAGCAATGCTATCTCCGCGGAAATAAAGGATGAATATATTGTAGGAATACCCACAGACTCTGAAGAGGAGCTCGAAGCTGTGTCCACTCATCAAGATGGGGCAGGCCCTTCCGGCACTCGGTCTGGGAAAACATATCTTAGAGACTACACCAGAGTAGATCCGAAGGATATATATGCGGAAACTACTAATCCTGTAAAGCAAAAAGGTGTTCGTTTCCAGAAGAATCCGCAGAGAGATGAAGGAGTTAAGAATACCTCCTTCCAATTTGATATCATAACTCAGCTGGCAAACATTCCAGCTCGAGTGACGCTATACGAGTTGTTACGATTGTCAAAGACAACTCGTGAGGCGTTAAGGGAAGCTTTGGCAGACTCTGAGTCATTCCTAGCTCAGATTGTCGAGCCGGCTAATGAAGAACAGGATTCTTGCCCCCGCTGTCATCAAGTGAGGAGGCAAGTCCCACAAATAGTTTTCTCTCCAGAAGACATGCAGGTGGGGAATATAAAGCACAACAGGCCTTTATATTTCACCGGATATGTCGGATCCACAAAAGTGGACCGAATTCAAATTGATCCGGGTTCTGCACTAAGTGTCGTACCCAGAAGGTTGATGCAGCTGCTAGGGATCTCCCTCCATCGTCTGACACCAACCAACATGTCAATATATGGGTTCAATGCCAATAATAGCAGCCCCCTCGGGAAAATTCGACTCCGATGCCAAATTGGAGATCTAAAGACGGAGGTTACATGCTATGTTATTGATGCAGATACTTTCTACAATATTCTACTAGGACGACCTTGGATCCATGCTTACATGATCGTTCCGTCGACTCTTCACCAATGCATGAAATATTGCAATGAGGAAGGAGAAGTCCGGACACTAATTGCAGATAAGCAACTTTTCAAAGGACTGAAGAATTACTTCATAGATGCTTCACTCTACAAACCAGCTCATGAAATCTCCAACGATGATCCTGGCAAGCCTCAAAACCCTGATAAAAGTGGTAACGAGACAGACACGGAGTATGAACCTTTTGAAGAGGATGATGGGGGTGATTATGAAATTAACCCCAACCTAGATTTTACTCGTAGTTTTGATAATAATATAGTCGATGTAATAGAGGATGAATGAGTTATTAATGAAAATGTAAAGTTAGTCTACGAGCATGCTGTAGCTACTGAATCTGAGCCCTCTTGTACCTCCACTGAAGTGGATGACCTGACCGAACTTGAAGTTCTGGCGGCATACCATTTGCCCCTCAGGTCTTCGCTCCTCTCTCAATTAAAAATAACCGAGGATCAAGGGCACTTCTTTGAAGTGCCTCCCCGACAGAAGTCCCAAAGGCCGATCATGTTCGGCAAAGTGGTCACGTCGCCTTGACAAAGACAAAGTAGTGAAAGTGATGAACAGACATCACCTCAGTTCCATTTGTACGAACAGAGATCCCGACAGATGATGGAAAAGATGGGATATAATTTTACCCAGAAGCCGGGATTAAACTTTGGAAAAGGGCGACGGAATCTCATACTCTCATTTAGACCGAGAGGAAAGAGTCCTGATTATTATCAGAAGACCCGCAGGGGATTGGGTTATGTATCTACCCCACCTTCTTCACCATTAAAAGATGAAGAGAGTTCTTCGGCCAAAGAAGAAACATCTTCACCCGATCATGATTCGGATATAAGTACCGGTGCTTGGTTTCAATTTTTGACAGTTAATATGGTTTCATCCGCGCCAGAAAGCGACGAGGAACCAATTGACGTTCAAGATGATGCTTGGGCTAGGCATATGGATACTCTCTGGGATGTCCGCTTTGAACAGCGTGACCCGCCCACAGAAGACAAATTAATACAAGTTAACATGGGAACGGAAGAAAATCCAAAACCCATTTTCATAAGCGACACACTAACTCCTTCAGAAAAGGAGGAACTTATATCTCTTATCAAAGAGTATATAGATGTGTTCGCGTGGAGTTATGAAGATATGCCTTGGCTTGACCCTCAAATTGCCACACACCGGTTAAATATAAAAGAAGATGTCAAACTTGTTAAACAACAACAGAGGCGTTTTCGACCGGAGTTGATGGAGGCGATAGTTGCCGAGGTCAATAAGCTTATTGAATCCGGATTCATTCGTGAAGAACAACATCCTGATTGGGTGGCTAACATAGTGCCAGTTCGCAAAAAGAATGGCAAAATCCGGATATGCATCGATTTTCGAGATCTGAACGCTGCATGTCCCAAGGATGAATTTTCACTTCCCATCACCGATGTGATGATTGATAGTACTTGTGGTTATGAAAGGATGTCCTTTATGGATGGCTTCTCAGGTTATAACCAAATCAAGATGCACCCGGATGATGAAAAGCATACAAATTTCAGAACGCCGCTGGGGGTATACTGTTATACGGTGATGCCATTCGGATTAAAGAACGCAGGTGCTACCTACCAACGCGCAATGAGTGTCATATTCAAGGAACACGGGCAATGAGTGTCATACAAATTTTAGCCCTAGTGTTTGCTATTCAGAAAATGCGACACTACCTTTCGGGGCAAACAATTCATGTCATATCACGGGTTAACCCCTTGAAGATTCTGATGAACAAACCGGGATCTTTAAATGGCCGATTTGCAAAATGGGCGCTCTTACTATCACCCTATGACATACATTTTGTCCCTCAAAAAGCCATGAAGGGACAGGCAATCGCCGATTTCCTTGCAGACCATCCAATTTGGTCCAAATCCAAGCAGACATCAGAAGTCAACACAGTTATCGGAGAACAGTCTTGGCAAATATTCTTTGATGACGCCGCAAGGCGATCTGCTGCTGCAGTGGGGGTTGTGCTTATATCCCCACATAAACATATATTGCCTAACGGTTACTCATTAACAGAACCGTACACGAATAATGTAGCGGAGTACAACGCGCTCATTATCGGCTTAAAAATAGCTCTGCGACTGGGGGTGAACCATCTAGAGGCATATGGAGACTCGAAGCTCATCGTCAATCAGATGACAGGTGAGTATGAAGTCAGACATGAAGCCCTCATCCCCTATCATCAGCTAGCTATTGAGCTAGCAGGATATTTTGAACAATTCTACATATATCACATATCTCGAAATGAGAACGTTTATGTAGATGCTCTTGCCGCATTAGCCGCAACACTGGCAATCCCGCCAGGTGAAGCTAAAAGCATCACCATTGGTAGCAGAGAACTCCTCCACCTAGACGCAATGTCTCGAGCCGAAGAGGTATGCCAGATAGGTTTAAAGTTAGAGCCCCGTGATTGGCGATTTCCGTTTGTGGATTATGCTTTGCATGGGATATTACCAGAAGATCCAAAGGAAGCCACCTCAATAAAGAGGAAGGCCCAGAGATTTTATTATGACCATAAAATTCAGACTTTGTATAGAAAATCAAGAGATGGTCTACTGCTACGCTGCGTATTGAAAGCAGAAGCAGAACAAGTGCTGAAAGAAACGCATGATGGAGTATGTGGAGCTCATCAACCTGGTCCAAAACTCGGAGACCGCATAAAAAGGCTGGGATATTACTGGCCGAATATGATCACAGAAGCAATGGCATACGCTAAACGATGCCATGCATGCCAAGTTCATGCCAATTTTATTCACCAACCCACAGAATACCTGCACAATACTGTCGCTAGTTGGCCGTTTGAGGCCTGGGGAATGGACATCGTGGGGCCAATAACTCCCCCGTCATCCAGAGGACATCGGTTTATTCTTGCAATAACCGATTATTTTTCAAAATGGGCTGAAGCCGTGCCCATGAAAGAGGTGAAAATGACAGATGTGATCAAGTTTATCAAGCATCATGTCATTTACCGATTCGGCGTCCCTCGACGGATCATTCATGATAACGGTCCGCAGTTCATTAGTCAGGGATTCTCCAGATTCTGCAATAAGTTCAGAATCAAAAATATCGCTTTTACACCATATAACCTGCGGCTAATGGGTTAGCAAAAGCTTTCAACAAGACGATCATCAAACTCCTTCGGAAGTTCGTCTCTTCCAATAAACGAGATTGGGATGAAAAGTTGGGAGAATGTTTATGGGCTTATTGCACCACCGTTCGCACCCCGACCAAAGCAACCCCGTTCTCTTTCGTTTACGGAAGTGAGGCTGTCTTGCCTCTTGAAATCTAGATACCATCATTAAGAGTGGCTTTAGCCACAAAGATGACGACAGAAGAGCGACATCAGCAAAGATTACAAGAACTAGAGGCGTTAGATGAAAAACGTCTCAGGGCTCAACAACAAATTGAGTTGTATCAAGCCCGAGTATCTCAAACGTTCAATAAGAGCGTTAAACCAAGGACCTTTAAATAAGGAGACTTGGTCCTAGCTGTTAAAAGGCCAATGGTGCTAACCCACAAGACTAAGGGTAAGTTTAAACCCAAGTGGGAAGGACCGTTTATTGTGGAGACAGTATACTCTAGTGGAGCCTATCGCTTAATGAATCAAGACGGCGACAGGATGATGATGCCGATCAATGGCAAATTTCTGAAGAAATACTATTCTTAGTACCCCTGGAGATACGCGTCTTCTTTTCTTAGGCATGCACAGTTTGGCGCCTCTGACCTAAACCTGGTGCGTTTGGTTCTCAAGTTTGAACCACCTCCAGTTTTTTTCTTAGGCATGCGCAGTTTGGCGCCTCTGACCTAAACCTGGTGCGTTTGGTTCTCAAGTTTGAACCACCTCCAGTTTTTTTCTTAGGCATGCGCAGTTTAGCGCCTCTGACCTAAACCTGGTGTGTTTGGAGTGCCCAGTTCAAGTTACGCGAGAGAGCCTTGAACCGCCTCCAGTTTGGTTCTCAAGTTTGAACCACCATCAGTCTTTTCTTGGGCATGCGCAGTTTGGCACCTCTGACCCAAACCTGGTGTGCTTAGTTCTCAAGTTTGAACAACCCCCAATCTTTCTTTTAGGCATGTGTAATTAAGCGCCTCTGACCTAAAAGGTATAAATCGCCCAACGCCCACTAGGCAATGGGAAGAGAACCAGTTTTTCGCCAACCCATCATGCTGCGGCAAAAGTATGAATTGCCCAACGCCGACTAGGCAATGGGAAGAGAACCAGTTTCTCGCCAACACATCATGCTGGGGTAAAAGTATGAATTACCCAACGCCGACTAGGCAATGGGAAGAGAACCAGTTTCTCGCCAACCCATCATGCTGGGGTAAAAGTATGAATTGCCCAACACCGATTAGGCAATGGGAAGAGAACCAGTTTCTCGCCAACCCATCATGCTGGGGTAAAAGTATGAATTGCCCAACGCCGATTAGGCAATGGGAAGAGAACCAGTTTCTCGCCAACCCATCATGCTGGGGCAAAAGTATGAATTGCCCAACGCCGACTAGGTAATAGGAAGAGAACTAGTTTCTCGCCAACCCATCATGCTGGGGTAAAATTATGAATTGCCCAACGCCGACTAGGCAATGGGAAGAGAACCAGTTTCTCGCCAACCCATCATGCTGGGGGTAAAAGTATGAATTGCCCAACGCCGATTAGGCAATGGAAAGAGAACCAGTTTCTTGCCAACCCATCATGCTGGGGTAAAAATATGAATTGCCCAACGCCGATTAGGCAATGAGAAGAGAACCAGTTTCTCGCCAACCCATCATGCTGGGGTAAAAGTATGAATTGCCCAACGCTGATTAGGCAATGGGAAGAGAAATAGTTTCTCGCCAACCCATCATGCTGGGGTAAAAGTATGAATTGCCCAACGCCGATTAGGCAATGGGAAGAGAACTAGTTTCTCGCCAACCCTTCATGCTGGGGCAAAAGTATGAATTGCCCAACGCCGACTAGGCAATGGGAAGAGAACCAGTTTCTCGCCAACCCATCATGCTGGGGTAAAAGTATGAATTGCCCAATGCCGATTAGGCAATGGGAAGAGAACCAGTTTCTCGCCAACCCATCATGCTAGGGTAAAAGTATGAATTGCCCAACGCCGATTAGGCAATGGGAAGAGAACCAGTTTCTCGCCAACCCATCATGCTGGGGTAAAAGTATGAATTGCCCAACGCCGATTAGGCAATGGGAAGAGAACCAGTTTCTCGCCAACCCATCATGCTGGGGTAAAAGTATGAATTGCCCAACGCCGATTAGGCAATGGGAAGAGAACCAGTTTCTCGCCAACCCATCATGCTGGGGGTAAGAGTATGAGATTAACTACCCAATGCTGATTAAAGGTAAATGGGAGAGAAAATCAATTCCTCGACAACTCATCATGCTGAGGGGAATAGCATGGCTAGCCCAACTCAAACAGTAGTTGGTAAAGGCCAATCAAACCCGTTGATAGCTGGGAATTTGCTAAAAATCCCATAAAACCTGTCATGTTAAATTCTTATCTCTGACAGTACGACTTGGAATGCTTTGCATAAAAACAGAGAAAACTACTTTTTAATGGCAAGTTATTTGTTGTACAAGAAGATTTCCTAGCCAACTAATAAAAGAATCAAAAAGTAGTTATCCTTATTCATCATTTAAAAAGAATGGAGTTACAAAAGAAGTCTAAGAAATAATAAAATTCTTTCTTTTATTACAAGTTCTCATTACAAAAAGAATGAAGAATAAAAGAAAACTATGGGTCTCCAAGATGCTTTAACTTACTCATCGCTTCGTCAACCACTCGACGACGAGTTGCCTCTATAGAATGTTGAGCCTGTCGGAGTAGGTCATCATCATTCATTGCAACTTGCTGGATGAGATGCTGGTGAGACTCTTCCATAGTACGGCTTCTTATTGTCTCCTCCTGATCAACTTGCTCCCGTTGAAGGATCAGCGCTTCCCGCTTCTTAACGGCTTCCCCTAATTGAAGCTCGCTCTCTACTAAGATCGCCCGAGCATTAGCAATGGCTCCTGGGCGCTGAGAATGGCAGCTTGGCTCCCCTCAATTTCAGAGTTCACCAACTCCAAACCTCTAAGAATGGACTCCCGACTAGCCTGGAACCCTGCTAGCGCTCGAGACCACTCTTCTTCTTGGCGCCTCAATTCCTCTCGACGAGCAACCAACTCCGCCCGAAGACGAGCCCATTCGATCCCAGTAATCGACTCAACATCCGCTTGGCGAACTGTGTTGAGTATGTTCATTTGCTCTTCCAAAATTCCAAAACGGGCCCGGTAAGGAGCTGCTCGATCTCGTCCCCCTATTTCTTCGATGTTTTCCAGATAGCAGAATAACATTGGGCGTGCGAAGTTGAAGAAATCGTGGCCAGCAAGGACCATCTTGATACATCTCCTTAGTAAACGCATAAAATCAACGACACTGAAGTTGAAAAGTTCTTCAAGAGGATTTGAGGTGTCAACAGACAAAGCAGGTAATGCTAAGGAAGATGTCACAGGTAGGGGAGCAGTGGCTACCGGTGTCGAAGAAGAAGCCCGTCCTTGTACCAGGTTCATGACATGAGGGGCCAGTAAAGCCAATGCAGATCTGGTGGAATCAGGAACCGGAGAAGGAGGGCTGCTAATGCAAGTCGCCCGGGGAGCGCCACCAACAGGAGAAGATGAGGGGGTATCTCCACCAGAAGCTCCTCCAATGGCAGAAGAAGTTTCAAATGAGAACTTTAAATGCTCATCATCCCCGACTGGAAGATTAGAAGTTGGAGGAATTACAGGTGTCTCAACAGCCATTATAGTAGAAGGCGTTAGAATCGCTGACTGAGAAACAGAAGGTACGCCAATGACCGTGGAAAATGTCTCAGTGGAACAGACTGGCGTTGGAGATGGCATGCTAGGAGAAGGCGTAGCCTCCTTAGCGGCAGCTGCGATAATGACCTCAGTTCTCTCATCACTTCCCAGTTCGTCAATTGGGGGAATTGAAGAGAGAACAGAGGCAGGAGCCGGTGTGGAATAATCACCGCAAACTCGCCAGCAGAGCTACCCACACCACCAACGGAGCCGGAATGGTCCATCCTATCGTCAGATTCTACTTGGGTAGTCGAATGCATTGGCGAGAGAAGTTGACCACATGCATTTCAGAAGACCAGAAAAGCAGTGTTACGTTAAAATAATAACAGGTAAAAGATAAAATGCTAAGGGCCATACCAGGCGATAGAAGTCCAGTTGTCGGACTTGAAGGGGGAGCCATTGTCGTTTCCAGCAATGTACCCGTCTCGCTACCCGTTAATTGCACCCCAGGTTCTGCCACAGGCTCTACGGCCGAAAGAGCCGAAACCTCAGTAACACTTGGAGCTTTAGCATGTTCATCCTCCCTTGCCAACGCTGGGGGTAGAGCTGAAGCCAACAAGTCTGAAGCAAGTTTGATAGCCACTTCTTGGGGGGTTATCAAGGTTTCCTGCGCCAATTTTTGCTTCTTAACCGGTCTTCTCTTTAAAGCGCCGTGGCGTTTGAGAGTTGGACACAAGGGACGACTGACAACAGGCTGGGGAGCTCCACCAACACCAGTATTGTCATCATCATCACCGGCATCGTCGTCAGACTCGCTGACGTCCGAAGGCTCAGCTGCGGCACCAAGGAATTCTTCCATTCCTTTTATTCTTACTCTAGAAGCACCCTGGCGGCTAATGTACAGGGCTTCAATCTCTTTGCAACAACTGCGATTGAGAGAGAAACCGGAAACGTCAGCATTCGCAATGCTGAATCAGTTGCAGAAACTGAGGGTCATGGCCAATTCTGGGGCAAGGAGAATTCAGCCTCGGTTCCGCCCGCTGCAAAATGGAACCAGCCACGAGCGCCTTCGCATAAATTCCCCTCGTGAGCGAGATCTCTATTTGGATTGCCCACATAAAGTTGGGAGTATCCAAACTGGCGAGCAAAGCGACTCGGAGTGTATGGCTTGATCCGACACCCGAGATCTTGACGATACACCAAGTGTCCGGGACGGATGTTGAGAAGCCACCAGAACGCTCCTGCAGATAAAGTAGTAAACTTGTTTGCTCCTGCGGTGTCCTTCAGCCTCAACCCATATTCTCTGCCAGGGAAGTCGGGAAAACACCTAAAGATCTCATAGTTCTGAAAGCCACGAAAAGTCTTCCGAATTTGAGACATATAATTCTGTTTCTATGAAGAGCGTTCATACAGCTCTACAAAGAAGCACTTTTCGCCCGAACGACACTCTGGTGCACTCATTAAAGAAGGACAGTGCAAGACGAGCCACGCCATCAAATAGGTGTAGGGCATCTCCACCCTAGGGTTTGGAGTTTTCGGCTGGGCAGTCTCTTTCGACGTGCCCTTTCCTTTCCCCTTGACCTTAACAGTGGGAAGGAAATCACGATAAAGCACCCGCAGTCCATGCTGTAAATTACACACCATGGTGGGAAGAAGTCCAAGGGGACGGCCATATGCAAGAAGAACTGCCGGATATACCACGGTCATTGCAATTGCTTCCTTGGGCAACGACGGCACGACGCATCTCTTAAGCCACAGCATCAAAAATCCGACGATGAGACCTCTGTTGGAAACCGAAAACTGGGCTTGATAGTGATAGCTCTTGAATGAAGTACCGGGACCGTATCCGTTCTCATTGGATTCCGTGGTATAATACAAACGGTAATGGCCCCTGGCCACACGTTGGTCAATCTCTGAAATGGGGACAGGAGTATGACCATGGATAGTAGCCGAGCTATCCTTAGAATTTAAGTTGGCAAAGAGATATTCGGCCCATTTCTTGTGGCCGATACCGTGATTACGCGCACCTGTCTGGTCAGTGCAAATATGATAATGGCACATCATCTCCCAGTATATGACATAGATACGCTCATCCCTCGCCAGTAGCATGTTCAGCTCATCGGTGGTGGGGATATACTCCTCGTAAGGGACTTCGCCCATTGAGAGCCCAGAAACTTCAAACATCTCGTGGAGAGCGAACCCTAACTCACCCACTGGTGTAAAGAGAGTACAAGTCTCAGGGTTATACATATCCAAGAGGCAGTAAAAGTGATAAGCACTCTGGAGAAACCCAAATTGGACATTCCTGATGGCTCTATATAAGCCAATATCCTTTAAAATAGGCTCGTGGGAATCCAGCATGTACTGAACGAGGCGGGCCCACCACATATTGTTAGAGGAATAAACCCAGCCAGGTATTCTGAAATCACTAGCCAGGTACTGACCACCCTTCGCCAGGAACTCACTTAAGAAAGTTCGTGCGCGGGATGGGACTTCTCCTACTGGAAGCTCCTTGCCAAATCGGCCTGGAAGCAAGCCAGTAATGCATCTAGGGGAACCATCTTGATAAATCCCTTTTGCACCAAATTTGCCTGTTGGGACGTCATCTTGCTCTTGAGTTAGTACCCACTTTAATTCCCGAGGCATCGCCAGCCTCTGAAGATAGACCAGAGGATAGCTACGATCTATTCTAGGCAGAAACATCAGCATTTCGCCTGAGTTATATAACCAAACGCACTCCTCTTCAGAAAAGATCTCATCTGATTGATCCATTTGGTCTCCAAAGAGGAAGGCGGGTTTCTCCATCGCCTCTCTATTTGAAGTTTCGAAGGCTGTATCAGTTATGATTTCTCGCGCAGTAGTGGGGTGATACTTGATCAACTTCTCCTTACGCTCTTTCGGGTCTGGCTTATATGAAGCCAAGATAGTGGTGAAGCGAAATTGGCCTGAAGGATCAGAACCCCCAGCAAAGCCGAAGTAATTCTTGTGAGGAAGAGCTTCCATCGAATACCCTACTGCAAAAAGAAGCACCAGAGTTAGAGAAGTTTCTATAAAGACAGAAAAATTCTCTAAGTATGGACGCGCGAAGCTAAAAAGTAGAACGCGCGAAGCTAAGAATAGTGCCGCGCGAAGCTAAAGATTAGACCACGCAGAAGTCAAATAGCCTCGCGTTTCCACACGACTGCTACTTAAAATAGCCTCGCGCTTCAGCGCGACTGCTACTTAAAATAGCCTCGCACTTCAGCGCGACTGCTACTTAAAATAGCCTCGCGTTTCAGCGCGGCTGCTACTTAAAATAGCCTCGCGTTTCAGCGCGACTGCTACTTAAAATAGCCTCGCGTTTCCACGCGACTGCTACATCAAATAGCCCCGCGCTTCAAAACGCGAGGATGACGCGATAACTTCGCGTAAGAAGAAAATCAGAGACTTTTCTTCTTCTCCAAGCCTTACAGCAGGAGTACGGTGATCTCGCCGGTAAAAGAGTTGATTGGTCAGTTAAGATCAAGCCAAATCACTCTAGAGATGTTCTAAAAAGTCTCGATGGAGAGATTCTTACCTCCGATAGGCGAAATGTGGGCTGGCGCGTCGCTGCCATGGCCACTGCCACCACTGCTTGCTCCAGTTGCCGATGATGGAGCCGCGTGAGAAGTAGCACGAGTTTTGGGTGCCATTGCTGAGAAAAATCGACTGAAAATCGGGAGGAAACTCGGTCGGAAGAAGCTCGGGTCGCCTGAACTGTGATTGCCTGAATCTCTAAGTTTCTGAAAAATTCTCAAATGAAGTGAGAGGAATAAGGAATAGAGATTTCATTTAAAAGAAAGAAACCGCCTCTTGAAATTCGGCGCGAGTTTCGGAGAAAATGACTGGTCAGTTACTTTTCAAAACGCGAAGTTATTAGTCTCGCGCGAAGATGGAAAACGCAAAATTATTAATTCCGCGCAACTATACAAAATGCGAGGATAGCCTGGTGCCTTAACTTCGCGTTCCTATGAAAAACTTGGATTTTTGGCGAGTGCAATTAAGCGCTTCCATCTAAGTTAAGATGATCCTTATCCGATCATTTGGATATTAGTAATCTAAGTTACGCATATGAGCCTTAGACTATTTTATCAAAATTATTGACCATCTATTTGTTGAGCAAGCAAGACTCTTGAAGCTGACAGATAGAGAGGAAAATAATTTGCTCTTTATTCATAAAAGAAGAGATTATAAAGAGGGAGTTATAGCTCTCCCAAAAGCTTTTACATGATCAACTCAATAATAAACAAACAGTAAGACTTCTATACGGGGTGTTGAAGCTCAGTTCCCTGGTTCACATGCAAAAGAACTCCAGACTTCTCTACGGGGTGTTGAAGCTCAGTTCCCTGGTTCACATGCAAAAGATCTTCTCTGCAAATGTCAACTAGGATCTGTCATCCGAAATGAAGCACGAGAGGAAAGGGAAGTGCTGCATTGAAGCACAATTCTGAACTGCAAGTGCTGCAGCTCCCTACTTTACAGCTCTTTCAGGAGTTTATCTCTCGGAGCCAGAGCTTGAAACCTGCAATTATGTTGTAAAGCATATGCTTCTGATTTCCTTAGAGTTACTTTTGCTTATGAAGATCGATGGACCCGCATACACTCCTCTTCAGAAAGGATTGGACTTACTGCAAAAGGAACAAAATTTCCAAAAGAGTGGAAAAGCGGAGCTAAGCTAACTCCGCGCACAGTTGAAGAAATAGCCTCGTGCTTTAAACGCAGAGGATGATGCGATAACTTCGCGTAAAGGGGGGACAAGATTTCTTTCTGCTATTTCCTTCTCTTTCCAATTCATAGCGACTGCTAATCAAAGATAGCCTCGCAATTCATAGCGACTGCTAATCAAAGATAGCCTCGCAATTCATAGCGACTGCTAATCAAAGATAGCCTCGCAATTCATAGCGACTGCTAATCAAAAATAGCCTCGCAATTCATCGCGACTGCTAATCAAAGATAGCCTCGCAGATTCATCAAGACTGCTAGTCAGATAAGCCCCGCGTTTCAAGCGCAGGGATGACGCGATAACTTCGCGTAGAAAAAGAATAGAGTTCCTCTATGACTCCTCCTTGTCCTTTAAGCCTTACGGCCGGAGAACAGCGATCTCGCCGATAAAGTAAACAGTTGGCTGGATTAAACCAAGCCAAAACATCTCAAGAATGGTTCTTAGAAGCCCAAGAGTTAAGGTTTTTACCTTCGGAAGACGCTGCATAGACTGGTTCGCCGTCGCGTCTACCTTCACGGCTGTTGCCATTAACGCCGGCCAAATTGCGCGATGTCGCACTCTTCCTAGATGGCATCCTAGTGATGAAGATCTATGGAAAGGAGAAAGAAGTTCGGCTGGAGATCATTCTTTCAAAATGAGAAGCCTGAGTCGCCTGAGCCTTGAAAAGCTCTTAAGATTCTTCGGATGAGATGAAGAAGAAGATGAGCCGGGAGCTCTATTTCAACAGAATTTCCGTCGCTTGGTATTCGGCGAGAAATTCAGGGTAATTAATGACATAATTACTCATTTCACTGAAGACGAAGTGAAGTTGATTAGCTCCGCGTAAGTGAGCATAACGCGAGATAGACTTGGTATTCTAACTCCGCTTTTCAGTTTAGATATCCAAAGTATTTCAAAATCTGTTAAAAGTCTAAGCCATTTTGAAAACTTTGGAGGGGGTTCTGTTGGCAGTGAAAATTTCTAAGTTAAAAGGATTTTCCACAACAGAACGTGGAGCCAGTTCAGTAGCCCCGCGTTTGGTTATATTAACCCTGCGTTTGAATAAAACGCGGAGATGTTTAATAGCTCCGCGTTAATTCCGCAGTCTGGCTTATATTAGCCTCGCGTTTGAGTAAAACGCGGAGATGATCAATAGCTCCGCGTTAGCTCCGCGTTTTGGTTATTTAGCGCCGCGTTTTGATGCGATTAAAGCTCTGCATAAGCAGATAACCAGAATCTCAAATTGATTGAGATTATGATTCTGGGCCTATCCAAATACCCAAATCAAGTCTAATCAAAATTCCATCAAAACTAAGATATTTGATTGGAATCCTTGATGAATACGAGTTCTATTTAGATAGAAACTCTTGCATTAACCTGGGGCTATAAATACCTTCCTGGTGAAAATCCTAGGGATCTTTTTTTTGGCAATTAAGATATTTTTCTGAAATCTTGGAGAATTCGAGTTACGCACAGAGCCTTGAGTTCGTGAAGATCAGAGAAAATCACCATCTTCTTTCTGGAGTTCTTGAGAAGTTCGAGTTACGCGAGAGAGCCTTGAACAAATCAAAACCAGAGAAGATCGTCTATAGTCGGCCGATATCTTCGACAGAGAAGAGTTCAACGTACCGATCGTCCAAAGGAGCTGCTCGACAGATCCCATCGCCACTAATCCCACGACATATTGTAAAAGAGAGCGATAAATATAAATCCTCTCGTTTGTTCTTTTTTTATCTTGTTCACTTCTATTGTAATTCAAGATTATTCAATGGAAGGAAGCAAAGGAACTTTTGCGACGAACACCCCGTCATCCAGACGACATCGGTTTATTCTTACAATAACCGATTATTTTTCAAGATGGGCCGAAGCCGTGCTCATGAGAGAGGTGAAAATGATAGATGTGATTAAGTTCATCAAGCATCATGTCATTTACTGTTTTGGTGTCTCCCGAAGGATTATTTATGATAATAGACCGCAATTCATCAGTCAGGGATTCTCAAGATTCTGTGATAAGTTCAGAATCAAAGATATTGTTTCAACGCCATATAACCCTGCGGCAAATAGGTTAGCCGAAGCTTTCAACAAGACAATCATTAAATTTCTTCGAAAATTTGTCTCTTCCAACAAAAGGGACTGGGATGAAAAGCTGGGAGAGTGTTTATGGGCTTATCGCACCACCATACGCACTCCAACAAAAGCTACCCCGTTCTCTTTGGTTTACGGAAGTGAGGCCGTCTTGCCTCTTGAAATCCAGATACTATCATTAAGAGTGGCCTTAGCCACAAAGATGACGACAGAAGAGCGCCATCAACAAAGATTGCAAGAACTAGAGGCGCTAGATGAAAAACGTCTCAGGGCTCAGCAACAAATTGAGTTGTATCAAGCTCGAATCTCGCGAACATTCAATAAGAACGTTAAACCAAGGACCTTTAAACAAGGAGACTTGGTCCTGGCTATTAAAAGGCCAATGATTCTAACCCACAAGACTAAGGGTAAATTTGAACCCAAGTGGAAAGGACCGTTTGTTGTGGAGACGGTATACTCTAGTGGAGCCTATCGCTTAATGAATCAGAACGGCGATAGAATGATGATGCCGATCAACGGCAAATTTCTGAAGAAATACTTGCCTAAAATAAACCAGAATGATGACAGAGTAACTGTCACATCTGGATCAGATCACTAGGAGTATAACCATCCACTTGTTCAAGTTACGCAGATGAACACTTGAACTTTTTGCTTAAAACTAGGCATGCGCAATTAGGCGCCTCTGCCGAAATCTGGTGATTCTTACCTGATCATCTTGGTATGTGCAGTTCAAGTTACGCATGAGAGCCTTGAACCGCTTCCACTTGTTCAAGTTACGCAGATGAGCACTTGAACTTCTTACTTAAAATTAGGCATGAGCAATTAGGTGCCTCTGTCGAAATCTGGTAATCCTGACCTGATCATCTTGGTATGTGCAGTTCAAGTTACGCATGAGAATCCTGAACCGCCTCCACTTGTTCAAGTTACACAGATGAGCACTTGAACTTCTTACTTAAAATTAGGCATGCACAATTAGGCGCCTCTGCCGAAATCTGATGATCCTGACCCAATCATCTTGGTATATACAGTTCAAGTTACGCATAAGAGCCTTGAATCACCACCAATCAAAACTAGGCATGCGCAATTAGGCGCCTCTGCCGAAATCTGATGATCCCGACCCGATCATCTTGGTATGTACAGTTCAAGTTACGCATAAGAGCTTTGAACCGCCTCCACTTGTTCAAGTTACGCAGATGAGCACTTGAACTTCTTGCTTAAAACTAGGCATGCGCAATTAGGTGCCTCTGCCGAAATCTGATGATCCTGACTCGATCATCTTGTTATGTGCAGTTCAAGTTATGCATGAGAGTCTTGAACCTCCTCCAATCAAACTCTAGGAATGTGCAATTAGGCGCCTCTGCCGAAATCTGGTGATTCTGACCCGATCACCTTAGTATTAGCAGTCTAAGTTACGCAGATGAGCCTTGGACTGTTTTACCTAAATAACTAAATCATTTTGATGACAAGTTACCTATTGTGCAAATAAATTTTGTAGCCAACAGGTAAAAGAATCAAAAGATTACCTTTATTCGAAAGAGAATGAAGTTACAAAGAAACAGTAAAGTTCTCTCTTCTATTACAAGTTCTTATTACAAAAAGAATAAAAAAATAGAAATAAAGAAAGTTATGGATCTCCTAGAAGCCTCAATTTATTTGTCGTCTCGTCAATCACTCGACGATGAGTTTCCTCCACGGAGCGTTCGGCCTGCCGGCGTAAATCATCGTCGTTTTTATTCCCAGTTACTGGGCCAACTGCTGACGAGATTCTTCAATAGCACGGCTCCTCATTATGCTTTCTTGTTCGAGCTGTCCTTGTTGGAGTATCAGCTCTTCCCGTTTTTAACGGATTCCCCTAACCGAGACTCGCTGGCCACTAGAATAGCCCGAGCCTTAGCTATAGTCTCTCTGGCTCTAAGAATGGCGGTCTGGCTCCCCTCAATTTCGAAGTCCACCATCTCCAACTCCCTGAGAATGGACTCCTGATTGGCTTGTAGCTCGGCCAACTCCCGCGACCATCTTCTTCCTGTCGCCTCAACTCCTCCTCGCGAGCTGTTAACTCTGCCCGTAGCCACGCCAACTCTATTTCAGTGATCGCTTCCACATCTGCTTGATGAATTGTGTTTAGCGTATTCACTTGTTCTTCTAAAGATTCAAGGCGGGCCCGATAGGGAGCTGCTCGGTCACGTCCCCCAATCCTTTCAATATTATCCAGATAGCTGGACAACATTGGACGTCCAAGATTAAAGAAATCTCTTCCGTCCAGGATCATTCCGATACACCTCCTTAGTAGCCGCAAAAAGTCATTTACACTGTGGTTGAAGAATTCTTCGAGAGGGTCCACAGTGTCTGTGTTTAAAGCAGGCAACGCTAAGGAAGATGTCGCTGGGGGAGGAGTAGTGTCCGTTGGGGTCGAGGAAGAAGAAGCTCGTCCCTGTACCAGATTCATGACATGAGAGGCCAGTAAAGCCAATATGGACTTGGAAGAACTAGGAACCCGAGGAGGAGTATCACTGGTACAGATCATTCGAGTAGCACCATCAGCAGGAGTAGACGATGGAGTATTTTCACCCGAAACTCCCCCTATGGCAGGAGTGGCTTCGAATGAGAACTTCAAATGTTCTTCATCTCCCGCTGGCGGAGGACTTGGGGCTGGAGGAGTCACTAACGTCTCAACAACCATAATGGTGGATGGCGTTAATACTGCTGGTTGAGGAGCAGAGGGCACACCAACAACCACCGGAAATGTTTCTTCGGAGCAGACCCCGGGTGTCGGAGATGGCAGACTTGGAGATGGGGGAGCCTCTCTGGCTGCGGCCGCAATGATGACTTCTGTTCTGTCATCACTCTCTAGTTCATCAATGGGAGGAATCAATGAAGGAACTGAGCATGTGGCCGGCGTGAAGTAGTCTGCATCGAACTTATTTGCAGAACTACCCAAACTACCCACCGAGCCAGTTGTGCCAGAATAATCCACATTTTCCTCAGACTCCCCTCTGGTAGTCGAATGCAACGGCGAATGAGGTTGACTATCTACATCTCAGAGAAGTAAGTAGAAAGTGTTACACAAGATATAGAAACAGAAGATAAAAATATAAAACCTGAGAGAACCATACCAGAAGACACAAGTCCAGTGGTTGGACTTAAAGGAGGAGCTGTTGCTGTTTCCAGAAGTACACCTGTTTCGCTACCCAGAGGTTGCGTCGCGGTGTGTTCTACGGATTCTGTGGATAGGGGAGTCGGGATCTCAGTATCACCTGAGACTTCAACAGGTCTGCTCTCCTCTCGTGAAATTGTTGGCAGAGACGAAGCCAGCAAGTCCAAAGCAAATTTGACCGCCGCCTCTTGAGGGACTACTAATGACCCTGGGGCCAATTTCTTCTTCTTCTGGATAGGCCCCTCTTTCGGAGCCCCGCGGCATTTTACGGTCGGACTCCGGGGACGGCGAACCAAGTCTTGAGGAGCACCGCCAGCATCAGAGTCATCCTCATCACCATCATTGTCATCATCATTAGAGTCGTCAACATCTGATGGATCGACAGTTGCGCCAAGAAATTCGTCCATTCCTTTCACCCTTATTCTTTTAGCCCCCTTGCGGCTGAAATAAAAGACCTCTATTTCCTTACAACAACTCCGGTTGATGGAAAAGTTAGGCACGTCAGCATTTGCGACACTATACCACGTGCAGAAGCTAATAGTCATGGCTAACTCTGGCGACTTCTAAGGCAGGAGGAATTCAGCTCCGGTTCCATCAGCTACAAAGTGGAACCAGACGCGGGCACCCTCGTACAAATTTTCTTCATAAGCCAGATTCTTGTTTGGGTTACCCACATAAAGTTGGGAATATCTAAACTGGCGAGCGAAGCGGCTCAGGGTGTATGGTTCAATATAACACTTGGTGTCTTATCGATACACCAAGTGCCCGGGTCGGATATTAAAGAGCCATCAGAACACTCCTGAAGATAAGACGGTAAAATTGTCCGCTCCCAAAATATCCTTAAACTTCGACCCGTATTCCCCACCAGGAAAATCTGGAAAACATCGGAAGATCTCGTAATTTTGATGATGGCGGAGCGTCTTCTGGATTTGCGACATATAATGACTTTTCCATGTAGAGCGTTCATATAGCTCCACAAGGAAAAGCTTGTCAGCAGAAGGGTGCTCGGCCACACTCATTAAAGAGGGGCAGTACATGACGAGCCACGCCATCAGGTAAGTGTAAGGCATCTCCACCCTGGGGTTTGGAGCCTTCGACTTGGCAGTCTCCTTTGACTTGCCTTTTCCTTGCCCTTTTCCCTTGTCGGCAGAAATAAAACTATTACAGAGCTCTCGTAGTCCCCTCTGTAGGTTGCACACCATCGCGGGAAGGAGTTCGAAGGGTCGGCCATATGCAATAAGAACTGCGGGATATACCACGTTCATTACAATTACCTCCTTCGGCAAAGACGACACGATGCATCTCTTTAACCATAGCATCAAGAACCCAGCAATAAGACCTCTGTTGGATATGGAGAACTGAGCTTGGTAGTGGAAGCTCTTGAAGACTATGCCAGGGTTGAATCCGCCTTCGTTGGATTAAGCCGTATAAAATATAACACGAGTCATAGCAATACGGTGATCAATCTCCTTGACATCAACAGGGGCATAGCCATGAACTATTGCCGAACTATCTTTAGAGTTTAAGTTGGCAAAAAGGTAATCGGCCCATTTCTTGTGACCAATACCCTGATTACGCACACCTGCCATGTCGGTACAGATGCGGTAATGACACATCATCTCCCAGTAAGTGGTGTAGATGCGCTCGTCCCTCACCTTTAGCATATTCAGCTCTTCGGTGGTAGGGATATACTCTTCATACGGGACTTCGACCATTGACAACCCGGACACTTCAAACATCTCGTGGAGTGTAAGTCCCAGCTCACCCACTGGAGTAAAGAAAGTGCCAGTCTCAGGGTTGTACATCTCCAGGAGACCGAAAAAGTGATAGGCACTCTGAGAAATCCCGAATTGAACGTTTCTGATAGCTTTGTATAAGCCAATTTCTCTCAGAACTGGTTCATGGGAATCTAGTATGTATTGGACAAGGCGGGCCCACCACATATTGCCAGAAGAGTAGATCCAGCCAGGCATCCTGAAATCATTAGCTGGGTATTGACCTCCTTGCGCCATGAACTCGCTTAGGAAAGTCCGTGCGCGAATTGGGACCTCTCCTACTGGGTGCTCCTTAGTGATTCTCCCAGGAAGCAACCCAGTGATACATCCTGTGGGACCATCTTGGTAAGCCCCGTGTGTGCCCAATTTGCCCGTAGGGACACAATTGTATTCCTGGCTCAGCCCCCAATCCAATTCACGGTGCATGGCTAGCCTTTGAAGATAGACTAGAGGGTAGCTACGCTCCATGCTGGACAGAAACATTAGCAAATCACCAGATTGGTAAAGCCACATACACTCATTTTCAAAGAGGATCTGGTCTTATTGCCCCATTGCATCTCCAAAAAGGAACGATGGTTTCTCCAACACTTTCCGGTTCGTAGCTTCAAAGGGAGCATCCGTTATGATTTCCCGTGCGGTAGCAGGGCTGTATCTGATCAGCTTTTCCCTGCGCTCTCTCAAACCAGGCTTGTAGGCAGCAAGAACAGTCGTGAAGCGAAACTGGGTGACTGAGTCTGCACCCCCGCCATGGCCGAAGTGATGTCCTTGGGAGAATGCATCCACTGAGTAGCCAACTGTAAAAGAGGAATTAAGAATTAGGAAAATTTTTACAAATCAGAAAATTTTTCTAAGTATGAAAACGCGGAGCTAGAGATAACTCCTCCCGAAGTTAAGTGAAATAACTTCGCGTTTACGAACGCGAAGCTAAGGAGGATAACTTCGCGTTTACAAACGCAAAGCTAAAATTCTAACCTCGCGTCAGAACGCGATAGTTAGCAAAAATAACTTCGCGTTTAAAACGCGGAGATAACGCGATAGTTTCGCATGGAGGAAGATCAAAGATCTTTTTCTTTCTTCTCCAAGCCATTTGGCTGGAGTACGGCGATCTCGCCGGTAAAAGAAATGATTGGCCGGTTAAAACTGAGCCAAATCACTCTAAAAATATTCTAAAAAGCCCCAAAAGTGAGGTTCTTACCTCCGATAGGCGAGGCGTGGACTGGCTCGCCGCTTCCACGACCGCTGCCGCCGCTGCTTGCGCCAGTTGCCGACGGCGAGGCTGCGCGTGAAGAAGCACGGGTCTTGGGTGCCATTGCTTGCGAGATCTTGAAAAAAAAAATCCACGGAAATCGGGTCGAAAATCGCTCGGTTGCCTGAGTCGCCTGGATCACCGGAGTTCTGGAGCTCTAATCTCTTGAAAATCCTTCGAAAGAAGTAAGGAAGAAAAAGAAGAGACTCCATTTAAATGAAGAAAACCGCCTCTTGGTATTCGGCACGAGAATCAGAGCAATTACTGATCAGTTGCTCCCCAAAACGCGAAGCTATTAGCTTCGCGTGGTGATGGGAAACATGAAACTATTAGCTCCGCGCAACTATGCAAAACGCAAAGCTAACTTGGTATTTTAGTTACGCGTTTCTATGAAGCTTGGACCTGGCAAGCGTGATCAAGCGCCTCTGCCGAAATCTGATGATTATAACAACAATCATCTTGGTATGTGCAGTTCAAGTTACGCATGAGAGTCTTGAACCGCCTCCATCAAACTAAGGCATGTGCAATTAAGCGCCTCTGTCTAAATGATCCTTATCCGATCATTTCAGGTACTAACAGTTTAAGTTATGCAAATGAGCCTTGGATTGTTTTACCAAAACTATGAACCATCTATTTGTTGAGCAAGCAAAATTCTTGAAGCTAACAGATAAAGAGAAAAAGAATTATCTTTATTCATGAAGCAAAAGGTTATAGAAGAAGAGAGAGTTATAGTTCTCCCAAAAAAGATTCAACCTATTCATCGACTCATCAATAACCCGACAACGAGTCTCCTCCATGGAGTGTTGAAATTTCCTGGTTCACATACAAAAGATCTCCTCTACAAATGTCAACTATGATCTGTTTAAAATTCTTAGTGGATCATCTAAAGATACTGCTACAAGAATCCTAATGAAGATGCACAAGTTGAATTCGACATGCTACAAGCCCTTAGATGATCATCTCTATCGCTTTGGAAAGCGACAAAGATTGTCATCTAACAGAAATGATCCTAAAAAAAAACTTAATGAGCTGCCGCAGAGTTCTTGTAACTCCTTCAAAAGTTTATCTTTTGGAGCCAGAGCTTGAAACCTGCAACTATGTTGTAAAGCATATGCTTCTGGCTTCCTCAGAGTTACTTTTGCTGATGAAGACTGGTAGAGCCACATGCACCCCTCTTCAAAAAGGATCCTGTCCGAATACCCCACTGCAAAAGAAGAATCAAGAGATTAGAGAAAACCCAAAAAATCTTCTAAGTATAAAAATGCGGAGTTAAAAAATAGCTTCGCGCATAGCCTCGCGTTGAAACGCGACTGCTAGTCAAAATAACCTCGTGTTAAAACGCGACTGCTAGTCAAAATAATCTCGTGTTGAAATGCGACTGCTAGTTAAAATAGCCCCGTGTTTCAAACGCGAGGATGACGCGATAACTTTGCGTAAGATGAAGACCAGAGTTCTTCTTCGTCTTCTCCTTTCTTCCCAAGCCTTACGGCTGGAGAACGACGATCTCGCCGGTTCAAAAAGTGGTTGGTCGGTTAAAACCGAGCCAAAACACTTAAAAATTGTTCTAAGGAGTCCGCAAAGTTGAGATTTCTACCTCTAATGGGTGCGGCATGAACTGGTTCACCACTGTATCCGCTCCCTCGGCTGCTGCCGCCGCTGCTAACGACGGCCGCTGATGGTGAGGAGGCGCGCGACGCCGTACTCTTCTTAGATAACATCCTAATGATGAAAATCTATGAAAAATCGAACGAAGTCCGATCAAATGACCGCTCGTTCGCATGAGTCGCCCGGTCGCCGGAGCTCCAGATTTCTGGATTCTTTGAATGAAGTGAGGAAAAAGAGTTAAAGACTCTATTTAAAAGAGAGAACCGCCTCTTGGTATTCAGCGCAAGGTTCGGAGTAATTACTGAGCAATTACTAAGTAATTACTGAACAGTTAATGAGCAGTTACTCACTAAAATGCGAAGATACTTAATTTCGCGTGGTAACAAAATGCGAGATAAACTTGGTATTTTAACTCTGCGTTTTCTGTTTGAGGATCCAAAGTATTTCAAAATTCGCTAAGTTCTAAACCATTTTGAAAACTTTGGAGGGGGTTCTGTTGGCAGTGAAAATTTCTAAGTAAATAGAGTTTTCCACAACAGAACGCAGAGCTAACTCTGTAACTCCGCATTTGGCTATATTAGCCTCACGTTTGAGAAAAACACGGAGCTAATCAATAACTCCACGTTCTGGTTCTTTAGCTCCGCGTTTTGATGTGATTAGCTCTGCGTGAGCAGATAACCAGAATCTTAAATTGATTGAGATTATGATTTTGGCTTATCCAAATACTCAAATTAAATCCGATCAGAACTCTAAATCAAGATATTTAAATCAAAACTAAGATATTTGATTGGAATCCTTAATGAGTACAAATTCTATTTAGATTAAAACTCTCATATGATCCTAAAGCTATAAATACCCTCTTGGGGAAGCCCTAAAGGTCTTTTTTCGGCATCTGAGTTCTTTTTCTGGAGTTTTGGAGAAGTTCGAGTTGTGCATAGAGCCTTGAACGAATCAAGACCAAAGAAGATCATCTATAGTCGGCCGCCATCTTCAAGAGAAGAGTTCGACGTCAGATCGTCCAAAGGAGCTACTTGACAGATCCTATCGCCACATAAATCCCACACTATATTGTAAAAGAGAGCGATTGAAATATAAAATTCTCTCGTTTGTTCTTTCTTTTTCTTGTTCACTTTCATTGTAATTTAAGTTAATTCAATGGAAGGAAAGTGAAGAAATTCTGCTGCGAACATCGCTCATGATGATTTTGTCATTTACAACGTAGACTTACAAATATATTAGTTCGACGAGGAGAGCTTATCAACTTAGGACAAGTTAAAAGAGCGAAATGAAGACCGAAAAACAATAGGGATGGAGGTGCTATGTACGAAAAGATATAAATTCTAGAGATTTAAATGAGAACATGATAAGAATGAATGGAGAAAGATTATCAACGTAATTGAACCAGTGTGATTATCTTTTAGTTCATGTAGCCTACTACAAATACTTGGGATTAAAAGCTCAGTTGTTGTTGTTGGACTGTACTAGTATATTTATCATTTTTCGCTTTCCATGAATCAATCAATCCTACTTTTTTTTTTTTTTAAAGGTTAAAAACTTTTCTTTTAAAAAAGTTAAAAAGAAAAAATCTCTTTGCTTATCCTGCACACATTCAAAATGAACAGGGTCAAGCATTTTTCTTTGAAAATTACAAGCACGTGCGCAGCGCCTCATGAAACTAACCAAACGAAGTTCCTTAGAAACTAACAAACGGCCATAAATAAACGACAATAACGGTTCCCCAATGATATGGGGATTCAAATATTATTGACCATCATCACATTCGTTTGACTGTCCTTCACACGTGCGAGGGGATCATAAGAGTACAAGACTCACAGCTGTCCTTGTTGGGCCTCCACATGGGGACAACTATTAAACTAAACTAAACACAATTAGTCCCCAAATCATGCAAAGATTGCCAGTGATTAAGCAGTTGTTAATTAAGCTTAACCATTATGGTGACATATATATTTGCAGGAAAAGAAAATAATGATAACAACAATAAATAATTCTTATATCTTTTGTAGGTATTAAAAAAAAATGGAACCATCAGTTAGAGACAAGAGCGCCAGACGAGCATGCCCAGGAGGCACGCTCTCCCCTCCTAAGCGAGCGCATCAGGAAGCATGCCACAGAGCGCATAAGCCTAGGAGCACGTGCATCTCAGGCACGCGCACACCTTCCAAGTGCGCGCATCCCTGGCGCGCATGTCTAGGAGCGCCTTGGAGCGCGTGCCTCCCAAGCGCGTTCAGTAAACAATGAAAATTGAAATAACTAAACCCAAAAATAAGTAGTGCATACTAAATAGCCATGTACGCGCCCAAGCAAGTGCGCGCCATGAATCAGTGCGCCTATCCTTGGGCGTGCGCTCAACTAGGCGGGTGGTAGAGACCCGCACCCCTTGTTGGGTGCCCCGCGCATGCCGAGTAGGGCATGGGACAACGACGTAGAACCCTGCACGCGCCAAGGGTTGCACATGCTCGAGATCGTGCATGCGCCAAAGATCGTGTGTGCCAAGGGTTGCACATGCCCGAGATCGCACACGCGCCAAAGTGCTTGCACACGCCCAGGGCCGCGCGCGCCCAAATGCTCGCGTGTGACCAGGTGCGCGCATGCACCATTGCGCACACATGTGACCAGTGGACGCGCGTGAGCGCTACTACGTGTGCGACCAGGTACGAGTGCGCTCTTGGATTAAAAGAAACCAACGAGCATTCAAATCGGCTATATAAAACTAGATCCATCTTCCCTCACTGCCTTTGAGAGCCCACAAGAATAAAAAAGAAAACAATCATCTTTTTTTTTCCCTGTAATCTGAATAAAGGATTGTAATTTTTCTTTTTTATTTACTGTAATCGATTTATAATAGTAATGGAAAAGAACACTCCGGACTTCGGACATACAATCTTAAATATTTAGTGTAAGCTACATGAACAAAAGAGAGAATCATATGCCAAATCGACAACATAGATCATTTTTCTCCACTCATCCTATTGAAGAATATATCTTAAAAAAGTACTGATCTAACTAGAAATTTCTTAGCTCAATAAAACAGAAAGAGTAGAAACTTTGAATTCTGAAATCATATTTACCTGTTAATGTAATAGATTGTGAATTACAATTGATTACACATGCTAACTTCTAGTAGTTACATAGCGTTGTAATATAACAACAACAACTAAGCCTTTTATCCAAAGTATTTGGGGTAGGCTACACGAACCAAAATAGATAATCACGCCGGATCGATTACTTTGATAGTTCTTCTTCATTCATTTTTATTAAGTAATCTGATGTAATGCGTCACATAGTAGATAATGCTCTAACGAAATTTATATTTTGGCTCATGTCATAATACGTGAGAATATTTTACGCTAGCTGTCACCGGCCTACTACAATCCTATTCTTTTATTCTGACTTGGGACATGTAGTAAAAGAATAAATCTTTAAGTACGACCAGGGAATAATATAAAAACAGTAAATATATGAACTGGAAATCTGAATTATATACTCTTGGTTATATGGGATTAAGTGCATGATTAAGATGCCAAAATGTCATGAAAAGGCTGACTTTTAGGTTATCCAACTAAAGAAAAAGGGGATTAAGGATGAAGACTCAAAAAGTTTAGACCCATCACGTGTGAAGATCCCCACAATTTAGCTGTCCATGATGTCAACTTGGTCCTAAGCATCATGCTCAAGGTGGTTCACACGTGCACACACCACTTCTTAATAACAACATATTCCAATGTCAATTTCTTGGAGTTCCAACTATCAAATTTCTCCACCACGGACCTCACAAAATACTGTTTAATTGCTTGAAAGTGATACAATATTAAAATACAAAATAATTTTCCATAATTCTCACTGCAATTTTACAGTGGAAGGGACTTTTAAATTATATAAAAACAATCTAGATTCAAATCCTATTGGACAAGGATTTAATACGACGTAAAACCAAGATTTCTATCTAAAATATACCCTCAACATGCGGCTAAACTGTTTTTTTTATCAATAGTACCGGTGACATTATTCCTTTTCGATTTATAGAAGATTCTGAATGAATCCGTTGTCAAAAATAATTTGAATAATATTATAAAAAATAGGGCTGTCAAAAATAATTTGAATAATATTATAAAAAATATGGTTAATTGCATAGAAACCTTTTATACTAAAGAGATATTGTACTTGTTACTCTTACGTTTAAAACTCTCAATTTAGTTTCTGAATTCTTAATATTATTAGTGAATAATTTGCTATTCTCACTTATATTTAATTTAAACTGTACAACTTTTTTAAAGTCGAAGCCCATGACATAAGGCCCACGTGGGGGGAGCATCAGACCGTCCGTTCGTGTGCATCGAGCTGTCGTCCTCGACAATACACGAGGCCCTCACATGCACTGCGTGTATAACAAAATGCCCCACTTGCACTTGCATCAAAATTTGGAGATTATAGCCACTTTAATTAAGATTAAAGATGCATTATAGTACTAATTAGTACTAACCCCCTAATGATGGGTTTAGGGGTTATCTTTAACGTTAAGTTGGGCCTCGACAAAATCCCGTCGGCTCGGGTACGGACTCGGACATCACATGGGAAAATGTTGCGACCGAGTCTTGGTAGGCTTGCTTTGATTTGGTTCGATTCGGTTCGGTTCGTTTCGGTTCGATTTGTACGCTTACAACCGTCTTTTGTCATGTTTACTCAAATAATTTTTTCATGGTTATACTCTCTTGTAGTGTATTAGCCCAATTAGATCCTAACAAACCGTCATATTTCAGATCATCATTTCACTTTATGTAGAAATGTATAATAACGATTTAAGCGGATACGGAATACATATCCGGCATAGGTATCTCGCCCTGCTAGAAGAACTGACATATCAGTAGGTTCTAGTATTTATCGTTCGATGACTTATCTTATACTAAATGTAATCTCCAATGTAGCTTTTCTAAATAGCTTTTTTTTTTAAAATTAGTTTTTAGATTCGAACCTAAAAATTAGGGATGTCGAAGTAATTGAAGCTATAATTTTTCAGTTACTAGTTTACAGGGATACCGAAACATCGTCTCACCAAAAAAAATTTTTTTTTTTACTCAAACACACATATTTTACTCAGTGTTACCCTAAGTGAGTATCTATCAAGAGTCAAAATTGGAACATCTCACGTATTGTAGAGAGAGAGGTGATAGCACTGAAAACAGAGCTCACTGACAAAGAATTAAAGTTTCCTAACCATGATCGGTCCGGTTCGGTTTTCTGAATTTGATTGAGCAAGCATGAACAGGATCAAAATTATAGCAGTTGGGTTCACAGAAATATCACATGGAGCGAAGCCTTGTATGATACTTTTTAGGGTTCAGGATTAGGTGTATGTCTTCACATGAAAATGATTGTTGAGGTTATGATTAATGATCACATGTGCGACTAATGCATGCCACTCGTGCAGGTCACTTAGTCATCATTATTACCCCTCAATTTGAATGAAACTAATCATTTTCAATACGGAGTGGATCCAGACATTCGAAAAGATAGAGTTATTTGGGATCGAGCTGTCCGACAGTTAGTAGGGCCTGCTGGGGTGAAGCTCCCCTGCCGGTCCGCCTTGCAAATCCAAAATAAAATTATATATTATAACATTATGATTTATAAGTCAATAGTTAATCAAGACATAATTTGATGAAGACTCACATTCTGCCGGTTCATTAAATAGAATAAGTTTATAGAGAGAGTTTAAAAAATTGCAATATCAGATGTCTAATAATGAATTTTAATTTTGACTCTCGGAACTTAGCGGAGATAGACTCATAAAAGTCGCAAATATTGAGTTAAAAATTTTATTAGGGGGGGCGATTGCTTGTCCTGGCATAAGGGTGGGTTCGCTCGGGCTCTAGGTCTGAAAAGACTGATGGTTTGATATTAATAGAGAAAGTTTAACTCTACATGTAAAAAATGTAACTTCATATCCAAAAAGAACCGATGCTAAAGTATGCAAGCTAAATATAGTTTAAATTTTGAAAAAAATTACACATAGGAGGTTAAATACAAATACAGAATCAAATACAGATGAGATTATTATATGTACATGCAGAAGCGGAATTAGGTGTTGGGTTTGTGTCTCTCATTGTGTATCCAGGATGCTAGTATTCTAATCGGTTTAAAATATCGATTAGATGATAATAGTGTTATTTTTATAGGGTTTGAATATTAATATTATATATATTTCTTGTATGTGATTTGAGATATGATAGGTGTTTGCTTTTTATAAGAGAAGATACTTATGTTGAGTTAGAAAGGTAAAGAGATAATTGGATATTTTCTTGTAATAATTATTTTTCATAGTAAATATTTCTCTTATTGCCTGCAAATTTAGGCTAAACTTGAACATGCATTGATCTCGTATTACTTGCGAGATCAAATCTGGGAGTCAGGATCCCATGTTAGTTGTATAATAAGATCTAAACACTGTTATATTAGTTTGATTGAATTCTAATAACTATTCCGACCAGAAAGATTGTAGTATGAATTTATAGAAATTATTCTTTACCTGATGAATTAGGAAAGTAGATTTGGAAATCCAAACAAAACTTTTATTTTGTCTTTTCAGAATTAGATAACATAGATATAGATATGGAAATCCGACTAGATTTATATAAAATTAAATTAGTTTATTAGTTTAGGAAACAGAATATATATATATATATATATATATATATATATATATATATATATATATATATATTATTATATTAGAAAAGACAAAAACATAACTATATGTATAAATGTAAACTAAGTTCGGAAAATTCTGTGTAATGAAACTGACAGGCGGCTGGTATATAGCACCAGCTGTGGTGCTCAAAATTTCTCTTTTTATTACATAAGTAATATCTTGTAATAAACAATTATATATAAACTCACAGTTTAACAATACTTTTACCGATATGGAACTATATATTCTATTTATTATCTTGCCACATATCTTACTTTGAAACTATTTTCTATTCACTTAGTTTATTATTTTGAACTAGTGAATTAGCTCAAAGTTTCAATGTCCAAACATTAATTCAACATCTCCAAGGCACTCGAATTAGACGACAAAATTATTTAGGGATTGAGCTATCTGGTAGCTCATAAGGAGTGCAGGCGATGAAGCCCCTGCCCGTAGTGTAGGGGCGCAGTCGCTAGCCCAAATTTTTTCCCCTAACCGAAGTCCAGGACGGAGCCTTTGGCCCAAATTTTTTCTTTATATTATAGAATTCAACTAATAAAGCTATAATTTTGCAAGTCAATATACGTTCAAAACATAATTTGATGATAATTTGGAAAAAATATAATATGCCAAAAACATGCTTTAGTCCCGACTCTTGGGACTTGGGTGACAAACTTAAAATTTGGGGTCATAAAAATTATAGACACTAAATCTTCTTCTTCTTCTTCTTCTTCTTTTTTTTTTTTTTTTTTCCAGAGGAGCGGCTACCCATCCAGGGATATGGATGGATCCATCCAATGCCAAAACTCGAAAGTTATGGTAAAAATTGAGTAAGTTTATTTTGTATTTTAACATGTCCTCGCATATTGAAAGTCCATTGTTTGAATGAAACCTAGGCCTGAGTTGCTATGATACTAAGTTGAAATACCTTCTATTGTACCAAAACTCCGAAATTATGGTAAAGTTTAAGAGAAATTATGTTGTATTTAACACGCCTACGTAGTTCAACCTCCTGTGTCGGCATGTAGGACCGCTGCAAGAGAGAAAGTGAAGGCAAGATGATACATTGTGGGATCCACATGTAGTTGCCACTTGCAGGGCTCTTCCATGTGATTAACTACATCTTAAAACGACTAATCTATACATTAATCATTGCTATTAATAATTTAATTAATCAAGCTGCAGATCTCTAAAACATGAAAAAACTTTTAATTAAGCAGACCAAACCAACTATTTAAACCCCTGTCACCATCTGTTCGATCTCTTCATTGCGCTTCACAATCTTCAAGAAGAATTAGAGATCAAAGCCATCAGAAATGGCAGCAGAGAGTGAGGATCTAAAGCTAACCCTGAGCCTCTGCTCCTCTCATCAGTCTTGTCCCCCCCTGAAGCTAACACTGTTTCCGTCGCCGGGCACGCCTCCGAAGGCCCGCTGCATGACCAACCGGGAGGCGGCGGATGAGGACGCGGGGGCGTGGTCGCCAGTCAGCACATTGTCGAGCCTGAGCGGAGGGAAGAGGTGCGAGAGGGACGACAATGAGGGCGAGGATGACGGACAGAATTCTCCGAAGAAGCTGAGGCTGTCCAAAGAGCAGACGCTGATACTGGAAGAGAGCTTCAAGGCGCACAACACTCTCAATCCAGTAAGTAGTCATCGAACCCGCGCTTGTTGTATATTTAGATAATGATTCGGATAAATGATGGAAATTTCTTGGTATTCATGGATTGTGCAGAAACAGAAGCAGACGCTTGCGAAGCAGCTGAACCTGCGGCCGAGACAAGTAGAAGTCTGGTTCCAGAACAGAAGAGCAAGGTCAGAATCCAACAGTCGAGCTGCTTAGACTTAAAATTTTCATATGTGCTGATCTTCCATGAACCTTTTTGGTGCAGAACTAAACTTAAGCAAACAGAGGTGGAGTGCGAGCACCTGAAGCGGTGGTGCCAGAGGCTGGCCGAGGACAACAAGAGGCTGCAGAAGGAGGTTGGTGAGCTGCGAGCGCTGAGCTCAGTATCGCCGCCCCAGCTCCAGATGAATGCGATGTGCCCATCGTGCGAGAGCAGCAACACTCCGCCATTGCAGCTGCTGCCGAGCCACCATCACGGCCGCTTCGTCCCTGCCGCTGCCGATCTGAATCCTTGGGCCACGTTTTTTATCACGGGGGCCTCCTGATACCATGAATAGGATTGTATCATTCTAAAAATTTTAAACTAATTCAGAATTAAAATGCTAAAAAATTAAAATGATGATGTTGCAGAACAATCGGCAATATCATCTTCGTTGTGAATCAGGTCTGTGACCGTGTATCGACCTATCAACTTGATCTTATGAACAGGAAAAAAAAAAAGAAGTTTACTTAGTGAGAAGGGTGTATTGATGTGCAATGAGATACAAAACCTAGAGTGCCTGCATTTGATTGCATTGAGGGTCTTGGAGTGCAAGATCACATATACATAGTTATTTCCTGTTATCTTGTATTAATGAAATCTCATGTGAATGGTACGAGGAGGGTTACCACCCATAATATTACCCTCGAATATGCTGATGACAAATTGCTCTTAGTCAAACACATTTGCATTTAGGAAAAGTATTAAACTATGGCTCTCTCTCTCTCTCTCTCTCTATATATATATATATATATACTATGGTTCTCTCTCTCTCTCTATACACACACATACACACACATATATATATATGAAAAGATATACTTAAAGTGACTTCACAGAGAGTTATACATGGATGTACCTCTAAATTTCAATCTAGAGAGTGTTTGTGGATGATCTAAATATTAAATTTTGATCTCCACGTTCAAACAATTGTGGTATACAAAAAAATCATCCATTTTAGATACATTTTGAACGCATATTTGATATGTACAAAATGAATGGTTATTTAACAATAGAATAATTAAAACATCTTGATCGATAATAAAACTGATTTCTTATGTACTACCTATTTAGAGCTTGGAAATTATAATAACTGGTTTAGATCGTTTACATATAATTTTTATGTTGAGATTTAAATTACCTCCATTGCAACTTCCTTATAAAAACACCTTAGTTACATTGTTTCCATATATATGTATGTGTGTGTGTGGGACTACAAACTTTCTATTAAGGCTATGCTTGGAAGTTTTGTTTTGAAGTGTTTTGGAGGGATATATTATGAAGTGTTCTTAGAAATACTTAATTGTGGGTTTTTGGACAAGCGTTTTGAAGTATTTTTAGAATACCCCAAAATACATGGGCATGTATTTTAGAGTGTGTTTTAGAACACCCCAAATCAGGGTGTTTTGAAGTGTTCTGAATTACTTATCCCAATTGGGTATATTTGTTTTTAATATATTTATGAAATCCATGAAAATCTATGAAAAAAATAAACTCCCAAGTACAAGTTTGAATACCTCAAAATTTATGTTCAGAACAATCCAAAACACATACCATCAAAACACTCCAAATTACACACTTTAAAAACACCCCAAAGCACTTTATTTTTGGCATCCAAGCACGACCTAAATTTAAAAAAAAATAGAGATTTAATATATCATTCTCCATCTATTTGCCTTGAGATATGTATTTTGTCAAAACTTCAAAAGGTAATTGGTCAGAAGGAAGTGTTGAAACTAATCTTTTAGAAAAGTCATACAATGTGAACAATGAAACTTCTTAATTAAAATATCTCACTAATTTAGGATATCTTCCTAAATTAGTATATTTAACAAATTCTCTAATTTATTAGTATATTTCAGGATATCTTTCTAAATTAGTATATTTGTCAAATATCTTTAATTAGACCGATTATACTGATTTAGGATTATGCAATTAGAATCAAATTATATATTCTGTTGTCTTTAACTTTTATATTTGTCTCTTCCATCTATAAAAAGATGATCATTATAATGTTTTATAAATACCTCACAATACAAAGTTATTATTCATTATCTCTCAGTTAGTTTTATCACTTCAGACAAAAAGATTCACCAATGGGTCCTCTAATTGATATATGCAGGACTTACGCAAACTAAACCAGGCCACTCTTTGGAATGCCAATCTCAAAAGGCTCATCCAACTGATACTTGATTAATAGAACACAAAGAGATTATCTATTGTTTATGCTAAAAAAGGCTCACTGGTTTGGATGCTCCACGACATCACCTTCTCCAAGACATCACCTGCTCTACGACATTACCTTATTGTTCTCCGCAAAATTCTTTCTTTTTTCCATTGATTATAATAATTACAACGAAAGATGAACAATAGAAAAACAAACGAGAGAATTTATATTTTATCGCTCTCTTTTACAATAAAAGTTGGTTCTAATATGGCCTCTATCTAGTAGAACATGTTGACGATCCGATGTGAAGATCTTTTTTTGAAGAAGATGATGGTCGGCCATAGCTCTCTCTGTTGATCTAAATGAATTCAAGGCTCTCGCGCATAATTTGAATTGCCAAAAGATTTCCAAGGCTTCAAGGCTCTCTCGCGTAACTTGAATTGTCAAAAGATCGACCCTAAAAGATCCTAAAGTCTTCTCAAAGAGGGTATTTATAGATTTTAGTTGGATATCAGAGTTTCCATAGCGATAGGAATAGAAGGTGTTTGTATTCATCAAGAATTCTAATCAAATATTTGATTTTGATTTAAATCTTTTGAATTTGAATTCTAATTGGACTCAATTCAGATACTGGATGAGCCTAAATCTCTTTCACAATCAATTTAGAATTATGAGAATATGCTCACGCAGAGCTAAGGCTTTAGTTTTGCATTTTACTTATAGACGCGAAGTTAAGCTTTTGGCGACGCGAAACTATGGACTTAGCTCCGCGTTCTGCAAGCTATTTGCCATCTTTTCTTTAGAAATTTTTACCTCCAACACTTACCGATACATTTCATCGAACACTCTGCCTGCAGAATACCTCACTGTACACTCATCCCGGTGACCACCATCTTGTCCATCCATAACGCAATACAAGCCCATCTCGTTAACACATTTCATCAAACATCTTGACTGCACTATCCAATTTTCTAGATTCCACACCCACCTTAAGCAAAAAAACTAAGGCTCAACTCGAAAATGAATTCGGATGCGCGGATAAAGCCCAAACTCGGAATTCTTAAGAGCCCGTCATATCATATTGGGCCTCCGGGCTAGCCCAATTAAGAATGTAAAAGTTTGTATCCATGCAATTCTTTTAGTGGAAATAAAATTAATTTTATCAAGTTTACAAATAGTTCATATCATCTTATCAGGCATGAGATAAACTCAAAAGAAATTTCTTATTATTCTCCTACTAGAAAAAAGGGTACACAAATATCATCTCTGTCTCGATCGGTTTTGCAATTAACTCTATTTTTATCTCTCGTTGTTGCCTCTTTTTGTTGTCTCGCCTCCCCAGTGTCTTATTCTATCCCCAGCAGCAGAAGCCTGCAGTAAAAAAATTTGTCTATGAGTTTAAAAACTACTAGAATATTTCAATCTTATCACACAAAACATGATATTAGGAAAATTTTTTGAGTTAATTACAGTTAGACCCCCTGTAGTATTAGGAGTGTGTAGTTTACACCCCTGAAGTTTAAAACTCTCAAAAAATCCCCTGAATTTAGTTATTTTCACTCTCTTTTTTTTTTTTACTAAAGTGCACTATTGTCTCTCAAATTTCTATTATACCATCATTCCTCTCTTTAATCAGCACACTCTCTCTTTCTCTCCTCTCTCTCTCCCTCTCTATCCCTCTCTCTCTCTCTCCCCCTCTCTATCTCTCTCTCTCTCAGTGACTGAGAGAGAGAGAGATAGAGAGGGGGAGAGAGAGAGAGAGGGAGGAGAGAGAGAGATGAAGTATTCTAGTTAAAGGGAGGGATGAGAATAGAATAACAATTTGAGAGACAAAAGTGCACTTTAATAAAAAAAAAAAAAGGAGAAGAGTGAAAATAACTAAGTGCAGGGAGTTTTTTTTAGAGTTTCAAACTTCAGGGTTGTTAAGTTATATACTCTCAAAACTACAGGGGGTCTGACTATATTTAAGTCAAATTTTTTTATCTCGCTAACAAAAGATATTTTGATGACATATATCACCTCTTTCTCCCAATCAGTTCGATAAGTCATCCAAATTAGAATCAATGTCTGAACCACGGTGCCCGATAGCATTCCATACCAAATGCCCTGAAATCGACCGACACAGTAAAGAAAATATAAGTAAAAAAAAAATTATATATATATATATATATATATATATATATATATATATATATATATATATATATATATATATATGTATATATATATATATATATGTATATATATATATATATATATATATATATATATATATATGTATATATATGTATATATATCTATATATATGTATATATACATATATATGTATATATACATATATATGTATATATGTATATATGTATATATATGTATATATGTATATATACATATATATGTATATATACATATATATATATACATATATATATATATACATATATATATATATATATATATATATATATATATATATATATATATATATGTATATATATATATATATATGTATATATGTATAGATATATATATATATATATATATATATATATATATATACATATATATACATATATATATATATATATATATATATATATATATATATATATATATATATATATATATATATATATATATATAGATATATATATGTATATATATATATATATATGTATATATACATATATATATATATATATATATATATATATATATATATATATATATATAGATATATATATGTATATATATATATATATATGTATATATACATATATATATATATATATATATATATATATATATATGTATATACATATATATACATATGTATATATATATATATACATATGTATATATATATATACATATATACATATGTATATATATATATATATATATATATATATATATATATATATATATATATATATATATATATATATATATATATATATATATATATATATATATATATATATATATATATATATATATATATATATATATATATATATATATATATATATATGTATATATACATATGTATATATACATAGATATATACATATGCAACTGTATATATATACATATGTAACCCAAGATAAGCCCAAGGGGAACCCCGAACACATAATAGCAACCGATGTTCACATATGCAACTGTCGCTTGCCATCCTGCTCCAATAGCGACGCCTGCATATGATCACCATATAAGTTTCAGTTTACTGATCATAAGTCTCACCGTAAGAAAACTGGACTTTCGTAACAAAAATTTCGTAAGAACTGTAAAATTTATCACTAAAGTAGAACATTTTGTGACAACAGTATATCGTTGTCACAAAAAAAAAAGACTTAATTTTTTTAGTGACAATGTATTAAAACTTGCCGCTAAATATTTATTCAATTACAAGTTTTTTGTGACGAAATTAATAATTGTCATTAAATGAGAGCATTTTGTGACAACAAATAAATCTTGTCATTAAAGTTTAGGATTTTATTTGACGAAAATAAGTATTAGTCATGTAATCCTCATTTTTAGTGACAACGTATTAAAACTTGCCACTAAATAACTGTTTTTTTCTGTGACAATAAGTTTTAGTTGTCATATATTTATGCTTTAATGGAGAATTTATTGTGAGAAATATAAAAATTGTCATTAAAGAGAGTATTTCGTGACAATAAATAAACCGTGTCACTAAAATGTATGTTTTTTGTGATGAAAATTAAAATCGTCACGATTTTTTTTAATCACGAAAAATATTTGTTATCACAAAATACTCTTTAAATTTTAATATTTGTGATGAGTATCATGCAGTTGTAACCAAATATGTATCTTTTCTTGAAACCTACGTACGCACCTGAAAGAACAGGCTGCACATTGTTTATGACGATTGATGTTGCGAGCAATGGAGTGAGATCCATCACAAGCTTCTTCACCTCTTTGCTGTTGGTAAACGCAGACGGATACTGATACCGTGTGACGAGCAGAACCATTGAGATGGCGACGCCGATCAAGAACGAAGTTATGACGACCACCACGATCGAGAACTTTGCAGTTCTCGGATGCCCAGCACCAAGCTCGTTCGATATCCTTACACTGAATGCAAAAACATACTTGATGGTTAAATATTTTTGGGTCGATACTCTTGAATTCTAAAGTGAAGATGATGATCAAAGTCTGACCTCGTGGCTGCGTTTGATCCAATTGCAACCATAACTGCCCACCCCAGTATGTTCATGCTGTTGTGGAAGTGAAAATAGTACCAGTTAAGATGTCGATGATGCATATATAGTTTACAAAACAGCCTACATCTTTTTGAGATACCAAGATACCAGCGGCACTACTGAAGGTCCCTGTCACTGTACCAAAACTTTGAAATTGTGATTAGGGTTGAGGAAAATTATTTTGTATTTTAACATGCCCCTGCTCGCACGTTGAGCGATATATTTTTTTTAAAAACCCGCAATTAAATGTACATCCTGCAGAATTTGTATATAGTTTACAAAACAACATGTCTTTTTGAGATACTAAGATACGAGCGATACGTACCATATTGACATTCCGTCGACTGCAACCTCTGCATTTTTGAGATATCCGGCAAAGAGTATCAGTGCCATGAAGTACCAGGTTTCCAAGCTGCAAGAGCAATCGAAAAGTATCTTTAAGAGTAACTATTTGGTTTTTTTTTTTTTTTGTTGGGCGCACAGAAAAGAGTTTGATTCAAGATCTAATCATGATATTACGTTAGAAACAAGCCATTATCTATGAAAATAATTTTACTAAAGAAAAATACCTAGCTGTACTAGAATCTAGCCAGTCCTGAATAAGAATGGTAATAGATGCACCTATGAGCCAAATTTTGACTTGTAAAGTAAACAATGTACTGAGATAGATGATATATGTAATCCATAATAATCTATAATTGGAAATTAAAATGCTGGATCTAGTTATTAAAGCTTTTTTATTCTTGTAATTATTAATTAAAACGTAGAGTGATATATTTTTACGATTTATTGAATGATCTAAAAATATGAAATATTTATAATTTGTGGCATGTCACATGATATGTAGTGCTTATTAGTTCCCTAGAGCAAAGATACAGTCTAGTCTCTTTCTGCTGTCTGAATACACCACGTTACTTATCTACTCTTTTAACATTGATGCCTAACCATTGGAAATAAAGCACGTACGACGACTAGCTACTTCCATCTAGTTATCCTTTTTCATCGTCCTTTTCATCGACAACAAAAACGAAAATAGTAGGCAAGTGAGAGAGATGTACACCTAAAGTTGATTAGAAACCGCTCCACCATTGAGTTAGTAGATTCTTTAAGACAAATAAGCTGGACCCAATTCCTTTATATATCATTCTTTTATGGGCTCAACATTTCATTCTCTTTTATGTATTTTATTTCTTGGATTAAGGATATGGGTGGATATTTTACTAGAGATTTTTATCAATCTATCCTTATATGATTTCTTTTAAATCATATACTCGAGAGTGGCGTGAGACAGGCGATTTCATTCATTAGATATAGATAGAGAAAAGAAAATAAATTTCCTTCAACGTGTCGCGATTAAAAATCAATGCTATGGATAATTTGGTATTAAAAAATAGATTATATCTCGAATTAGAAAATACCTTTAGCAAAATGGTGTGTGCAAATAGAATTTCCCCCAGAAAATAGCAACTTTGCAATATATCTTCGGTAGGATAATAAGAAAATAGTTTATAATTAACTACGGATTCCTCTCTCACAAAAACTATCTACAATAATTTTATAAATTTATAAGAATCATTATAAACTATATCAATTTTTATCTAATCCGATATAAGAATTATCTCAGGAGAAGTATATAAATTTCTCTCTCTGTTTTTTTTTTTTCTTCTTTTGGGGGATACTATGCCAATGTTGTTGTTGTTGTCTTTTAGATAAAGATAACAACAACAATTCTAAATAAAAGCAAATATCTGTATGTACATAGTGCAGACATGAGATTTTTTGACAAAGAAGTTTGTTTATTTGTTTTTGTGTTTTTTCCCTCTATTTTTATAATTGTTTTTGAGGGAAGTCGTTAAAGAACTTTGGAGTTCAATAGAATACGTACTTTTTTTTATACAGTAGTTAGGTATTTATGAATAGTGCAGCACATACTCTTTTTATATAAAATATTCCTACTATGCATATCTTAGAAAAAATAATAATTTGTAGTCATACCAGAGCATGATAGCAGATGCTATCGAGAGTCGAACGAAGCTCCAGAGGCCCTGAAACGCCTTCCACGAGAACCCGCTCCATGCGCGGCCACAAGCCCCACAGAGAATGTACACGAGCTGCGCGAGCACGATGAACCACCATGACGAGTTGAGCACCACGGCCGCACCGACGAGCCCCCATCGGAGCTTCAGCATCAGCAACCAGCTGAAGAATGTGTGCAGCAGCAAGGCGGTCCCCGCGATCGCAGCCATGACCATGATCTTGCTCTGCGCTTGGAGGAACTTGGCGATGGGGAAGTTCATCGAGTAGGCAAAGAGCTGGGGGAGCATCCAGAGGGCGAATTTGCCCGCTGCGGCTGCGATGCTATCGGTCTGGCCGATGAGGCGGAGGATCGGGGCGGCGAAGATGTAGAGGAGGCTCAGGAGGAGGGCTGTGGAGTTGAGGATCACCCATGACCGTTGCATGTACACACCTAGCATGTCGAGTTGGCCTGCACCAAATGCTTGGCCGCAGAGGGTCTCCAATGCACTGCCCATGCCCAGCTGCACCAGACAATTGCAAGCCATGCATGGACTAGTATCAAGAGACGCTAACGAGAAGGAGATCCTTAATTTTGAATTTCAATGTCAAAAAAAAAATTGCCAAGTCTTTTGTGGGAATTTACAAAGGAGCACACCATTTTTCGTTGTGAGCACACTTATAAACTTGTTTAATATTACAGTCTCTGCTGGGAATTCAAAATGTATTCCAAAATTTTAGTTGAGATTATTATTTCAAAGCAGATGGGAGTATAGAAGTTTATATCTTTCTCTTTAAAGAAAAGTAAAACCAGGGGCAAGTGACGTCCAATTATCAACTTGCTTTCACATTTTTTTTTTTTTTTTGAAGTCAAGACAAAAAGTAATCTACACCATAGCCGTTCGATTCATCTGACATAATTTTGTCTTAAAATAAAAATAACAATAAATCTAACCAAAGTATTTATAATCTATCACTATAGATATATAGCCCAAGATAAATGCTAGACAGCTAGGGTGTCGTCGGACATACATCGAATGATCTATATTGTATTGAAGAGATATCTATACAATCCGACCGATTGCTAATAAAGTCGATAGTAGCAACGGAGCCAAAAAATTGAATCTTTGACTAATCTGCTCTCATGAGTCGAAATTTGCAGAATGTGTATGTGTTTATCTCTACATATATGAAAAAAAAATATAAGAAAAAAAAAGAAATTATTACCATGATGCCGTAGGAGAAACCGGCGATAACGGAGTTCTCGACAGAGACGGCGGCGAGCTCGAGGGTGCCGACCTGGCCGGCAAAGGTCTGAGTGACAGCGCCGAGAGAGTAGCGGCATATTGAGGTGAAGATTGCAGGGCCAGCAAGATACCACAGCTTCTTGGACTCGGCTCTGAACTCTCTCAAGAAATCTCCCAGCTTTCTTATGTGCCCAATATCACCAAGCTCTCCAGTCTCTGAGACCAAGGTTGGTGATGGTGGAGGTCTCTTGGAGAGGAGAGGCTCTCTTCTTGGGCTAGCCATGGCGGCTGATATCTCAATTATTGCTTCAAATGTGAGGGGAAATGGTCATGAAGGGGAGCTTGGTCTCATAAATAATGCCTTTTTTTATTCTTCTTCTTTTGTTTGGTTGTTAGTCCTTGTTTTGGCACGTGAAGAGAACAAAGAAACGAATGAAGTAGTGATACTGAACAGATTAGAATTTTGGTGGCTGGAGTTCAATCCAAAAGTTTAAACTGATCGATAGAATCTGTATTTAAGCTTCATAAATTTTTCTTGTTTTATCCTATGTGGGACTATAGTCACATATTTTATAGAAATAAGTGTAGCAGAGATGTGCATGTTCCGTTGGATGTGCGGCAACACTAGGAGGGATAAAGTGAGAAATGAAAAATCTTCGTGCCAGGGTAGGTGTGTTCGCAGCAGAAATTTGCTTCCCTTCTATTGAAATAACTTAATTACAACAAAAGTGAACAAGAAAAGAACAAACGAGAGGATTTATAATTATCGCTCTCTTTAACAAAATAGTGGATTCTATGTGGCGATGGGATCTAACTAGTAGTTCCTTTTGACGATCTGACGACGATGATCTTCTCTCTTGAAGATGGCGGCCGACTTGATCTTGATCTTCTCTGGTCTTCACGAATTCAAAACTCTCACGCTTAACTCGAATTCTCTAAGATGCTATAAAGATCTCTTAAAAATTGATGATCATCTATAAATTGATCTATTATTGATTGATGATTTCTAAAGTCTCCTCAAAGAGGGTATTTATAGACTTTAGTAGTTACGAGAGTTTCCATAGGAATAGGTATAAAGATTTCCATAGGAATATGAATAAAGATTTCCATAGGAATAGGAAAAGAAGGTTTTTGTATTCATCAAGGATTCTAATCAAATATTTAATATTGATTTAAATCTCTTGATTTGGAATTCTGATTGGACTCAATTTGGATATTAGATAAACACAAATCTCAATTACAATCAATTTAGA